>CM073760.1:108634967-109834967 GCA_037127475.1 Arma custos
GAAGTAAAAGAAGAAGAAAATACTTACCAATAAGATAGGCAGAATTCCAAACCACCCATGAGGTTCTGCCTGTGGTTTCGTTACCCATTTTTTATAGTGGATGGTTCGCCTCACTGAATCTAGTCGCCGAAAATGCTTCCTGCTACTGGATTCAATGTAGCCCTATTGAACCACTGCTCCTCTGATGAAGGATTTTTAAAAAAAATTAATATTTTTGAAAAATCCTTCATCTAGGTAGAGATCCCCTTCCGGGGTCCTCGAATCACCGCGGCTTTCAAATTATCGAGCCTCAAAATTGCCAATTTAAACGCTTCATGTAAAAAAACATTTGCGAGAGTTAAATTAATATCTAAAATATATGTTGCTTAGCAAATTATTATAAACGAATAAGGAATAATTTAAGTAAAAAAAATTGTTATTTGGAATATTTATAAACATCAGGAAGATAAAAATGCTACTATTTCTGCTCATAAAGATAAAAAAAATTATATTACAGTAGTTAATTTTCATATGGTTGATGTGGAAATGGATTCTAGATTCTTAAGCATTTATATTTTATTTAAATATTTTTTTCAATTAAAAATAAATAAAGTAGCCTGCTCGTAATTTCCGAGCCTTAGCAGTCTGTTAAATTTTGATGCATCCCTAATAAAAAATACAGTTCAAATTTAATTCTAAGCCATGTTGGATCATTGTGGGGCACATACAACTCGAGTAATTAATTTTCAAATCTGATCGAGAGATCCACACCCCATTCCCACTAGTCAGAAGTTGGTGGGTATAAGCCGGCAGACTTAATTTTTTTAAATGAAGATAATGTGTTCTAATAAGTGATGATTGGGACCAGTAACAACTATTAATTGATCATAAATATTTTTATCTGCTTCTGCAATTTCTTTGAATACATTTTTGTAGAATGATGGAGTCGAATTTTTATGTACGTTTCTGTCATTAGTTTTATAGCATAAAAAACATGATTGTCTTCGAATGATTGATCGAATATATGGACTGTTAAACCAGAACAAATGTCTTTCTCCTTAAGGGAAGATAACACTTCACTTTTATCACATCTCTAGACGGAAATGCTAGACATCCACAATTTTTGGTGTAAATCAAAGAGGCGTGAAACTCTTTGATTTCCGTCAGTGCACAAACAGTGCATTTAATTTTTGCCTCAATGCTTCTGACAACAAATCCGGCAATATATCGAATAACTTCTTGAGAGAAAAGGCTGAGAATGTTTTTAGTTAATTGGATTATATCATAATTATCCACGTTATTATCGCTACTTTCTAAAGGGGACGTGGAACAATTAATTCCTTTTGCCGGAGTTTTTCGGAAATTAAAAATATTCATTTCTTCAAGAGGAATACAATTACTTTTTTCCGAGTAGCGTATAGCCTTATGCACCATGATTTTTTAAAATGCTGTCATGAATTGTCTTGCAGTCGGGTTATTATTACATCCAAATTTCGACCTTAAGTAACCAAAAAAAATTTCAATACTGTCTTGAGACAATTCGTATGTTAGTAAATATTTTAAAACAGGAGTTTCTACTTCTATTAATTCTTTATACATATTTAAAACACTTTTGATACTAACTCTAAACCCAAAAAATCCATTCCACCTTAAGCTATTGCAAACTAATACATTATTTCCTAATTTTAAGCCAGCTATATATTTGGCGCTCTCGTCTAATTTCTAATTCTAAAAATGTTAGATTGTGGCATAGGAGATTTGTCATATTTTTGAATGATACTCCTTGTGTTAAAAATGTCAAACAATCTGCTAAATGTTCTAATAAATACTACAGTCCCCTTAACATCTTCAAAAACCCTTTTTTGTTGTCATGGCACCACTGTAATGCCTCAGCTGTAGTATCTTCTGATATAGACTGTGTAGCTAAATTTTTCGCCAACGTTTCGCCAGACATGCTGCTGACTTCTTCAGGGCAGAAAAGAGAATGAAGACGTTCCCTCGCGAACGACGGAGTATCGCCTTAGCTGCATCGTAGGTACAAACATATAATTATTTCCTACTTCTTCGTTTGGGATTTGGGTCGTAAAGGGGTATATAAAAAAACATTTGCAAGAGTTAAATTAATATCTAAAATATACGTTGCTTAGCAAATTATCATAAACGAATAAGAAAAAAATTAACTAAACAAAATTTTTATCTTGAATATTTATAAACATTAGGAAGATAAAAATGCTACTATTTCTGCTCATAAAGATAAAAATACAATTAACAGGCAAGCACACGTACAGGCACTCAACATGGACTGAGTAAACTACTACTAGTGGATCCCCCACTCCTTCCATTTAATTAATTTTAAAGAAAATTCAATGTACAATCCTCTCTTAAAATGCACCTGACGCAGTAAAAGAGATACCATTATAGATATCATTAATAATATTAATATGTTATGTTCAAAAATTAATAAAAACCAAGGGGTTAAGAAAGAAAAAAAAAAGGAAGAAGTAAAAGAAGAAGAAAATACTTACCAATAAGATAGGCAGAATTCCAAACCACCCATGAGGTTCTGCCTGTGGTTTCGTTACCCATTTTTTATAGTGGATGGTTCGCCTCACTGAATCTAGTCGCCGAAAATGCTTCCTGCTACTGGATTCAATGTAGCCCTATTGAACCACTGCTCCTCTGATGAAGGATTTTAAAAAAAAATTAATATTTTTGAAAAATCCTTCATCTAGGTAGAGATCCCCTTCCGGGGTCCTCGAATCACCGCGGCTTTCAAATTATCGAGCCTCAAAATTGCCAATTTAAACGCTTCATGTAAAAAAACATTTGCGAGAGTTAAATTAATATCTAAAATATATGTTGCTTAGCAAATTATTATAAACGAATAAGGAATAATTTAAGTAAAAAAAATTGTTATTTGGAATATTTATAAACATCAGGAAGATAAAAATGCTACTATTTCTGCTCATAAAGATAAAAAAAATTATATTACAGTAGTTAATTTTCATATGGTTGATGTGGAAATGGATTCTAGATTCTTAAGCATTTATATTTTATTTAAATATTTTTTTCAATTAAAAATAAATAAAGTAGCCTGCTCGTAATTTCCGAGCCTTAGCAGTCTGTTAAATTTTGATGCATCCCTAATAAAAAATACAGTTCAAATTTAATTCTAAGCCATGTTGGATCATTGTGGGGCACATACAACTCGAGTAATTAATTTTCAAATCTGATCGAGAGATCCACACCCCATTCCCACTAGTCAGAAGTTGGTGGGTATAAGCCGGCAGACTTAATTTTTTTAAATGAAGATAATGTGTTCTAATAAGTGATGATTAGGACCAGTAACAACTATTAATTGATCATAAATATTTTTATCTGCTTCTGCAATTTCTTTGAACACATTTTTGTAGAATGATGGAGTCGAATTTTTATGTACGTTTCTGTCATTAGTTTTATAGCATAAAAAACATGATTGTCTTCGAATGATTGATCGAATATATGGACTGTTAAACCAGAACAAATGTCTTTCTCCTTAAGGGATGATAACACTTCACTTTTATCACATCTCTAGACGGAAATGCTAGACATCCACAATTTTTGGTGTAAATCAGAGAGGCGTGAAACTCTTTGATTTCCGTCAGTGCACTGACACAAACAGTGCATTTAATTTTTGCCTCAATGCTTCTGACAACAAATCCGGCAATATATCGAATAACTTCTTGGGAGAAAAGGCTGAGAATGTTTTCAGTTAATTGGATTATATCATAATTATCCACGTTATTATGGCTACTTTCTAAAGGGGACGTGGAACAATTAATTCCTTTTGCCGGAGTTTTTCGGAAATTAAAAATATTCATTTCTTCAAGAGGAATACAATTACTTCCTTCCGAGTAGCGTATAGCCTTATGCACCATGATTTTTTAAAATGCTGTCATGAATTGTCTTGCAGTCGGGTTATTATTACATCCAAATTTCGACCTTAAGTAACCAAAAAAAATTTCAATACTGTCTTGAGACAATTCGTATGTTAGTAAATATTTTAAAACAGGAGTTTCTACTTCTATTAATTCTTTATACATATTTAAAACACTTTTGATACTAACTCTAAACCCAAAAAATCCATTCCACCTTAAGCTATTGCAAACTAATACATTATTTCCTAATTTTAAGCCAGCTATATATTTGGCGCTCTCGTCTAATTTCTAATTCTAAAAATGTTAGATTGTTGCATAGGAGATTTGTCATATTTTTGAATGATACTCCTTGTGTTAAAAATGTCAAACAATCTGCTAAATGTTCTAATAAATACTACAGTCCCCTTAACATCTTCAAAAACCCTTTTTTGTTGTCATGGCACCACTGTAATGCCTCAGCTGTAGTATCTTCTGATATAGACTGTGTAGCTAAATTTTTCGCCAACGTTTCGCCAGACATGCTGCTGACTTCTTCAGGGCAGAAAAGAGAATGAAGACGTTCCCTCGCGAACGACGGAGTATCGCCTTAGCTGCATCGTAGGTACAAACATATAATTATTTCCTACTTCTTCGTTTGGGATTTGGGTCGTAAAGGGGTATATAAAAAAACATTTGCAAGAGTTAAATTAATATCTAAAATATACGTTGCTTAGCAAATTATCATAAACGAATAAGAAAAAAATTAACTAAACAAAATTTTTATCTTGAATATTTATAAACATTAGGAAGATAAAAATGCTACTATTTCTGCTCATAAAGATAAAAATACAATTAACAGGCAAGCACACGTACAGGCACTCAACATGGACTGAGTAAACTACTACTAGTGGATCCCCCACTCCTTCCATTTAATTAATTTTAAAGAAAATTCAATGTACAATCCTCTCTTAAAATGCACCTGACGCAGTAAAAGAGATACCATTATAGATATCATTAATAATATTAATATGTTATGTTCAAAAATTAATAAAAAGCAAGGGGTTAAGAAAGAAAAAAAAAAGGAAGAAGTAAAAGAAGAAGAAAATACTTACCAATAAGATAGGCAGAATTCCAAACCACCCATGAGGTTCTGCCTGTGGTTTCGTTACCCATTTTTTATAGTGGATGGTTCGCCTCACTGAATCTAGTCGCCGAAAATGCTTCCTGCTACTGGATTCAATGTAGCCCTATTGAACCACTGCTCCTCTGATGAAGGATTTTTAAAAAAAATTAATATTTTTGAAAAATCCTTCATCTAGGTAGAGATCCCCTTCCGGGGTCCTCGAATCACCGCGGCTTTCAAATTATCGAGCCTCAAAATTGCCAATTTAAACGCTTCATGTAAAAAAACATTTGCGAGAGTTAAATTAATATCTAAAATATATGTTGCTTAGCAAATTATTATAAACGAATAAGGAATAATTTAAGTAAAAAAAATTGTTATTTGGAATATTTATAAACATCAGGAAGATAAAAATGCTACTATTTCTGCTCATAAAGATAAAAAAAATTATATTACAGTAGTTAATTTTCATATGGTTGATGTGGAAATGGATTCTAGATTCTTAAGCATTTATATTTTATTTAAATATTTTTTTCAATTAAAAATAAATAAAGTAGCCTGCTCGTAATTTCCGAGCCTTAGCAGTCTGTTAAATTTTGATGCATCCCTAATAAAAAATACAGTTCAAATTTAATTCTAAGCCATGTTGGATCATTGTGGGGCACATACAACTCGAGTAATTAATTTTCAAATCTGATCGAGAGATCCACACCCCATTCCCACTAGTCAGAAGTTGGTGGGTATAAGCCGGCAGACTTAATTTTTTTAAATGAAGATAATGTGTTCTAATAAGTGATGATTGGGACCAGTAACAACTATTAATTGATCATAAATATTTTTATCTGCTTCTGCAATTTCTTTGAATACATTTTTGTAGAATGATGGAGTCGAATTTTTATGTACGTTTCTGTCATTAGTTTTATAGCATAAAAAACATGATTGTCTTCGAATGATTGATCGAATATATGGACTGTTAAACCCGAACAAATGTCTTTCTCCTTAAGGGAAGATAACACTTCACTTTTATCACATCTCTAGACGGAAATGCTAGACATCCACAATTTTTGGTGTAAATCAGAGAGGCGTGAAACTCTTTGATTTCCGTCAGTGCACTGACACAAACAGTGCATTTAATTTTTGCCTCAATGCTTCTGACAACAAATCCGGCAATATATCGAAAAACTTCTTGAGAGAAAAGGCTGAGAATGTTTTCAGTTAATTGGATTATATCATAATTATCCACGTTATTATCGCTACTTTCCAAAGGGGACGTGGAACAATTAATTCCTTTTGCCGGAGTTTTTCGGAAATTAAAAATATTCATTTCTTCAAGAGGAATACAATTACTTCCTTCCGAGTAGCGTATAGCCTTATGCACCATGATTTTTTAAAATGCTGTCATGAATTGTCTTGCAGTCGGGTTATTATTACATCCAAATTTCGACCTTAAGTAACCAAAAAAAATTTCAATACTGTCTTGAGACAATTCGTATGTTAGTAAATATTTTAAAACAGGAGTTTCTACTTCTATTAATTCTTTATACATATTTAAAACACTTTTGATACTAACTCTAAACCCAAAAAATCCATTCCACCTTAAGCTATTGCAAACTAATACATTATTTCCTAATTTTAAGCCAGCTATATATTTGGCGCTCTCGTCTAATTTCTAATTCTAAAAATGTTAGATTGTTGCATAGGAGATTTGTCATATTTTTGAATGATACTCCTTGTGTTAAAAATGTCAAACAATCTGCTAAATGTTCTAATAAATACTACAGTCCCCTTAACATCTTCAAAAACCCTTTTTTGTTGTCATGGCACCACTGTAATGCCTCAGCTGTAGTATCTTCTGATATAGACTGTGTAGCTAAATTTTTCGCCAACGTTTCGCCAGACATGCTGCTGACTTCTTCAGGGCAGAAAAGAGAATGAAGACGTTCCCTCGCGAACGACGGAGTATCGCCTTAGCTGCATCGTAGGTACAAACATATAATTATTTCCTACTTCTTCGTTTGGGATTTGGGTCGTAAAGGGGTATATAAAAAAACATTTGCAAGAGTTAAATTAATATCTAAAATATACGTTGCTTAGCAAATTATCATAAACGAATAAGAAAAAAATTAACTAAACAAAATTTTTATCTTGAATATTTATAAACATTAGGAAGATAAAAATGCTACTATTTCTGCTCATAAAGATAAAAATACAATTAACAGGCAAGCACACGTACAGGCACTCAACATGGACTGAGTAAACTACTACTAGTGGATCCCCCACTCCTTCCATTTAATTAATTTTAAAGAAAATTCAATGTACAATCCTCTCTTAAAATGCACCTGACGCAGTAAAAGAGATACCATTATAGATATCATTAATAATATTAATATGTTATGTTCAAAAATTAATAAAAAGCAAGGGGTTAAGAAAGAAAAAAAAAAGGAAGAAGTAAAAGAAGAAGAAAATACTTACCAATAAGATAGGCAGAATTCCAAACCACCCATGAGGTTCTGCCTGTGGTTTCGTTACCCATTTTTTATAGTGGATGGTTCGCCTCACTGAATCTAGTCGCCGAAAATGCTTCCTGCTACTGGATTCAATGTAGCCCTATTGAACCACTGCTCCTCTGATGAAGGATTTTTAAAAAAAAATTAATATTTTTGAAAAATCCTTCATCTAGGTAGAGATCCCCTTCCGGGGTCCTCGAATCACCGCGGCTTTCAAATTATCGAGCCTCAAAATTGCCAATTTAAACGCTTCATGTAAAAAAACATTTGCGAGAGTTAAATTAATATCTAAAATATATGTTGATTAGCAAATTATTATAAACGAATAAGGAATAATTTAAGTAAAAAAAATTGTTATTTGGAATATTTATAAACATCAGGAAGATAAAAATGCTACTATTTCTGCTCATAAAGATAAAAAAAATTATATTACAGTAGTTAATTTTCATATGGTTGATGTGGAAATGGATTCTAGATTCTTAAGCATTTATATTTTATTTAAATATTTTTTTCAATTAAAAATAAATAAAGTAGCCTGCTCGTAACTTCCGAGCCTTAGCAGTCTGTTAAATTTTGATGCATCCCTAATAAAAAATACAGTTCAAATTTAATTCTAAGCCATGTTGGATCATTGTGGGGCACATACAACTCGAGTAATTAATTTTCAAATCTGATCGAGAGATCCACACCCCATTCCCACTAGTCAGAAGTTGGTGGGTATAAGCCGGCAGACTTAATTTTTTTAAATGAAGATAATGTGTTCTAATAAGTGATGATTGGGACCAGTAACAACTATTAATTGATCATAAATATTTTTATCTGCTTCTGCAATTTCTTTGAATACATTTTTGTAGAATGATGGAGTCGAATTTTTATGTACGTTTCTGTCATTAGTTTTATAGCATAAAAAACATGATTGTCTTCGAATGATTGATCGAATATATGGACTGTTAAACCCGAACAAATGTCTTTCTCCTTAAGGGAAGATAACACTTCACTTTTATCACATCTCTAGACGGAAATGCTAGACATCCACAATTTTTGGTGTAAATCAGAGAGGCGTGAAACTCTTTGATTTCCGTCAGTGCACTGACACAAACAGTGCATTTAATTTTTGCCTCAATGCTTCTGACAACAAATCCGGCAATATATCGAAAAACTTCTTGAGAGAAAAGGCTGAGAATGTTTTCAGTTAATTGGATTATATCATAATTATCCACGTTATTATCGCTACTTTCCAAAGGGGACGTGGAACAATTAATTCCTTTTGCCGGAGTTTTTCGGAAATTAAAAATATTCATTTCTTCAAGAGGAATACAATTACTTCCTTCCGAGTAGCGTATAGCCTTATGCACCATGATTTTTTAAAATGCTGTCATGAATTGTCTTGCAGTCGGGTTATTATTACATCCAAATTTCGACCTTAAGTAACCAAAAAAAATTTCAATACTGTCTTGAGACAATTCGTATGTTAGTAAATATTTTAAAACAGGAGTTTCTACTTCTATTAATTCTTTATACATATTTAAAACACTTTTGATACTAACTCTAAACCCAAAAAATCCATTCCACCTTAAGCTATTGCAAACTAATACATTATTTCCTAATTTTAAGCCAGCTATATATTTGGCGCTCTCGTCTAATTTCTAATTCTAAAAATGTTAGATTGTTGCATAGGAGATTTGTCATATTTTTGAATGATACTCCTTGTGTTAAAAATGTCAAACAATCTGCTAAATGTTCTAATAAATACTACAGTCCCCTTAACATCTTCAAAAACCCTTTTTTGTTGTCATGGCACCACTGTAATGCCTCAGCGGTAGTATCTTCTGATATAGACTGTGTAGCTAAATTTTTCGCCAACATTTCGCCAGACATGCTGCTGACTTCTTCAGGGCAGAAAAGAGAATGAAGACGTTCCCTCGCGAACGACGGAGTATCGCCTTAGCTGCATCGTAGGTACAAACATATAATTATTTCCTACTTCTTCGTTTGGGATTTCGGTCGTAAAGGGGTATATAAAAAAACATTTGCAAGAGTTAAATTAATATCTAAAATATACGTTGCTTAGCAAATTATCATAAACGAATAAGAAAAAAATTAACTAAACAAAATTTTTATCTTGAATATTTATAAACATTAGGAAGATAAAAATGCTACTATTTCTGCTCATAAAGATAAAAATACAATTAACAGGCAAGCACACGTACAGGCACTCAACATGGACTGAGTAAACTACTACTAGTGGATCCCCCACTCCTTCCATTTAATTAATTTTAAAGAAAATTCAATGTACAATCCTCTCTTAAAATGCACCTGACGCAGTAAAAGAGATACCATTATAGATATCATTAATAATATTAATATGTTATGTTCAAAAATTAATAAAAACCAAGGGGTTAAGAAAGAAAAAAAAAAGGAAGAAGTAAAAGAAGAAGAAAATACTTACCAATAAGATAGGCAGAATTCCAAACCACCCATGAGGTTCTGCCTGTGGTTTCGTTACCCATTTTTTATGATGGATGGTTCGCCTCACTGAATCTAGTCGCCGAAAATGCTTCCTGCTACTGGATTCAATGTAGCCCTATTGAACCACTGCTCCTCTGATGAAGGATTTTTAAAAAAAATTAATATTTTTGAAAAATCCTTCATCTAGGTAGAGATCCCCTTCCGGGGTCCTCGAATCACCGCGGCTTTCAAATTATCGAGCCTCAAAATTGCCAATTTAAACGCTTCATGTAAAAAAACATTTGCGAGAGTTAAATTAATATCTAAAATATATGTTGCTTAGCAAATTATTATAAACGAATAAGGAATAATTTAAGTAAAAAAAATTGTTATTTGGAATATTTATAAACATCAGGAAGATAAAAATGCTACTATTTCTGCTCATAAAGATAAAAAAAATTATATTACAGTAGTTAATTTTCATATGGTTGATGTGGAAATGGATTCTAGATTCTTAAGCATTTATATTTTATTTAAATATTTTTTTCAATTAAAAATAAATAAAGTAGCCTGCTCGTAATTTCCGAGCCTTAGCAGTCTGTTAAATTTTGATGCATCCCTAATAAAAAATACAGTTCAAATTTAATTCTAAGCCATGTTGGATCATTGTGGGGCACATACAACTCGAGTAATTAATTTTCAAATCTGATCGAGAGATCCACACCCCATTCCCACTAGTCAGAAGTTGGTGGGTATAAGCCGGCAGACTTAATTTTTTTAAATGAAGATAATGTGTTCTAATAAGTGATGATTAGGACCAGTAACAACTATTAATTGATCATAAATATTTTTATCTGCTTCTGCAATTTCTTTGAACACATTTTTGTAGAATGATGGAGTCGAATTTTTATGTACGTTTCTGTCATTAGTTTTATAGCATAAAAAACATGATTGTCTTCGAATGATTGATCGAATATATGGACTGTTAAACCAGAACAAATGTCTTTCTCCTTAAGGGATGATAACACTTCACTTTTATCACATCTCTAGACGGAAATGCTAGACATCCACAATTTTTGGTGTAAATCAGAGAGGCGTGAAACTCTTTGATTTCCGTCAGTGCACTGACACAAACAGTGCATTTAATTTTTGCCTCAATGCTTCTGACAACAAATCCGGCAATATATCGAATAACTTCTTGGGAGAAAAGGCTGAGAATGTTTTCAGTTAATTGGATTATATCATAATTATCCACGTTATTATGGCTACTTTCTAAAGGGGACGTGGAACAATTAATTCCTTTTGCCGGAGTTTTTCGGAAATTAAAAATATTCATTTCTTCAAGAGGAATACAATTACTTCCTTCCGAGTAGCGTATAGCCTTATGCACCATGATTTTTTAAAATGCTGTCATGAATTGTCTTGCAGTCGGGTTATTATTACATCCAAATTTCGACCTTAAGTAACCAAAAAAAATTTCAATACTGTCTTGAGACAATTCGTATGTTAGTAAATATTTTAAAACAGGAGTTTCTACTTCTATTAATTCTTTATACATATTTAAAACACTTTTGATACTAACTCTAAACCCAAAAAATCCATTCCACCTTAAGCTATTGCAAACTAATACATTATTTCCTAATTTTAAGCCAGCTATATATTTGGCGCTCTCGTCTAATTTCTAATTCTAAAAATGTTAGATTGTTGCATAGGAGATTTGTCATATTTTTGAATGATACTCCTTGTGTTAAAAATGTCAAACAATCTGCTAAATGTTCTAATAAATACTACAGTCCCCTTAACATCTTCAAAAACCCTTTTTTGTTGTCATGGCACCACTGTAATGCCTCAGCTGTAGTATCTTCTGATATAGACTGTGTAGCTAAATTTTTCGCCAACGTTTCGCCAGACATGCTGCTGACTTCTTCAGGGCAGAAAAGAGAATGAAGACGTTCCCTCGCGAACGACGGAGTATCGCCTTAGCTGCATCGTAGGTACAAACATATAATTATTTCCTACTTCTTCGTTTGGGATTTGGGTCGTAAAGGGGTATATAAAAAAACATTTGCAAGAGTTAAATTAATATCTAAAATATACGTTGCTTAGCAAATTATCATAAACGAATAAGAAAAAAATTAACTAAACAAAATTTTTATCTTGAATATTTATAAACATTAGGAAGATAAAAATGCTACTATTTCTGCTCATAAAGATAAAAATACAATTAACAGGCAAGCACACGTACAGGCACTCAACATGGACTGAGTAAACTACTACTAGTGGATCCCCCACTCCTTCCATTTAATTAATTTTAAAGAAAATTCAATGTACAATCCTCTCTTAAAATGCACCTGACGCAGTAAAAGAGATACCATTATAGATATCATTAATAATATTAATATGTTATGTTCAAAAATTAATAAAAACCAAGGGGTTAAGAAAGAAAAAAAAAAGGAAGAAGTAAAAGAAGAAGAAAATACTTACCAATAAGATAGGCAGAATTCCAAACCACCCATGAGGTTCTGCCTGTGGTTTCGTTACCCATTTTTTATAGTGGATGGTTCGCCTCACTGAATCTAGTCGCCGAAAATGCTTCCTGCTACTGGATTCAATGTAGCCCTATTGAACCACTGCTCCTCTGATGAAGGATTTTTAAAAAAAATTAATATTTTTGAAAAATCCTTCATCTAGGTAGAGATCCCCTTCCGGGGTCCTCGAATCACCGCGGCTTTCAAATTATCGAGCCTCAAAATTGCCAATTTAAACGCTTCATGTAAAAAAACATTTGCGAGAGTTAAATTAATATCTAAAATATATGTTGCTTAGCAAATTATTATAAACGAATAAGGAATAATTTAAGTAAAAAAAATTGTTATTTGGAATATTTATAAACATCAGGAAGATAAAAATGCTACTATTTCTGCTCATAAAGATAAAAAAAATTATATTACAGTAGTTAATTTTCATATGGTTGATGTGGAAATGGATTCTAGATTCTTAAGCATTTATATTTTATTTAAATATTTTTTTCAATTAAAAATAAATAAAGTAGCCTGCTCGTAATTTCCGAGCCTTAGCAGTCTGTTAAATTTTGATGCATCCCTAATAAAAAATACAGTTCAAATTTAATTCTAAGCCATGTTGGATCATTGTGGGGCACATACAACTCGAGTAATTAATTTTCAAATCTGATCGAGAGATCCACACCCCATTCCCACTAGTCAGAAGTTGGTGGGTATAAGCCGGCAGACTTAATTTTTTTAAATGAAGATAATGTGTTCTAATAAGTGATGATTGGGACCAGTAACAACTATTAATTGATCATAAATATTTTTATCTGCTTCTGCAATTTCTTTGAATACATTTTTGTAGAATGATGGAGTCGAATTTTTATGTACGTTTCTGTCATTAGTTTTATAGCATAAAAAACATGATTGTCTTCGAATGATTGATCGAATATATGGACTGTTAAACCCGAACAAATGTCTTTCTCCTTAAGGGAAGATAACACTTCACTTTTATCACATCTCTAGACGGAAATGCTAGACATCCACAATTTTTGGTGTAAATCAGAGAGGCGTGAAACTCTTTGATTTCCGTCAGTGCACTGACACAAACAGTGCATTTAATTTTTGCCTCAATGCTTCTGACAACAAATCCGGCAATATATCGAAAAACTTCTTGAGAGAAAAGGCTGAGAATGTTTTCAGTTAATTGGATTATATCATAATTATCCACGTTATTATCGCTACTTTCCAAAGGGGACGTGGAACAATTAATTCCTTTTGCCGGAGTTTTTCGGAAATTAAAAATATTCATTTCTTCAAGAGGAATACAATTACTTCCTTCCGAGTAGCGTATAGCCTTATGCACCATGATTTTTTAAAATGCTGTCATGAATTGTCTTGCAGTCGGGTTATTATTACATCCAAATTTCGACCTTAAGTAACCAAAAAAAATTTCAATACTGTCTTGAGACAATTCGTATGTTAGTAAATATTTTAAAACAGGAGTTTCTACTTCTATTAATTCTTTATACATATTTAAAACACTTTTGATACTAACTCTAAACCCAAAAAATCCATTCCACCTTAAGCTATTGCAAACTAATACATTATTTCCTAATTTTAAGCCAGCTATATATTTGGCGCTCTCGTCTAATTTCTAATTCTAAAAATGTTAGATTGTTGCATAGGAGATTTGTCATATTTTTGAATGATACTCCTTGTGTTAAAAATGTCAAACAATCTGCTAAATGTTCTAATAAATACTACAGTCCCCTTAACATCTTCAAAAACCCTTTTTTGTTGTCATGGCACCACTGTAATGCCTCAGCTGTAGTATCTTCTGATATAGACTGTGTAGCTAAATTTTTCGCCAACGTTTCGCCAGACATGCTGCTGACTTCTTCAGGGCAGAAAAGAGAATGAAGACGTTCCCTCGCGAACGACGGAGTATCGCCTTAGCTGCATCGTAGGTACAAACATATAATTATTTCCTACTTCTTCGTTTGGGATTTGGGTCGTAAAGGGGTATATAAAAAAACATTTGCAAGAGTTAAATTAATATCTAAAATATACGTTGCTTAGCAAATTATCATAAACGAATAAGAAAAAAATTAACTAAACAAAATTTTTATCTTGAATATTTATAAACATTAGGAAGATAAAAATGCTACTATTTCTGCTCATAAAGATAAAAATACAATTAACAGGCAAGCACACGTACAGGCACTCAACATGGACTGAGTAAACTACTACTAGTGGATCCCCCACTCCTTCCATTTAATTAATTTTAAAGAAAATTCAATGTACAATCCTCTCTTAAAATGCACCTGACGCAGTAAAAGAGATACCATTATAGATATCATTAATAATATTAATATGTTATGTTCAAAAATTAATAAAAAGCAAGGGGTTAAGAAAGAAAAAAAAAAGGAAGAAGTAAAAGAAGAAGAAAATACTTACCAATAAGATAGGCAGAATTCCAAACCACCCATGAGGTTCTGCCTGTGGTTTCGTTACCCATTTTTTATAGTGGATGGTTCGCCTCACTGAATCTAGTCGCCGAAAATGCTTCCTGCTACTGGATTCAATGTAGCCCTATTGAACCACTGCTCCTCTGATGAAGGATTTTTAAAAAAAATTAATATTTTTGAAAAATCCTTCATCTAGGTAGAGATCCCCTTCCGGGGTCCTCGAATCACCGCGGCTTTCAAATTATCGAGCCTCAAAATTGCCAATTTAAACGCTTCATGTAAAAAAACATTTGCGAGAGTTAAATTAATATCTAAAATATATGTTGCTTAGCAAATTATTATAAACGAATAAGGAATAATTTAAGTAAAAAAAATTGTTATTTGGAATATTTATAAACATCAGGAAGATAAAAATGCTACTATTTCTGCTCATAAAGATAAAAAAAATTATATTACAGTAGTTAATTTTCATATGGTTGATGTGGAAATGGATTCTAGATTCTTAAGCATTTATATTTTATTTAAATATTTTTTTCAATTAAAAATAAATAAAGTAGCCTGCTCGTAATTTCCGAGCCTTAGCAGTCTGTTAAATTTTGATGCATCCCTAATAAAAAATACAGTTCAAATTTAATTCTAAGCCATGTTGGATCATTGTGGGGCACATACAACTCGAGTAATTAATTTTCAAATCTGATCGAGAGATCCACACCCCATTCCCACTAGTCAGAAGTTGGTGGGTATAAGCCGGCAGACTTAATTTTTTTAAATGAAGATAATGTGTTCTAATAAGTGATGATTGGGACCAGTAACAACTATTAATTGATCATAAATATTTTTATCTGCTTCTGCAATTTCTTTGAATACATTTTTGTAGAATGATGGAGTCGAATTTTTATATACGTTTCTGTCATTAGTTTTATAGCATAAAAAACATGATTGTCTTCGAATGATTGATCGAATATATGGACTGTTAAACCAGAACAAATGTCTTTCTCCTTAAGGGAAGATAACACTTCACTTTTATCACATCTCTAGACGGAAATGCTAGACATCCACAATTTTTGGTGTAAATCAGAGAGGCGTGAAACTCTTTGATTTCCGTCAGTGCACTGACACAAACAGTGCATTTAATTTTTGCCTCAATGCTTCTGACAACAAATCCGGCAATATATCGAATAACTTCTTGGGAGAAAAGGCTGAGAATGTTTTCAGTTAATTGGATTATATCATAATTATCCACGTTATTATCGCTACTTTCTAAAGGGGACGTGGAACAATTAATTCCTTTGCCGGAGTTTTTCGGAAATTAAAAATATTCATTTCTTCAAGAGGAATACAATTACTTCCTTCCGAGTAGCGTATAGCCTTATGCACCATGATTTTTTAAAATGCTGTCATGAATTGTCTTGCAGTCGGGTTATTATTACATCCAAATTTCGACCTTAAGTAACCAAAAAAAATTTCAATACTGTCTTGAGACAATTTGTATGTTAGTAAATATTTTAAAACAGGAGTTTCTACTTCTATTAATTCTTTATATATATTTAAAACACTTTTGATACTAACTCTAAACCCAAAAAATCCATTCCACCTTAAGCTATTGCAAACTAATACATTATTTCCTAATTTTAAGCCAGCTATATATTTGGCGCTCTCGTCTAATTTCTAATTCTAAAAATGTTAGATTGTTGCATAGGAGATTTGTCATATTTTTGAATGATACTCCTTGTGTTAAAAATGTCAAACAATCTGCTAAATGTTCTAATAAATACTACAGTCCCCTTAACATCTTCAAAAACCCTTTTTTGTTGTCATAGCACCACTGTAATGCCTCAGCTGTAGTATCTTCTCATATAGACTGTGTAGCTAAATTTTTCGCCAACGTTTCGCCAGACATGCTGCTGACTTCTTCAGGGCAGAAAAGAGAATGAAGACGTTCCCTCGCGAACGACGGAGTATCGCCTTAGCTGCATCGTAGGTACAAACATATAATTATTTCCTACTTCTTCGTTTGGGATTTGGGTCGTAAAGGGGTATAAAAAAAAACATTTGCAAGAGTTAAATTAATATCTAAAATATACGTTGCTTAGCAAATTATCATAAACGAATAAGAAAAAAATTAACTAAACAAAATTTTTATCTTGAATATTTATAAACATTAGGAAGATAAAAATGCTACTATTTCTGCTCATAAAGATAAAAATACAATTAACAGGCAAGCACACGTACAGGCACTCAACATGGACTGAGTAAACTACTACTAGTGGATCCCCCTCTCCTTCCATTTAATTAATTTTAAAGAAAATTCAATGTACAATCCTCTCTTAAAATGCACCTGACGCAGTAAAAGAGATACCATTATAGATATCATTAATAATATTAATATGTTATGTTCAAAAATTAATAAAAAGCAAGGGGTTAAGAAAGAAAAAAAAAAGGAAGAAGTAAAAGAAGAAGAAAATACTTACCAATAAGATAGGCAGAATTCCAAACCACCCATGAGGTTCTGCCTGTGGTTTCGTTACCCATTTTTTATAGTGGATGGTTCGCCTCACTGAATCTAGTCGCCGAAAATGCTTCCTGCTACTGGATTCAATGTAGCCCTATTGAACCACTGCTCCTCTGATGAAGGATTTTTAAAAAAAATTAATATTTTTGAAAAATCCTTCATCTAGGTAGAGATCCCCTTCCGGGGTCCTCGAATCACCGCGGCTTTCAAATTATCGAGCCTCAAAATTGCCAATTTAAACGCTTCATGTAAAAAAACATTTGCGAGAGTTAAATTAATATCTAAAATATATGTTGCTTAGCAAATTATTATAAACGAATAAGGAATAATTTAAGTAAAAAAAATTGTTATTTGGAATATTTATAAACATCAGGAAGATAAAAATGCTATTATTTCTGCTCATAAAGATAAAAAAAATTATATTACAGTAGTTAATTTTCATATGGTTGATGTGGAAATGGATTCTAGATTCTTAAGCATTTATATTTTATTTAAATATTTTTTTCAATTAAAAATAAATAAAGTAGCCTGCTCGTAATTTCCGAGCCTTAGCAGTCTGTTAAATTTTGATGCATCCCTAATAAAAAATACAGTTCAAATTTAATTCTAAGCCATGTTGGATCATTGTGGGGCACATACAACTCGAGTAATTAATTTTCAAATCTGATCGAGAGATCCACACCCCATTCCCACTTGTCAGAAGTTGGTGGGTATAAGCCGGCAGACTTAATTTTTTTAAATGAAGATAATGTGTTCTAATAAGTGATGATTGGGACCAGTAACAACTATTAATTGATCATAAATATTTTTATCTGCTTCTGCAATTTCTTTGAATACATTTTTGTAGAATGATGGAGTCGAATTTTTATGTACGTTTCTGTGATTAGTTTTATAGCATAAAAAACATGATTATCTTCGAATGATTAATCGAATATATGGACTGTTAAACCAGAACAAATGTCTTTCTCCTTAAGGGAAGATAACACTTCACTTTTATCACATCTCTAGACGAAAATGCTAGACATCCACAATTTTTGGTTTAAATCAGAGAGGCGTGAAACTCTTTGATTTCCGTCAGTGCACTGACACAAACAGTGCATTTAATGTTTGCCTCAATGCTTCTGACAACAAATCCGGCAATATATCGAATAACTTCTTGGGAGAAAAGGCTGAGAATGTTTTCAGTTAATTGGATTATATCATAATTATCCACGTTATTATCGCTACTTTCTAAAGGGGACGTGGAACAATTAATTCCTTTGCCGGAGTTTTTCGGAAATTAAAAATATTCATTTCTTCAAGAGGAATACAATTACTTCCTTCCGAGTAGCGTATAGCCTTATGCACCATGATTTTTTAAAATGCTGTCATGAATTGTCTTGCAGTCGGGTTATTATTACATCCAAATTTCGACCTTAAGTAACCAAAAAAAATTTCAATACTGTCTTGAGACAATTTGTATGTTAGTAAATATTTTAAAACAGGAGTTTCTACTTCTATTAATTCTTTATATATATTTAAAACACTTTTGATACTAACTCTAAACCCAAAAAATCCATTCCACCTTAAGCTATTGCAAACTAATACATTATTTCCTAATTTTAAGCCAGCTATATATTTGGCGCTCTCGTCTAATTTCTAATTCTAAAAATGTTAGATTGTTGCATAGGAGATTTGTCATATTTTTGAATGATACTCCTTGTGTTAAAAATGTCAAACAATCTGCTAAATGTTCTAATAAATACTACAGTCCCCTTAACATCTTCAAAAACCCTTTTTTGTTGTCATAGCACCACTGTAATGCCTCAGCTGTAGTATCTTCTCATATAGACTGTGTAGCTAAATTTTTCGCCAACGTTTCGCCAGACATGCTGCTGACTTCTTCAGGGCAGAAAAGAGAATGAAGACGTTCCCTCGCAAACGACGGAGTATCGCCTTAGCTGCATCGTAGGTACAAACATATAATTATTTCCTACTTCTTCGTTTGGGATTTGGGTCGTAAAGGGGTATAAAAAAAAACATTTGCAAGAGTTAAATTAATATCTAAAATATACGTTGCTTAGCAAATTATCATAAACGAATAAGAAAAAAATTAACTAAACAAAATTTTTATCTTGAATATTTATAAACATTAGGAAGATAAAAATGCTACTATTTCTGCTCATAAAGATAAAAATACAATTAACAGGCAAGCACACGTACAGGCACTCAACATGGACTGAGTAAACTACTACTAGTGGATCCCCCACTCCTTCCATTTAATTAATTTTAAAGAAAATTCAATGTACAATCCTCTCTTAAAATGCACCTGACGCAGTAAAAGAGATACCATTATAGATATCATTAATAATATTAATATGTTATGTTCAAAAATTAATAAAAAGCAAGGGGTTAAGAAAGAAAAAAAAAAGGAAGAAGTAAAAGAAGAAGAAAATACTTACCAATAAGATAGGCAGAATTCCAAACCACCCATGAGGTTCTGCCTGTGGTTTCGTTACCCATTTTTTATAGTGGATGGTTCGCCTCACTGAATCTAGTCGCCGAAAATGCTTCCTGCTACTGGATTCAATGTAGCCCTATTGAACCACTGCTCCTCTGATGAAGGATTTTTAAAAAAAATTAATATTTTTGAAAAATCCTTCATCTAGGTAGAGATCCCCTTCCGGGGTCCTCGAATCACCGCGGCTTTCAAATTATCGAGCCTCAAAATTGCCAATTTAAACGCTTCATGTAAAAAAACATTTGCGAGAGTTAAATTAATATCTAAAATATATGTTGCTTAGCAAATTATTATAAACGAATAAGGAATAATTTAAGTAAAAAAAATTGTTATTTGGAATATTTATAAACATCAGGAAGATAAAAATGCTATTATTTCTGCTCATAAAGATAAAAAAAATTATATTACAGTAGTTAATTTTCATATGGTTGATGTGGAAATGGATTCTAGATTCTTAAGCATTTATATTTTATTTAAATATTTTTTTCAATTAAAAATAAATAAAGTAGCCTGCTCGTAATTTCCGAGCCTTAGCAGTCTGTTAAATTTTGATGCATCCCTAATAAAAAATACAGTTCAAATTTAATTCTAAGCCATGTTGGATCATTGTGGGGCACATACAACTCGAGTAATTAATTTTCAAATCTGATCGAGAGATCCACACCCCATTCCCACTTGTCAGAAGTTGGTGGGTATAAGCCGGCAGACTTAATTTTTTTAAATGAAGATAATGTGTTCTAATAAGTGATGATTGGGACCAGTAACAACTATTAATTGATCATAAATATTTTTATCTGCTTCTGCAATTTCTTTGAATACATTTTTGTAGAATGATGGAGTCGAATTTTTATGTACGTTTCTGTGATTAGTTTTATAGCATAAAAAACATGATTATCTTCGAATGATTAATCGAATATATGGACTGTTAAACCAGAACAAATGTCTTTCTCCTTAAGGGAAGATAACACTTCACTTTTATCACATCTCTAGACGAAAATGCTAGACATCCACAATTTTTGGTTTAAATCAGAGAGGCGTGAAACTCTTTGATTTCCGTCAGTGCACTGACACAAACAGTGCATTTAATGTTTGCCTCAATGCTTCTGACAACAAATCCGGCAATATATCGAATAACTTCTTGGGAGAAAAGGCTGAGAATGTTTTCAGTTAATTGGATTATATCATAATTATCCACGTTATTATCGCTACTTTCTAAAGGGGACGTGGAACAATTAATTCCTTTGCCGGAGTTTTTCGGAAATTAAAAATATTCATTTCTTCAAGAGGAATACAATTACTTCCTTCCGAGTAGCGTATAGCCTTATGCACCATGATTTTTTAAAATGCTGTCATGAATTGTCTTGCAGTCGGGTTATTATTACATCCAAATTTCGACCTTAAGTAACCAAAAAAAATTTCAATACTGTCTTGAGACAATTTGTATGTTAGTAAATATTTTAAAACAGGAGTTTCTACTTCTATTAATTCTTTATATATATTTAAAACACTTTTGATACTAACTCTAAACCCAAAAAATCCATTCCACCTTAAGCTATTGCAAACTAATACATTATTTCCTAATTTTAAGCCAGCTATATATTTGGCGCTCTCGTCTAATTTCTAATTCTAAAAATGTTAGATTGTTGCATAGGAGATTTGTCATATTTTTGAATGATACTCCTTGTGTTAAAAATGTCAAACAATCTGCTAAATGTTCTAATAAATACTACAGTCCCCTTAACATCTTCAAAAACCCTTTTTTGTTGTCATAGCACCACTGTAATGCCTCAGCTGTAGTATCTTCTCATATAGACTGTGTAGCTAAATTTTTCGCCAACGTTTCGCCAGACATGCTGCTGACTTCTTCAGGGCAGAAAAGAGAATGAAGACGTTCCCTCGCGAACGACGGAGTATCGCCTTAGCTGCATCGTAGGTACAAACATATAATTATTTCCTACTTCTTCGTTTGGGATTTGGGTCGTAAAGGGGTATAAAAAAAAACATTTGCAAGAGTTAAATTAATATCTAAAATATACGTTGCTTAGCAAATTATCATAAACGAATAAGAAAAAAATTAACTAAACAAAATTTTTATCTTGAATATTTATAAACATTAGGAAGATAAAAATGCTACTATTTCTGCTCATAAAGATAAAAATACAATTAACAGGCAAGCACACGTACAGGCACTCAACATGGACTGAGTAAACTACTACTAGTGGATCCCCCACTCCTTCCATTTAATTAATTTTAAAGAAAATTCAATGTACAATCCTCTCTTAAAATGCACCTGACGCAGTAAAAGAGATACCATTATAGATATCATTAATAATATTAATATGTTATGTTCAAAAATTAATAAAAAGCAAGGGGTTAAGAAAGAAAAAAAAAAGGAAGAAGTAAAAGAAGAAGAAAATACTTACCAATAAGATAGGCAGAATTCCAAACCACCCATGAGGTTCTGCCTGTGGTTTCGTTACCCATTTTTTATAGTGGATGGTTCGCCTCACTGAATCTAGTCGCCGAAAATGCTTCCTGCTACTGGATTCAATGTAGCCCTATTGAACCACTGCTCCTCTGATGAAGGATTTTTAAAAAAAATTAATATTTTTGAAAAATCCTTCATCTAGGTAGAGATCCCCTTCCGGGGTCCTCGAATCACCGCGGCTTTCAAATTATCGAGCCTCAAAATTGCCAATTTAAACGCTTCATGTAAAAAAACATTTGCGAGAGTTAAATTAATATCTAAAATATATGTTGCTTAGCAAATTATTATAAACGAATAAGGAATAATTTAAGTAAAAAAAATTGTTATTTGGAATATTTATAAACATCAGGAAGATAAAAATGCTATTATTTCTGCTCATAAAGATAAAAAAAATTATATTACAGTAGTTAATTTTCATATGGTTGATGTGGAAATGGATTCTAGATTCTTAAGCATTTATATTTTATTTAAATATTTTTTTCAATTAAAAATAAATAAAGTAGCCTGCTCGTAATTTCCGAGCCTTAGCAGTCTGTTAAATTTTGATGCATCCCTAATAAAAAATACAGTTCAAATTTAATTCTAAGCCATGTTGGATCATTGTGGGGCACATACAACTCGAGTAATTAATTTTCAAATCTGATCGAGAGATCCACACCCCATTCCCACTTGTCAGAAGTTGGTGGGTATAAGCCGGCAGACTTAATTTTTTTAAATGAAGATAATGTGTTCTAATAAGTGATGATTGGGACCAGTAACAACTATTAATTGATCATAAATATTTTTATCTGCTTCTGCAATTTCTTTGAATACATTTTTGTAGAATGATGGAGTCGAATTTTTATGTACGTTTCTGTGATTAGTTTTATAGCATAAAAAACATGATTATCTTCGAATGATTAATCGAATATATGGACTGTTAAACCAGAACAAATGTCTTTCTCCTTAAGGGAAGATAACACTTCACTTTTATCACATCTCTAGACGAAAATGCTAGACATCCACAATTTTTGGTTTAAATCAGAGAGGCGTGAAACTCTTTGATTTCCGTCAGTGCACTGACACAAACAGTGCATTTAATGTTTGCCTCAATGCTTCTGACAACAAATCCGGCAATATATCGAATAACTTCTTGGGAGAAAAGGCTGAGAATGTTTTCAGTTAATTGGATTATATCATAATTATCCACGTTATTATCGCTACTTTCTAAAGGGGACGTGGAACAATTAATTCCTTTGCCGGAGTTTTTCGGAAATTAAAAATATTCATTTCTTCAAGAGGAATACAATTACTTCCTTCCGAGTAGCGTATAGCCTTATGCACCATGATTTTTTAAAATGCTGTCATGAATTGTCTTGCAGTCGGGTTATTATTACATCCAAATTTCGACCTTAAGTAACCAAAAAAAATTTCAATACTGTCTTGAGACAATTTGTATGTTAGTAAATATTTTAAAACAGGAGTTTCTACTTCTATTAATTCTTTATATATATTTAAAACACTTTTGATACTAACTCTAAACCCAAAAAATCCATTCCACCTTAAGCTATTGCAAACTAATACATTATTTCCTAATTTTAAGCCAGCTATATATTTGGCGCTCTCGTCTAATTTCTAATTCTAAAAATGTTAGATTGTTGCATAGGAGATTTGTCATATTTTTGAATGATACTCCTTGTGTTAAAAATGTCAAACAATCTGCTAAATGTTCTAATAAATACTACAGTCCCCTTAACATCTTCAAAAACCCTTTTTTGTTGTCATAGCACCACTGTAATGCCTCAGCTGTAGTATCTTCTCATATAGACTGTGTAGCTAAATTTTTCGCCAACGTTTCGCCAGACATGCTGCTGACTTCTTCAGGGCAGAAAAGAGAATGAAGACGTTCCCTCGCGAACGACGGAGTATCGCCTTAGCTGCATCGTAGGTACAAACATATAATTATTTCCTACTTCTTCGTTTGGGATTTGGGTCGTAAAGGGGTATAAAAAAAAACATTTGCAAGAGTTAAATTAATATCTAAAATATACGTTGCTTAGCAAATTATCATAAACGAATAAGAAAAAAATTAACTAAACAAAATTTTTATCTTGAATATTTATAAACATTAGGAAGATAAAAATGCTACTATTTCTGCTCATAAAGATAAAAATACAATTAACAGGCAAGCACACGTACAGGCACTCAACATGGACTGAGTAAACTACTACTAGTGGATCCCCCACTCCTTCCATTTAATTAATTTTAAAGAAAATTCAATGTACAATCCTCTCTTAAAATGCACCTGATGCAGTAAAAGAGATACCATTATAGATATCATTAATAATATTAATATGTTATGTTCAAAAATTAATAAAAAGCAAGGGGTTAAGAAAGAAAAAAAAAAGGAAGAAGTAAAAGAAGAAGAAAATACTTACCAATAAGATAGGCAGAATTCCAAACCACCCATGAGGTTCTGCCTGTGGTTTCGTTACCCATTTTTTATAGTGGATGGTTCGCCTCACTGAATCTAGTCGCCGAAAATGCTTCCTGCTACTGGATTCAATGTAGCCCTATTGAACCACTGCTCCTCTGATGAAGGATTTTTAAAAAAAATTAATATTTTTGAAAAATCCTTTATCTAGGTAGAGATCCCCTTCCGGGGTCCTCGAATCACCGCGGCTTTCAAATTATCGAGCCTCAAAATTGCCAATTTAAACGCTTCATGTAAAAAAACATTTGCGAGAGTTAAATTAATATCTAAAATATATGTTGCTTAGCAAATTATTATAAACGAATAAGGAATAATTTAAGTAAAAAAAATTGTTATTTGGAATATTTATAAACATCAGGAAGATAAAAATGCTATTATTTCTGCTCATAAAGATAAAAAAAATTATATTACAGTAGTTAATTTTCATATGGTTGATGTGGAAATGGATTCTAGATTCTTAAGCATTTATATTTTATTTAAATATTTTTTTCAATTAAAAATAAATAAAGTAGCCTGCTCGTAATTTCCGAGCCTTAGCAGTCTGTTAAATTTTGATGCATCCCTAATAAAAAATACAGTTCAAATTTAATTCTAAGCCATGTTGGATCATTGTGGGGCACATACAACTCGAGTAATTAATTTTCAAATCTGATCGAGAGATCCACACCCCATTCCCACTTGTCAGAAGTTGGTGGGTATAAGCCGGCAGACTTAATTTTTTTAAATGAAGATAATGTGTTCTAATAAGTGATGATTGGGACCAGTAACAACTATTAATTGATCATAAATATTTTTATCTGCTTCTGCAATTTCTTTGAATACATTTTTGTAGAATGATGGAGTCGAATTTTTATGTACGTTTCTGTGATTAGTTTTATAGCATAAAAAACATGATTATCTTCGAATGATTAATCGAATATATGGACTGTTAAACCAGAACAAATGTCTTTCTCCTTAAGGGAAGATAACACTTCACTTTTATCACATCTCTAGACGAAAATGCTAGACATCCACAATTTTTGGTTTAAATCAGAGAGGCGTGAAACTCTTTGATTTCCGTCAGTGCACTGACACAAACAGTGCATTTAATGTTTGCCTCAATGCTTCTGACAACAAATCCGGCAATATATCGAATAACTTCTTGGGAGAAAAGGCTGAGAATGTTTTCAGTTAATTGGATTATATCATAATTATCCACGTTATTATCGCTACTTTCTAAAGGGGACGTGGAACAATTAATTCCTTTGCCGGAGTTTTTCGGAAATTAAAAATATTCATTTCTTCAAGAGGAATACAATTACTTCCTTCCGAGTAGCGTATAGCCTTATGCACCATGATTTTTTAAAATGCTGTCATGAATTGTCTTGCAGTCGGGTTATTATTACATCCAAATTTCGACCTTAAGTAACCAAAAAAAATTTCAATACTGTCTTGAGACAATTTGTATGTTAGTAAATATTTTAAAACAGGAGTTTCTACTTCTATTAATTCTTTATATATATTTAAAACACTTTTGATACTAACTCTAAACCCAAAAAATCCATTCCACCTTAAGCTATTGCAAACTAATACATTATTTCCTAATTTTAAGCCAGCTATATATTTGGCGCTCTCGTCTAATTTCTAATTCTAAAAATGTTAGATTGTTGCATAGGAGATTTGTCATATTTTTGAATGATACTCCTTGTGTTAAAAATGTCAAACAATCTGCTAAATGTTCTAATAAATACTACAGTCCCCTTAACATCTTCAAAAACCCTTTTTTGTTGTCATAGCACCACTGTAATGCCTCAGCTGTAGTATCTTCTCATATAGACTGTGTAGCTAAATTTTTCGCCAACGTTTCGCCAGACATGCTGCTGACTTCTTCAGGGCAGAAAAGAGAATGAAGACGTTCCCTCGCGAACGACGGAGTATCGCCTTAGCTGCATCGTAGGTACAAACATATAATTATTTCCTACTTCTTCGTTTGGGATTTGGGTCGTAAAGGGGTATAAAAAAAAACATTTGCAAGAGTTAAATTAATATCTAAAATATACGTTGCTTAGCAAATTATCATAAACGAATAAGAAAAAAATTAACTAAACAAAATTTTTATCTTGAATATTTATAAACATTAGGAAGATAAAAATGCTACTATTTCTGCTCATAAAGATAAAAATACAATTAACAGGCAAGCACACGTACAGGCACTCAACATGGACTGAGTAAACTACTACTAGTGGATCCCCCACTCCTTCCATTTAATTAATTTTAAAGAAAATTCAATGTACAATCCTCTCTTAAAATGCACCTGATGCAGTAAAAGAGATACCATTATAGATATCATTAATAATATTAATATGTTATGTTCAAAAATTAATAAAAACCAAGGGGTTAAGAAAGAAAAAAAAAAGGAAGAAGTAAAAGAAGAAGAAAATACTTACCAATAAGATAGGCAGAATTCCAAACCACCCATGAGGTTCTGCCTGTGGTTTCGTTACCCATTTTTTATAGTGGATGGTTCGCCTCACTGAATCTAGTCGCCGAAAATGCTTCCTGCTACTGGATTCAATGTAGCCCTATTGAACCACTGCTCCTCTGATGAAGGATTTTTAAAAAAAATTAATATTTTTGAAAAATCCTTCATCTAGGTAGAGATCCCCTTCCGGGGTCCTCGAATCACCGCGGCTTTCAAATTATCGAGCCTCAAAATTGCCAATTTAAACGCTTCATGTAAAAAAACATTTGCGAGAGTTAAATTAATATCTAAAATATATGTTGCTTAGCAAATTATTATAAACGAATAAGGAATAATTTAAGTAAAAAAAATTGTTATTTGGAATATTTATAAACATCAGGAAGATAAAAATGCTATTATTTCTGCTCATAAAGATAAAAAAAATTATATTACAGTAGTTAATTTTCATATGGTTGATGTGGAAATGGATTCTAGATTCTTAAGCATTTATATTTTATTTAAATATTTTTTTCAATTAAAAATAAATAAAGTAGCCTGCTCGTAATTTCCGAGCCTTAGCAGTCTGTTAAATTTTGATGCATCCCTAATAAAAAATACAGTTCAAATTTAATTCTAAGCCATGTTGGATCATTGTGGGGCACATACAACTCGAGTAATTAATTTTCAAATCTGATCGAGAGATCCACACCCCATTCCCACTTGTCAGAAGTTGGTGGGTATAAGCCGGCAGACTTAATTTTTTTAAATGAAGATAATGTGTTCTAATAAGTGATGATTGGGACCAGTAACAACTATTAATTGATCATAAATATTTTTATCTGCTTCTGCAATTTCTTTGAATACATTTTTGTAGAATGATGGAGTCGAATTTTTATGTACGTTTCTGTGATTAGTTTTATAGCATAAAAAACATGATTATCTTCGAATGATTAATCGAATATATGGACTGTTAAACCAGAACAAATGTCTTTCTCCTTAAGGGAAGATAACACTTCACTTTTATCACATCTCTAGACGAAAATGCTAGACATCCACAATTTTTGGTTTAAATCAGAGAGGCGTGAAACTCTTTGATTTCCGTCAGTGCACTGACACAAACAGTGCATTTAATGTTTGCCTCAATGCTTCTGACAACAAATCCGGCAATATATCGAATAACTTCTTGGGAGAAAAGGCTGAGAATGTTTTCAGTTAATTGGATTATATCATAATTATCCACGTTATTATCGCTACTTTCTAAAGGGGACGTGGAACAATTAATTCCTTTGCCGGAGTTTTTCGGAAATTAAAAATATTCATTTCTTCAAGAGGAATACAATTACTTCCTTCCGAGTAGCGTATAGCCTTATGCACCATGATTTTTTAAAATGCTGTCATGAATTGTCTTGCAGTCGGGTTATTATTACATCCAAATTTCGACCTTAAGTAACCAAAAAAAATTTCAATACTGTCTTGAGACAATTTGTATGTTAGTAAATATTTTAAAACAGGAGTTTCTACTTCTATTAATTCTTTATATATATTTAAAACACTTTTGATACTAACTCTAAACCCAAAAAATCCATTCCACCTTAAGCTATTGCAAACTAATACATTATTTCCTAATTTTAAGCCAGCTATATATTTGGCGCTCTCGTCTAATTTCTAATTCTAAAAATGTTAGATTGTTGCATAGGAGATTTGTCATATTTTTGAATGATACTCCTTGTGTTAAAAATGTCAAACAATCTGCTAAATGTTCTAATAAATACTACAGTCCCCTTAACATCTTCAAAAACCCTTTTTTGTTGTCATAGCACCACTGTAATGCCTCAGCTGTAGTATCTTCTCATATAGACTGTGTAGCTAAATTTTTCGCCAACGTTTCGCCAGACATGCTGCTGACTTCTTCAGGGCAGAAAAGAGAATGAAGACGTTCCCTCGCGAACGACGGAGTATCGCCTTAGCTGCATCGTAGGTACAAACATATAATTATTTCCTACTTCTTCGTTTGGGATTTGGGTCGTAAAGGGGTATAAAAAAAAACATTTGCAAGAGTTAAATTAATATCTAAAATATACGTTGCTTAGCAAATTATCATAAACGAATAAGAAAAAAATTAACTAAACAAAATTTTTATCTTGAATATTTATAAACATTAGGAAGATAAAAATGCTACTATTTCTGCTCATAAAGATAAAAATACAATTAACAGGCAAGCACACGTACAGGCACTCAACATGGACTGAGTAAACTACTACTAGTGGATCCCCCACTCCTTCCATTTAATTAATTTTAAAGAAAATTCAATGTACAATCCTCTCTTAAAATGCACCTGATGCAGTAAAAGAGATACCATTATAGATATCATTAATAATATTAATATGTTATGTTCAAAAATTAATAAAAACCAAGGGGTTAAGAAAGAAAAAAAAAAGGAAGAAGTAAAAGAAGAAGAAAATACTTACCAATAAGATAGGCAGAATTCCAAACCACCCATGAGGTTCTGCCTGTGGTTTCGTTACCCATTTTTTATAGTGGATGGTTCGCCTCACTGAATCTAGTCGCCGAAAATGCTTCCTGCTACTGGATTCAATGTAGCCCTATTGAACCACTGCTCCTCTGATGAAGGATTTTTAAAAAAAATTAATATTTTTGAAAAATCCTTCATCTAGGTAGAGATCCCCTTCCGGGGTCCTCGAATCACCGCGGCTTTCAAATTATCGAGCCTCAAAATTGCCAATTTAAACGCTTCATGTAAAAAAACATTTGCGAGAGTTAAATTAATATCTAAAATATATGTTGCTTAGCAAATTATTATAAACGAATAAGGAATAATTTAAGTAAAAAAAATTGTTATTTGGAATATTTATAAACATCAGGAAGATAAAAATGCTATTATTTCTGCTCATAAAGATAAAAAAAATTATATTACAGTAGTTAATTTTCATATGGTTGATGTGGAAATGGATTCTAGATTCTTAAGCATTTATATTTTATTTAAATATTTTTTTCAATTAAAAATAAATAAAGTAGCCTGCTCGTAATTTCCGAGCCTTAGCAGTCTGTTAAATTTTGATGCATCCCTAATAAAAAATACAGTTCAAATTTAATTCTAAGCCATGTTGGATCATTGTGGGGCACATACAACTCGAGTAATTAATTTTCAAATCTGATCGAGAGATCCACACCCCATTCCCACTTGTCAGAAGTTGGTGGGTATAAGCCGGCAGACTTAATTTTTTTAAATGAAGATAATGTGTTCTAATAAGTGATGATTGGGACCAGTAACAACTATTAATTGATCATAAATATTTTTATCTGCTTCTGCAATTTCTTTGAATACATTTTTGTAGAATGATGGAGTCGAATTTTTATGTACGTTTCTGTGATTAGTTTTATAGCATAAAAAACATGATTATCTTCGAATGATTAATCGAATATATGGACTGTTAAACCAGAACAAATGTCTTTCTCCTTAAGGGAAGATAACACTTCACTTTTATCACATCTCTAGACGAAAATGCTAGACATCCACAATTTTTGGTTTAAATCAGAGAGGCGTGAAACTCTTTGATTTCCGTCAGTGCACTGACACAAACAGTGCATTTAATGTTTGCCTCAATGCTTCTGACAACAAATCCGGCAATATATCGAATAACTTCTTGGGAGAAAAGGCTGAGAATGTTTTCAGTTAATTGGATTATATCATAATTATCCACGTTATTATCGCTACTTTCTAAAGGGGACGTGGAACAATTAATTCCTTTGCCGGAGTTTTTCGGAAATTAAAAATATTCATTTCTTCAAGAGGAATACAATTACTTCCTTCCGAGTAGCGTATAGCCTTATGCACCATGATTTTTTAAAATGCTGTCATGAATTGTCTTGCAGTCGGGTTATTATTACATCCAAATTTCGACCTTAAGTAACCAAAAAAAATTTCAATACTGTCTTGAGACAATTTGTATGTTAGTAAATATTTTAAAACAGGAGTTTCTACTTCTATTAATTCTTTATATATATTTAAAACACTTTTGATACTAACTCTAAACCCAAAAAATCCATTCCACCTTAAGCTATTGCAAACTAATACATTATTTCCTAATTTTAAGCCAGCTATATATTTGGCGCTCTCGTCTAATTTCTAATTCTAAAAATGTTAGATTGTTGCATAGGAGATTTGTCATATTTTTGAATGATACTCCTTGTGTTAAAAATGTCAAACAATCTGCTAAATGTTCTAATAAATACTACAGTCCCCTTAACATCTTCAAAAACCCTTTTTTGTTGTCATAGCACCACTGTAATGCCTCAGCTGTAGTATCTTCCCATATAGACTGTGTAGCTAAATTTTTCGCCAACGTTTCGCCAGACATGCTGCTGACTTCTTCAGGGCAGAAAAGAGAATGAAGACGTTCCCTCGCGAACGACGGAGTATCGCCTTAGCTGCATCGTAGGTACAAACATATAATTATTTCCTACTTTTTCGTTTGGGATTTGGGTCGTAAAGGGGTATAAAAAAAAACATTTGCAAGAGTTAAATTAATATCTAAAATATACGTTGCTTAGCAAATTATCATAAACGAATAAGAAAAAAATTAACTAAACAAAATTTTTATCTTGAATATTTATAAACATTAGGAAGATAAAAATGCTACTATTTCTGCTCATAAAGATAAAAATACAATTAACAGGCAAGCACACGTACAGGCACTCAACATGGACTGAGTAAACTACTACTAGTGGATCCCCCTCTCCTTCCATTTAATTAATTTTAAAGAAAATTCAATGTACAATCCTCTCTTAAAATGCACCTGATGCAGTAAAAGAGATACCATTATAGATATCATTAATAATATTAATATGTTATGTTCAAAAATTAATAAAAACCAAGGGGTTAAGAAAGAAAAAAAAAAGGAAGAAGTAAAAGAAGAAGAAAATACTTACCAATAAGATAGGCAGAATTCCAAACCACCCATGAGGTTCTGCCTGTGGTTTCGTTACCCATTTTTTATAGTGGATGGTTCGCCTCACTGAATCTAGTCGCCGAAAATGCTTCCTGCTACTGGATTCAATGTAGCCCTATTGAACCACTGCTCCTCTGATGAAGGATTTTTAAAAAAAATTAATATTTTTGAAAAATCCTTCATCTAGGTAGAGATCCCCTTCCGGGGTCCTCGAATCACCGCGGCTTTCAAATTATCGAGCCTCAAAATTGCCAATTTAAACGCTTCATGTAAAAAAACATTTGCGAGAGTTAAATTAATATCTAAAATATATGTTGCTTAGCAAATTATTATAAACGAATAAGGAATAATTTAAGTAAAAAAAATTGTTATTTGGAATATTTATAAACATCAGGAAGATAAAAATGCTATTATTTCTGCTCATAAAGATAAAAAAAATTATATTACAGTAGTTAATTTTCATATGGTTGATGTGGAAATGGATTCTAGATTCTTAAGCATTTATATTTTATTTAAATATTTTTTTCAATTAAAAATAAATAAAGTAGCCTGCTCGTAATTTCCGAGCCTTAGCAGTCTGTTAAATTTTGATGCATCCCTAATAAAAAATACAGTTCAAATTTAATTCTAAGCCATGTTGGATCATTGTGGGGCACATACAACTCGAGTAATTAATTTTCAAATCTGATCGAGAGATCCACACCCCATTCCCACTTGTCAGAAGTTGGTGGGTATAAGCCGGCAGACTTAATTTTTTTAAATGAAGATAATGTGTTCTAATAAGTGATGATTGGGACCAGTAACAACTATTAATTGATCATAAATATTTTTATCTGCTTCTGCAATTTCTTTGAATACATTTTTGTAGAATGATGGAGTCGAATTTTTATGTACGTTTCTGTGATTAGTTTTATAGCATAAAAAACATGATTTTCTTCGAATGATTAATCGACTATATGGACTGTTAAACCAGAACAAATGTCTTTCTCCTTAAGGGAAGATAACACTTCACTTTTATCACATCTCTAGACGAAAATGCTAGACATCCACAATTTTTGGTTTAAATCAGAGAGGCGTGAAACTCTTTGATTTCCGTCAGTGCACTGACACAAACAGTGCATTTAATTTTTGCCTCAATGCTTCTGACAACAAATCCGGCAATATATCGAATAACTTCTTGGGGAAAAGGCTGAGAATGTTTTCAGTTAATTGGATTATATCATAATTATCCACGTTATTATCGCTACTTTCTAAAGGGGACGTGGAACAATTAATTCCTTTTGCCGGAGTTTTTCGGAAATTAAAAATATTCATTTCTTCAAGAGGAATACAATTACTTCCTTCCGAGTAGCGTATAGCCTTATGCACTATGATTTTTTAAAATGCTGTCATGAATTCCCTTGCAGTCGGGTTATTATTACATCCAAATTTCGACCTTAAGTAACCAAAAAAAATTTCAATACTGTCTTGAGACAATTCGTATGTTAGTAAATATTTTAAAACAGGAGTTTCTACTTCTATTAATTCTTTATACATATTTAAAACACTTTTGATACTAACTCTAAACCCAAAAAATCCATTCCACCTTAAGCTATTGCAAACTAATACATTATTTCCTAATTTTAAGCCAGCTATATATTTGGCGCTCTCGTCTAGTTTCTAATTCTAAAAATGTTAGATTGTTGCATAGGAGATTTGTCATATTTTTGAATGATACTCCTTGTGTTAAAAATGTCAAACAATCTGCTAAATGTTCTAATAAATACTACAGTCCCCTTAACATCTTCAAAAACCCGTTTTTGTTGTCATGGCACCACTGTAATGCCTCAGCTGTAGTATCTTCTGATATAGACTGTGTAGCTAAATTTTTCGCCAACGTTTCGCCAGACATGCTGCTGACTTCTTCAGGGCAGAAAAGAGAATGAAGACGTTCCCTCGCGAACGACGGAGTATCGCCTTAGCTGCATCGTAGGTACAAACATATAATTATTTCCTACTTCTTCGTTTGGGATTTCAGTCGTAAAGGGGTATATAAAAAAACATTTGCAAGAGTTAAATTAATACCTAAAATATACGTTGCTTAGCAAATTATCATAAACGAATAAGAAAAAATTTAACTAAACAAAATTTTTATCTTGAATATTTATAAACATTAGGAAGATAAAAATGCTACTATTTCTGCTCATAAAGATAAAAATACAATTAACAGGCAAGCACATGTACAGGCACTCAACATGGACTGAGTAAACTACTACTAGTGGATCCCCCACTCCTTCCATTTAATTAATTTTAAAGAAAATTCAATGTACAATCCTCTCTTAAAATGCACCTGATGCAGTAAAAGAGATACCATTATAGATATCATTAATAATATTAATATGTTATGTTCAAAAATTAATAAAAACCAAGGGGTTAAGAAAGAAAAAAAAAAGGAAGAAGTAAAAGAAGAAGAAAATACTTACCAATAAGATAGGCAGAATTCCAAACCACCCATGAGGTTCTGCCTGTGGTTTCATTACCCATTTTTTATAGTGGATGGTTCGCCTCACTGAATCTAGTCGCCGAAAATGCTTCCTGCTACTGGATTCAATGTAGCCCTATTGAACCACTGCTCCTCTGATGAAGGATTTTTCAAAAAAATTAATATTTTTGAAAAATCCTTCATCTAGGTAGAGATCCCCTTCCGGGGTCCTCGAATCACCGCGGCTTTCAAATTATCGAGCCTCAAAATTGCCAATTTAAACGCTTCATGTAAAAAAACATTTGCGAGAGTTAAATTAATATCTAAAACATATGTTGCTTAGCAAATTATTATAAACGAATAAGGAATAATTTAAGTAAAACAAATTGTTATTTGGAATATTTATAAACATCAGGAAGATAAAAATGCTACTATTTCTGCTCATAAAGATAAAAAAAATTATATTACAGTAGTTAATTTTCATCTGGTTGATGTGGAAATGGATTCTAGATTCTTAAGCATTTATATTTTATTTAAATATTTTTTTCAATTAAAAATAAATAAAGTAGTCTGCTCGTAATTTCCGAGCCTTAGCAGTCTGTTAAATTTTGATGCATCCCTAATAAAAAATACAGTTCAAATTTAATTCTAAGCCATGTTGGATCATTGTGGGGCACATACAACTCGAGTAATTAATTTTCAAATCTGATCGAGAGTTCCACACCCCATTCCCACTAGTCAGAAGTTGGTGGGTATAAGCCGGCAGACTTAATTTTTTTAAATGAAGATAATGTGTTCTAATAAGTGATGATTGGGACCAGTAACAACTATTAATAGATCATAAATATTTTTATCTGCTTCTACAATTTCTTTCAATACATTTTTGTCGAATGATGGAGTCGAATTTTTATGTACGTTTCTGTCATTAGTTTTATAGCTAAAAAACATGATTGTCTTCGAATGATTGATCGAATATATGGACTGTTAAACCAGAATAAACGTCTTTCTCCTTAAGGGAAGATAACACTTCACTTTTATCACATCTCTAGACGGACATCCACAATTTTTGGTTTAAATCAGAGAGGCGTGAAACTCTTTGATTTCCGTCAGTGCACTGACACAAACAGTGCATTTAATTTTTGCCTCAATGCTTCTGACAACAAATCCGGCAATATATCGAATAACTTCTTGAGAGAAAAGGCTGAGAATGTTTTCAGTTAATTGGATTATATCATAATTATCCACGTTATTATCGCTACTTTCTAAAGGGGACGTGGAACAATTAATTCCTTTTGCCGGAGTTTTTCGGAAATTAAAAATATTGATTTCTTCAAGAGGAATACAATTACTTCCTTCCGAGTAGCGTATAGCCTTATGCACCATGATTTTTTAAAATGCTGTCATGAATTGTCTTGCAGTCGGGTTATTATTACATCCAAATTTCGACCTTAAGTAACCAAAAAAAATTTCAATACTGTCTTGAGACAATTTGTATGTTAGTAAATATTTTAAAACAGGAGTTTCTACTTCTATTAATTCTTTATACATATTTAAAACACTTTTGATACTAACTCTAAACCCAAAAAATCCATTCCACCTTAAGCTATTGCAAACTAATACATTATTTCCTAATTTTAAGCCAGCTATATATTTGGCGCTCTCGTCTAATTTCTAATTCTAAAAATGTTAGATTGTTGCATAGGAGATTTGTCATATTTTTGAATGATACTCCTTGTGTTAAAAATGTCAAACAATCTGCTAAATGTTCTAATAAATACTACAGTCCCCTTAACATCTTCAAAAACCCTTTTTTGTTGTCATGGCACCACTGTAATGCCTCAGCTGTAGTATCTTCTGATATAGACTGTGTAGCTAAATTTTTCGCCAACGTTTCGCCAGACATGCTGCTGACTTCTTCAGGGCAGAAAAGAGAATGAAGACGTTCCCTCGCGAACGACGGAGTATCGCCTTAGCTGCATCGTAGGTACAAACATATAATTATTTCCTACTTCTTCGTTTGGGATTTCGGTCGTAAAGGGGTATATAAAAAAACATTTGCAAGAGTTAAATTAATATCTAAAATATACGTTGCTTAGCAAATTATCATAAACGAATAAGAAAAAATTTAACTAAACAAAATTTTTATCTTGAATATTTATAAACATTAGGAAGATAAAAATGCTACTATTTCTGCTCATAAAGATAAAAATACAATTAACAGGCAAGCACACGTACAGGCACTCAACATGGACTGAGTAAACTACTACTAGTGGATCCCCCACTCCTTCCATTTAATTAATTTTAAAGAAAATTCAATGTACAATCCTCTCTTAAAATGCACCTGACGCAGTAAAAGAGATACCATTATAGATATCATTAATAATATTAATATGTTATGTTCAAAAATTAATAAAAACCAAGGGGTTAAGAAAGAAAAAAAAAAGTAAGAAGTAAAAGAAGAAGAAAATACTTACCAATAAGATAGGCAGAATTCCAAACCACCCATGAGGTTCTGCCTGTGGTTTCGTTACCCATTTTTTATAGTGGATGGTTCGCCTCACTGAATCTAGTCGCCGAAAATGCTTCCTGCTACTGGATTCAATGTAGCCCTATTGAACCACTGCTCCTCTGATGAAGGATTTTTCAAAAAAATTAATATTTTTGAAAAATCCTTCATCTAGGTAGAGATCCCCTTCCGGGGTCCTCGAATCACCGCGGCTTTCAAATTATCGAGCCTCAAAATTGCCAATTTAAACGCTTCATGTAAAAAAACATTTGCGAGAGTTAAATTAATATCTAAAACATATGTTGCTTAGCAAATTATTATAAACGAATAAGGAATAATTTAAGTAAAACAAATTGTTATTTGGAATATTTATAAACATCAGGAAGATAAAAATGCTACTATTTCTGCTCATAAAGATAAAAAAAATTATATTACAGTAGTTAATTTTCATCTGGTTGATGTGGAAATGGATTCTAGATTCTTAAGCATTTATATTTTATTTAAATATTTTTTTCAATTAAAAATAAATAAAGTAGCCTGCTCGTAATTTCCGAGCCTTAGCAGTCTGTTAAATTTTGATGCATCCCTAATAAAAAATACAGTTCAAATTTAATTCTAAGCCATGTTGGATCATTGTGGGGCACATACAACTCGAGTAATTAATTTTCAAATCTGATCGAGAGATCCACACCCCATTCCCACTAGTCAGAAGTTGGTGGGTATAAGCCGGCAGACTTAATTTTTTTAAATGAAGATAATGTGTTCTAATAAGTGATGATTGGGACCAGTAATAACTATTAATAGATCATAAATATTTTTATCTGCTTCTACAATTTCTTTCAATACATTTTTGTAGAATAATGGAGTCGAATTTTTATGTACGTTTCTGTCATTAGTTTTATAGCATAAAAAACATGATTGTCTTCGAATGATTGATCGAATATATGGACTGTTAAACCAGAACAAACGTCTTTCTCCTTAAGGGAAGATAACACTTCACTTTTATCACATCTCTAGACGGACATCCACAATTTTTGGTTTAAATCAGAGAGGCGTGAAACTCTTTGATTTCCGTCAGTGCACTGACACAAACAGTGCATTTAATTTTTGCCTCAATGCTTCTGACAACAAATCCGGCAATATATCGAATAACTTTTTGGGAGAAAAGGCTGAGAATGTTTTCAGTTAATTGGATTATATCATAATTATCCACGTTATTATCGCTACTTTCTAAAGGGGACGTGGAACAATTAATTCCTTTTGCCGGAGTTTTTCGGAAATTAAAAATATTCATTTCTTCAAGAGGAATACAATTACTTCCTTCCGAGTAGCGTATAGCCTTATGCACTATGATTTTTTAAAATGCTGTCATGAATTCCCTTGCAGTCGGGTTATTATTACATCCAAATTTCGACCTTAAGTAACCAAAAAAAATTTCAATACTGTCTTGAGACAATTCGTATGTTAGTAAATATTTTAAAACAGGAGTTTCTACTTCTATTAATTCTTTATACATATTTAAAACACTTTTGATACTAACTCTAAACCCAAAAAATCCATTCCACCTTAAGCTATTGCAAACTAATACATTATTTCCTAATTTTAAGCCAGCTATATATTTGGCGCTCTCGTCTAGTTTCTAATTCTAAAAATGTTAGATTGTTGCATAGGAGATTTGTTATATTTTTGAATGATACTCCTTGTGTTAAAAATGTCAAACAATCTGCTAAATGTTCTAATAAATACTACAATCCCCTTAACATCTTCAAAAACCCTTTTTTGTTGTCATGGCACCACTGTAATGCCTCAGCTGTAGTATCTTCTGATATAGACTGTGTAGCTAAATTTTTCGCCAACGTTTTGCCAGACATGCTGCTGACTTCTTCAGGGGAGAAAAGAGAATGAAGACGTTCCCTCGCGAACGACGGAGTATCGCCTTAGCTGCATCGTAGGTACAAACATATAATTATTTCCTACTTCTTCGTTTGGGATTTCGGTCGTAAAGGGGTATATAAAAAAACATTTGCAAGAGTTAAATTAATATCTAAAATATACGTTGCTTAGCAAATTATCATAAACGAATAAGAAAAAATTTAACTAAACAAAATTTTTATCTTGAATATTTATAAACATTAGGAAGATAAAAATGCTACTATTTCTGCTCATAAAGATAAAAATACAATTAACAGGCAAGCACACGTACAGGCACTCAACATGGACTGAGTAAACTACTACTAGTGGATCCCCCACTCCTTCCATTTAATTAATTTTAAAGAAAATTCAATGTACAATCCTCTCTTAAAATGCACCTGATGCAGTAAAAGAGATACCATTATAGATATCATTAATAATATTAATATGTTATGTTCAAAAATTAATAAAAACCAAGGGGTTAAGAAAGAAAAAAAAAAGGAAGAAGTAAAAGAAGAAGAAAATACTTACCAATAAGATAGGCAGAATTCCAAACCACCCATGAGGTTCTGCCTGTGGTTTCGTTACCCATTTTTTATAGTGGATGGTTCGCCTCACTGAATCTAGTCGCCGAAAATGCTTCCTGCTACTGGATTCAATGTAGCCCTATTGAACCACTGCTCCTCTGATGAAGGATTTTTCAAAAAAATTAATATTTTTGAAAAATCCTTCATCTAGGTAGAGATCCCCTTCCGGGGTCCTCGAATCACCGCGGCTTTCAAATTATCGAGCCCCAAAATTGCCAATTTAAACGCTTCATGTAAAAAAACATTTGCGAGAGTTAAATTAATATCTAAAACATATGTTGCTTAGCAAATTATTATAAACGAATAAGGAATAATTTAAGTAAAACAAATTGTTATTTGGAATATTTATAAACATCAGGAAGATAAAAATGCTACTATTTCTGCTCATAAAGATAAAAAAAATTATATTACAGTAGTTAATTTTCATCTGGTTGATGTGGAAATGGATTCTAGATTCTTAAGCATTTATATTTTATTTAAATATTTTTTTCAATTAAAAATAAATAAAGTAGCCTGCTCGTAATTTCCGAGCCTTAGCAGTCTGTTAAATTTTGATGCATCCCTAATAAAAAATACAGTTCAAATTTAATTCTAAGCCATGTTGGATCATTGTGGGGCACATACAACTCGAGTAATTAATTTTCAAATCTGATCGAGAGATCCACACCCCATTCCCACTAGTCAGAAGTTGGTGGGTATAAGCCGGCAGACTTAATTTTTTTAAATGAAGATAATGTGTTCTAATAAGTGATGATTGGGACCAGTAACAACTATTAATAGATCATAAATATTTTTATCTGCTTCTACAATTTCTTTCAATACATTTTTGTAGAATGATGGAGTCGAATTTTTATGTACGTTTCTGTCATTAGTTTTATAGCATAAAAGACATGATTGTCTTCGAATGATTGATCGAATATATGGACTGTTAAACCAGAACAAACGTCTTTCTCCTTAAGGGAAGATAACACTTCACTTTTATCACATCTCTAGACGGACATCCACAATTTTTGGTTTAAATCAGAGAGGCGTGAAACTCTTTGATTTCCGTCAGTGCACTGACACAAACAGTGCATTTAATTTTTGCCTGAATGCTTCTGACAACAAATCCGGCAATATATCGAATAACTTCTTGGGAGAAAAGGCTGAGAATGTTTTCAGTTAATTGGATTATATCATAATTATCCACGTTATTATCGCTACTTTCTAAAGGGGACGTGGAACAATTAATTCCTTTTGCCGGAGTTTTTCGGAAATTAAAAATATTCATTTCTTCAAGAGGAATACAATTACTTCCTTCCGAGTAGCGTATAGCCTTATGCACCATGATTTTTTAAAATGCTGTCATGAATTCCCTTGCAGTCGGGTTATTATTACATCCAAATTTCGACCTTAAGTAACCAAAAAAAATTTCAATACTGTCTTGAGACAATTCGTATGTTAGTAAATATTTTAAAACAGGAGTTTCTACTTCTATTAATTCTTTATACATATTTAAAACACTTTTGATACTAACTCTAAACCCAAAAAATCCATTCCACCTTAAGCTATTGCAAACTAATACATTATTTCCTAATTTTAAGCCAGCTATATATTTGGCGCTCTCGTCTAGTTTCTAATTCTAAAAATGTTAGATTGTTGCATAGGAGATTTGTCATATTTTTGAATGATACTCCTTGTGTTAAAAATGTCAAACAATCTGCTAAATGTTCTAATAAATACTACAATCCCCTTAACATCTTCAAAAACCCTTTTTTGTTGTCATGGCACCACTGTAATGCCTCAGCTGTAGTATCTTCTGATATAGACTGTGTAGCTAAATTTTTCGCCAACGTTTCGCCAGACATGCTGCTGACTTCTTCAGGGGAGAAAAGAGAATGAAGACGTTCCCTCGCGAACGACGGAGTATCGCCTTAGCTGCATCGTAGGTACAAACATATAATTATTTCCTACTTCTTCGTTTGGGATTTCGGTCGTAAAGGGGTATATAAAAAAACATTTGCAAGAGTTAAATTAATATCTAAAATATACGTTGCTGCAAATTATCATAAACGAATAAGAAAAAATTTAACTAAACAAAATATTTATCTTGAATATTTATAAACATTAGGAAGATAAAAATGCTACTATTTCTGCTCATAAAGATAAAAATACAATTAACAGGCAAGCACACGTACAGGCACTCAACATGGACTGAGTAAACTACTACTAGTGGATCCCCCACTCCTTCCATTTAATTAATTTTAAAGAAAATTCAATGTACAATCCTCTCTTAAAATGCACCTGATGCAGTAAAAGAGATACCATTATAGATATCATTAATAATATTAATATGTTATGTTCAAAAATTAATAAAAACCAAGGGGTTAAGAAAGAAAAAAAAAAGGAAGAAGTAAAAGAAGAAGAAAATACTTACCAATAAGATAGGCAGAATTCCAAACCACCCATGAGGTTCTGCCTGTGGTTTCGTTACCCATTTTTTATAGTGGATGGTTCGCCTCACTGAATCTAGTCGCCGAAAATGCTTCCTGCTACTGGATTCAATGTAGCCCTATTGAACCACTGCTCCTCTGATGAAGGATTTTTCAAAAAAATTAATATTTTTGAAAAATCCTTCATCTAGGTAGAGATCCCCTTCCGGGGTCCTCGAATCACCGCGGCTTTCAAATTATCGAGCCTCAAAATTGCCAATTTAAACGCTTCATGTAAAAAAACATTTGCGAGAGTTAAATTAATATCTAAAACATATGTTGCTTAGCAAATTATTATAAACGAATAAGGAATAATTTAAGTAAAACAAATTGTTATTTGGAATATTTATAAACATCAGGAAGATAAAAATGCTACTATTTCTGCTCATAAAGATAAAAAAAATTATATTACAGTAGTTAATTTTCATCTGGTTGATGTGGAAATGGATTCTAGATTCTTAAGCATTTATATTTTATTTAAATATTTTTTTCAATTAAAAATAAATAAAGTAGCCTGCTCGTAATTTCCGAGCCTTAGCAGTCTGTTAAATTTTGATGCATCCCTAATAAAAAATACAGTTCAAATTTAATTCTAAGCCATGTTGGATCATTGTGGGGCACATACAACTCGAGTAATTAATTTTCAAATCTGATCGAGAGATCCACACCCCATTCCCACTAGTCAGAAGTTGGTGGGTATAAGCCGGCAGACTTAATTTTTTTAAATGAAGATAATGTGTTCTAATAAGTGATGATTGGGACCAGTAATAACTATTAATAGATCATAAATATTTTTATCTGCTTCTACAATTTCTTTCAATACATTTTTGTAGAATAATGGAGTCGAATTTTTATGTACGTTTCTGTCATTAGTTTTATAGCATAAAAAACATGATTGTCTTCGAATGATTGATCGAATATATGGACTGTTAAACCAGAACAAACGTCTTTCTCCTTAAGGGAAGATAACACTTCACTTTTATCACATCTCTAGACGGACATCCACAATTTTTGGTTTAAATCAGAGAGGCGTGAAACTCTTTGATTTCCGTCAGTGCACTGACACAAACAGTGCATTTAATTTTTGCCTCAATGCTTCTGACAACAAATCCGGCAATATATCGAATAACTTCTTGGGAGAAAAGGCTGAGAATGTTTTCAGTTAATTGGATTATATCATAATTATCCACGTTATTATCGCTACTTTCTAAAGGGGACGTGGAACAATTAATTCCTTTTGCCGGAGTTTTTCGGAAATTAAAAATATTCATTTCTTCAAGAGGAATACAATTACTTCCTTCCGAGTAGCGTATAGCCTTATGCACTATGATTTTTTAAAATGCTGTCATGAATTCCCTTGCAGTCGGGTTATTATTACATCCAAATTTCGACCTTAAGTAACCAAAAAAAATTTCAATACTGTCTTGAGACAATTCGTATGTTAGTAAATATTTTAAAACAGGAGTTTCTACTTCTATTAATTCTTTATACATATTTAAAACACTTTTGATACTAACTCTAAACCCAAAAAATCCATTCCACCTTAAGCTATTGCAAACTAATACATTATTTCCTAATTTTAAGCCAGCTATATATTTGGCGCTCTCGTCTAGTTTCTAATTCTAAAAATGTTAGATTGTTGCATAGGAGATTTGTTATATTTTTGAATGATACTCCTTGTGTTAAAAATGTCAAACAATCTGCTAAATGTTCTAATAAATACTACAATCCCCTTAACATCTTCAAAAACCCATTTTTGTTGTCATGGCACCACTGTAATGCCTCAGCTGTAGTATCTTCTGATATAGACTGTGTAGCTAAATTTTTCGCCAACGTTTTGCCAGACATGCTGCTGACTTCTTCAGGGGAGAAAAGAGAATGAAGACGTTCCCTCGCGAACGACGGAGTATCGCCTTAGCTGCATCGTAGGTACAAACATATAATTATTTCCTACTTCTTCGTTTGGGATTTCGGTCGTAAAGGGGTATATAAAAAAACATTTGCAAGAGTTAAATTAATATCTAAAATATACGTTGCTTAGCAAATTATCATAAACGAATAAGAAAAAATTTAACTAAACAAAATTTTTATCTTGAGTATTTATAAACATTAGGAAGATAAAAATGCTACTATTTCTGCTCATAAAGATAAAAATACAATTAACAGGCAAGCACACGTACAGGCACTCAACATGGACTGAGTAAACTACTACTAGTGGATCCCCCACTCCTTCCATTTAATTAATTTTAAAGAAAATTCAATGTACAATCCGCTCTTAAAATGCACCTGATGCAGTAAAAGAGATACCATTATAGATATCATTAATAATATTAATATGTTATGTTCAAAAATTAATAAAAACCAAGGGGTTAAGAAAGAAAAAAAAAAGGAAGAAGTAAAAGAAGAAGAAAATACTTACCAATAAGATAGGCAGAATTCCAAACCACCCATGAGGTTCTGCCTGTGGTTTCGTTACCCATTTTTTATAGTGGATGGTTCGCCTCACTGAATCTAGTCGCCGAAAATGCTTCCTGCTACTGGATTCAATGTAGCCCTATTGAACCACTGCTCCTCTGATGAAGGATTTTTCAAAAAAATTAATATTTTTGAAAAATCCTTCATCTAGGTAGAGATCCCCTTCCGGGGTCCTCGAATCACCGCGGCTTTCAAATTATCGAGCCTCAAAATTGCCAATTTAAACGCTTCATGTAAAAAAACATTTGCGAGAGTTAAATTAATATCTAAAACATATGTTGCTTAGCAAATTATTATAAACGAATAAGGAATAATTTAAGTAAAACCAATTGTTATTTGGAATATTTATAAACATCAGGAAGATAAAAATGCTACTATTTCTGCTCATAAAGATAAAAAAAATTATATTACAGTAGTTAATTTTCATCTGGTTGATGTGGAAATGGATTCTAGATTCTTAAGCATTTATATTTTATTTAAATATTTTTTTCAATTAAAAATAAATAAAGTAGCCTGCTCGTAATTTCCGAGCCTTAGCAGTCTGTTAAATTTTGATGCATCCCTAATAAAAAATACAGTTCAAATTTAATTCTAAGCCATGTTGGATCATTGTGGGGCACATACAACTCGAGTAATTAATTTTCAAATCTGATCGAGAGATCCACACCCCATTCCCACTAGTCAGAAGTTGGTGGGTATAAGCCGGCAGACTTAATTTTTTTAAATGAAGATAATGTGTTCTAATAAGTGATGATTGGGACCAGTAACAACTATTAATAGATCATAAATATTTTTATCTGCTTCTACAATTTCTTTCAATACATTTTTGTAGAATGATGGAGTCGAATTTTTATGTACGTTTCTGTCATTAGTTTTATAGCATAAAAAACATGATTGTCTTCGAATGATTGATCGAATATATGGACTGTTAAACCAGAACAAACGTCTTTCTCCTTAAGGGAAGATAACACTTCACTTTTATCACATCTCTAGACGGATATCCACAATTTTTGGTTTAAATCAGAGAGGCGTGAAACTCTTTGATTTCCGTCAGTGCACTGACACAAACAGTGCATTTTATTGTTGCCTCAATGCTTCTGACAACAAATCCGGCAATATATCGAATAACTTCTTGGGAGAAAAGGCTGAGAATGTTTTCAGTTAATTGGATTATATCATAATTATCCACGTTATTATCGCTACTTTCTAAAGGGGACGTGGAACAATTAATTCCTTTTGCCGGAGTTTTTCGGAAATTAAAAATATTCATTCCTTCAAGAGGAATACAATTACTTCCTTCCGAGTAGCGTATAGCCTTATGCACCATGATTTTTTAAAATGCTGTCATGAATTCCCTTGCAGTCGGGTTATTATTACATCCAAATTTCGACCTTAAGTAACCAAAAAAAATTTCAATACTGTCTTGAGACAATTCGTATGTTAGTAAATATTTTAAAACAGGAGTTTCTACTTCTATTAATTCTTTATACATATTTAAAACACTTTTGATACTAACTCTAAACCCAAAAAATCCATTCCACCTTAAGCTATTGCAAACTAATACATTATTTCCTAATTTTAAGCCAGCTATATATTTGGCGCTCTCGTCTAGTTTCTAATTCTAAAAATGTTAGATTGTTGCATAGGAGATTTGTCATATTTTTGAATGATACTCCTTGTGTTAAAAATGTCAAACAATCTGCTAAATGTTCTAATAAATACTACAGTCCCCTTAACATCTTCAAAAACCCTTTTTTGTTGTCATGGCACCACTGTAATGCCTCAGCTGTAGTATCTTCTGATATAGACTGTGTAGCTAAATTTTTCGCCAACGTTTCGCCAGACATGCTGCTGACTTCTTCAGGGCAGAAAAGAGAATGAAGACGTTCCCTCGCGAACGACGGAGTATCGCCTTAGCTGCATCGTAGGTACAAACATATAATTATTTCCTACTTCTTCGTTTGGGATTTCGGTCGTAAAGGGGTATATAAAAAAACATTTGCAAGAGTTAAATTAATATCTAAAATATACGTTGCTTAGCAAATTATCATAAACGAATAAGAAAAAATTTAACTAAACAAAATTTTTATCTTGAATATTTATAAACATTAGGAAGATAAAAATGCTACTATTTCTGCTCATAATGATAAAAATACAATTAACAGGCAAGCACATGTACAGGCACTCAACATGGACTGAGTAAACTACTACTAGTGGATCCCCCACTCCTTCCATTTAATTAATTTTAAAGAAAATTCAATGTACAATCCTCTCTTAAAATGCACCTGATGCAGTAAAAGAGATACCATTATAGATATCATTAATAATATTAATATGTTATGTTCAAAAATTAATAAAAACCAAGGGGTTAAGAAAGAAACAAAAAAGGAAGAAGTAAAAGAAGAAGAAAATACTTACCAATAAGATAGGCAGAATTCCAAACCACCCATGAGGTTCTGCCTGTGGTTTCGTTACCCATTTTTTATAGTGGATGGTTCGCCTCACTGAATCTAGTCACCGAAAATGCTTCCTGCTACTGGATTCAATGTAGCCCTATTGAACCACTGCTCCTCTGATGAAGGATTTTTCAAAAAAATTAATATTTTTGAAAAATCCTTCATCTAGGTAGAGATCCCCTTCCGGGGTCCTCGAATCACCGCGGCTTTCAAATTATCGAGCCTCAAAATTGCCAATTTAACCGCTTCATGTAAAAAAACATTTGCGAGAGTTAAATTAATATCTAAAATATATGTTGCTTAGCAAATTATTATAAACGAATAAGGAATAATTTAAGTAAAAAAAATTGTTATTTGGAATATTTACAAACATCAGGAAGATAAAAATGCTACTATTTCTGCTCATAAAGATAAAAAAAATTATATTACAGTAGTTAATTTTCATCTGGTTGATGTGGAAATGGATTCTAGATTCTTAAGCATTTATATTTTATTTAAATATTTTTTTCAATTAAAAATAAATAAAGTAGCCTGCTCGTAATTTCCGAGCCATAGCAGTCTGTTAAATTTTGATGCATCCCTAATAAAAAATACAGTTCAAATTTAATTCTAAGCCATGTTGGATCATTGTGGGGCACATACAACTCGAGTAATTAATTTTCAAATCTGATCGAGAGATCCACACCCCATTCCCACTAGTCAGAAGTTGGTGGGTATAAGCCGGCAGACTTAATTTTTTTAAATGAAGATAATGTGTTCTAATAAGTGATGATTGGGACCAGTAACAACTATTAATAGATCATAAATATTTTTATCTGCTTCTGCAATTTCTTTGAATACATTTTTGTAGAATGATGGAGTCGAATTTTTATGTACGTTTCTGTCATTAGTTTTATAGCATAAAAAACATGATTGTCTTCGAATGATTGATCAAATATATGGATTGTTAAACCAGAACAAACGTCTTTCTCCTTAAGGGAAGATAACACTTCACTTTTATCACATCTCTAGACGGAAATGCTAGACATCCACAATTTTTGGTGTAAATCAGAGAGGCGTGAAACTCTTTGATTTCCGTCAGTGCTCTGACACAAACAGTGCATTTAATTTTTGCCTCAATGCTTCTGACAACAAATCCGGCAATATATCGAATAACTTCTTGGGAGAAAAGGCTGAGAATATTTTCAGTTAATTGGATTATATCATAATTATCCACGTTATTATCGCTACTTTCTAAAGGGGACGTGGAACAATTAATTCCTTTTGCCGGAGTTTTTCGGAAATTAAAAATATTCATTTCTTCAAGAGGAATACAATTACTTCCTTCCGAGTAGCGTATAGCCTTATGCACCATGATTTTTTAAAATGCTGTCATGAATTGTCTTGCAGTCGGGTTATTATTACATCCAAATTTCGACCTTAAGTAACCAAAAAAAATTTCAATACTGTCTTGAGACAATTCGTATATTAGTAAATATTTTAAAACAGGAGTTTCTACTTCTATTAATTCTTTATACATATTTAAAACACTTTTGATACTAACTCTAAACCCAAAAAATCCATTCCACCTTAAGCTATTGCAAACTAATACATTATTTCCTAATTTTAAGCCAGCTATATATTTGGCGCTCTCGTCTAATTACTAATTCTAAAAATGTTAGATTGTTGCATAGGAGATTTGTCATATTTTTGAATGATACTCCTTGTGTTAAAAATGTCAAACAATCTGCTAAATGTTCTAATAAATACTACAGTCCCCTTAACATCTTCAAAAACCCTTTTTTGTTGTCATGGCACCACTGTAATGCCTCAGCTGTAGTATCTTCTGATATAGACTGTGTAGCTAAATTTTTCGCCAACGTTTCGCCAGACATGCTGCTGACTTCTTCAGGGCAGAAAAGAGAATGAAGACGTTCCCTCGCGAACGACGGAGTATCGCCTTAGCTGCATCGTAGGTACAAACATATAATTATTTCCTACTTCTTCGTTTGGGATTTCGGTCGTAAAGGGGTATATAAAAAAACATTTGCAAGAGTTAAATTAATATCTAAAATATACGTTGCTTAGCAAATTATCATAAACGAATAAGAAAAAATTTAACTAAACAAAATTTTTATCTTGAATATTTATAAACATTAGGAAGATAAAAATGCTACTATTTCTGCTCATAAAGATAAAAATACAATTAACAGGCAAGCACATGTACAGGCACTCAACATGGACTGAGTAAACTACTACTAGTGGATCCCCCACTCCTTCCATTTAATTAATTTTAAAGAAAATTCAATGTACAATCCTCTCTTAAAATGCACCTGATGCAGTAAAAGAGATACCATTATAGATATCATTAATAATATTAATATGTTATGTTCAAAAATTAATAAAAACCTAGGGGTTAAGAAAGAAACAAAAAAGGAAGAAGTAAAAGAAGAAGAAAATACTTACCAATAAGATAGGCAGAATTCCAAACCACCCATGAGGTTCTGCCTGTGGTTTCGTTACCCATTTTTTATAGTGGATGGTTCGCCTCACTGAATCTAGTCACCGAAAATGCTTCCTGCTACTGGATTCAATGTAGCCCTATTGAACCACTGCTCCTCTGATGAAGGATTTTTCAAAAAAATTAATATTTTTGAAAAATCCTTCATCTAGGTAGAGATCCCCTTCCGGGGTCCTCGAATCACCGCGGCTTTCAAATTATCGTTTTTTTTTTTTTTTTTTTTTTTTTTTTCGGATCCCTCAGTAAACGAAAACATGAAAACATAATAAAACAAGTAATTAGTAAAATACTTATTGATATAAATTGTCCTTATTCTACTTAAAAGTAATGGAAGGTGTACTTACTTGAATAAGAATTGAGATTAACCATTTTCAGGTAAAAAATTATCTGAAGGTGAGGGGCCTTCTCTAGTTGAGTAACTTACAGACTAAACTAAATCTAAAACTTATAGTTAAAAGGAAAGTGGTGGGGGGGGGGTGGCAGGAGGATAAAGGAAAAGAAAGGAGGTAGGAGAGGATTTATGAAATATGGAGGGGGAAATTAGGATGTGATGTTGACGGGGTTTAGGGGTCCCTTCCTACCCTGCCACCTAGCAGGAAGGGGGGATGGGGTTATTACTCGGAAGAGTGGGTTGTGAGATGCAGGGAGGTTGTCAAAAAATTTCAAGTGACACCTAGTGATGTGAGTCTGTACAGTGTTTAACTGTAGTTCGTTGTGTATGTGTTCCATGTTGCGTCTTTCTAATGTAGTGCCTCTCGTGATCTTCTGTAGGATGCTGTTTTGGTATGTCTGTAGTGACTTCAGGGCTGACGGAAATAGGTAATGAAGGAGTGGGGCTCCGTGTAGTAGTGTGGGTCTGAGGACTGCTTTGTAAAGTAGGATCTTGAGTCTGAGTGACAGCCCCGGTGAGTAGAGTAAATGTCTGAGTTGGTTTGCTGTGGCTCGTGCTATGTGTATTCTATGTTGTGTGTGAGCTGTGAATGAAAGGTGTGATTCGAGTTTCATGCCTAGGTATGTGAGTTGATTTTTGTTCTGTATTGTTTTTCCGTTTAGTGTTGGTAGTGTTTTAGGTGTTTTTCTGTAAGAGAAAGTGATGGCGTCTGTTTTGTGTGTGTTAATGTGTATGTTTATGTCTTGTAGCTGTTCTGTGATCAGTTGGGCTGCTTGTTGGGCCTTGCGCATGGCGTGATCCGCATTCATGCTAGCAGTGTATATTGCTATGTCATCAGCATAGGCGGCGATTTGCACGTTATCTATTTTTTGCCCCACTATTTGGGCAGTATAAATGTTAAATAATATCGGCGCAAGGACCGAGCCCTGGGGGACCCCACAAGTGACTGGGCGTTTTGTAGAGAGTTCAGTTTTGACACGGACAGAGAAAGTCCGGCCACTGAGGTATGAGCCTATTATATCAACCAATTGGTCTGGGAAGTGGTGAAGCCTGAGTTTTTCTATCAGAATAGAGTGGGATACAGAATCGAATGCTTGAGTGCAGTCGAGGGATATCATTGCTGTAGCGAGGTTTTTGTTTAGGTTGTGAGCTGTATCATGTTGTAATTTCGCTACGTGGTGATAGCAGCTTACTCCGCGAGAGAACCCCGTTTGCTCAGGGGGTATAATGTCATGTGTTTCGCAGTGTTTGCGGATGTGTATTATAACTAATTTCTCATATATTTTTGAGATGTGGTTGAGGAGGCTGATAGGCCGGTATTCTTCCGGTACAGCTCCTCGTTTTTTGGGTTTTAGGAGTGGAACAACAATAGCATGTTTCCACTCCGTTGGGAAGTATTTAAGGCGTGAGCATGAGTTGTAGATATTTAAGAGAAACATGAGGGGTTTCCTAGTTAATTGTTTGTATAGGACATAAGGGGTGTTGTCCTTTCCAGAAGATTTTTTCCCTTAGTATTTCTCAGAATTGCAGTCAGTTCTTTATATGTTGAGAATATGATGTTCTCTGAGCTAACGCTCATAGGGCGGTGTTGGTATGGTGTGTTTGTTCGTGCTGAGTCACGTTCAACGTAATAGTCGGCGAGTATAGTAGCCTGATCTGCGGGAGTGAGAAGCTCATCGCCACGGTGGATTTTGACCGATTTGGTCTTTGTGTTGTGACTCCTAACTAATTTCCAGAAGTTATGAGGATCGTAATGAGTCCGGCGTAGTTGGTCATGCCATATGGAGGTTTTCCACTGCGACATTAGGGATGTGATTTGTCTGGTCATGTTGTTTATTATGGGTCTGTAAGTAGGATCTTTTGTCCTGTACCAACAGTTCTTTATGTTGTTACGTTGTTTTATGAGAGCGAGTATGTGTTGTGGTGGTTTGCGTAGGTGTATGGGTGTTGGGTTAAATGTAGGTATAGAGGCTGATGCTGCGTCTTGTATAGTGGTGAATAGTGTGTTTATGGCTATGTCAACGTGTTCTATGGTTGTAAGTGGGGTGATGTTTGGTATGTTTGTGTGGACTAGTTTTTTGTACTGTTTCCAGTCAGCTAGTTTGAAGTTGTATTTGTAGTCAGTAGGTGGAGTTGTTGGTCGAGCCTCAAAATTGCCAATTTAAACGCTTCATGTAAAAAAACATTTGCGAGAGTTAAATTAATATCTAAAATATATGTTGCTTAGCAAATTATTATAAACGAATAAGGAATAATTTAAGTAAAAAAAATTGTTATTTGGAATATTTATAAACATCAGGAAGATAAAAATGCTACTATTTCTGCTCATAAAGATAAAAAAAATTATATTACAGTAGTTAATTTTCATATGGTTGATGTGGAAATGGATTCTAGATTCTTAAGTATTTATATTTTATTTAAATATTTTTTTCAATTAAAAATAAATAAAGTAGCCTGCTCGTAATTTCCGAGCCTTAGCAGTCTGTTAAATTTTGATGCATCCCTAATAAAAAATACAGTTCAAATTTAATTCTAAGCCATGTTGGATCATTGTGGGGCACATACAACTCGAGTAATTAATTTTCAAATCTGATCGAGAGATCCACACCCCATTCCCACTAGTCAGAAGTTGGTGGGTATAAGCCGGCAGACTTAATTTTTTTAAATGAAGATAATGTGTCCTAATAAGTGATGATTGGGACCAGTAACAACTATTAATAGATCATAAGTATTTTTATCTGCTTCTGCAATTTCTTTGAATACATTTTTGTAGAATGATGGAGTCGAATTTTTATGTACGTTTCTGTGATTAGTTTTATAGCATAAAAAACATGATTGTCTTCGAATGATTGATCGAATATATGGACTGTTAAACCAGAACAAATGTCTTTCTCCTTAAGGGAAGATAACACTTCACTTTTATCACATCTCTAGACGGAAATGCTAGACATCCACAATTTTTGGTGTAAATCAGAGAGGCGTGAAACTCTTTGATTTCCGTCAGTGCACTGACACAAACAGTGCATTTAATTTTTGCCTCAATGCTTCTGACAACAAATCCGGCAATATATCGAATAACTTCTTGGGAGAAAAGGCTGAGAATGTTTTCAGTTAATTGGATTATATCATAATTATCCACGTTATTATCGCTACTTTCTAAAGGGGACGTGGAACAATTAATTCCTTTTGCCGGAGTTTTTCGGAAATTAAAAATATTCATTTCTTCAAGAGGAATACAATTACCTCCTTCCGAGTAGCGTATAGCCTTATGCACCATGATTTTTTAAAATGCTGTCATGAATTGTCTTGCAGTCGGGTTATTATTACATCCAAATTTCGACCTTAAGTAACCAAAAAAAATTTCAATACTGTCTTGAGACAATTCGTATGTTAGTAAATATTTTAAAACAGGAGTTTCTACTTCTATTAATTCTTTATACATATTTAAAACACTTTTGATACTAACTCTAAACCCAAAAAATCCATTCCACCTTAAGCTATTGCAAACTAATACATTATTTCTTAATTTTAAGCCAGCTATATATTTGGCGCTCTCGTCTAATTACTAATTCTAAAAATGTTAGATTGTTGCATAGGAGATTTGTCATATTTTTGAATGATACTCCTTGTGTTAAAAATGTCAAACAATCTGCTAAATGTTCTAATAAATACTACAGTCCCCTTAACATCTTCAAAAACCCTTTTTTGTTGTCATGGCACCACTGTAATGTCTCTGCTGTAGTATCTTCTGATATAGACTGTGTAGCTAAATTTTTCGCCAACGTTTCGCCAGACATGCTGCTGACTTCTTCAGGGCAGAAAAGAGAATGAAGACGTTCCCTCGCGAACGACGGAGTATCGCCTTAGCTGCATCGTAGGTACAAACATATAATTATTTCCTACTTCTTCGTTTGGGATTTCGGTCGTAAAGGGGTATATAAAAAAACATTTGCAAGAGTTTGATTAATATCTAAAATATACGTTGCTTAGCAAATTATCATAAACGAATAAGAAAAAATTTAACTAAACAAAATTTTTATCTTGAATATTTATAAACATTAGGAAGATAAAAATGCTACTATTTCTGCTCATAAAGATAAAAATACAATTAACAGGCAAGCACACGTACAGGCACTCAACATGGACTGAGTAAACTACTACTAGTGGATCCCCCACTCCTTCCATTTAATTCATTTTAAAGAAAATTCAATGTACAATCCTCTCTTAAAATGTACCTGATGCAGTAAAAGAGATACCATTATAGATATCATTAATAATATTAATATGTTATGTTCAAAAATTAATAAAAACCAAGGGGTTAAGAAAGAAACAAAAAAGGAAGAAGTAAAAGAAGAAGAAAATACTTACCAATAAGATAGGCAGAATTCCAAACCACCCATGAGGTTCTGCCTGTGGTTTCGTTACCCATTTTTTATAGTGGATGGTTCGCCTCACTGAATCTAGTCGCTGAAAATGCTTCCTGCTACTGGATTCAATGTAGCCCTATTGAACCACTGCTCCTCTGATGAAGCATATTTCAAAAAAATTACTATTTTTGAAAAATCCTTCATCTAGGTAGAGATCCCCTTCCGGGGTCCTCGAATCACCGCGGCTTTCAAATTATCGAGCCTCAAAATTGCCAATTTAAACGCTTCATGTAAAAAAACATTTGCGAGAGTTAAATTAATATCTAAAATATATGTTGCTTAGCAAATTATTATAAACGAATAAGGAATAATTTAAGTAAAAAAAATTGTTATTTGGAATATTTATAAACATCAGGACGATAAAAATGCTACTATTTCTGCTCATAAAGATAAAAAAAATTATATTACAGTAGTTAATTTTCATCTGGTTGATGTGGAAATGGATTCTAGATTCTTAGGCATTTATATTTTATTTAAATATTTTTTTCAATTAAAAAAAAATAAAGTAGCCTGCTCGTAATTTCCGAGCCTTAGCAGTCTGTTAAATTTTGATGCATCCCTAATAAAACATACTGTTCAAATTTAATTCTAAGCCATGTTGGATCATTGTGGGGCACATACAACTCGAGTAATTAATTTTCAAATCTGATCGAGAGATCCACACCCCATTCCCACTAGTCAGAAGTTGGTGGGTATAAGCCGGCAGACTTAATTTTTTTAAATGAAGATAATGTGTTCTAATAAGTGATGATTGGGACCAGTAACAACTATTAATTGATCATAAATATTTTTATCTGCTTCTGCAATTTCTTTGAATACATTTTTGTAGAATGATGGAGTCGAATTTTTATGTACGTTTCTGTGATTAGTTTTATAGCATAAAAAACATGATTGTCTTCGAATGATTGATCGAATATATGGACTGTTAAACCAGAACAAATGTCTTTCTCCTTAAGGGAAGATAACACTTCACTTTTATCACATCTCTAGACGGAAATGCTAGACATCCACAATTTTTGGTGTAAATCAGAGAGGCGTGAAACTCTTTGATTTCCGTCAGTGCACTGACACAAACAGTGCATTTAATTTTTGCCTCAATGCTTCTGACAACAAATCCGGCAATATATCGAATAACTTCTTGGGAGAAAAGGCTGAGAATGTTTTCAGTTAATTGGATTATATCATAATTATCCACGTTATTATGGCTACTTTCTAAAGGGGACGTGGAACAATTAATTCCTTTTGCCGGAGTTTTTCGGAAATTAAAAATATTCATTTCTTCAAGAGGAATACAATTACTTCCTTCCGAGTAGCGTATAGCCTTATGCACCATGATTTTTTAAAATGCTGTCATGAATTGTCTTGCAGTCGGGTTATTATTACATCCAAATTTCGACCTTAAGTAACCAAAAAAAATTTCAATACTGTCTTGAGACAATTTGTATGTTAGTAAATATTTTAAAACAGGAGTTTCTAGGATGAGGATGAGGCAGGAACAAGTTGAATGCCTCTCTTAGTATCTGTAAAAAAATATATAATAATAATGATAACTTTGTTAATTTTTAATAACGTCTGAATTACTTAAAAATAAAATTTTTGTTTTTATTTTTATTTGGATCGATTTGTTTTTTAGTCTCCTGGTCAATTGTTTTACTTTCCACTCCAAGTGTTCCTTTTCATTCTCAATCTTGGTAAGTTTAGCTGATGTATCGTCATTTGCGTACAAAAATAAATTTATATTCATATATTATTATAGTATTATCTAAAGCATAACTAATTAAAATTACCTGCACAGCTACTTCTTTTCAGAATGGCTCAGAAATATCCATTGGTTCTTCCATTTTAGGTTCTTCGCTCTTACTATAAAAGGATTTAGGCAAGGAAATTGTTCCACGGGGCCAAGGAGGTTTCCGACTCTGTAAAATGTGAACATAAAAATTATATATATAGAATACACCTCTGAAAAATTCATACCTTGTCTTGAGTCTGTAAAGATGGGGATAGCTTGGAAATACAGTCGGAATAGCCATTTTCTCTCAACTCAATTCTATCGCATGGATATATAGGGTAGATAAATTTCTCAAGAAAATGATCTGAGCAAATGATTGAATGAGGACCAAGAGTCCGATTTTCCCGTCGCACAGTTTTACCCACTATTCTTTCATTTTTAGGAAACCTGACATTAAAACATGATACTTAATATTATTATGAATTATGATGATAGTATAGTAGTAATAATTATAGTTTTTATTGTCAAAAAAACAACATTGAAACATTTTAATCTTGATCATGACTTTCAAATTGTATGTATAAAACAAAAAATATTCTGGAAATAAAATAATTGCCAACTTACTTGTGAAATGAAACTCCGCATTCTTCTTTTTGTCTGTTCGGTTGGAACAACCGTACACACAGAAAATACCCATTTTCGTAATGTTTTACGTTTAATTCACAAAAAGAAAATATAATCAAAATTCAAAAAAATAAAATAAAACAACGCAACAAGTGTGGATGGCAAGCTCTGGAACATGTCTGAACTCGATGGTTGTGCTACTGCATATGGCCGCCCTCGAAGTTTTACCCCCATCACTCGGTCCCAATTTAAAGCCACTTTGTCAACTCCATAGTATTAGTGTTATAAGCTCCTTGCTTGGTTTACTCGAAGATAGAGAGAAATAACGCAGGATTGCGGAGCTTGGGTGGCAGTGGTGGAGGAGGACCATATTCCCATAATAATAACAATAATAAGCAATAAGTATGTCCGTTTTATATGATCCATAAAACAATTAACCAATTAACCTTGACCAATAATTAACCTTTATGGATTCTTCAATTTCCAGTTTCTCCCAAAAAACACATTTAAACATGGAAAATTTGTCAATCTGTAGGTTACAATTTGAGGTGAATTTTGGTTACTATATTTATGCTATATATTAATAAATAAAGTGGTTTTCGATCCATCAACCTAGGGTACGATAGTTTCCTGACATGTTAACGCATTGAACAAAAGGAAGATCCAGCGTGTTTTGTGAACAAAAAAACAAAAATAATAGCATTTTGGCTAGTGAAAAGTACAAAATTGAATTTTTTTTAAACAAGATATTTTAATATATTCTTTTAGGTTTCCACGATCACTGTTTATACAAAATACTTCAGTAGTATCTTCTGATGTAGACTGTGTCGCTAAATTTTTCGCCAACGTTTCGCCAGACATGCTGCTGACTTCTTCAGGGCAGAAAAGAGAATTAAGACGTTCCGCTCGCCCTCGGCCTTATATAGCTGTGAATTTACGTGCGGATCCGAGCAGGTATATAAGACCGAGGGCGAGCGGAACGTCTTCATTCTCTTTTCTGCCCTGAAGAAGTCAGCAGCATGTCTGGCGAAACGTTGGCGAATAATTTAGCGATACGGTCTAAACTCTCTGAGAGTAGTTTTAGATTTCTAATGGTGTAAGGCACTTGCTATATTTGTGCTTACTAATTATTTTAATTCTTCTATATTTGAAGTTATTAAAGCGCTAGTAATAAATGCTAGTGATTAAATCATGCTTTTGACCATCATTGTATTAGGTAGATGCTTGTTTACCCCAAGGTATAACTATTTATATAATTTTTTAAATATGTTGCTTTAGTATTAAATATTATGGTGATATGTTATTTATAAGGAAGACGGTTATTTTAGTAATGAAAAATAACTGGAGTGAGTCACAGTTCGAGGGAACGCGACCTTGCTCTCTTACGATGAGCTGATAAAGAACTCAGCCTTGGAAACAATTAGGAACGAGCAGTTAGCCGAAGTAATCTCGTATCTGAATATCGTTGAAGCTATTTTCTTTCATATTTTTCATTATTACATATAGTTAATTATAGTTATGTTAAGACCGTGGAAAAATTCCAACGAAAAGCCCTTAGTCTCCAAACTAAAACATAAATAGAAATTATCTGTCCAATGTTTCGCCCATTCAGCCATCCTCAGAGTAGATAGAGAAAAAAAACAAAAAAACAAAACAAAACATGAATGCTGTCTTGATAATGTTGTTTTTCTTTTCATTGCAATCTTACTTTCATTTTTTCATATAGTTTTTTGTCTTATGATTTGGTGTGGTTTACAATTATTTATTTTTTCCTGTTGTGTTTTTTGTAGTTAGGTGAGTGTATGTTGAATTTTCATATTCTCCACTATTTATCAGCTGTTTTTATCCAACCTTACCCAGCCGGGGTCGAGTAACCTTCCTTATGATTCATTAGTTGCTTTTGAGCCTTGGAGGTGGTGGGATGCTTCTTGTGTGCATTATTCATGTTTTGTTTTGTCCTTTTGTTTTTTTTCTCTATCTACTCTGAGGATGGCTGAATGGGCGAAATATTGGACAGATAATTTCTATTTATGTTTTAGTTTGGTGACTAAGGGCTTTTCGTTGGAATTTTTCCACGGTCCTCACATTTATGTAAGGTCTCTTTTTATTTTTCAATATTTATATAGTTAATTATATTTAATTTTTTTTTATTAGGCGTTTATCAATGTTATAATTCTGTTTCTAGGAGGGGGCTCTGTTTTTTGGGATAAGCAACCTCGGGATTTTAAAATGTCTTGCTTAAAGGTTTTTAGAAATAACAGTGTGATGAAGTAATGACAATTTGACTTTATTGTAGAATAGGAAAAACAGATTAAATAGGTTAGGTACTGTTGTAGCATCATAATTTAGGTTCCATACTGTACGTTTATAGGTCATCAAAGGTTTGCTCTTTGAATATTCTTTATCTTATTTGCTTCAGTAAAACTATTCTACCACTGTATTATTACCGTATAATTACCGCCAAGTATTTGGGTTCTATCAACACACTTCTGCCGGTCAAATTAGCTGAGATTTGGTCATTTTTATTATGTTTTAGACAGAACTTGAACATTTTCCTCCTGCGGTTCTGAAGGTTTCGACGATTCTACAATTTCTCGAAATCGAATCAAAGGATTAAAATTTATTATGCTTATTTGTTATTAGAAAAATTATGGGGTTTTCACAGCATCCTTCATTTTAATAGTACTAAAATAAATGTATTTTAGTTCATACTTGTTTTTATTTTAGAAAAGACAAGATTATTGATGGTGCTCCGGATTTTTTTTTTACCAACATTCGATTTTCATGTTAATTTGTTTTTAATTGTAGTGAGGAATATGCTTAAAGTGAGCATGAGTGCCGTTTTGGACTGAACTGTCTTTTTCTCGGTCACCTGTCCCGTTGTCACCAAACTAATCTCCGGGATGTAAAATAGTCCCGTTTTCCAAAGCCGAGTGAAAATTAAAAATTATAAAGCTTTCCAAAGACGTAGAACAGTCTTTCCTCTAATGATTACATTGTGTACATCAGAAAAAATCTTTTGATAGTTCCTAATTGTTTCCAATTTTATTAGCTCATCGTAAGAGAGCAAGGTCGCGTTCCCTTGAGCTGTGACTCACTCCAGTTACTTTTCATTACTAAAATAAATGTTTTCCTTATCAATAAAATATTACTGTAATAATTAATAGTAAAATAAAATTGTTCTTTCCAGACATAGACCCACGGAAGGTAACTGACGGTGACAGACCAATGGACGGACGACCTCACACGATCGTGTGGGTATTGGGATATTGGGGGTGTGGATGAAGCGGTGCCTTTGGGAGATAGCACTAATAGGGCACGGCTCGCTCTTTAATTATCCACCGCCAGATTGAGCCGTAGTCGCTCGAGTCGATATTCAAGAGTCCATTAGTGGAGAGGGCACGTCCACGGTTGTTCTTGAACAGTTCGGCCACATGGACAGGGGTGGCTTATTGTAGCGGAGGAAATGGTGTGGGCTTAAAGTTGGAAAAATGTAGGCGATCTAAAGAATTCTTCCCATTAGGCTAAATGAATCATGAAATAGGAAAAAAAAACTATACGATGAGTATGAACATCGGCACTTGAAATTGACATCTACCATTTCGAGGTTTCCACCATTCTTCCACAGGAGATTAATGGCGAGTCATTATGCGTTTACGAACACGGAATAAGCAAAGAAAGTATTTCGGATTCATTATAGCAAAGGCTTAAAAAACTCAGAATTCCAAGTCATTATTTAAATTTTGTTTGTATGGGATATTTATCAACTGGTGGAGTAGCTAAGGAGGTAGAACGCTATGCGCATATGCGACTTAAAGTTGCTATACCGAAGTTCAAATCCGAGTATGGCAAATCACTTATTTAATCCTTTATAGCTGTGGAAACTTTGTGATTTGGTATTTCCACGGGCTTACCGAGTCCCTAATAATTCTAATTAAGTGAGTAACCATAATTAGGAGAAAACCTAATGGTTAAGCGTAATCTCGGACAAATCACTGATGTCCAGTAAGCAATGCAGTCGGTACCATTTACTGAACCTAGACCCTTCATGGTTTGTAGTGGTACAGTTTTATTATTTGTTATTATTATTTTTTGTTACAACTATGGAATAATAATACTATGCTCTAAAAATTCTCAACATTATATGCCTTTATTGTACGGACTTGGTGGAAGATAAATTATTTAATCTATCAATAGAAAATGATACCCAAACCTAAAAAACAAAAACAGAGTACCCATCCTCTTACCGCCCTACCTCTCATTTACCTTGCATGGGTAAAATCCTAGAAAAACTCATCCTCAAACGATTGTACCCCATCCTTGATGCAAATCACATAATACCAGATCACCAGTTTGGATTCCAAGTATCCCACTCCACTATTCAGCAATCATCGCGCGGTGGATGTAGTCTCCACTGCATTAGAACGTGGATCACATTTTTCGGGCGTCTTTCTTGACGTGGAACAGACTTTTCATCGAGGCTGGCATCCTGGATTGCTATACAAACTCAGTCAATTCTTATCCCCTACTTACTTTCTCATTCTTCAATACTATCTCACAAGTAGAACTTTCCAAGTGAACCATAATAATATCTGTAGAAAGGAGATAGTTGGGGGGTGCAGACAAAAAAAAAAAAAAACACTGAATAAGTACTAGACTTTCTTTTTTTTTTTTTGTCTTCAATCTGGTCCAGCTGTTTTCAGCCACGACGACTGCCAAGTCGTCGACGTAGGCCGTGGCAAGGAACCCTTCACCTTCCAGCTCCCCCAGCAACTGATCGAACACCAACTTCCACAGGGCCGGGCCAAGTACCGACTCTTGTGGGCATCCTCTCTCGATCTTCTCCTCGACATCGTAGTAGTTCCCTCTGATCCTCACGCTCCTGTCGCTGAGGTAACTACTTACGAGGGAGTACAAGTTACTGGGGGTGTCGAGCTCCTGCAGCCGCTGGAGTACGCAGGGCCACCACACACTATCAAAGGCGGAGGATATGTCAAACAGTACAAGCATGACATATTTCTCCGCCCTCTCTTCAACATCCCTGCGCACTCTCAGCAGTGCGTCCGTCGTTCCCTTGCCACGGGTCGAGCAGACCACCACACTCCTATATAATTTTTTTTTCTGTAGAAAGGAGATTGTTGGGGGGGGGGGTGCAGACAAAAAAAAACACTGAATAAGTACTAGACTTTTTTTTTTTTTTTTTTTTGCCCCTAGCCAGCCGGTGCACCCAACGGCTTCTCTCTCCAAATCGCCCTGAAGATGACCTACACTGTAGGTCGAAACGTCGGCACATAATTATAAGTCTAGTACTTATTCAGTGTTTTTTTTTGTCTGCACCCCCCCAACTATCTCCTTTCTACATTTGATCATCCAGTCAACTATTTTCCTCTCATACATAATAATATCTATTCATCCCTCTTTTCTCCATCTGCTGGTGTTCCTCAAGGTTCCTTGGCCCAATCCTTTGTACAGTTTATACAGCTGACATCCCGACTCATCCTGATACTATTCTTACCACATATGCTGATGATACATGTTTATCATCAGTCAACACCAATGCAGTTTGTGATTGTGATTATTGCATCCCAAAGCCTCCAATCCCATATCACTGATCTTAAAGAATGGTGTTACAACTGGAGAATTAAAATGAATTCTCAAGAATCTCTTAAAATCACTTTTACCTTACGTCTTAAACCAATGATTTCCTGCCGTTGAGTATCCTTTAATAATATCCCACTGGTGCCTGTAGATCAGACCCGATATTTAGGGTTGCATCTCGACAACAATTATCCTGGGGCCTTATACAAGACTGAAAAGACAAGAAACCGCGCGACGTTTCAGGCTACATCAACACATACTGGACAAACGCTCTAAGCTCCCAATTAACTACAAAAGACTCATCTACATGACCATCATAAGACCTATTTGGACTTACGGAATAGAGCTTTGGGGCTCAACTAAGCCATCGAATTCCTCTCACATCTAATCCCTACAATACAAAATTCTTCGTAAAATCCTCAATTCTCCTTATTTTGTAAAGAACAAAGTCATCCATAATGACCTTATTGTCCCATTTGTTCCATATGGCCCGAACCCGCTATTTATCCTTTCATAACAAACTTCATTCCCACCCAAACCATCTAGTTTCAAACCTAGCTTCCTCATCGATTCCCGATAATCCTCCGAGGCGTCTGAAAAGAAGATGGCTACCTGACCTTCTTAGTTGAACTTGTGATTTGAGTACTAGCAATGGGTAGTTTCTTTAATTTTCATTATCCCATGTCCTTATGTATCACCTAGCCTATTTACTTGTATTATAGTAATACAGTTGTAAATATCAATAAATATTTTTTTAAAAAATCTATCGATAGTACACTGTGGTATCTGATGATCAACATTCTTGAGTTCACCTAGTATCTATATTTTTATTTTGAAGAGAAAATAATAATAAAAATTGCGAGGCCGTGTTATGAGTCAGGTTAGCTCAGTTGTTACAGCACCGCGCTAGAGACGCGGGCGACTCGCTTTCGAATCTTGGCCTGGACAAATCTTTTCTCTTCAAAATAAAAATATAGAAAAATTATCAATATCATAAGAATAATAAATATGAAATAAATTAAGAGTATTTCTGTTTAAATTTTTTTTTTAATAAAATTTTTAATTTCATAATTTAGAAGGGTGCTTGGTCGATTTCTAGGAAGTAATTGATTTCAGAAAATAAATATTGATTTTGACCTCTCATTAACCCACTTGCTTAACTAACCATTTTTTAAATTTGATATTGTTCTACTCCATACACGATTGCAAGAAAGAAAAAAAAACGGAGTTTAAAAGGAGGTGAGTTCTTTTGACCGTTATGCTAACATTGCGGCCTATCAGTTACTCCATGGGGACACCATTGGCATCAGTCTTCCAGAGCACGTCCAATATTTCTCCATGAGGGGTCCAGGGAAGTGGCACAGAAAGGATAAATATTGAGAGAGTGAGAAAGGATGAGTACGAGCGGGGTGACAGGTTTCCTGAGGAAGAGTAATGAGGATGGCTTTCGACGAGGGGGTGGTGTCCTCGGGGACAGTAAATGAGTTGAAGCCCTGGTTCTGGGTAGCTCTCCCGTTTTGACAGTAAACCACCTCACCACCTATCAGGCTACTGTGTCTTCTCTATTCTCTATTGTCCCTCTTCTCTATTGTGGTCAGTTCTCACGACTCCTTCTACAATGGGTCTATTATTTGGCCTGCATTTCAGTTTGTACTTTTAACATTTGATTGACCTGGATGATGCATGAGATAATTATCTACGGTCTCAGGTAGTCTTTTACCAAATATCAGGGCCTAAAAAAAGAATTTCTTTAGTGATTGATTTTACACCCTCTTCATAAATATCAAAAGCAGTAATTTATAGATATTATAGAAAAATATTATCATAAAACGGGAAATGATATGGGAAATCGCATTTTTAACTATTTTAGTAACAACCCAGAAGCAAAAACTAATATTTTAATTATCTAAAACAATAATGTTTATTGTTTTCTTTGTTTTCTATAATTTAGGGACGTGACTCAAGGATTTTAACGCTAGAACATAAATATCTAGCAAAAGCGGCAGAATACCAAATAGTGGTGGAAAAAAGAAGTAGAGATCCACAGTATCAATGGGATAGTGATGATATTTAACTTTGTTGGCAAATACTCTTTCAGGTTTCCACGGCCATTATTTATACACAAAACTTCAGTGGTTTCTGGTTTAGACCATGTTGAATTTTTCTTCGCCAACGTTTCGCCAGAAATACTGCTAGCTTCTTCAAGACTGGATCGAGAATGAACCTTGAAGTCCAGTTCTCAAGAGTCTCGATCCAGCCTTGAAGAAGCTAGCAGTATGTCTGGCGAAACTTTGGCGAAGAAAAATTCAACAACATGGTCTAAACCAGAAACCAATGAAGTTTTGTTGGCAAAGTTTGAAAAAAACATACCTTGATTCTTCGACTGAGATCTGTGACTCATTCAGAGAAGGCTGCAGGAAAGGCATATCTGCTTGGTGGACGGATGACATAAAGAAGCAGTTACAGAGAAGAAGATATTCTGGAAGCAATATCTCATGACCAATGACAGATCAAAGTATGAACTCTCTAAAAATAAGAAAAGAGTAAAAGCTAAGACCGTAGACAAATTCCAACGAAAAGCCCCTAAGTATCCAAACTAAAACAGAAAATGAAATTATCTGTCCGATATTCCGCCTATTCAGGCATCCTCAGGGTAGAAAGAGAATAACAACAAAACAAAAAATCAATAATGCACCCAAGAAACATCTCACCACCTCCAAATGTTGTTATTCTTTACACTGAGAATGCCTGAATAGGCGGAATATCGAACAGATAATTTCATTTTCTGTTTTGATTAGGAAACTTAACGGTTTTTCGTCGGAATTTTTCCACGGTCTTAACATTTATGTGAGGTCTCTTTTTACTCTTCAATATTAAGAGGAAAGAGGTTAAAAAGATTATAGTAATGCAGAAGAGGATGAACGGGAAAGATTTTGGAAGCAAGTTTGAAAAAGTTGCAAGCAAATCAGAAGCCATTTTACTCTTTTGATGGTGGCTATTTCTAAATATTTATATGTTGAAGAGAAAATATTTGTCCTCGCCGGGATTCGAACCCGGGTCTTCCGCATATCTAGATGGTTTGAGCACCGCGCTAGAGATGCGGAAGACCCGGGTTCGAATCCCGGCCAGGACAAATCTTTTCTCTTAAAAATAAAAATATTCGCCATCAAAAGAATAATAAATAAATAAAAATTATAACTATAAAATTGACGTAAGTCAACAAAATCCTAATTACAGTAATGTTCAACGAACATCCTTCCCCGCGTATACATCGCAAGAATTGCGAGAACACGGGGATATAGGATCGGTGAAGAGAATGGGTTTATCTGGCCTGGTAGCTCAGATGGTTAGAACGCCGCGCAGGATTGGCTTGAAAATGAGTTATTGCTTATATTACAACTACATTTCAAGCTAAAACCGTCGGAAATGCATGATTCCGCTTCCCCCAATACAGTCAACTCTTTATCGACAATATTCGACTTAATCACGTATTCCCCGGGGCTACACAACTATGTATTCATTAATGTTTTTTTCAAAAGTTTGCTAACGTTAACATGAAGCGATTAGATAGGACCACGTTTCTAATTAGGTAATTTGGTAGAATTGGGTACACTATAATTAACGATTATTACTTTTAACCAATAATTTTGGGAGCCGAAATTGCTCTGGATGATGATAATTATAAGCGATGGTTAGAGCGAAGAGTGGATAATCGCTAGCTCGAACCGAATATTTTCACACCTTCTTAATACGAGCGGCTGAGGCAGGCTCAAAAGAGCTTCTTCGGGAGCCGAATGGGCTATTTGTACCGTGCGAAGAGGCTATTAGTATAATTGACACTGATATATATAATAGGGAGGAGGGAGGATTGTCCGTCCACGGTAGCCGGGAGTTGAGTGGTGTATTCCCCACGGGTCGTCAGCTCTCCGTGAAATCCTCCTTACACGCTCATTATCCCACGCATTGTCGCCTAAGGAACCGCAACCGCCCACTTCACGGTGTGATCTCTAGAAAGGAGGGTCTGTAGCAAGGAGCCTTATGGTTACTGAGATTCTAACGGCGATGGGAACATTGAAAACAAAAATGATATTATACTTTCAAACTGTATATTTCGGTCCTAACATTTAATATTAATATGCCTGCGTTATGCATACGAGGGGGTACATTTTTCTGGAAAATACCTAAAACATTAAAGTTTACATAATCGTTATACTTATTATTACCCCACTTTATACATATATATTGGCGTAACTAGAGTTGACTCATGGGGGGTGGGTTAGCCCCCACCAGTCAACCACTCCAACATATTACTCCCTTCCAAAAAGATGTATCGTAATATAGATATAATATGTATTATATTATAATAATGTAGCTTCAAATTAAATAAATAGATTATAATTTTTTATAAATGTTATTTATGAATTTATTATAATGCAATTGGGAAAAACCACAATGCAATATATGTTATGTTTCAAATCCAGGATTACACCCACATACCAGTCGACGTTTCGCCTATTCAGGCATTATCAAGACACACAAAAAAAAGGGGTTATGTAAATCACATCTCGAAGAAAAAGGTGCAATACATCCCAACGATCAACACCCCAAACAGGCTCCAAACATGAGGCAGCATTCCACCACCAAGATGTTCAACATACAACTAGGTTATTTTTTAACTTAAAAATTTTTGAGGGCAATCAAGAAGTAGCTTTTAAATACAATTAACCCTATTTATTGGTTACAATAACTTGCTATACTTAATTGCATAGGGAACTTTCTAGACCCATCCAGACTTTACTTGTAGATTCTAAGAATTGTCTAAACTGTTCTTCTCACATTTGCGATCTTATTGTTGCAGCTAGATGCTACTACTGCCGCTATAATAATGTAATTAATTGAAAATAAACAGTATTACATTTTGGTTTGTCATTTTAGTGTACCTTTTATTCATTAAAATAACTGTGTTTGCACTTTCTTTGTTGTGTTTTTGGCATTATTGACCCTTACTTCTGTAATCCCACAGTTATAACTTTTAAAAAGTAAAATCCTGCAAAGTTTTATTTTTTAAATTGTTACTTACAATTTTTTTAAATTTCTTCTAAGCAATGGGAGGGGGGAGTTCCCCATTGCTTGGGGACATCCCCAATAACGCCCCCCTCGTTAGGCCTATGAAGACATAAGTATGGGGTCTTTTCATATGAAATATCCATATATTATTTCTAAAATTCAAAATGCAATTAGTAGACATCTGTTGTTTATGTTAACAGATTGTGATGATTTGTAATTAATCCCTTTTTTATTTGATAATAATTACTGTCACTACAATTGAACGAATATTGTTTAGTATGCCATTAAATATGACCATAGAAACATTCGATTTTCGAGTATTTTTTTCAACTTGCTCAACCGGCAGCCCAATCAGCAAAAAACTTTTACCACCGCGTGCGGAAATGTTTTTGTAACAAACTTTAGAAATATTTTAACAATAAAAAATATTGGTTCCTATGTGGTGATCATTAGTAGGAATAATTCATTTCTTCTTTCTACCCAGAGGGAAACAATCACATCCACATCGTACTGCAGGGATATTGACATAATGTAACAAAAACATTCTAAACATAAAACAAAACAATCTAAATTTGTTATTCGAAACTTTACAACAACTCCTTTTGTGTTTTACAAATTTTTACACATGCCTCACGACAGACGGTGAAGAAACTAAACGAGCTGGGCCACTAAGTCCTCCCGCTCCCAACATACCACCAGATTTATCTCCATCTGATTTTCATTTGTCTAGATACTTAGACAACTTAAAGATAAAACATTTGAAAATGATTCTCAAGTAAACACTTATTAGGGAGAGAAAATTTGAAATAACGTTCGGAAAATGTATAGCTAATAGGGTAAATATTTTGAGTAAAAAGGTTTTGATTTCTGAAAATTGTATTACTAAATGACCTTTCCCTGGAAACGGACATAGGACGACCCAAAAATTTGGAAGCCGAGACATGTTTAAAATTTGTTGACATGTTATTAATATAACATATTAAAAAAAAATCTGTTTATTCTACTTACAACTATTCTAATAGACTTGTAAACACATAAATATTAAAAATTAAAAAGATGTAAAAATAAAGTAGATAAGGTATAACATATAATACCGAAGACCGGCTGAGGTATTTTGATTAAAAAAACATTTCCCCTCAAAACCGAATTCGGTACGGCGGATAAATCTATTTCCGATCTAGATATTGGAGCGACAGGAGACTCTTGAGATACCCCGCATAGCCGGCTCATGTCGGGCCGATAGCAGAGGAAAATGGAAAGAATTCAAGCTATTCGGTGACGAATGGGCCAGGAACAAAGCTATCTTAACTGAGAGCAACTCATTCCAGCTGTGCTCTTTGGCGATTTATGTTAGTGACTCAACTGTCTTCTAAATAAGATCCGTTCAGAAAAAAATAATTCTACGTCGGTCTGTAATAACGTTGGTTAGTGAGAAGAAGTTTGGACTTAATACGTGGAAGTTCACACTGTCCATAAAACGAAATGAAAATTGTCTTTTGATTTTTCCATTTTCGAAAATCCCAATTATATCAACAGTTTTAGCATATCCTTGTATATCCAATTTTAATTATTTATCTATATTGTAATTATTTATAAATATAATTCCAAAGAATGAGAAAAAAAAAATCGCACCAGCTTTTCTGACTTGAAGTGTTCCGTTGTTTAGTTGCTGAAGTAAATAAGCTCAAACGATAAGTACGAATTATAGAAATGCACATTATACTTGTAGCCCTGCTGATAAGTATTTGATAATTAATAAGTATTTAAGTGTTTATATAAGATAAATATCACCATCAAAAAGATCCCAATTAACGTAATGTTCAATGAACATTCTTCCCCGTGTATACATCGCAAATATTGCGAGGACACGGGGATATAGGATCGATGAAGAGAGTGGATTTGTCTGGCGTGATTACGACTCATGGTAGCTCAGTGGTTAGAGCACTGTACTGGATATGCAGACGACCGGGGTTCGATTCCCGGCCAGGACAAATCTTAAAGATAAGTGTTTAAGTTGTAATTTCTCCAAAATGAGTTAATTGTACTGAGGATGAGTTAATAGGAGAAGAGGAGGTGGCTAATTTAGGCCTTGGCTTGAATTGGGGTCATCGGTTTTTTGTTAATTATTTCTTCATTAATTAGATCAAATCTACCGATTCGCCATGAAATAAAGAAATCCTCAAGAAGTCCTATTTTCTTGAGGTCGGGTCCTAACTCCAATTTAAATTATTATTGTTTTAGGTACCACTTCTTCTTACGCGAAGTCGTCAGTCTCAATAAATTAATATTATATCCAACTAAAGTAGTTTAATTTTAATGATTCTAGTTAACGTGGAAGAAAGTGGTCCGGGTAGAGGTCAAAGAATTTCTCATATAATAGAGAACCCGGACCACTTTCTTCCACATACAGTATCAAGGTCAACAATTATCATTCAGTATGATTCTAGTTAATAATTGAATAAAAAGTTGCCTACAATTCCAGTCATAAATGCCGTAATTTGTTAACTCGACAGTAGTTTGTGGTTGTATCATAATTAATTTTATTTTTCCTGAAAAATAAAAACAATATTTTGATTATAAACAAAGTCAAAAAACTTATTATAAATGTAATGCATTTTGAAAATTTTTAATGGTTAAACTATAGTATATCATCTATGGTTCTACGGGTGCCCGCAAGGACCATAAGCAAACAAGATTAACAACGGACTGCAAGAAGGAACATTAACATTAAAAACAGTTTCAATGAAGTAAATTTCCTGGATACTCAAACAGTGGGAGTACTAACCCACTGTTGCACCATCCGATTAGCCATAACAGCATAAAAGTGGGGTTAAAAAAAAAAGGAAAACCTATACCTACTAACAGCATGAGATATTGTTTTTTGCTAAGGGGATGACCGTTTACGGCGATGACCATTACAAGGGTTCCCAATGGAATCAAATTAAGAAAAATAAATTAGATGTAATTATCCTACCACGAACTAAGATCAGGGATCATGGAAGGGAAAGACGTGAAGAGCAAGTACTTTCCCGAAGCATTAATCAGGTTATAGACGTAGCGCGGACTTGAGAAATGGGACAGAATAGCTCGGAGGAACTAGGAAAGCTATCTACAGCCCGACGGAGCACAAAGGTATAACGTTGTCGAGGATCATCTCTCAGTGAGCTGGCTTATTTTACGCTAAATATATCCTGTCTCTCCCGACCGGCAATAATTATTCTCGAGAAAATTTATAAACAGTCTCTTTGTCATAGAGCGCGGAGCTCGAAGGAGAGAACGGAGTTGGTTCTTCATAAATCTCTGAAAGCTATTTGGGTCGACTAATACACTCTGTTTGTCGGACAAGTGTGGTAATGGCGCGGCGTCCCTTTGATCCTCTCTGTCTCCTCCTCTTCTTATCTACAGCTGATAAGGTATCTCTGCATTGTTGTATGCAACTTGTAGAGGATAGCGGTGCTCTTGTAATGCGAAATATGGCCAGCTTTCTTCTCACTCCATTTTCTGTCTTGTTCTCTCAATGTGTCATATATATTATTAGCACTCATGTCCACGTCTTGTTCATTCGAATTGGAAAACTAATCTCAGTATCTCTAATACTTTACAAAAAGACCATCCCATTGTAATAATTAATAAAAATCACTAACGATTGGGATCACCTGTGTAGTGGTGGTTAGCATAACATCATTCTAATATAGTATAACATCATTCTAACATATATGCCCAAGGTCGCGGGCTCTTAGCATATCAGGTTACCATAGGATTTTTTATAGGAAGTAAAAAATCCTTGTATGCCTTCCTTCTGAGGAGACGTAAAATTGCGTTCCCAAACCTGTAATGTATCAGATACTCGTTACAGGTACCATACCATGATATAATACTATAATATATAATAGTGTAATATACCATGGTAGGCAAAATTGAGGACACCTACTGCAGCATTGTGCGATTAGTCGTAATAACATAAAGGTGCCATTAAATAGTTAAGCAGACTAATCACAATCCACGTGTTTGATAACTCTAGATGTGATTAATGTCCATCAAAAAAGTATTCTGTATTTATTTGAAATTGAGTTGGACTCTTTATCTTATATTATATTATTATATATTACTATACGGAATATTATATTACTAATTTCTGACATCTTTACTTTCCAATAGCGGACTTATAAAGAATTGAATAGAACTACCTTACGTTTATCTGATAGCTATGATGATGCGACAGTATTTGGTGTCATACCTGAACTAGTACAGCCCATGAAAGGTCTAGGGTTTAGTACACGGTAGAGACATTACTGTAACTATGACAACAGTATTTCCAAAATCAGCTTCAACCTTCAAGTTGTTTCCCCTAATTAAAGTTACCCAATTTGCATAGTTGTGTGAGCCTCATGAGCCTCTGCAGGTTTCACAGGGTCCACTCATACCGTTAGAATAACAAATAATTTATCTGTAACATATATAATTTGTATCATCAGTACCATATATTTTCTTCTTGTTTTAGTAATTATTTATGAATATTCTTGCCACATGATGCTGATACAAGTGGTGGACTCTCACTCTCAATTAACGTATGCACCTATCTATAATTTCACTTTGGGATAATTATATAATACATATATATTGGCGCCTTAGTTTACATAAAACAAGTGCTCAGTCCTTGATATTTATCGCTTATCAGGACAAGAGTTGGATCCGGAATATTATTTATTTTTTTGAAGTAGGAGTCTCGTATACCTGACGATGCTTGTTATACATAAATACCTGCGTTATTATACATAACATAAATATATAAATACCTGTAACTTGTAAAAAGACACTGTTAGGAATAAAATGCTCGATGACCTTAGGGATAACGTGGGTTTTTCTAACCGCGGATGCCCTAACACCATCTGTTACAAATATTTAAGTCGATAAAAATGTTACAGACTCGTAAATAACTTCCAGAGTATTTAATCGTTCTCAGTAAGCTCAAGGCTCGCGGATCCTTTCAAATAACATGGAGATTTTCATTAGCATGTTATATCCAGCTGAATTTAAGGAAATGTATATATTTTTATTGGATAATTCCTTTGATGGGGTTTGGCTTCAAAGCGATATAATAGTAACATACATAAGTCAATTATAATCAACACATAAGTAATAAAACCTCAGACTTTTACTAGAAAATAAAACCCGAATCATTCTAACCCATGATGGGTCTTGAGTTCGTGATAGAGACACTCGAGGTCGTAAGTTGTTACAAGGACAACGGTTGTGTAGGATAGTGATTTGTTCGAGAACTCGTTCAACCGATTTACCCTCCCAGTTTTAAGAGGCTCGGTGAGTCCCAGGAGGGTCTGTAAATTTACCAGTTTCCGTTGCAGCTATTAAATCAAATAATTTTACTTTGACGCTGGATTTGAATCGAAACCTTCGGCATAGGAACTCCATACACTGAGCTACCCGCTCCCTAAAAAAATTATTAAAAAAGGAATGATAAGAAAATATTCCAGCAAATGATCACCACCGCCATTTTTTTTAATGCAATTTTGATTTTGGCACATGATCCGGGCTTTCGTCAATATCTACTCGTACCTTTGTCCAAACGCGGTGATAATGTTTCATGCAGGTTGGACAGCCATGTCCCAGGAACCTTCAGCATTGCAACTCAGATCTCTACCCCGCCCCCGTTCAATAATCATATGTAATGTTAAATAATTTGAAAAAATAATATTTACCATAATTTTTTTTTATCAAAATGTAAACATTAGTTAGCCACATTAAACTATATCATCTCTTTGATTTCTGCTGAAGATTACCCTAACAAGGTTATCATAAAAATGGTTTACAATCTTAAAGTTATGATAGTTTGAGTTTTGTAAAGAATTAATATTATGGCCTTTCCGGTGCGTTTAATGTTAAAATTTCAACTTTTGTCCACTAGACTTTTATGTTTAGCTTTAAGGGACATGTATTTACATCATTACGCAAAATTCACTTCTTTCTGATATTGTAGAAGTCCCTACAAAGCCTTACTGTTATAGGGCATTGTGTAAAGAGAACATCGATTTAACTCTTGGGAGCCTTAGACCAGTTACTTGGAGTAAAAGAATTTTAAGAACTTGTTGGTTAAAAAGAAGAGCAATACGATTTGCATACAGTAGGGCTGGCAACGGATAAGGGCAGTGAAATCCAAGAGTGTAATTAGTGAGCGCAAAAAGAATTTGCCGAGAGGCGTGTCCACTTTTTGCCTCAGTCCGATTCAAAGTATTGTTTTGTCGCGGGGACGAGCAAAGGCAATAGGTCAACCACAATCTATTTTTTATTTCAAAATCTATAATGATTATCGACAATCTAGAGCGGTAATATAATGAGAAAATATATTCGATTTGATTATTTTTATCAAGAAATTTGTCGATATGAGGTAAATGAAAAATTATTGAATGCCATCTATTGTAGAAGAAGAAAGTACTAAGAAAAAAAATTTGTTGAACCATTAACATTAACGATTCAAGTACAACGAAGTATTTTTTCCTTAATACATTTCAGGTTAAAGCTATAAATATTCTATTTATTTTCTTTAGCAAAGCCTCTGTGTTTTCTCCGCCTACATGTTCATCTCTTTTTTGTCAATATCGTTGATTTTTATTCAAGTAAAATGTTTATCTGATATGAGCAAAAAATTGATTGTTTATTATACGAACATGATATACGAGAATTTTTTTTTAAATTTAAACTGTTAATCAAATAATATTTATAGGGATATTAACATAATGTATCTAAACCATGATTAATCGGAAGAAATGGTTAAGAAACTAAATGAGTTCGGTTATGAAGTGCTCCAACACCCACTTTGTTCGCCAAACATATCCCCAACAGATTTTCATTAATGGGAAAATTTGGACAATTTTCTTATAGGTAAAATTTTTGAGCTATTGAATTGAAAATTTGATAATACGTCGAGAAAAATAAATTGAAAATGAAGGAAAATATTTTGAATTTTTTATTATGTCATAAAGTTGTTTTACTAAACAACCGTTCCTTTAAAAACGGACATGTGCTAAATGACACAATAGACAGAGTTAGTCTTTATTTGGAAAGGTTATATCTAAATAGTAGTGCCGGTAGCCATTGAAAACTGACCCGAACTTGTCGAAATCATACAGTCGATGAGTTCCATTGTCGAACGCTTTGCTCGCACCCGGTTCTAGAGGTATCGGTCCTTCAGGGTATAAGTGCTCTTTAGTGCTAAATAGGTAGTGGAATATCTCTGAGCCAATTATATTGCTAAGGATAAGCCTGGCCACGCTACTGCCACACTTGCTTGGCTACTCGATGGACCGTGCTCCTCAAAGGGACCGACCGCCCTTGTCACCTGCGGCTCACATCTCGAGTGAGGCTTGCTTCGACAATGTCCTTTTGTGATCTAGCCAGAGCAGCTTTCAAATACCGAGAAGGATATAAGGTGGCGGATCCGTTTCACACGTTGCGTCTCAACATCCGTCACAAATAGTTCTGACATAATAGACAGTTTAGCAGTATACTACTACATGTTCAGTACACGGTAGAGACTGTACTGTTTCATGGATGGTTCATGAACATCGGTTGTGCAGGGAGGGGATTTGTCCTAGATCACGCTCCATTTTTTCCCTTATTTTGGGACCCACTTTATAGAGGCTGGGTGAGCCCCAGGTCGTAGATCCCATATGATCCATCTCCGGGTGTTAACAGATTAAATTAGCAGTTCACTACCCCCTCTTCATTCGGTATGTTAATATGTCGCTTAAGAGTTAAACTATTTTTAATATATATTTTTATGGCGAACCTAAATGAGGTGCTTCCTCCTCCGTCTTACGTATGTACGTATTATAACGGTATAATGGTATGTCAGCGCTGAGCTTCAACTTCTTTATCTAAATATAAAGTCCTAATTTTGTTTTGGTTTTGGTTTATAAATGGCCCAGAAAGCGATTCTTAAATGATAGTTGCAAGTTTCTAATCCCACTGGTATTAAGAAATATGTAAAATATCTCGAATAATATTATGCCTTGCATATGTATTGGTGAAGAAAATAGTCAGTGTGGAGGTCAAAGAATTAATTCCTAACAAAAACTAAACAAACTAGTTAGAAACCAAAGTATCTCCGTACTTCTGATCTACGATATAAGGTTTATTGTGCTTTAGATGTTTATTTGTTGTATTTTTAAGCTTCATTGTAGGTATTACTATCATTCTTTTTAACTACTACTTATTAAATTGTTCTCAATCTTGTACTTAATTATTTTAACTTTATCTTCATTTTGTTTACATAATGTTTTTATCAATAATGTATTAACTTATATCGCATTGTTTTAATTCAAAATTTAAAGCAATATATGTTTAAATAAAATTCTGCTTTGGTATCGTTTACTCAACTAGTTTCATTTTTATATATTACTTTATTTTTTCCAATTATTTCTTTTTGTTATTATTATTTGTTTCTTGTCTATCCCGCACTGAGTTAAAATGCCGTTTTCTAATAAATAGTTAACAGAATTAAAGTAGTTAACATATATTTTTTATGACCTCGATAGTAACAATTCCTTTCTATGCTTCTAACTCTTTTTTTGGGGAGAGGGGAACATAAAAATATTATAGTTTATTTAATATAATGGTCGATGAGCTCAAATTATTAACAACTAAAACAACGAATTCAATTAATACATTTATAGATTTAAATAAAAATTATTTAAACGGTCCTTGCATATTCAATATACAGATGATGTGTTAGAAAAAGTAAAAACGTTCAGAATTATTAGTTATTACATTTATTTAAAAAAAAAAATCATTTATCTCTGGGTTTGTGTTATGATGTATAGGTTTAAATTAGTCCAGAATTTCATTATAAGGTTGATAGACGTAACTAATTTTCCTTTAGCAAATGAATTAAAAATAAATAAATACAATTAAAAACTGATGTGGCTTCATCATTATTATTTTAATTAATCATCATTAGAATTTTAAATTAAATTCTAATTTTTGAATGCTTGTTTTTAAAAACCTTCTTCTTCTTCCTCCTTGTGCCTTTCAGCGTGGAGGGGTTTTTAAAAACCTAAATATAAAAAAACATTAATAAATAATGTTTATTAAAAAATATAATAAAAAGTATTTTTAATTAATCAATAAAATCAAGAAATTGTAAATATTAAGAAAACTATATCATTTTAAATTGTACTGGTACAGGATTTTTTTTATATCATTTTAAATTGCAGCTTTAAAATTTGTTTGTTTTGACTTGATATTAACTACTTTTTTGTTCAAATCATTTATCTGTTCTTTCCGTGCATTGTATGATATAGAAGTCCATTAAATTTTCATTGAAATTAAAAAAAAAAATTTTTTTTCATCAATTCATTTAATTTATTCCTGTTAAGAACTAGGAATTAGAAAACAAAAAGTAATAAACAAGTAGCTAAATATATTACTAAGTATAATAATAAATTAGTGCGATAAATAAATGAAAGTTCATTGATTTGTAATTTAAATAGCAATTTCATTATATGTATTAAGTAATAAAAGACATAAACACAATAATTTAAATTAATTTATAATATATTAAAAAAAAAAAGATTCCTCCGGGCCGGATTTGAACCAGCGACCTATGGATTTCTATTGCATTGCATTAACCAACTACAGTCCACCGCTCTACCAACTGAGCTACCAGAGGTTGTTGGTCCGAGACACATATTACTACTAATTAAGGATATTAAATCATTTTTAACTTATAAATATATTTTTATATGATAAATATTTATAATCATTTACTATTTTTTATATCGTATCTCCCTATTAGATCTATTTAAATCACACATTAAAATCAATGAATTTTCGTTTAAGCCAACAAGATGAATGTGTATATAGTTTGTGTGATCGTAGATCACAATTAACATAGGCGGATCCAGGTGGGGGAGAGGGGGCACGGGGGCACGTGTACTGTGTTGTGTACTGTGGATAATCCATTACAGTACATACTTATAGATAAATCATGTGATGTTATAACAGAAATAACATGAGTGGAACTATCGTTTAGATATTTTAATAAACCTTTGAAGCCTTTCTATAAATACTACAAGTTTATTTCTAAGTTATTGTTGATTTTTTTGCCCGTCTGCCCGTTGTGCCCCCCAGAAAATAATCCTGGATCCGCCCTTGACAATGAACAACCAACTGTGTGCCTTTAAGTGTGGCAGATTGTACTTATCATATTAAAAAACATATTAAGTAAAATATGGCAATTTATACAATAATATTAAGTAATTAATAAAATACAGAACTTTATTAAAAAGAAAATTAATAATATCTATTTTGATGGAAGTCCATCAAGGTTAAAGGGTTGCTGTTAGTACTTATGGTTTCACTTATTTTGAGAAACAAATTGTTATATTGAAGATTATTTTAATTTTAAAGCAATTATTCTTCTTTCGTGTAATTCTTTGTTAAATTCAAATCGCAATCAATCCTTAAGTATAAGTTAGTCATTTAATACGCATTCCAGCATTTTTTTCTTTATTATCTGTATATGTTGACACTTTTAATAAATATTAAGTAACTAATTAAAATGATATTTTATAAAAACTTAGTAAGAATTGAAATTTGTACAGGTTTTTTTTAAATTATTTTTTCTTTTCATGTTTCTTGTTTCTGTCTACTTACTAAAAATGTTAATCTAATAACAAAAGTGCATAATGAGAGTGTTAATCACAACGTTTAAAATCTACTTTTATTAGCCATGCATGTTTGTGTTGATTCATTAAGTCTTATTATTGTTAATTTTCGCACTTAAATGAGTCATAGACATTGTGTAAAGGCTGTAACAATTAACCGTTAATGCTATTTTCTCTCCATTCAAATTGCGTCATAAAATGTAGGTGTGAATATGAACAGACAGCTACGCGTTAAAGATGGATTCTTCATCATTATGTTAATTTGACACTTACTGAAATGACAGATCTATTCTGTTGAGTGCATTGTTCACAAATTTCTCCAAGGTGTGGAAACTACAAAAACCATACACACTGCTTCTGTAGTTTAGGACCATTTTCCATATTTTGTACCTTTTCTTGTCATTGTTATAGACTCATGTATTTTTATTAATAAAGTAGCCATTTGACAAATTACATATTAATAATAACAATAATAAGGCTTGGCGAGTCCGAAGGCTCAATGCTGATTTTACCAATCTCTGCTCATAAACTTCCACGGATCATAACGCAAACACAAGTCTGCCAGGTCATTCCTTCTTAACGCAATCTTTCCTCATACGGCAGGGTATACCTCTCAGACGCTTCCCAGTCGGCAAAGCGTTTATTAATTTTTTTAGTAATTCGTTCGTTGCTAAGACTTGCAACTTTACAAGCCCATCTTAATTTATGTGACGCTATCACTAGAGTAATATTAACCGGGTGTAAGCTTTGCAATTCTGCATTGTGTAATCTCCTAAATTCTCCAGTGGTCTCATCCTTTTTTTGGAATGAGCAATTTTTTTTTATTCAACCTTTTTTTCTAAGCAACACCTTATTTTCGAATACCTTAAGACCTTGTTCATCCTTTAGGGTTAATATGTAATATTACATTATATGTATAGGATTACTTATTTTATTTTATAATTTTTAATTTATTAATGACGAACTTCTAAACCTTCACACAATACTTACTATAACGTAAGGTGAATTGAATCTGTGTTAGCTAATTAAAAAAATATATAAATATATATTTATAAGATAAAATGTGTAATTTTATTATAACAAATTTAATTATAGTGACTGCTATAAGCATTCAGAGCATATTGAGGTGACCATTGAGTACCTTGTGTGGTTCCCTTTTATGGCAATCAAGTCATGCCTTACAATCTGTTGATGATAGGAACTTTAGTAACGAACATCTTCATTACATCCACCTATTTAACTTTGTATAATTAATCACCAGTATAAATTTCATTTAGTCGCATTAATTAAATAGGTGGGGGTAGGCGAGAATTTAACCAGAACCAAACGAGGCGTTCAGGTTAAAAAGTGAATAACTCTGAACTTGCAAAACTTGACTTTTCGCTAGCTTAGTCAAGCAATTTTGTCTAAAATTAACGCTTTGCCACCTTATTTCTTATGATCGGAAATGTCTAGAGCATTAAATCGCGAATAAATTTGCTACCATGGGATGCACAGATACAGGTAAACCCTTTAAGGCATCATCTTGACGTAAACTATCTACTTTACCAGTTTTTTTCTATTGATATGTGCTCCTTCCCCACTTGTCAAATTAAAAGTATTAGCACTAAGATATCATTCAATTTGAAATGTCATTGAACTTGTTAAAGGTGTAGAAAAAAAAACAGAGAGTGAAAAGAGATGGGATTATAAATTGTATGACCTCGAAAGAGACAAAAGAAGTGTTTGTCTTTTATAATGAGGATCACGCCCGTTCCAATTATTTATTCATAAGTAGACAAGGCTAATTAACCGAAACAAATCAGTCCTCCATATCCCAACCTCTGGCAGAGTCGTCCTGTTATGGGCGCCTTCCCACTGCCGGGTTAAAATTGGCTCTTAGCTAATCCGACCTTACCAAACCCAACGATTTGGATATGTATTGAACCAATAATTCCATCTTAGTGAATTATTTCTGTTCTGAGAGAGGATCGAGCTAACTGTCTTAAATGTATTATCAATTGCCAAGTGATGATGACTGGAACACTGGTCAACCATGGTTCTTTGACATATATCCATAACACCTTCTGGTTGACGTTTATCCATGCACCTACTAATACTAACAGTATATGCGTATTCGAATTATACCTGGATTAGCAAAATTTATTACTCCCACTATAGTACCGTCAGATTACTCATATAAGCGTATAGTGACTTTTTTCATTATTATACTTAAATATTTACAACTTTATTATAACAATACAACAAGTAAATGACAAGAATGATACATATCAGCATGAATACAAACAGGTGGAGAACCAACCCAGTGCTAGTACTCAAATAACAAATCCAACTTAAAAAGGTTACAAGACTATTATCTTCGGAGGATTAGCGGGAATTGAAGAGGTTGCTAGGTTTCAAACTAGTGGGTTTGATTGGGAATAAAGTTGAAGTAATGAAAAGATCGATATCGGATTCAGACCAAATCAGCAACAATTTGGGACTTTAAGGTCATTACGGATTACTTTTTAACAAAGTTAAGAGCAGTGAGGATTTTACGACGGATTTTGGACTGTAAGGATTGAATACGAGGGGACTTCGATGGCTTAGTGGAGCCCCGAAGCTCTACTCCGTAAGTCCAGATGGACCTAATGATTGTCATGTATATGAGTCTTTTGTAATAAATTGGGAGGTTAGAGCGTTTGACTAATTAATGTTGAAGTTGCCTGAAACGGCGAGCTGTTTTTTGGCTTTACAGTCTAGTAATGGTGACGTTAATCGAATAAACAAAAAATTTTACATTAGAGAAGTTTGCTAAGAGGTAAAATATATCCCTGGTTGCACTTTACTCGAATTCGAATTTAACTCTTTGATGAGCATTAGAGTTGGGTTGACAGCTTGCCCTACGGAAGACAAATACAGGGTTTTGGACTACCCCGACAGGAAGAAGAAGCTGGACTGACTCAGAACTCCCACACGCTGTATTGTTCTTGGGACGGAGGACAATGGCCATCGACTAATTACAGAGGAAGCCCTTCCGGAAAGGGTCGCCGGTACCATTGTGGATATGACTGATTACAGAGGCAGCGAGCACTCCTCCAAGGGCAGGGGCCGCTCGCCCACGCTGCCCATCCACGCCCTAGCCTGTCCTCTCGTCTGCTTAGTCGAGATTTATACTTGTCTCTGATGCCACTATATCATCCTTCATATTGTTCTCTCCTTGCAGTCAGGATCTTTTAAGGAGCGTTCACACCTTTGCCAACCTTAAGCAAGTCAATCTCCGAGCACAAATGTAAATCTATCTAAAAAAGGGGGTTAGAGGGGTATATCGAACTAACCAATAAACTAACCCTTTAGAATTTTCATCAGCATTTAATTTTCATTCATATTTTCTTTTCATTTAAAAAAAAATAAAAAAGAGATAAAGACGAGGTTTTTACGGACTTGCAGTCAAGGTGGATGCCGAAAGGTGGAATGAGCAAATATTTGAGAAGATGTACGACCTAAAAAGCCAGAGTGGTTGTGCTAAGCAGATGAAATTAGAACTCAAAAGACCTAGAATTCCTGATGAGTATTCAGTCCACTCCTAAAAATCAGGGTCCTTGAGAAGAAGAGAACGAGGCAGGGCATGGGGTGGTGGATTGAAGGCAACATTTGGAGAGAATGAAGAAGGATTATTGGAGGAGAAGAAAGAAAGAGCTAAAAACATGACATCTGTGTGGCTCTTTGTTGGCTGGTTCTCAAAAAATAAATAATTTAAAATGAAGAATATAAAATAAATACCCAAAAATATAAATAAAATTGTAAATAAATAAAGAAATAGGTGAATAGAACGGTAGCGCTCATGTAGTGCTTCCCACAAGAAACAGATTATATCCAATCCCACACCCCTTTTAAGATCATTTCTGCCAACTCCAAAATTTCAAAAAAAAAAAAAGGTAGTTCGGGCAAGGTAACGGCATTATGGCATATGGCATTTCGAAACGAACCACACTTTATTTTGAACTTCCCAATTGTTTATAGTTACAGAGGTTATTGATAAATAATACAAACAAACACCTTCCCATCATGGCTCGGCCAGGCCTAACTTCATTTTACCACTTGTTTTTTTATCATGGTATAAAAACCTCATAATGTACTTAAAATATAATATAGTTATCTTGTATTTATTAGGTTAAAAAATGCCCCTTCTAGATTTACAATATTTATATTATAAAGGGGAGAAAACACGAGAGAGTTGTGTAATAAATTATTGTTACCCCCATAGCTTGAAGCCGACAAAAGTATTGAATGATAAGAATAATATACAAGAAAAGTTTCTTTCTTCAATTTTTCCTCAACAATTTTTCACTTAGATTTAACGTTTTTCCATAATATGAATTTGATAGTCTTAATATTCTGTATTACTGTTTCAATTTGTTCGCGTAGTAGATTAGTCTGAACTACCTCACTTAAAGTCGTTTTTAGGAGTAGAATGAGATTATATCACGATTCAAATACTTTATTTCACTCAATTCTTTATGGCTTGTTCAAATTTCACCAATGTTTCGATTTAAATTAAGATACTGTCGTTAATAGGAAACAGCGAGTCAGTGGTATAGCACTCTCCATTCGTCTTCTGATCTGGGGTTCGAGTTTCTATGCGACAGCTAATTTTTTTTTTTTCCACAATGTGGCTAGACCTTGTAAGATTAAGAGTATTTCCTGAGGCACCTATACCCTCTATGAAACTAAATCAGTAGGAAAGTTTAACTTTTCAGTTCAATTCTTACCAAGGACCATGGGAAATCAGTTTTTTTGTTCTTTAGCTAATTTGTTAATTGTTCAGAACGTTTTTTTCTATTCTAGATTTTAGTATTCTAGTCATATAAATGAATTGATCATCTCATGTTTATGCAATACAGTCGGAAGGTTTTAGAGATTGGGTTGGAATGCGTCAATAAAAATTTACAAATGTAGCTGAAAAAAATTTCCTGGTTTCACCTTTTATAATTGGAAACCAATTCTGGAAGGGGCTGACTCATCGTTTCGAGATCTGATCTACAATCGGACATTCCCTAGTCGCCGCTTCCTACCGTTTGGGCCAATTTTTCCCCTCCCCTCCCAGACAATGGAATTTCCTGGAGGAATCGGACTGGTTACCGAGGGTAATTGCTCCTGTGGAAGTGATGGTTAAACTGATCGTGATGGTTGGTTTAGAGTGATGAGGCTGGCAGGGGATCCGGCACAAACTCACCGTGGGAGAGATCCGAGCCTCAAAGCTAACCTCATTAATCAGCTTCAATCGCTACACCACTCGCAAAGTGGATACCCTTTCAGCAGCTACAGTTCCCACATAACTGTGCCGAATTATTTATTATGTATTTTGGATCCGGGAGTATTTATAGCCGATGATTCATACAGTGTATGAATAATAAAATAGTTGAAATAAATAACAAAATTTGAACATTGCATGTACGACTTAGTCATGGAAATAATAATTAGATAAAAATAGAATAATAATCTGGTAAAAATAGATGCAGGATATTAAAAAAAACATTGCTCTAAATAAAAAAAAGAATTTTCTGTTTCTAATGAATTTCAATAGTTAGTTTCTGATAGTTTAATTAAATCGAATGAACAGGACTTCTTTAACATTTGACTTACTAGTAGATATTACTGATTTTAAGTGAAAAATCGGAAGCCATGAGGGGTATTCAAAGAGATAATAGAAGATTTCTAGAACTATAGCATTTTCAAATTAACTTATTGTCCGATTCCACATTGAATAGAATTAGAATTTTTGTTGGGGATCATTTTCACGAATCAGGAGCCATATTTAGACGAATCCCAAAGATAAGCTTGACTTCATTCGTAAAATAAAATTAAATCTGAATAAAATTAGAAGAGTTTTTCCGGAAGCAAGGTATCTGCAGTATGGTTTCTGAGCCAAAAATAATATGCTTTTTGACTAGATTCAATTTTCTTGAGAACAATTTTTCTGAAAGCATATTTCATTTATGTTAATATGGAGCAATTGTAAAATATCTAAATTAATATTTAGATTTTCATTCCATTTTGGAAATAGTGGCTCAGGAAGGAAAAATCAAAAATAAATGTTCTCCTTAGAATTGTTATAATTATGAATTATTTTTTATCCTTGATTTCACCAATATAGTTCCAGTGACTTTATTACCCCATTAATAAATAGTCTAGCCCCCAAAATATTATATTTTGTTATTTTTTTCGTGGATAAGTGGATAAGAAGAAAGAAACGATTATCTCACTTAGAACAAATTAATTTTTAATATTCTGCCCTCTGTTTCGAACACTTCCCCCTCAGGGAGGCTTGGGCATTTATTAATTCGTTCATTTGTTCGTAAAGTTGTTTCACCCGAACTTGAAGCAGACTCGAAAGTTCTCGATTTCTGCCAACTTGAAGGATTTTCCATTAAATATTTATGGATTTAAACATTTTTTCTTTTTTTGGTTGTTTTTGAATTGTTTTTACTGCACTGAAGTTGTTAAGTTGTTTCCCGTTTCCTGTGAGAAATATTTAAAATGGAGCGGATAACAGGAGAAAATGCTTCACGACCTATTATCATTGAATTGATTCCGTGAACGCTCACTCATGAATAAGGGAAAAACACGATCAGTGGATCCTTATCAGTTGGAAAAAATACATTAAATTTAATGTTGATTCACAGTGGCAAGTTGCGAGCCGCAAGGGGCTGGTCATCTGCGCTTCCCAATGATCTTATCTTCATTGACAATGGGTCGCTACGGCTACTCACGTTTTTTCATTCATATTATCCTAGTTAGCGCTATTCAATTGTAATATGGATAGGATAAAGCCCTTTCTTAGGATTTTCTGAAGGATTTATGACGTACAATTATGTAGGTTGTATTTAGATATTGTAAACTGATGGACGGTTATGTTCTAAGTTGTCTTATCATCTATCTATCAATCCAAAAGAACCGCCATTTCATACTGCTGCAACACATAATAGAAAAACTTGACCTAGAATAATATTAGTTGACCTTATATATATATATATATAAGGTCAACTAATATATATATATATATATTAGCTAATATATATATATATATATATATATATATATATATATATATATATATAAATCAGTAAGAAAATAATTCGGGTGGAGGTAAGTACAAATTCTCTTTAGCAAAGATAAATATCTATTTTACAGTCAACCTTTTTACCCACAATACAGGTCCACATCAGAACTATCTATTTTCACAAAATCTCGACAAATTATATACCTAAATCTTCCTGGTGAATCACTATATCTAATGGTGAAAACCGTATGAAAATCGGAGTGCGATTGAGTTTACCCCGAACAAACGCAGCCGATGACCTTTGTTTTATAATATGTATAATTAATAATTAATTAATTAAATGTAATTATATTATACTCTAAGACATAATAGCTTACAAATTAATACCTGTATTATTATTCTAAAAGGACTAGTCCCAGAATAAATAAAGACTTTATTAAGACCCATTTGGAATTATGGAGTAGAGCTTTGGGGCTTCACTAAGCCTTCGAATTCCTCTCCTATCCAATCCTTGCAATCCAAAAGACTTCGCATAATCCTTAATCGGTCGTTACTTTGTTACGAAATAAGTCATCCATGTTAATCTCAAAACCCCATTTGTAGCTGATTTAGCTCGAACCCGATACCAGTACTTTCACGACAAACTTCATTCCCACTCAAACCCAGTAGTTTCAAACCTACTTCTTCAATTCCTGATAATCCTTCGAGACGTCTGCAAATAAGATGGCCGCGTGGGCTTTTAAGTTGAACTTTTTTTCTAGTACTACCACTGTGTAGTTTCTCTACTTGCCTTTATCCATCCCATATTTACTTCTAGTACTGTTATAATACAGTTGTAAATTTGAATAAATAATTTTTTTATAAATCCATAAGAACAAACAATTTTTTTAACACTCATATGAATGAACGCCATGTATAAATTAATAATGAATAATAATTAAAACACTTGTTTTGCATAACTTCTCATTAATTGTGATTATTAACTTTAGTTCTTATTGTTTTCTTAAATTCCTGTCACATTTAAATTCGAATGTTCTAAAATCATCTATGAATCTTTGTGTAATTGCAATTTTTTTAACTTCATGAATAATCATCGTAAATTATCATATATATCATTGGTTAAAAAATGTTCTCATGAATTTTCTTCAGGTTTCGGAATTCTGTAAAAATTATGATGGGCTTAAAGCTTTTCACCAAAAGCTTTAAGCCCATCATAATCACCAAACGGTATGTTCATTAATAAAGGTATGTAAAAAAAAAATTGTGGACCATACCGAATATTAGTTAAGACCGTGGAAAAATTCCAACGAAAAGCCCTTAAGTCTCTAAACTAAAACAGAAATTGAAATTATCTGTCTACCTGAATATTAGGTTTTATTTAAAATCTTTGTAGTTATTACATTTATTACTGTATATAACAAGAAATTTATAATACATTTATACCATATTTAATAATAGGAAATTGGTTTTATGGTTATAACGACCTCTCATACTCCACTTTCTAAGAAAACGGGATGAGAATTACAAAAGAATTAATGTTTCTTATTCTTTGTATAATCGTAAACATTATAATAATGCAATCAATATTTTTAAATTGCGATGTTTTAAATTTAAACTTTAAAATCTGAAATGTTGCTCTCATATTTGCTTTTTTTGGATCAAAAGATTTTTGGTCACTAATTTTTTTTTTAATTTAAATTTTAGATACCTTTAACATCTAGGTTTTTTTCCTATACTTTCTTAACCCCTTGGCTTTTATTAAATTTGACAATCAATATTAATATTAATAATGATACATGGTATATCTTTTACTGCACCAGGTGCATTTTAACAGAGGATTGTACATTGAGTTTTCTTAAGATTAATTAGATGGTAGGAGTGGGGGATCTTAGTGATGGGGCTCACTAGTTCTTTCCGATATAATATCTAGGCAGGTTAGAAGAAAGGTTTTAATTTTACTAGTACCTTCCTCTTTCTTTTAGATAAGGAACGATATTTTAAAAAATAATTTAGCATTTCTTGTCAGTTTTTTTATTTTTATTGGAATATGTATAAATTAAACTTATTAATTTCTAAAATATGTTTGGATCACTTGTCATAGTCTTCCGTGGGTTCAAATAAAACTAAGTATAATGAATATTTGTAATATAATAATAATAATAATAAATAATTCGGTGAGCATGTTTTTAGGGTGTAAATGCAGATTATATTTCAGTGATAAACAAGCTTGATACAAGGGTTCAGATCTTGAAGAACCTGGTAAATACAATACATGAGTCATTTACTATTGTTTGATGAAAGAAAATTACCCTTAAGGTATTCTACCTTACTACTTTTCACTTTACTACAAGGGATAATTGTTACTTAAATGTTAGTAAAATATTATTATTATCCGGAAGTTATTATATATAGTAAACAATAGCTAATAATGAATTCAATTTTAGTTTTTAAATAATTAAACCATTATATGCATATCTGTATAATAAATTATGCATTTAAAAAGTAATAAATACAGATGACGTATTTTATTTTATTGTTATAACATTTTAAAGCAATGTTAGCGATTAACATCTAATTTTATAAAATATTTATACGAATTCCCCATCTTAATCCGAAAAATAACGACTTCATTATATCATGTGGACATAACTATTAGAGTTTTTTATAACGCGGATGAGTTATTACTATTGGAAATGGGGCTGGCAATATCTGGGTTTGATATAGTGTTCTCCCGCGGAGATCGTAAGGCCTCTCACGTAGAAATATAACGACCAAACAGGCATCCTTTAAACACTCTCTATTACAGGCTATTTAAAAAAAAATAAAACTCTTTCGGCTTGTGCCTTCCGAAAAAATGCCAAAGATGCCGTCGCGTAGATAAATCTATCTGAATATATTATTGAGGGGAGACTGTGAGGATGGGAATGGACACTAAATCACGAGGGTTTGAGTGTATAAATAAAGCGGGCTGTTGGGTTTATTAGTTTCGCCTCTACGGGCCAGAGGGTTCACACGTATTGGCTAATGGGTCCAGAGTTACATGCATACTAATACATCTATTAATATTATTTATCCGCCTGTATTATTTATTCTCGTATCCTCCAGTCCCGTGTCTGCAGTATCTTCTCAGGATCCTTATGGTCTTAAGAGCTCCTTAATGGGCGTTGAAAGAGTGGTTTTAAATATAGCCGTGGTTCATCGTACGAATATTTCCAGGTTAGTAATCAGGTTTTGTTCACTATTAAAAAAAAAAATCTGTACCACTGCAACCCGTAAAGGGTTTGGGGTTCAGTACATGATAGAGACTGTACTGCTTCTTGGACAAGGGTCATGGAGGGAGGTGATTTGCCCTATATAATTCGTAACCGCCATATTTTCCCACTCACTATATATAGGCTGGGTGAGCCCCTGGTGGCTCCTTACCCTCTTGGATCCATCTCCAACCACTAACAGATTAAATACAAACTGGCAGCGAGTGAACCGAGGACCTTCGGCACGGCAATTCAGCGCTCTACCACTGAGCCACTCCGCTCCCTATTAAATTAACCTCCACAATTAATCCACACGATATTAAAATTAACCTAATATGAGTCCTGTCTATGAAACATCAACTCCTAATTTTAATACATATTTTATTTTCTATAACGAACAATTAACGCTTCTTCAGAATAACAATATTATAAATAAAACAACCTAATTTTACAATAGAGGTATTCGAAAGTTCCGTGTGAGTTTAAAAAATAAAGGATATTGGTAAAGGAAATCGTTTCTTTTATAATAATGATATTAAAATTGTTTACTCGTATTAGACAAAGTTTAAAAGCTTGAAACGTTTGTGATTTTAACTTATGTCATTATTCACATTAAATTTGATACTTCAAACATGATACAACTAAAAATATGACATTATTAAAAAAAAAACCCTGTTGAAAATGGAATATCAGATATACCGTCCCTGAATTAAAACACCAATACGATTGCTATCGAAAGGTTAACTAAAAATGCCAATTTTGAATTATCAATAGCTTGAATTATTCACTCCGTAGTTAACTGAAGCTAATTATAATTATATATTACGCTTCAATATGTTCTCTCCCCGTTAATTAATTGAGTATATAAGGTCAGGAACGGACTTCGGTTAATTAATTTGTGTACTGATTAATCATAAACTCAGAGAGTTCTCCAAACCTCCACAATGACTAAGTGAATCCCTGATATTTAATTGTTATCTCAAAGTTTTTGAAAGATCTGACACCATTAAATTAAATATATTTCCGAATTCCGATTGATATCGCTCTCTAGATGAAATACCTCAGAACAAATAAAAAAAAAGATAAATAAAATGTCTTTGCTAAATGTTTTTCCATGGTTTAATAAAATACAATTTTTGGTCACTTAAAGGTCGTTTCTGTACGTTATATGTATTCTTTCACATTTTTTTTTCAACATTTAACCTTCTTCTGCTTTATAAGCCATATTTCTTCGCAGTTCCTGAATACCTTCTGCCAGATATGTGACCAGATATTTGTCTTTTGCTGTTTCTGTTGTTTCTCGATTACAAGTAAATAAGATCGATTAAATGTCGTAGGAAATATTTCATAAAAAACGATAAAATGGCTCAGTGGAAGAAGAAGATAAACTGCATCTTTCAAATGAGTTGAAACCCTTTCCAAAGCAAATGTAATGCTTTAAAACTCAATTGTCACCTTTTTTATTTTAATTGTAATCGTATCCATTTCAATTGTTACCATTGAAAATGTTTTCAAAATTTACCGTACTGGGGAATGGGCGAATTTACGGCCTCAGAACTCGCCAGGGTAAAATCAACACAACCTTTTTCTTCACAACTCTTGTTAGGACAAAAATGAGGGAAATAATTAAAAAAAACAAGTAGTAGATTTTTTGTTTCTGAGAAAAAATAAAAACATGTAATCTGCACTTAACAACAGTATCTTCATAGTTTTGGGTGAAAATTGAGTTGTAGAGCGTTACATTTAAAAGGGTTTCAACTCATTTAGAAAGGGTTGCTTGTGAATTGGAAAGGGTAGCATTTGATTTGTAAAAGGTTAGAGTTGACTTGGGAAAGGTTCAAATAGACTTGGAAATGCTATATATAACTTTCATGGTTCTGAAAAACATTATATATACACATATAATATACATATAATGTTTTATAAGTTATATATAGTTTGTGATATATACGGTATCGAACATTAAAAGCCTTTCTATTATCTATAAAACATCACTCTTCACCAAATAGATTCTTCTTTAAACCATAATAGACAGCTTTCATAATGTTGGTACCACTACTGGGGAAAATTCCGGTCGGTTATCTCGGCCTTTTATAATCGTTGGTTTAGAAACAGTAAAATCCCTACCAATTACTTAGTCCAATACCTTTTATGGGTTATAAAATGGTATACTATAGGTTTATTTTGGTGATATGCTATTTTAAGAGGCCATAGGGAGGTTGGTTTACCTATAAAGCTTAAGTTTTATATTTATTACAACCATTAACGATTTCCAATTCTTATATCGATGTTACTCTAAATCTCTAATACTGTCTAATTTATTTATTGTATACGTCTAATAAGTTATATTAAATAAGGTAGATAAGATGAAGAGGGAATTAATAGATACTATTACAAAGGTATTTATATTTAACACTGTATTTATCACTTCTTGTTAATATAAGATAATTTTTTTTCGGAGCATTGAAAGTTATATCTAAGTTATATATAACGCTAAAAATGTCTAACTGTCAATAGCAATTAAAATAAGTTTTGTCAATTTTTAGATTGTAAACATCTGAACTATTTGTCACATATGATACAGATTGTTTCTAATCATGAAGTATGATAATGTATTCCCATGCTTTCATTTTGAACTCTGAGTAAATTGAAATATAAACGAAGGTTCTTGTTATATATTTCGCTCTTACCCTTCGTTCGATGTACCTTTACCACGCACTACAGGAGCCTTCATGCAGTGCACAATGCAGAAACAAGTAGCCGTGAAGCGAAGTGCTCAAGTACTGTTGAGATCGAGAAGTGTGGGTGGAGAAGACAGGATCCATCGAGACAGAGATCGCCGCTAGCCCCTACTTAGCCGATCACGACTTGATCCACATCTGACGACTGTGGGAACCGACCTTAGCACTCTGTTATTAGATCTCCAGGGCATTTGTTCATCTCCCGATCTATCAGCTCTTAGGGATAGTCTAGTCTTAATTGCCCTTTCTCTGCCTGGCTATAGCTTTTCCTATTGTGATACATTGATAGATCATAAAATAGTAATGAACCTAAATAATCATAATTTATTTAACATAATATAAATTTTTTGAAGTGAAATATACTTTAACCCCGTTGAGCGAAGTTTTGGTAGGAGAAAAACTTATGGGTTCGTGTCACCGACTTGAGTGACATGCGCGTGACGTATGCCCCCTAACGATACGTCGAATAGTGCGATACTAACCGCTTTTGCACGAGTTGTAAATTTTTTTTTAATATACTTTAGTGTAAAGGTTACTACTCCATTGACCTCAAAATAATTATATTTATTAATTGCTTAATAGTTGCGCAATTGATACAAATAATAACTTAAAACATCAATTACAAGTTGAACTTTTTGTTTCCCCAAAAAGATTTTATGCGTCATAGTTAAATGCCTTGCTTTACGATATGATTGAATGTACAAATGATCCATGTCTTGTTGAACTTAACCATAGCAATAATACTAAAAATCAAAATAAAGTTCATCAACATCTCTGTAAATATAAAGACAAGGTATAATTAATATAACTATGTACTAATAATTTTTTCAATTTAATTATTGATATTTTGTTTTGAGCATGTTCAGACCATGATATTACTACTTCAAAATGCCAGACTAATGTTAATAGTTTCAATTTAACAATTATAAAACTATAATTGATTCATAAATTCAAAAAAGAACACAGTTATTCTAAAGCTTTGAGTTTTCTCTTCTGTCGGAAGTCTTCATGACAGCCTATTTTTCTTTTTATGAGATGAACTCAATAAAAATATTGTTTTGTTGTTCTAAACCTAGCTAAGTACAATGCTTTAAATTTTATTAACTTTAATAACTATTGATTTTAGAAACATTAAAAAAAAAAAAAAAAAATTGAAGTCCGTTATTGCAAATCCAGATAAACCTATTTTTTTTAAAATAATTTTTTGCGTTAAAGTCCTCCCTGAAATACCCTCTATTTATGCTTAGGATTAGTTTCAAAATCCTTTAAATAGGACGTTAAAAAGCCGATACAATTTCCCTGTTCTGCCAAACCAAGTCTTGTTTAATTTTGTTTTTATCTATTCAGCACAAAATATTTTTGTCGATTTGTAATTGGAATTTTTTTTTTATTTCATTGGAGTTATGGGTTGAATTCTTCTTCTTAATAAAAATGATTCATTAAATACACAGCATAACAGTTTTTAAAAATTTTACTAAAATTATAGTTATTGATATGCTTAATAAAGATACACATTTATTAATTTCTCCGTCACCATTTATTTTTGGTTTTAGTTAATATATAGCTAATAAGATGATTCGAAGAGAAAAATTGAATAAAAAAAAAGCCTAAATGAGTTCATGATAGAGGTAATGACTTCATTTTAGTAGGCAATTATTACACTTAGAAATGCGTGAAATTGGTCGGAGTTTTGCGAAACTTGTTCGGTTTGCTGGCCACTCTCCAATCGGGACCTTGGGGCCGTTTTATTCTTTCTGTGTATCCAGACTGACCTACTCCGACAGCACTCCATAGCACTTGTAATTACTGATTAATGGGGGTATTGATTAGTTATTCTGACACGAATTATTGTATTTTATTTGTTTATAATAATGTAATAATTAGTGTAATGAAGAATCTACCAAAAAATAAATCCTTTCATAGTCTAATTAAAAAAAAATGCATTTATTGAAATTTGCAACAGCACAAAAATAATACAACAACTAAGTAGAATGAATGCTATGCATTGGCATAAGATAATAAATGTCAATTAGAGTTACTATCCACTGGTATTACTCAAATAAAAAATTCAACATAGAAGGTCACGGGAATATCTTCTTTTCAGATTCCTCGGAGGATTATCGGGAATTGAAGGTTTTAAACTGATGGGTTTGAGTAATGATAAAATAAGGAATTTAGTTTCTCAAATTAGGATTGAAATCGGGTTCGGGCCAAATCAGCAACAAATAGGGCATTGAGTTGATTATGGATGACTTTGTTTTTAACCAAGTAAGCAGCATTAAGGGTTTTACGAAGGATTTTGGATTGTATTTGACAGGAATTCAATAACTTAATAGAACCCTAAAGCTCTACTCCGTAACTACAATTTAGAACATAAGTGTACAACGGTTTACAGTATCACAAATCATTAATAAAATAAATTATTCAGAAAATCCTAAGAAAGGATTTTAATGTGTTGAAGTAGCCTGAAACGGCGAGCAGTTTCTTGTTTTTTTCAATCTGCTCTAAGATGTAGTCTTAAGTAATAGTATCAGATCCGTGGTAAGAATACAAGAATCAGTGAGATATTATAAATCGATATTAGAGAACAGGAAGTCATTGGTTTACGACGGTTAAAGGTAATGTGACGGTTTTGGTACCTTCCTAAGAGAACTTCTTCGTATGAATCGCATATTGCAAGGGAACTATACGAATTTGGATTATATTCCTTTGTAAATCCTGAAGCCGCTTGTAAAAATAAAGGAATAAATTAATTTCCCGATGGCCTCGAAGATAATGGTTGATAATTTATGTTGTTCCATTAGCGATGGGGGATCGAGGAGCAATACCGGTAGATAATAAGCTATGGCGAGGGAACAAGGTCGTCACAGGCACTGTATTCCCATTCGATAATGTTAAGGAATAGTTTCATTTTATATTTTATGGCTACTAATTAAGGCTAACTTAATATAAGACACAAAACAATGTATTTGTTGACCATAAAATTCCACTTCAATATTTTTTCTTCAAGAATTTCACGTTTATTTATACGGAATCGATGTTTCCTCTCTAGTCTTCGAACTTAAAATATAGGAAACAAATATTATAGAGCTGGTCCATCACAGTTTTGATTTTATTAACCAAAAATCTTATGGAATAAGTAAAGAAAAATAGGAAGACCATAGATACTATTTTCATTACTGAAACGACTATTTTTTATCGCTTAACTTGACTTTACGGTGCTACCTGTCGGGGTAGACCGAAAGGATTTTAAAGCTCACGATTTTCCGGTGAAATATCATATAGATGGATGGAGACCTTCCTCAGTTTTATTTTAAATTTGGCCAGGAAGTAGCAAAAATTTCTTCCTCTTAACATTTTATTGGCAGCTTACGTTAGTAATTTGCTATTTTACGTTGATCTTAACAAGAATATATCGGTCTGCCAAGTAGATGTAGTTATACAACTTTGTTTCTATAGTTACAATGAACTCAAATTCTACTGACTCTTTTACTGAGAGTCATCTAGAGGTACCTACCTATTTTCTGAATGCCAATCATATCCCATGTATACATAATCATAAGTTTCAAAAACAATTATTATTTTCAATATATTATACTGATCACACTGGTTATTCTTTATTATTTTTTGTTATAATATTTTATCTTTTTTTTTTTTTATTTTGTTTTATTCATTTGGACCCTTTGATCTAAATCCTACAATCCTGGTCACATTACAAAAATGTAAAAAAGGTCAAATCAGGTGTGATACATTCAAAGTTACTAAAGCCACTTTGTGGAGATATTAAATAAATGGAGATATTAATTGAGAATAAACAAGATAAAATATTATAACAAAAAATAATAAAGAATAACCAGTGTGATCAGTATAATATATTGAAAATAATAATTGTTTTTGAAACTTATGATTATGTATACATGGGATATGATTGGCATTCAGAAAATAGGTAGGTACCTCTAGATGACTCTCAGTAAAAGAGTCAGTAGAATTTGAGTTCATTGTAACTCAAAATTATTTTGTATACCTTCTTATGTGGCAATTTATAAAACTAAAGTTACTTTTAACTCAAAAACTAGAATGTTCTATTAATACGAACAATAGAAGAAGAAATAGTAATTATATAGCCAAGATATACTGCTTCCTATATTAAATACAAGTAAATAATAATATATGTAATATAGAATGTAACTTAATAATATGTGTAGCGTTATATGGAGCCTATTTTATCATTGAAAAACTTACTAATAATAATATTTAATAATTATAATTATAATAATTTAAATTTTGCAAAATGATTGACAATAATATATTTATGCATTATGACTAAGTTATCAACATTATGGCTTAATATTTCATAGTTATTAATTTTGCCTATTTTTTTACAGGTGAGTGATGTCAGAATTGTTATCTTCTACTATTTTCAGTCAGGTGAGTGGTGAACTATATTTGTTTTATAGTTTATTTTATTGTTATATGATATAATTTTTAAAATATTTTATTTGAAAAGAAAAGATATGACCAGGACCGGGAATCCGGTCGAATCCGGGTCTCCCACCTGTCCGTGGTGGTGCTTTAACTATCTCAGCCATCCTGGTTCGTTTCTCGGTATTTTTTTGTTTTAGTTTCATACATTACAGGTATAAGGATATGTCAATATTCGTTTGGATTATTTGATGGTTCCTAGAGTCACAGAATATTAGTTAAAAATAGATAGATTAATCTAGCGGCCACGTTTCACCGATCAATAAAACATCTTAGATCTCGTGCCTGTGTAAAATACTTGATTTAAGTTGCCGTTGTCTTGGGATATGGTACAATTGGCAGACCTCCCAGCCAGTATCCGCTCAAGAAAGATTGCCTGTAAATGCAGAAACGGTAAACTGTAACGAAACCATAATGTGAGGTGCCGGCAAAGGGAACATGAGCTATGTTTTATTCATGCGGTGTAGCCGTGGCATGGTACTCGGAGAATCCCTCCACATCGGCCAACCCAGGGTGAAATACTGCGGGTGTAGTCTTCGCTGCGATGGGCAGAGTATAGGATCTGGTCGAGATAGGATAACCCTTGCTAATATTCTGTATATTGCATGAATGGATGAATCGTTTTACGGATTAAGACATATGTATTTGTGTTTAATTCCGAGTATAATCCATACTGTACGTATATAATACAATTTTTTAAAAATGTTGTACCACTACAACCGTTGGAGGGTTCTGGTTCAGTACGTTGTAGTGACTTTACTCTTTCTTGGTTGAGCATATTTGTCCGAGATCACGCTCAAACCCAAAGTTTCCCTCCCCCCCCCCACCAATGCACGCTATCCACTTTATTCAGACTGGGTGAGCCCCGAGAGTATATTCTGATTCCTCCGGCTTTTAACAGATTAAATAATTTATCTGCTACATCTGGATTTGAATCTGGGAATATCGGCACAGCAACTCAGTGCTCTGTCACTATGATGCTCCCTTTACAATAAAATAAATCACCTCAGCATTTCAGTAAGCTCTTAGTGAATAGCTAAAATGAAGAATAAACCATTTATATGATATAATCATGTAATAATTTATTCTAGAATTATAGAATATATTTCTGGAAAATATTCTTCATATTCTTGAGTATTCTCTTTTGGTATGATATTTTTAGTTTTCCGCGAATTTTAGGAAATCATTGTTTAATAAAAAAAAACAATATGTTAATTGACAGTCCATTAACACGAAATTACTTTTTATTCAAATTCAATAATAAAAAAAATAATCAAAGGAAATGTATTTATTACAACCAAAAAAAATATTCATTGATATGTATGATTTTTATTTTATGAAATCATACTGAAATAGAAGAAAAACAAAATAACTTGTGATTTTAGTATCGATTAGTTTTTTCTAGGATTTTAGAGGCTAGAGGTTTTGCTTTTTGGCATATTTTCTATGGCATTATAGTTACATACATATATGTCTTTACATCCAGGTGGGAACAAGGCATCAACTGCCAGTCATCTCTAATGAATGCTTTAGCATACAAGATGATATTTATTGAGAAACTGGCTTATTCTTAGCGGATTGGCTCAATGGTCCCGTGCTGAGTTACCTTGCCTTGCCTGAGTTGGGGTCACCCAGTGGGTACCTGAAATTGTGGGGAAATCTGGCGGTTAAGAGTGGTCCAGGGCAAATCACCTCTCTGCACAACCGATGTTTAAGAAACAATACACTCTCTATAACGTACTGAGGTCAAGCCTATTCATGGATGGATACAGTTTAATCAATAAGAACATATCCAGACGTTCCAATGCTGAATGTCATTTTATTTTTCTTTGTGCATAGGACTTCAATGACGTTTTTTTTCTATTAATAAATAGTCACTAGATCCGCAATAGCAATGGAATGGCCGGAATTATCCTGGCCATATTGAAAGAAAACAAATCAACAAGAGACTAGGTACATTAAGCAAACTGGAACTAGCGGTAATCAATTTGAATAATGACGTTAGACATTTTTTTTTCTGGTTTCACGGCCATCAGAGTCGGTAATGACACCGACCCATCCATCCAATGACATACAATCTCCTGTAATCGCAGGCTACTATTAAAGAGGCCAGTTAGCATGTGCTGTTGATACAATCGGTTAATGGTAATCGCTAGAAGCAATCGGTGTGTCTTCCGATACATGCATATAGATCTATAAATAGCTATACAATATATATTCATTTGTAGATTTGTCAATATTGGTATTAAGATGGAAAAATATGGTATGAACAACTAGATTAGAAAGATTACCCATCAGCATGTAATGCTAGAGATACGGAAATATTGCTGCCATTTTTCGTATATGTCAATTAAGATAGATATGAAATGATTTCTTATCCTAAGCGCTTGTGGAATTTAGATTCTGTAATAGATCTACAATGGGTGTAAACAGAAAAAAAAAACTCTGAGACTATATCTCTTGCAAATAACCAATTGGAACCGAAAATTCTTTAACTGGTCCTACTTACTCAATACAATATTATTACAAAATAATACCCATTAACTACTCAAAAATACAAATATATAAAAGACACTGTCATGTAAAGCTATGTTACTAACAATTGATATATTAAAAAAAACAAAAAGACAGAGGGGGGAAGGAGAAGATGGGATAACGAGTATAAAAAAAAACATACATTCAAAAGAAAAATATAACCCAACAGTTGTAGAAAAAAAAATCAAATTAGGTAGTGTCTATTTCACTGGCAAGTGAGAAAGATCTGAATAAAAAAGAATATGAGTGAATACAGAATGATAATGGGGGATAGATGCAGGCTGTAGATGTAGAAATGTCGTTTGTGTCATCGGTAAATGATTGAACAGTTCAAAATTAAAGTGATGATATTTTGAAAAACTATTATTAAAAATAAAGCACGGCGTTTATCATCTTTGAAACAAAATCAAAATCCGAAATGTCAAAGCCTATGGGAACTGCATTCGAAGTTGCATTTTCTCAGTGGCAATAATAACAATAACGCTTTGCAAACCCGAATCGATGCAGATTCAACCAACCTCTGCCTATAAACGTCCGTCTATGGGCTATCACCAAAAATCAAATCCCTCAGGTCTCTATTAATACAATCCTCCCACCAACGCCTCGGCCAACCCCATAGACGTTTACCAGTCGGCACAGCAATAATTGACTGCATTAGAGATTCGGCCGTTACTAAGCCCATCAAGTGTGTTACTAACCTTTAAACTAAAGCTGATTAAGAAAAATTGTATTATTTATGCACAGGCCGCCCGTCTCGAGCATGTTGCTGACGCGAAGCCACAAGTTTACCCCCTACCAGAAGTCGCAAAACGCGGGAAAAGAAGTTTTCACTTCAAAAACATATGAATTCGTGTTGAGAGGTAATCCGCACCGGTTCGGGATCCGTAATAATTGCTCACGTGAAAGCATCAAGCGTTGCATAAATAAATAATTTTTCATTTGCCCGAACGGATAGACTGACCGGAGACTCACACATAGACAGGGCGGAGGAGACGGGGAGATAAAGAGGGACCGTTGTTCCTAACCTCACGTCCATCTTCGATCGGAGGATAATAAAAGGCCCAAGGATCTTCATATCTGTGCCTTTTTGACCTCCCCGACCTCCAGCCCTCCAGACCTCTTGGTGTCGACGTGATTCCTCTCCCGCTGTCATCATCGAGCTCTACGTGGTGGTCGCCCCCCAAACCCTCTCCGGAATCTGTACTGCTCCAATGCAAATAACAGTATCCGTACCTGGTACATTATGGGGCGACCAGCGGGTCTGGAAGGATTTCGAGCTCTACTAAATAGGATGGGACTATCTGAAGGCTTAGCGGAGGCGTGTGGGAAGATCAGTTCTTTTTTTTTTCTTTTATGAAACTAAAATGAATGTCCTCATTTCTACCAGTAAGTTGATCGCCAAATATTGATATGGAAGAGGGGTTAACCTACATAGAACTATATTTTGTTAGAACTACATAATGCTTACAATAATTGGCAAGAGCCATTTTTACCCTTCAGATAGATTGTTGTTTCGCAAAGGACAGAAAATGTTTTATTAAATATTTTCTTATACATTCTGTGAAGAAGGGACAAATAATAATTTATTATTTGTTTTCATGATATACTACACCGTTTAATTTCGTCAGATCTCCTACAATGCTATGTTTATTTAAATAACTATCTTACTTTATTCTATTACATTATTTCTATTTTTGCATATATAATATTGTAATTGTTATCCATCATTACATGATTCGAAATGTTGGTACACTATTGCTCTATTTGAATTTATAGCTAGGTTTTTGAATTTCATTCTTAATTTAGATTTTCTGAAAGATAATTCCATATCAGTAAAATTAGTAAGTAAAGGAGGAAGGATAATTAATGATTGCCTCTAGGATTACTTTGTTTAGTTTTAGTTGATTAGATGATTCTGTATATAGACTGAAGGGGATCGAATTGGTCCCTTAGCCGCGAGAAGCACATTACATTGTATTCAAATCCGATAGTTGTTTTATAATTTAGTGCTGACTAACCGTCGGGGAGGAGGACCACTCCTATTTTTAGTTAAACATATTGCTCCTTCAGTAAGAACTTACTTTAGGAAACTAAAAGGATATATCATGTTTTTTTAAAACGCATTGTTTAAAGTAAAACAAATAAATCGATTCCGAAGTATAAAAATATCTAGGTTAAAAAGAAATACTAATTTTATATATCTATTATTTTAAAAAATATTTATTTTTAGAAATTATATTTTTTAAATTAAAAAAACGGAGAGAACATAAAAGAAATGAATCGAATAGGAAGTATTAAAAAATCTATTTATTTTTTTAAAATAAAGCTTTTCTATTTCTTAAAATAAAAAAATGTTGAGAAGCTAAAATAAATTAAACCGGAAGTGGAGTATAAAAAAATCTAGGTTAACGAATCTATTTATTTATTTTGTTATCGAATCTATTTATCTGTTTATTTCAAATCTAAATCTATTTATTTTCTAAAATTAAAGCTTTTCCATTAAAAAAAAAGCTGGTGAGAACATATAAAAAATGGAACAAATCGGAAGTATACAAAATCTTGATGTTTTAGATGGAAGATGTTCATATAAGTAATACTATACGATCTGAAATTGCCAAATCCAGAGAAATCCGTAGGCAAATCTGGAGATCAATTTTTACAAAATCAAAGTTTTATAAAATTATATATCACTTTTTTCAAAAGTGGTATATTTTTAATCCGAGAGAGCTCAGAGTGAAGCATTCATTTATAAAATATTTTGGACTTACAAAAAAAAAAAAGCAGAATTTCGGTGGCCGGTTCTGGAAGATCTCTAAAAATCTCTGAGAATGAATTTAATTTTTTAAATCGCAAAGCAGCCTTGCTCTTACTTTGGGTATTTATAATTTAATTTTTAGAAAGAAAAATTTACACACAAATTACGCTTTTAATTTTCTTTTTTTTTTCGTTTTCGATTCAATGTTCGCTTGTTCCCGAGTTGATCTGTGTATAACTGGAGAAGTAGAGCAACTCCAAGCGGATACATCCTTCAACATGACAAGCAGATTCTGGGACCTCCATGTACCCTAAGGACAGAAGCGGATTCCTTGATTAACTCCTGGAAGCAGGAAGGGGAGTGATATTGCTCGAGGGGATAGTCGGCTAAGTTATTAAATCGCCCAGCCTTGTGACACAGGAATTATATGGACTAATTGTCCAATCAGGAGAAACAAATATTTAAATGGGAAGGGTTATATCAAGAACGGCCTTGGGGCTATTAAAGTTGCTCGATTAATCTCATGTTAGGGATTGGGCACTTGTTTCCTACTCATCTCCATAATTTTTAATCTCTGAAATGGTTTATGCAAAAATATGGCATATTAAACATCTCTGAAAATTCTTTCTATTAGAACAAACTGGATTGACTAAGAATACTGTAATTTAATAATTAATAATGTCCTGAAACACTTAAATAATGAAATGCTATGATTATGCGGAATTTCGATGTTTATCAATGAACTAATTATATTTAAATATAGAACTATTAGAAGAATCATATATTTATTACTTAAAGACAAAAAAAAAAAAAAAACCTCAGCTCAAAAAACATCACTTAAACAACGCAGTTTTCGCAAGCTTCACTTTAAATTTGTGTAGAGCATTGCCCTGGACTGTGTATTGGTCTTAACAGTCTTTAGAGGTTTTAGAGGAATTATCGGCTATTGTAATTATTATAAATACCAGTGTATTTTTTGCAAGATAAACCTCTGTTGTACAAAGAAAAATAAAGAACGATGATGTAAGATTTTGATGTTTGGATTTTTCGGATCGGAGCTTTATGTTTTTTGCTAGTTTGTAAGGGACGTTTATGAACTTCTAAAGTCAAAAATTCAAAAAAATCGACTTAAAAAAAGAAATTGTAAACCTTTGAAAATATACCACAGATCAAATAGGTAATCTTAACAAAAAATCTTTCAGAAAAAGTTTTAAGGACTAAAGACTAGTAGAAAGATTAATTCCAAAATAAATGTTAAATATTTTACTGAAAATGATTTTTTTTTTACTTTATTTGTCATCATCATCATACTCTTTCCCTCCCTACCGCTGCGCAGTGCGGGGTGCCCTTTATAGAGCTTGTGTCCAGATGTCTCTTCTCCTGCTCCAGTCTAGCCCTCGCTTCCTGAACGCCTTCCGCACGCCTTCTTTCCAGGTTATGCGTGGTATTCCTCTTGGTCTTCTTCCGTCTACTCTCGTCTCATATTTTATCCTGGCCGTTCTCTCCGTGCTCATCCTCAGGAGGTGCCCAAACCATCTTAGTCTATTTTCTTCAAGAGTGGTTTCTACCGGCTGTATCTCGAGGTTCGATCTGATTGTGGTGTTACAGATCCTACCTCTCTTGGTCCTTCCTTCAACCTTTCTTCATTCAAACAGCGTAGGAAAGTAGCGACCCCATCGCCCAGTCGTCAGACTGCAATCAGCTACTGGTCCTCCAGGTTGGGGGAACAAAAATTCTGACACGCATACAGTGCACACTATACACCCCACATCACAGACAAAGGTCAACTTCAGTACACACCACAGGGCCACCTCCCCTAGGTTCTCCCCGGACGGGGAAAGCTTGTGGGGCCTGATACCCCACTCTCCTTAAATTAATATAAGTTACGGATATTGGAAGAAATAGAGCTGGATTGATTTTACGAAATTTGACACGGCATGGAAAACGGTTTATTCGACTTGCAACCTGGAACGTACAGGCCGCGTACGGGAAAGAGTGTGAACTAGTGGAAGAAATGAAGAAGGCAAAGGCCGATATCTTTGCGATTACAGAAACAAAGAAGAAGGGCAAGGGTGAAATCAAAATACAAGATTACACCCATCGGTTTTCGGGTGTCAGCGGAAACGAGAGGGCGGCCAGTGGAGTAGGATTTCTATACCACAACGACCTGTCCGTCAGAGGGATGAGGTATTTGAATGACAGACTAATGGTTATGGATATTATGGAAGGTGAGAGGATAAACTCGCTTATAGTGGCATATGGTCCCAATGATAATCCTAGACAGGAGGAAAAAGAAAAGTTGTTTTATCACTTGCAAAAGGAGGTACTTTATTTGTAACTAGTTTATTCTCTGTACAATACCCTATTAAAATAATTAAATAGGACAGATTAAATGGGTGTTTGTATAACATGATGCTTACAAACAGCATACTTAAAAACTTAATGTTTCTGGAAAATATTTGACGAATATAGCTGGGTAAAGAATTTCAGAAGGCAATTCGAATAATGAAGGTTTTTTGAAAAGTCAGTTTTATATGACAGTGCATATTAATAGAAGTGTTGAGATTTTTTCCGTGTAGAATGCATTGAGAATGATAAGAATAGAGGATTTGAGGAGATCCTATGGGCATAAGAACTCGAAAAATAAATACACCATATTGATATTGCTATTGGAAGTAAGAAAAAAAGCTGATAACTCAACTAGGAACATCTGGGAAAGCTGCAATAATGGCTTTATTGTAATTTTTCTGTAGATAGTTTATACCTTGCAACATACATTGGTCAATATTTAATAAAAACTCTTTTTTCTTCTCACATGACGATGCCTTTAACAATACAAATCGATTGTATTCTGATAAAATACATTTATTATTTCTGCATAAACATTCCTACTTCTTTAAAGGTGCTGAGAACTGATTTTCTGATACTTCTTATTAGCAGTCGATCTCAAATATTATTTCATCTTTTTCTATTGTTTACAACATAAATTTATTTTGTAAAAACATATTTTATTTTAATTTTCCTTTCAAAGGATTTGTACAAAAAAAAAAAAAAAAATAAAAAAATAAAAAACTGTATTCCCTATGTTTATGCACCAAGACCATCCCCCACGAATGGTCTTGGGTTTGGTATATGGTAGAGACTATACTGTATTTAGGACAACTGTTGTGCAGTAGATTAAATAATTTACCTGCCATCGCCCGGTTTGAACTCGGGACCTTCAGCATAGCAATGCGTCGCTCCAAACACTCCAAACACAAACACAACTACACTTTCCGTATATGTATAATCTTACATGGATAATGGTCCCCTTGTTATTGATTATTTACGACATAAAAAATAAAATAAAATCAAATGATATAATAAAAATAAATTATTCAAAAATACAAATACAAATTTCTTATGTAATAAACTATACCCTATCACATAATTGTAAAAAATTACATGAGGGTGTTTGTTGCTCTTTAAATTAAACATGTGTTTACATTAAAAATTTTATCACTGAACCTTCTTATCTACTTTTTAAAAATAAATGCCATTTATGCATTCAATTAAGTTGGATCGAAATTCATTAAGTAGTTTTGTTTCAGTTCTATATTTCTGAAATATTTATTTTGATAATAGCCTTACATACATTCCCTTTTTTACCAGTCACAAATTATTATGGCCTTCTCTGTCTAGTGAATAACGATTGTCATTCATTATATTGAATCTGGGTAAGTATTATTTGGTTTGTCCGTGTTCAGTTAAAACTCATGTTCGTTTGTGTGTGTAACTTTTCTTTGTTATTAGTCAGTCTTAGAATATAGCTGTAAACTAGGAGGTTTGTTTCCAGCGTTCATTTCTGTTCTAACTTAATATTTCCTACAATATGTTGCTTTATTAACCTTAAAGGGAATTTATAGATAGGAATACTATATAATAATACAATAGGGAATAGTTTGGTAAATCATATAATATCTCAATAAATATAATTATTTCCACTAATGTTTCGGATTAATTACTGGCCCGAAGGTCTCCCACGGCACACTCATGCTTATACCGTCTAATGCGCCATCCTGGTTCCATGAGAATCCCTTCCTATAGAATTAAATTCAGCGCCGAAAGTGAAGTAAACGACAGGGAAGCTGAGCTCACCTCTAGCCTGGGATAATATTTTCTATAATTAATATCTTTTCGGGCTGGGAGAAGGAACCGACCATTAATATTGGCCGAGTGTGTGTGTCTGCCTGTACCGGCTCACCTCTGACCCAGCTCTCTTTCCATCTCTCTCACGCTCCCCTCTTCTCTCTCTCTCTCTCTCTCTCTCTCTCTCTCTCTCTCTCTCTCTCTCAATACTCATCTCTCACAGCACTAGCTCAGCGCCCGCGCAATCGCATGCCCACTCATAGGAACACGCTCTCGTATGCAGATATTATCGTTTTCTCGATCTGTGTAAATAAGCCATGCTATCCTATTCGTTCTGACCGAGCATGGATTGTTTTTTGTTGAGTACTGTGGAGTAAGCAAAATAGTTTATTATAGCTATCTCATTCGTCATATGTTTTGTTCTAATACAAGTGATTCGCATAGCCGCAATACGAAGGTGACTCAGTTACTTCATTGACAAGTAGAGGAGAAAACATGGGATGCTCTTCACAAGCAAAGACCAGTGAGAGATGAAGAAGTAGAACAGTTGATAACTAAAAGAAAATATAGCGCGCCAGCAAGCACAACAAGAACTCATACTCCATTATCAACTGTATACCTGTAGGAAGTTATGATTATAAGTGGAAGAAACAATGCTGAAAAGAAATTAACCAATTATAAAGAAATAAAGAAATTAATCAGTGGGTATAGTTGTATCCAGTTGATCTCATTTCAACTTGATTAGTTGCTGATGACTAACTTTTTTTCAAATCAAATAACATCTGCAAGCAGTACAAAATAGCATGGGGAGAAATTTGTTTATATCACATAGCCATATCAGGGAAAATATGCCTTTAAAGTAGAAGATTAAAGTTCGTACAGAAATCCTTCCATCTCCTAATAGCACAAGATTCTAAAAGGTCCTATATTTAATTTTGATTTAATTTTTTTGAAACTAATTTGACAAAAAACATGTTGAGTTCTTTCGCGATTTTGTTGAAAATCTATAATGATTGCAAAGTAATTGAAAATTTTGATCATTAAGAAAAAGTATCAAAAAGTTATTTTTTAATTTTCCAATTTTTTATTTTTGAGACAGAATAAAATTGTATACAGTGTATGAAATGTCTGATTGATGATATGTAAAAATGAATCCGAGACCGCTAAAGTAGTGTGGATTTATTTTTCATATGAGAAAATTAAGTCGCGTGACATTACCAACTATGGGTGTGTTCGGCTATTATATACTTCCAATTAGTTCTGACAATTTTTCTCTTTGACTCTATCGCTGTATATCTACTATTAATTTGTTCTGTTTGCCCGATTAATATTTATTCTATAATGTGTTAAGGATACCCTGGTCACGTAATGGTATTCAATTCCTTATTATAAGAGCATTAGCATTTAGCTTTCGTTGGTCAATCCCATAAGTTTGTTCTTTTTTTTTTAGATAACTTTGTTTTAGTTGCGCAGAAAATTATTCACTTCACTTATGCTCTACCTCAGGTGGGAACTAAGGCTGTATTTCAGACAGACACAATTAAATGGAGGCAGATATGATCTTAGCGATCGCAGTAATGTGACACTGTTTCGCTAAACAGCCGTATAATTATCCACTGACGCGTGGGTGGGATAAGCTCCACATAGGCGATTCCCTCAGATCGTTAATCGTGCCGTAGCGACCACCGCCCGCGGCACACTCATGCTCACTTTCCTCTTCCCTCTACTTCGGTAGACTAACGGTACCTGGCTGTAGCCGGTAATATCTAGATTAGCATAAGTAATGAGATATTGGTGGTGGGAGCGGGCTGTACTGCTTAGTATGCACCCCATTGCCCAGCTCATCCTCATATTTTAGTTGCTAGGATGGATTAATCTGAGGCTCCATCGTGGACCCAATCGCCTTCCACGGTTCTCTTCCACCATCCTCTCCTACAGATTGGATCGGCGTCACTTACCTTCAGATAAATCTCCCCTCGCATTGTTCCTTCCGTCCCATTAACCTTTTCCGTCCACTTTCTATATTTCTTATCGGTATTTAATATTGAATAATTTCAATCCAATATCTGATCATGATGAGTCCCGTTCCTATTATCTACAATTATGTTCTTAATCTTTAATTATAAATTTAGAAATAGTTATAGTGACCAATAATTATAAAATAAAAATGTAATTTCAGAAGCAAACGATATCAGAAATAATATAGAAATAATTATTTAGAAGAAGTTATAATCACAAACTATTATATTAAAAAAATGGAAGAAATCCTTTTAAACATTTGAAACATTATAACAAAAATGCTTTTCTAAAAAGCTAAATTGCAGCTATTAAAAAAAAATACTACCTTAGGCATTGTACTGCTCTAAATGTATGCAATATTTTTCTAGCAAAGAATTATTTCGACTGGGAAAGAAAATCCTTAGGGAGGCATATCTACACATAATCGATCATAGACTATCAGTAACAGACACTAAAACACACCAAGTTGATTTATGAGCATTCAAATTAAATAGATAAAACAATAAAACAGACCTCCCAAGGGAGAGGCTTTTTTGTTCTGTAAAGGATGTAGCAATAGAAGCTGTTATTATTATTTATAATGCAGACTAAAAAACAAAACGCACCTACTTTAAAAAAAGAAGAAAACAAACGTAAATGGTTTATAAAAATCTTGATAGCTCAGAAATAAAAAATGATATAATATAGGGCACATTTAAAGGGTTAATTTGCAATAGAAGACATCCACAAAAATAAAAATATTGCCATCCTGAGTGCTTCCTCTGCTGGGTCTTTTAAGCAGGTTCTTTTAAATTCCTCGGGTCTTTATTTTTAGCATAATATAAATGTTGAGTGATCTGTTTCTTATTAATATAGGCAATAATAAATCATCGGTTTGGATCAACTCTATTTTTGAAATTAAAAAAAGAAAACAGTGTTTGTTTCAAACTACCTTTTTGTGAACAAAACTATGCTCTAATATTGATTAAAACTAAATATCAATGTTTATAAGTTCATGAAATTAGTTGGAATAAAATTAAATAACTTGATTTGTTGTCTCATTTTTCTAAAAAGTGAACTAGTCATTTTCTTGAAGATGATGATGAAAATTTTCTTTTAGTTCTAACTCCAGAACTTCGTTGGAAGGTAAAATAAAATAAAAATATTGTCTTGGGTTTTATAATTAGAAAAAATCCTCTCTTGCTTTTAAAAAATATTTTGTTATATTTACAAATAATAATATCATTTATAAGATTTCGGATAATGTAAAAGTAAATCTTGAGCTTTAGTACGTTGTGGTTTTTTCATTCGTTGTCATTGATTGAATTTATTTTTTCTTAAATATTCCAATTATGAGGCGAGCACCCGAAGGGGTAGAGTTAGGAGATATAGCTTTGAAGCCCGCGGTTTATGTCGGATTATATTTACCGTTTAAGGTCTGGATTGATATGGGATCGGAGGATTCTTCTAGTGCTTACACAGTATTGGTAAAGTTGGTATCCTTATTAGGAGATAACCCGGGCAGTTGAGTATGAATGATCAACTCACCTCCTTGCACAGCTGCTATTCAAGAAATAGCACGGTTCTAATACAAGTAATGACCCGAGAAGATTCATGAGGTGTGGGTGTGCTTTTACTTTTTTATTTCCTATTATGGGATATACGGTTAGTTTTCTTTACCGATCGTAGCCATGGGAGTTGACAATGTCTCTCTTTTTTCCATTAACAACGATTGTTTCCGGCGATAGATAACCACGACGACGAGGTGCATTTCCCCCGCAGAGGTGATGACACCGGAATGACTCAAAGGCTGTCGCAACCGTCCCTGAGTTTCCCGGGTTTCCAACTTCGATGTAGGTGTTTTCCCCCAGTCCTTGGCACGACTTGGATATGCTAATCCCCTCTATCGTGAGTTCATAGTTATTAGATCAGCGGCTCTGAGAGCTGGGCCATGTAGGGTCCGGGAGCATCCCCGTATCTGATCTCCTTCGATATTGCTCCCCTTCCGTTCTAACGGTCTTTTTACAGCTTTTATACCTAATTCATTTCTTATTTATTGGCTTTCCAATGCCGTTACAGTTATAACGCATGTTTTTGTTCTCATTAAAATACGAAGAGTCTGTTTATAGGATTTTTGCAATCAGGAGCGATACACTTACATTTATAGGGGGAAAAAAATGAGAAGCAAAATAAATCCACTAAATACCTGCAGCTTTGGTATGTAAATGTCAAAGTCGAATTTTCTACAAAATGAGAATGTTTCGTGTACTTTGGGAAGCGGAATAGTGTTATTCTTGTAGTTAATAAGTGGTTAAGTCCGGCATTGGCTTGCGATGGATTTTTTAAGCCGATATCGCTTCCTTAAGTACAATTTACTCATTTTTTGACAAAATTCGACTTAGCACTTATTTACTGTGGCTGCGTATATGATGCGTAATACTGCCAGTTAAGGTGCTTCATAGATTCCTGTCTGACTGGATAACCCTCATAATGACCTGTATTCATTTATGAAATCTCAAATAATGATAAAATGGCAGGTAAACTGGATTAATTAAACAGACAGTTAAAACGTAGTGCTGCTAAACATACGCTACTACCGTGAAAAAAAGTCTTATTCAAAGCATCAGACGGCAAGAACTCATAATGACGAGACAGAATCGGATGCACATTTTTCATCCATCGATATTTTTTGACCTAGACCAATCTGTGCACAGCATAGCGTATCTAAGACATTTGTGGATAATAAATAAAGTGTTACTGACTGACTTCTAGCAATAGATAGATACCAGACTCCAATATATTAGTGAAGTTTATTAAATTAAGTTCGTATTATTGAACCATTCCAAGTTCCAAGATTTTATTCTATTTATTTATGTTCATATTGTATTTTTCTTTATTATTTTTGTGTATTTTCCTTCTCTTGTATGTAGTATTTAATTTTTCTTAAATAACTTTCAAATCTTTTAGTAGAAAATTGTTGAAGAGGTATTTGCGGAGTGAAGAAAGATGGTTAAGTATAGGCAGACATCGCCTGTGACAAGGATGGCTCATATAATTATTAAAACATCTAATATCGAAGTAACTCTATTTATAGCTAGTACTAGTTAATGATACTAGTAAGTGGTTGTTTAATTTGCTAACGGAAGATCTTGACCATTAGGTCAGGTATTTTTAATTTCCTACTTCTTCTATCTTCCTGAGTATATCAGATTATTAAGTGGCATGAAATCTGAACTAAAACAAGATTTATAAAAAAATACTTTATTAATAGTGGATTTTCCTTTTTTCCCCTCATTTCAGTAAACTTTTTTTTTTTAAATTGCTAGACATCTTAAAGTAGGACCTAACAATTAATTGAGCTGTTTCGTTATTTTCAGTTGAATGATGGTTTGGCGTAGCTACTGATTTCTTTCTACCTTAAATTAACGTTCCCTTGTTTATATAATGTTATACCTCTTCATTCACCATTCGTGATTGACACATTTTCGATAATGACTTCACGAATCCACTTGTTGCCAGGCTCACAAGTTACCCCCTCATTACAAACGCCTTTGTTAATAGCTCGTCTATCTCAGTGTGAATCCCTGGAGATGTTTAGCATCCGTGTTTCACCTTTAACTGAAAATCAGAGGTTTCTCAAGACTCGTGAATGCCAGGCGTGAGGTGGCTGATTGATTCAACATTATAAACATATTTAAATTGTTTATCAGTGGATTGTGGAGCGCTAAAGGCCTATTAGGCGAGCCAGTTATCGTGCGACGAGGGCGCTACCGCCACAGCGAGTCCTCCTAAATCAGGGTCCGGTCACGACTGGAGGTGCTAACTCGGTCCTGGTCGGGTCACAATAGATCATAGCTAACTGTGGTCATCATTACGCTGAGGCCATAACTCACCCGTACCAAGGCCCGTGATAAGACTATCTACCTTGTCTTGTTTACCCGGACTGCGAAATTACACTCGGTAAGGAATAAATGCATAGCGAATGCTCGCATTTGAATATTCTTCGGGCTTTGGCGTTTTATAGGAAAGTAGCAAATAATGGTGTAGGCCAGTTGGGTTCATGCTTCATGTTTCTATTACGAGCGTGTTGAGGACGTGCACTTTTCAATATTTCCAGAAAGCAAATGATAAAACTATCCTGATATGAGCGAATTTGAAGTTAAGATTGAAACCTACGTTTTCATTTCATCTCTTAAATGAGGTCTCATCTACTTCGTCTTTCACAGATTATTTCAATTATGAGCTCAATAATTTTATTTTACATTTTAGTGATGTTGGAAAAATATAAAGCTTAATAGCTGATTTACATCTAAGTATAATTAGAACTATATTATAAATAAAAAGCCTATCAACTTGAAGACTTGATGGATATCGCTGTTTCCAACTTGCGTCTTACGTATCAACGTCCTAACGCAAGCCTGAATGATTCGCTCATCTTTGATATAATCTTCCTATAGGTCTTCACCTCGGTCATTTACAGACGGGCCTGATCTGATTTAGTTTTTTATTAAGGAATTCGGCTATTACGGAACTCAATAGCTTTACAAGCTTATCTCAATTCCGACGATGTTCAATCAATTCAATTGTATTAACTTTCCTTCACTTCAACGTTTTTATAAATATAAGTTATTAAATTTTTTAACAAATATATAGATTCTAGCTTATTACATTGGTAAACATTTGAAAGATGTATAAGTGCTTCTTCCAGAAAATGTGTTCCTCAGAACCATATTGTAATGTTAGGAATTCATTCATTACAATGCACACCAACCTAACAAGCCCATATCAATTTTCGGTGGTGCTATCAGTTCAATTATGCCAACAGTTAAAAAAAAAATTGTGTAGTTCTATTGATAAATAAATATTACAACGTCTAGCAATATAAAGGTTCTCGAGACCATATTTTAACAATAGGAATCGTTCGTCAATCACCACACAAACTATATATGTCTATCTCAATTTTCGTGGTGCTGTTAGTGTTATATCAATTAATGAATAAATATTATGACATATAATAAACGTTTGAAATATTAAAACCCCCCCTTCTTCCATAAACCTTGGCCCTAACTAAAGGTGACCGGAACCATATTGTAACAACAGAGATTAGAGCTAGGAGAGAAGGATTCGTCCGCGAGAGTGAGGCAATATGTTAGGCCTTTCTGCTCATTTAGCACCTCCTGACAGCCATGACTAATTGTAGCAGCCTTGCTCAGCTGGCAACGGAACTGACTTATAGTTTGTGTAGTTAGTTCTAATAACGGGCTCTACCTTAATAGTTCTGATTGATGGCTCTTCCCTAGGGACTCAAAATATCAGTTCTCCGGGCTACCTAATCAACCGAAAGTGAAACAGATGTTCCTTCTCTCACAGTTGGAGCTCTGAGTCGGTCTTAGTGAGTAGTTTTGAGTTATGGTACTTCTTAAGTACACCGACTCGGAGAGAGAGAAAAAAAAAATAAACGAAAGGGTGAGAACTGATACATCTGTTCTGCTCTAAAACATTAATTTTTTGTTTATTCATTTAACGCCACTGTATTGCTGTTGTGGCAGATCGGAAGATGCTACAGTGGGAGCTCTACATTTGGCTATCCAGATTTAATTAGGATAGGGATCATTAACGTGTACATTACACCATCCACCTCGGGACCGAATGTAGGTATAACTAAACATTTTTACTCCCTACCTGCCGGGCAGCGAATCCGCAATCTTGGGCTTAGTAGTTCGCTATGCCAAACGCATTATTTATTGAATTTTACAAGTGTATTATAATAATACATACACGTAAATCTTATGACGCGATAAAATCAAGAAGAGAAACTATTTCAAATAAATACTTCAACTTACAAGTCAACTTCTTTTTAGAAACTTATGAGGATCATTAGAAATCGGTAAATAAGTTTGGGACTAGTGGGTTCGAGTTTAATTAAAGTAAAGTAATAATAAGACTGGAAACATTCCAACGAAAAGCCCTTAAGTCTCCAAACTAAAACAGAAATTGAAAATATCTGGCCAATATTTCGCCTATTCAGGCATCCTCAGGGTAAAAAGAGAATAACAGCAAGACAAAACATGAATAATGCACCCAATAACCATCGCACCATCTCCAAGGCTCAAATCTGGTACTTCAGCTGATAAATATTTCAGAAATTGAAAATTCAATATACACTCACTAAACTTCGAAAAACAAAAGGAAAAAATAAATAATAGTAAACAACACAAAAACAAAAGACAAAACACCATATAAAAAAATGAAAATAAAAGTGCAAGAAAATAAGAACATTACCAAGAAACCACTGGACTTATGGCTATTCCACAAAATATATAAAGTAATAATCGTATATACATAATAAGTAATCGAAATAAAGTTTGTAATGAAAGTATTGATGTTGGGATCGGGCCTAATCAGAAACAGATGGGATATTAAGTCATTGCGGATGATTATAATCTATTTATAAACGTGAATCCCTTTTTACGGCATGTTTATTCATATCACATGCCATCACATTCGTATGCAATGATACTCTAATAGTAATATCATATCTATCTAAGTAAAGATAGATTTAATAAATTCTGAAACACAATAAACAGTTAACATTTTAGTATTCTTATAAATGACGATACAATAAACTAGTATAAAAGGAATATATAATAGAATAATATAAGTATAAAACAGGTAACTTCACAAGTTTTTGGATGACATTCTTTGCTCCACTAGGCGCAGGAGGTATACCATGCCGCATAACAAACTATGCCTGACCGAATAGACGTTAGTTTAGTCAGGAACATTTTAGGACAGTGCCGGCGACAAACATATACAACATTAAGATAAATTTAATTGCATTGTTTTTGATATTTCAGATTATTGTGAATTCTTAAACTGCCCTATAGTTAATGATTTCTTCATATTAAAGATTTTCCAATTTTGGTATATATTTCGGTTAGCGTGCGTAACATTGTTAATGTAACGTTACGTAGGAATAATTATTTTAATTTATATCTGCGAGAAATTTTATAATAGATGAGAATAATTTACGATAGACGAGAAATAATTACAGATCAAACGTTAAAAATTCTAAATCACAGTTGATATTTAAATTATTTATGAAAATAATTTTTATTATCATACTCGTACACTTGAGCATCTTTCCTTTAAATCGTAGTTATTTTAGTCATTAATAATTATTGTCAATATGTATTCTGAGTTTATTTAGCCTGTCATATTAAAAGATTATATTTTAATAATGAATATTGATAATTCTATTTTGTACTGTTTTGTATTCATAATGAATTATTAATTATAATATCCCCTTACGATAATTAGAAATAAACAAAATATCTATACCAATCATCTATCATTATTATTTGTAGACAGTTTTTTATAGTTTTTGAAGCTATACAAAATTACTTTAGCATGTGTAACAATGCTATATTTTGTTTTTTACTAAAAGATTGGAGCTCACCTAAATAAATTGTTTGTAGGTACTAAGCGGAGTAGGAGCAATTAATACTTCTTAAGAAGAAAATAAGATGGTTTTTTGATGATTTTTAACTTTTGGTTCTTAATATTTTTGGAATACCGCATACGAAATTTTAATTTATTTATGTTAGAGATATCGAATTTAATATTCCATACCCTAAATATAAACCAGAGAAGTATAATTCACAAAAGTAATATCCTTTACCAAACAGACCAGTCTCAATTTTCAAAAACTTGGAAAAATTTAGCTGTATCTATACAGAATCACATATACAATGAAAGAAAAAAATTATACAAAAAAACTTTCAACAGATAAAAGTGGTTCTAGTAAAGTAATAATAATTAAGATTTTTTCATAAACATAAAATTGTGATTCATGTGGCACTTAAATAATTAAGTATTTCGGCCTAAATGAAGATAAAGAGTTTATATGATTCTGTCCAATAGCCTAATTTATTGATTCAGTATTTTTTTAAATGTTTAAATGGATGTTGAGCCAAGGACATATCAGGTATTAATTTCTAAATGATACATCACTCGATAAACACACGTAATAGTGGCATTACATTAACCATTAAACTATCCATTAGGATGATAACGGCACTAGATGAAAGGATGTCCTGTTTAATGTAGAGCCATGGAGGATAAGGCGCCTTTTACATTGTTATTTATAACAGGCCCGTGGAGGAATCCTCGGCTGCGGAATGCAGATTACTATTGAAAATGGTAGTTTAGTTTAGTAGCAGAAATAGTTCCCCAACATCCCGGATCGTGAGGCGATTCTAAACTCGGTCCTACGTGCCTCTCCTCTTCAGAGCTTCATCTTCCCCCGTCGGCGGTTTGTTCTTTCCTCTTCTTGAGGAACATCTCTCATTAACTTTAAGGAGGGTTAGTTCTGTTCTGTCCTAATTTTATCAGATTTGCAAGCCAGCTCAGATACCACCCCATAGTTTATCCTCCCATAAATAAATTCCGATATTAGAGATCTTCATATCATCATAAAATTAATTCATTTCATTTAACGAATTAATTTTCATTCTGTTTTAAGTAACATTATGATGATATAACCATTGGACGATGCTATAGTTGGAGTCCTAATTTTTTCCGAGTAGAATTAGGATAGTTTTTAACGAATACCAGCCGGGCTGCTATCCCTTGATCTTGTTATACTAATCAGAGATCACCCCCGAATCAATGTCAAAACTATTAAAAAATCAGAAACAGAAATTTTCTGCTTAACCAATAAAATTTCACTCCTCATTTACCAATGTGTAAATTTTGCTCTTCCCGTACAATTTCCGAAGAAAGAATTTTATTAGAACTTTATTCTAGCTCAGTCCAGAAGAAAAATAATAATACAATTTTGTCTGCATACCAGTTGACTTAGCCAGTGTGCAGAAAATTAATGCAGCCTTTTTAGTTTATTTGTCATAGTTGTTTTTAACTGGTGAAGACTTCTGTAAAGTTTAATCAATTCCAAAATGCTTTCATCATTTATAATATTAGTCAAATTTTGTTACTATCTCTTGTAAAGGATAATAAGGCAAATTTAATGAATAAAGAATTGACAAGATAAAAAAAATAATTCTTAATTTAATATTATTATTTTTCTAATTAAAGCATGATAAAAATATCATTAAAGTAAAATTATAATAATAAAAAAGAATTGGAAGTTTCGATGGGGAATTGAATTGCCATCACTATACTGGACTGAAACTGGCTTGGCAATATAATAGCATGCATAAAATATGTTTTTAATTTTTTTATGGCATGAATTTTAACTCATGATATTCTTTCTTATAAACAATGTAATTATTTCAGTTTATATATCCTGATTAATTTTAGCCGATCATTCCTTCATTCTCTTTTATTCTTAGTATTTTCCTTAAATAATGAATATTAATCATCCTATTTTATACAATTTTGTAATCTTAATGAATTATTAATTATTATTTCAACATAATTGTGGGAAGTATTTGTAACTCCAAACGGTTAAAGGGCATAGAAAGCAATGTCTACATACGAAGCTAAAACATAAATTTGTGAATTTTATTTGCATCACGGAAATAGGAGTCTTGTTTGGATTTCATATTTATAAATAAATGATATAATTATATTTGTATTTAACTAACGAAAAACTTTCAAAATCAGATTAAAAATGTAAGGATAGAGAAGTTGGGGGTGCAGTCAAATGAAACATCAAATAAATTATGTTACTATACACTTATTTATAGTGTGCCGACGTTTCGACCTACTTTGCAGGTCATCTTCAGGGATATGAGAAAAAACAAACAAAATAACTATAAAAATACATAACATTACAGTACCAAGAATATAATAATATTCTAATGTAGAGTAATAGAAAATTTGAACGAAATAGTGAAGGAATCATATGAATAAAAATTAACAAAGAATAAATGCACAGAAAGGTGGTAATGCAAACAATATACAAAGAGAAAAAAAAGAAGGTAAATAGAAAGTTAAAAAATGAAAAAAGTACAAACATAACAAGGTGAGATATAAGAGAGAGATATACAAGTATGTAAAACCTAGTTTAATACAGATAAAATATAGCGTGTATGATTATAAACTACTACAGAGTTGTAACAAAATATGATGCCAAAGAATAAATATAGAAGAAATATGTAGAACGTAATGAATAGGAATCTCGTTGAATGGCAGGTAGAGATGTAAAATTTGAAAATATAAGTATGGGAAGTTATATAACTGTATACAATTACAATGAAGTTGCTTATTATGAAGTTAATATAAACTGCACCCCCACAATCTCTATCCTTACATTAGAAGTTCCAGTCAACTAATATCTTCTCTAACACAGATTAAAAATATTTATTTAGATGCTTTAAGACTAAATGATTAATAGCAAGGCTTAGCTCCAAAGCTCCATGTCGATACAATCAATTTTCTCCTTACAAACTTCTGACCATTGGTCATTATCTAAATCTGTCAAATCACTCTTAAAGCAATCCTCCCACCAACGCTTCGGTCTACACCTCAGAGGTTTGCCAGTCGGCACAGTGTTTATCAACTTTTTAGAAATTCGTACTCTGCTAGCCCTAATATTAATACTAAATGATTGAATTATTTAATATTGATGTTTTAGTAAATATTTAGATATAGATACAGCGAGTAAGGAAAACGAGTGGTTGCCAAGATTGCGCAGAATAGCCATTACGTCTCATGGATCCATTTCGAGAAGGCACTATAGCATTTAAGGAACGATCATAAACGATCACTTATACAAGATAAAAGGAACAAGAATAAAAAAATAAAACAAATAAATAAATGTCGAAGTAATGAAATAAAGGAAATGGTGGAAGAGGGAGGTTACAGGTGCCATATGCGTGGCTCACCTTGACTCCCAGGGGTCACGGCTCTGACGCATCTGTCAGCTCGCTCTTTCCTACATCATCCTTCTATTTACTACATCATCCCATCCCTTGTATCATCTTGTATATGCATAAACATAACATATATATCAACTTTATATAGTCTACTGACTTTAGAGTACATGTAGGGAGAGGAATAAGGTTTACGAAGTACGCAGCAGAAGAAATGTAAACATCATAAATCCATCATTAGAGAAAAAAAATATTTAGAAACAATTACATAACCTAAATAAATTTTTACTTCTCAGTAATTACAATGATCGTTCTTCAATTATGTTCTGATAAGAAATATATGTATATAGAGAGAAAGAAAAATATAATATACATATTAATAATGGATTGAATTTGTCAGGGGATGCAGACAAAGATAACACAAAGCAAGCAAAACTTATTTTATTGTGCCAACATTTCGGCCTATGATGAAGGCCGTCTTCGGCGTGGAAGTGGGTACCGATTCGGCGGCGACGCGTCAAACTATTAGTTGTCAATTAGAATTCATTAAGTATTATATTTGTCTGCACCCCCTGACTTATTCAATCCATTATTAGAATCATCCTGTCAACTTTTCTAAATCCACACAGACATGTATGCATGTTATGCAAGTATAGACGAAGCGGGGTAGAGCGGGTGGTAGAGGGGCTGGGTATAGCACTGAAATGCTATATATTAACTTCCTTGTTCAAACCCTGCTGTGGCTGATAAATTATTTAACCTTTTAACAGCCGCGATTGGACTCTGTGGGATCTGACCTACAGGGGCTCACCCGGCCTCAATAAAGTTGGAATATTTGGGAAAAACCTTGCGGTTAAGCATCTCGGAAAAATTACCTCCCTGCACAGCCTATGTTCTAGTACCAGTACAGTCTCTACCATTTACTGAGCACAAGACCTTTCATAGGATACAGGTTTAATAGATCCTTTACATTCTATAAACCCAGAAATATTTATAATAAAAAAAACTGAAGGGATTTTGTGTTACTGTGTAGCCAAATATTTCAACGTGACCTAAAATTATCTTTCAAAATTATCTAAATAAGTATTGCCTGTAATTTTTCAAATAATTATTATATTTTCTATTTAAATGCTAACTTGCATAATTATGTAACATAAAAATAATTTGAACTATATAGTTCCAATCATTTCTCTCCTTCTTTTTCTTCTCATACCAATAATGTCTTTTATTGATTAATCAACAAAGCCTTGTTCTTATTATTTCATTATTGCTTTACGGATGAAAGTTATATGAATTGAAAATGATTTAAAGTGAAAAATTATGGTACTCTTACTAGGTAGGTTTATTATTCATTGCTTCTCATCTCCACATTGAAATTAATATGAATCCGACCATATTAAAACAACACATTAAAAATGTATGCTGCGGAGAATACCTTCATTATTTTCATAATTCAGAATTTAGAAGTTTCAATGAAAAAGTATAAAATGAAATTGTAACTGGCTTATCGAACATTGTTCTATCAGCATCGAATTTATTATGGAATTAGTCTTTTCCGAGTTTTAAAAATTGGTATAAAAAGAAAACTATACATTTAAAAAATATTAAAAAAAAAGAAGGCTGTAATGTATAATAGTGTTAGTATAATTAGTATTAAAAAGAGATTATGTAAATGCTTGCCGGATTCATGAATCACTGATGTAAATTAAACGAATACCAAAATAAATTAACATAACTAATTATTGCAGTAGAAATAACTAAACTAAGAATGTAATTATCTGTTAATAGCTTAGTAACCTTATGTTGGAACTTTCTAAATGGCATTACTTCTGGATTGAAAGTCCCTCAATTTAAGAGTAGAACAATATTTTACATTTTGGAAATTAAATGGGAGTATAATCTGGTCCGATTCGAGATTTATTAATATATAACAAACCAAAAAACAACAACAAAAAATTATTTATTCAAATGTAAATAATTTTTGAAGTAAAAAAATTATATTACTGTTGTACTGAATCGAAAATCTTCATGGGTTGTAGTGGTTGAAGTTAGATTGGTTGGATCGGCCTGTGGAATCTATAGACCCTTCTCGGTGTCATCTAGCTTCTATTAATGAGTTATTGATAGAAGGTAATGAATATGAAATATTGCTGAAATGACCTTCTTCTACTGGTAGGAGTGATCTTGCCTAAATCATCTCAATGCAAAACTGTAGGCTTTCAATCAGTACATTATCTGCCTTGTACCAATCCTCGTGTCCTTTTATTGTATAGAATCATTTTTTAATTGTATTAAACATTGAATTACAATGGATAAATATGATTTATGTCATCTGAAGATAGCTTCCAATTATATGTCAGGGAATAATTGATAATGAGTTTTCATCAAAATACAAAATTAAAGATCCTTCTTAGTGTAAGGCACATAGATTGGAATGTTTGTTTTATTTTAGATATAAAAGGACCATTCAATACAACATTCTATTCTATTATAACTAGAAGCGGGGTGGCTCAGTAGTAGAGCGCTGATTTGCCGTGTGAAAGATCCCGGGTTCAAGTCCGGCTGTAGTAGATACATTTATTTATTCTGTCGTGGATGGGTCCTATAGAATCTCGAGATCATGGGGTTGAAGTGTAGGAAAAACCTGGTGGTTAATCTTGATCTAGGACGAATCACTTCCCTGCGCAACTGATTTCGTAGAAACAGTACAGTGTCTATCATGTACTGAACCCAAGACAAAGATAGGGTTGTGGTACGTTTTTTAAAAATTCTATCTAGATGAGTTACATATAGTTGAGAAATACGAATGTTCTCCAAAAGAATGGTATATCATCATTTTCATATAGACCATGATTAAAGACAAGGCTCATCCACTTCTTGGGTCATGAGACGGAAGGCGCTTTAGGGATCAATTTGTCGGGCGCTGAGGCTTCAAAGCCGGGGCAGTGACAAGGCGGCCACTCCCACCGATTTGTCCACCTGATGAAGACCCGACGGCCGGAGATGAAAGCTAATCACCTCCTCCTTCACTGAGCTCTTAATCTGGACAATTAGCCGCGAGGAGGCTCGACTCCTTCCACCTCCTGGGAACCCTCCCCGGGTGAGGCTGCACAAAATCCTAAGACAATTAACTCCAGATTCAGAGGTTACTAACAATCTCCGCTCAAACGTTTCTTATAGCTTGTAATCTCTCGCTCTAATCATTTGTAAGCGTCGGTCGGTGCTTAGTGCGTGTAGCATCTTCAATAATTCCTCGCCTCTAGTAATCTCGGTGCGCGGTGTGCGGTGATCTTTATGGGCCGAGGAACGGGAATGGGAGAGGCAAATGGGAGTTGGGAACTCTACTCGGAATGAATTAGGAAATAAACACCGTAATACTAGTAATAAAAAATAATTTTAGATTGTGCATGTACTTGCCCATGCTTACTTGTAGTTCTATTTTCCTTAATCGTTACATTAATAATGTTAATGAACATGCAATCTACCGAAGTATACTGCAACGAGATTAGTGCCAGAGGATATTATGGCGGAGGTAACAGGGATACTAGTACTAGTTATCCAATCCCCTCGATTAATATTGCAATTGCAAGTTATTGTAAAGTTTTGCGATCTAGAATCGAAAAACCCCATCACCTTTGAGTTTGAGAATTCTGAATCAGCCAATAAGAAAGCATTGAAAAATAAGTAATATTTTTGGTGTTGGTATTAGATTCGCAAGTTGTCGCTTCCAGTTGAGTTACAACAACGTTTAACTGTATATTCGTTTCCTGTTTAATACTCGCATTATCCAAAGATAAACATTATCGAGAGATTTACTATGGAAAAAATAATGTAACTGTGGAAAGGCTTATAATTCGATGATCATTTCATCAAGAAATAATAAAAAATAACATTTCGAAGTATAGATGATATATGTTTGTTGAGACATTCATTTTTTCATTTTGTCCCATCCGATTGTCGGCATAATTGAGGATTATTTACTCCCATTTAAAAATAATAAGGCCATTTCCATATACATTACTATAAAGTTATTTATTATATGTATAAAATGTATTTATAATATAGAGTGTACATAATTACACATTTACGTAATTCACATATATGTTGAGATTTTAATTTCCATTTGGTCCATTTATTAAGAGCAGTGGTACCGTTTCTGAAATTAATAGCCAGAATTTATTCACCGTGTTCTTTGAAAAAGCTAATATTTATTCTCGTACGCCATTGCCTTTTTGGTAAAACAGGCTAAAGCTGAAATCATTATTTAACCCGAGAGTAGTTTAAAATTCTCCGTAGTTTTAGCAGAGCAACCTGCTAGCTGAAAAATTAATGTTTTTTAATTTTCAAGGGTTACGGTTATCATCGGAGGAAACATTCTTTCTCGCAACACATTCATAAGGCACGATGTTTAGAGACTAAAATAGGGTGTTTAACTCTTTGGAAAATTAATAAAAAATATTAACATAAAGATCACATATATGCTGAAAAGATGATCCTATGGTTGACATTCATTGTATATACTTAATAATATCATTCTGTACTTAATAATTCCATTTGAGGTAAATGACCATTGGATTTTAAGTTTTCAAGTTTACATACAATTTTTAGTTTTATATTTTGTTTCTTTTATAGCTTTTTGTTTTAGTTTATTATTATTTATCTCTTGTTAAACTGATTTTCGGCGGTTTTGGTACCGGGTTCGAATTACCAGGTAATCTGAAATAAATAAATGGTTTTATCAGGAAATAGCCACAGACCGACCGATGGATGTGTAGCACTTACCACGCCTGACGCTGTGGGAAGTGCAACGAGAGCTTAACAATAATATAGTCCATATCTTTGAAGGCTATACCTTTTACAAAAGAGCGATGCATAAAATAGGTCTACATGCCGATGTGTCCATGGTTTTGGAAAATGAAGGAAAAATACGTTTATAAGATCGTCGCCTTTCTATCAAAAGAAGGATTAATTAAGAATATCTAATAAACTAAAGTTATCTCCTACTTTTATTTTCTCTTATTTATTCTTTATTAAAATTTAATTATTCATAATTTTTTTATTTAGTTTTATTATTTTTTTATTTATTTAAGATTTCCTTCTTTTTTTCCGGCTTTATAAAAATTATTATTAAAAAACGAATATAAATTATATATATACATACATATATTTATTTAAACCAAACTAAACTAAGGCGTTGATGACCAATCGGTTTTACGCCTAAACTTAAAACAACAAACCATAGATGGACCTTAGGGCTCCCACACCTTTATCACGGGAAACCACAGCGGGAGAGAGTGATATCAGACAGCTTCATGCATAACCGTTGGGCTAGAAGCAGTATAATCTTATTTATGTACTGAATCAAAGATTCCTCGTAGAAAAAGCTAAGGGTTTTTTTTGTGGGTAATTTTAGCCCGAACCACATAATTTTATTATTAATTTGTAAAAAAATAGTAGTTTATAAGCAGTAAAAAAATGCGGAGAATCGTTGAAGTGGAGCACATCATGTATACCGAAACGTAATTGCGACAGGCAAGATGTATTTTTATACACGTCCCTACATAATGGTAATGCCATCAACCTGAATTCCCGTCTCGCGTTTAAAATTCAGGCCGTCTACCCATTTAGCCGAAAACATGAGGAATAACTAGACGGGATTATTTTAATTCAAATTCTATTCAGGGAAACGGTTTTGAGGACTCGTATTAGTTTGGTGAGGGAGCGGTACCTTGAAGGAGATACACTTGCTCCGGGTACCGGAGTAGAATTTTTTATTCTTCTCATTGTTATTTATGAGAGCTCGTGGGAAATGAGATATAGCTCATGAGCGGGGAAACATTTCCCTAAAGATCCGACTAGAGAACTCCATTAATCTGTTGGACAATCGGAACCACTCGGAGCTGTGGGAGGTATCGGCCCCTGACTAATATCCAGGCTCGGTGTGGACACTGGCTTAGCTCAGCTCTATCTCCTGTAATGTTAGACTTCAATATTTGTCACCTGTTTCGCAAGACATAATGCGCTCATTTGTCTAAACGCCTGTATAATTTCATTTTTTTTTCTTCCCGCCTTTTTTAAGCAGATAAGTTACCCGTGGTAAAAAAAAAAATTAACAAAATAGTATGAATGTTGGGAGATAAATCTAGTTGCTAGTTTCCATCATAGTGAGAGATTCTAATATATAAAAAAAAATCTTCGAAGTGATGTTTGCGAAAAAACTACAATATGTCTTCCTTGTATTGCATTAATTAATACAAGGATAATATAAGGAATACCTCTCACAGCAAAAAACAAACTGTACCACTACAACTCACGTTGTCTTGAGTCTTGGGTTCAGTACATGGTAGAGACTATGCAATAGTAACGTTGTGCAGGATCACAACCAATCATGTCCTAGATCACGACCAACGGCCAGGTTTTCCCCCTCGTTTTGCGTACCCTATATACGCTCGGTGAATCCTCGGAGGATCCCTACAACCATAGAATCCATCCCCTACCGATAACAGACTAAATTAATTCTGCCTTATCCGGATCCCGCTATCCAATAATTTTCATACCTCTTAATCAAATATTTGTCACATCTTCAGAAAGTAGCGTATTAAATACTCTGAGTCAAAAACAATCATATAATTGTAATCTCGCATATACAAAGTAGTTATATAATTGTAAAATATAATAATAATAATAATAATAATAAATTCTTTATTCATTCTGGGACAAGTCCCTTTAGAATAATAATACAGGTTTTCTTTCTTGGGTATTGTTATGTCTTAGAGTATATTAATACAGAGTATATTATGTCTTATTAAATGAGAAAGAGAAAAAAAATTTCTGTAAGTTGCGAATTACCTACTGTGATAACATTTAAAAATAAAAAATAAAAATAAAACAGTATACAAGAAATAAAAGAATGGTTGGCAGTGATAAAAAATAAAATTAAAGAAAATTGAGATGAAAAGTTGGAGAGCCTTCCTCAAAACCACCTCCGTCAGCTAAAAGAAAAGAACACCGCTTGGATCCCTCCAAACGGCCTAACGCCATAAGAGTGCAGTATTATAAACAGGTTAAGAATTGGTCATACCAAGCTGACACATCTCCACCTACTTTTATGGCAGTACCAACCAACCTGCCAAAGCTGCAATAATGTTCAAATTACAGTCATGCATCTATTTGAATGCAAGAAATATGAAATAATAAGAAAAATTTAAAAATTGAAACGTGCCAACTTTTCAAAAATGATAACGAGCTGCAGAGGACTCTGATGTACCTGAAGAAAACAAACGTCAATGAAATATAATAAGAGCAGTCGTCGCTAATGGCCTCAGAAGTTGAAGCGACGTTAAATAAAATCAAATAAAAAAAAAAAGAAATAAAAAAATACAGAAATAAGATTACAATAATTATATAGAGAAACAATAGATAATTACATATGTATGTAAATTACAATGCCAAGTAGAAACAAAGAAAGCACAAAATGAAACAAAAATATGAACAATATCAACTATTATAACTTGTTTATAAAAATATCTAACTGGATGAGTGAAGCATCAATAATTATAAAAAAAATAAATATAATTAACTACTAACTAATTATAAAAATAATTAGAAAAATTTAATCTGAAAACTGGTTATGTTATTTCCGATTTTTTGGGAATTGTAAGGATATAAGGTAATTGAATATACGGGATTTGAAGGTTGAAAGATTATTGGAACGACGAAGGGAAGAAGGTATAGAGTTCCAAAGCACGAGGATTGGATAAGGTAAGCTCTACCAAAAGTAGTTGTTCGGTGGGATGCTGTATTTAGGTCTGAGAGCCGAGAACGGATGTTACGGGAGTGGACGGAGGTTTTGAATTTAAGGAGATCGGAGATCGGAGATGGTCGGTGGCATTGGATAACTTGGTAAAGAAAGGAAGATAGGAAATAATAAGTAATAAGACTTTAGTATATGGCTGTTTCGGACGTAATAGGAATATCCGTTAGTAATTTTATTTTATCATGAAGATTCTGCAAAATTCTAAAACCTAAATGATATGTCTGATATTTCATGAAACCAAATAAGCTATAGGATGTAATTTCTCAATACCTAAATTAAACACTTTTTAGTCTTCCCTTTTAAAGTGTATATTTTAAATTATAAACATAAACATAAAATTTCTTTATAGATTATTTATTTACATAGTCATATAGATAATAAAAACTTAAAATAAAAAGTAATAAAATTGGAGCGAGATAGAGTAGTGAATAAGAGTATACATTTATCGAAATATCATTTATTTGAGACTGAGACACATGACTTATTTAAATTGTTATTTAATTCTTAGGTAAGTACCACCGTTCATGAAAACTAAACCACTCTCAGTCTATATCATAATTGCAGTAATTAATTAAAAAACTGAACAATGATTTTTTTTTTGTACTTACAGCCTTTTTCATGTCACCCCTTGAATTGCTTAATTTAGTAATAATTAAATAAAAAATACATTATTAAAAGAAAGTAAATAAAAAATACATTATTAAAGAAAGTAAATAACCAGACATCTTTTTTTTTTTTTAGTTATGTAAAGTCTGTTATAGTATAGTCTCAAATAAAAAGTCCATGTTACTTGCTTCTAATTGGCAATTAATGATTTTTCTAAACTTCATATAACTGTTATAGGCTTTTAAAAATGTCTTTATTAGGTAAATATTTTATGGACACTGACTGCATGTATAGATGATCCTAAAAAAGAAGGTACTCGTGTACTTGGAAGGTTCTAATAAAATGTCTGGCAGTAAAAAGAAGGGGGGCTATCAGCAACAGTTAATAATAATACAACGCCTCCTAGATTTTGATGGGCGCGTTACGAAATAGATGAAGAATGTTCCTTTCACGTGTTCACTCGAGACAGAAAATGAAAAAACGCGCCTCGGACAGCTGTAAATTTCAGACAGCGTAGAGGACTGTTAGATTGGTACGAGCGGGTATAGCACGGGTATTTTTAGGATTATCGGATAGGGGATATTCCCAGGGCCCGGGGTCGAAATGAAAAATGGCTCTTTGCTCCTTCCTAATTTATTCATTAGATTTCTTAGCCAGGACCTTACGGAACGTATTAACATAACGACACATCGCCGTTCTACAGCACCGGAGGATTTTCTTATGACGGAAGGCAAAGGGTAAGAGATGTGGATATTGGACCTGTGTCGGATAATCGGATTTGATACTTATTACGTATAGTATCAAGCGAAACATTTGAATTTGAAGATGCAAAAACTCGGGTGATTACTGCGATTCCTAGGGAAGAGGTTTGATAAATAACTGTTACTAAATGTCAGCCTCAAGTTCGAGACACATCAGATTATTAACACATTACTTTTTCTATTATCATGCGTGGACCAACCCTGCGGGATCTGGGTATCCTTCATGAGCTTAACCATAGCCACTATAAAGTTGCTTAAGTGAAAGAACAACTTGGAGATGAAAAAATTAATAGTGAAATGGAAAATTCAGCAAATCTCTTTTAATGCATACAAGGAGAGGCTTCTAATAACGGATTTTTAAAAATAAATTTGGGATAAATTTGTAGGTAAAATTTAATATCACCATCTTAATAATAATAAGGCTTAGCTAACCCGAAGGCTCGATACCGATACAACCAACCTCTGCTTACAAACTTCCGTCCACGGATCACAACCCAAACCCAAATTCGCCAGATCACTCTTAACGCAATCTTCTCACCTACGTCACGGTCTACCCCTTAGACGCTTTCCAGTACGCACAGGGTATATTAACTTTTTAGGAATTCGTTCGTTACTCAGCCCAAAACTTTACAAGCCATCTTAATCTTCGTGACACTATCACTTGAATAATATTAATCGGTTGCATGCTCTGCAATTCCGCCTTGTGTAATCTCCTGAATTCGCCAGTTTCTTAATATCGTTAGATGAGCGTATGGTATTATTAAATAAAAAATAAAAGTCAATTGAGTTAAATTATCCATCTTCCCATAAGGAAATCTGTTGAATGCTAAAGGCCAAATTAGCAGTTGGCTTGCTGCTTGAAGATAATGCGAGTATCGCACTGGAAGATGCGTTTTGATCCCGAGATAAGACTTAATGCCAGGAACAATTACCATCCCATTCCTCCTTCAATGCTGTTTACAGTTGGTAATTGAAGATGAGTTGTTGTAATCAGTGTAATTCTACGCTAACGTCTTCAAGAAGACTTTTCCTGTATAATCAATATCGATTCCTGCCATCAGGCTCTCAGACGGCAGGGCTCGATACGCCAAAGTGCTGTTTCGATTCGATTCGCTGAATCGTCTCAGTTATTTTATTTATAAGCAGATAAATACCTATGAGATAAGATTGAAATACCTGATGAGATAGCACCGAGATACCTAAGTTGAGAAAACAATCTTTTTGTTAGGTATGATCTTGATTGTTCTATGGAAAAGATTTTATATACATGATTAATGTTTGATCTAAAATTATGTAATAAAATGGTACTTTAAAATAGTACAGTGTTATTCAAGTATATTTCATCAGTTATTTGATTAGTGACAACGATCTGAGACTTCTTACAGATCATCTCTAAAAATAACTTATATAGTCATGCCTCATTATTACATAAAACTTTTTAAAATGAGTGGCTAAAAATGTATATATAATTGATATAAAACCAAAAATTAAAGACAACTATTAATTTAAAATGAAATTAAACGAAACATAAAGAAATAAAATTAATAATTGTAAAACATTTTAGTAAAACACATCAGACACTTAGTTGGTAAAATGTACGGTAAAATCTCACTAACTTATTTTTTTGTTGCCAGCGCTACGTATTTTTTTAAAAATAATTTATTCATACCAATACTATAACAATATAACAAGTAAATGGCCGGAAGGGTACATTGGCATGATTACAGACAAGTAGAGAAACTACCCAGTGATAGTACTCAAATAACTAGTTCAACTAAGAAGGTCACGAGGACATCTTCTTTTCTGATGACTCGGAGAATTATAAGGAATTCAAGAGGTTGACAGGTTTGAAACTAGCGGGTTTGGGTGGGAATAAACTTTTTCATGAAAAGATTAATATCAGATTTGACCAAATTAGCAAAAACTGGGACATTAAGGTCATATGGATTACTATGTTCATAACATAGTAATCCATATGACCTTAATAAGGAGGATTCTACAAAGCATTTTGGATTTTAAGAATTGAATCCGAGAGGAATTCGATGGCTTAGTGGACCTAAAAGTTCTACTCCAAAGATCTACAGATGGGTCTAATGATTGTCATGAGTCTTTTGTAATTTATGGAGAGCTTGGAGCGTTTGTCTAGTAAGTTTTGAGGAAAGCCAGAACGGCGAGCTGTTTTTCTTTATTTGTAATTGGAACTTATATGTTTTGTCTTATGATAGTAAAAATAAATGCTCTGTTTTCAATGTGTAAAGGGGCAGAAAAGAGTATGCCCAAACAAGAAAGTTTTGGAACCCCTGATGTAGACGATTGTATTACTAATCTAAGTGACATTTATTATTGATAATATATAATTTCGAATTAAAATATAACATTTCTTATATGATATTATTAACTCTGCACACATAGATGTAGATGATACAATGGCGGAGGCTGTGTGGGTGGCCCTTAATCCGCGGGGTAAGGAATCAGTTCCGCCCAAATTATCGGGCATATTTAGTGGAGCCATTAGCTGTGATAACCATCTCTCCACTACGTTGTATTTCTCATATTACCTTCTCGCGTTAATTAGGATCGACTTAAGAATTACACGGCCAATTACTCTAATGATAGTAGATTGTACTAGCCTTGCCTGGGCTCTATTAATATTCCCGAGAGATAGCCGTAGCTAAGGCTGGACCCAGGGCGGATTAAGATGCAAGCGAGCGCCTCCTAGATTAGGGGTTGGGCGAGAGATATACCAGTGGGCGTCCACCCTATCTCTGCCTCTTCGGCACCGATCGAATTCGCTTAGATCTGATCAGTAGGATCCTGCATTCCCGAGATTTTTTATTTAAGTTAGCATTTTTTCAAACATCTATGAACAGTATTGAATGTATCAACGGCTAAGAACCAGCATCATATTGGGTTGTCACACATGAAATGTCCGATTTTTTTTTTTGATCGGAAAGGCAAAAACCTCGAGTCCCACACGAGCTCAACAAACGTCAGCAGTTGAAACGTTAGAGACGTGTGTTTCTTTGCTTGCAAGAAATTGCTCAACTGCATCAACATTTGCAAGCAACAGCCGGTACTGGTAAACAGGAAAGGACCTATTCTCCTTCATAAAGTCTTACCACACCCCCCATATTCCCCTGATCTATCCGCTACAGACTACTACTTTTTTCGGAGTTTTGACAACTTTTTGCAAGGAAAATTGCTTACCAATGATTTAGACATTAAAAATGAATTTTCTGAATTCCCTTCATCACATGACTCAATGTTTTTCAAATCTGGGATAGAAAACTTGGTAAGCCGTTGACAGAAGTGTGTCAAAAATGATGGTAAATACTTTGAATAAAAAATATGTTAGATTTGATCTCAAATTATTATTTTCTTCCTGGTTCTAAAAACGGTCATTTCATGTATGACAACCCAATGTAACGCTGTTTTCGAGTTCACATTCAGAGGAAACAAAAACTGATCACCAGTTAGTACCATCTGAATCTGCACTCTTGAGATGATCCTTGAACTTTTGCTAATAACAATGCTCCTCGTGATTGGAGTAGGAAACAATCACGCTCATAGAACCGGGCGAGAAAATTCGGTTTAAATTGTTGCGATCTTAAAAATACAAACGGTTGACGAACACATACGCAATTACCACAAACGTTTTAAGAAAAACTATATGGATCCCCAAATCCATTGATAAGAAAAATGGCCAAGAATCTCATGCCTGAGAACACTAGGAGGAGACTATAAAGGACGTGGATGACAGATCTAATACAGTAGGAAATTAAAGCAAGCCATTATTTATCAGTCAGCCAATCTGCTGATTGTCAAATAATTTGACAGGTGTGGATGAAAATATAAAGAGAAAAAAAATATTGCGATAATTGAGTTAGGTATGTGATGCTGGTTCTAAGATCAGCTGGTGATTATTTCGACCAATAGTTAAACAGTATCGAAACAATGAAATAAGCAAAAAAAAACAACAAGTATAATACGTAGTTTAATATTGGTATTATTTAATAATATTAGTTGACGTTATATATTTGAGGAACAAAATGGTGGAGGCCAGAAAATATTCTCTTAGTGCTGCTAATTTTAATGCCAACGTTTCGACAATTATGAACTTACTGCATTGCACATTGCAGGGTTGTATAACTTTTATCAGTCATATACCTAGATGACTATCTATTATCTATCTATCTATCTATATACTTTTTGATTTAGATTTATAGGAATTTCTAAGATTTATAGGAATTTATCTAATATGAAAAATAAAAATTTCTGAAAAAAATATATGTGTCGTAAAGCTTAGCGTTTCCACTAAACCACTGAATTTGCCTTTTATCCTACTTGGAATCGTCCTACTAGAATGAAAATACAAGAAACTGCTCGCCGTTTCATGGTGCTGCAACACTTACTAGACAAACTAAGCCCCTCATTTAATAAAACAAAAACTTACAAGCGTGACTATTGGATTTACGGGGTTGTATCTGGTTATCACTTAGGTCAGTAATACAATCGTCTGTATCAGGGGTTCCAAAACTTTTTTGTTTGGACATACTCTTCCCTACTTCCCACGCCCCCTTACACATTGAAAACAAAGCATTTGTTTTTACTGTCACAAGACAAAACATATAAGTTTCAATTAAAAATATAGAAAAGCAACTCGCCGTTTCAGGTTTTATTACAACTTACTAGACAAACGCCCCAGGCTCTCAATTAATCACAAAAGACTCATATACATGGCAATAATTAGGCCCATCTGGAGAATTGGGTCTCCACTAAGCCATCGAATTCCTCTCGTATTCAATCCTTACAATCCAAAATCCTCCTTACTTGGAGGATTCGTAAAATGCACTATATTTCTTCGTAAATCATTTCAATTTATGCAGGATAAAAATAAGAATTAAGACAAAATTCCTGATAATAACCAACAGAAGTACAAGAAAAATGATATTGCAATAATAATTAAGAAAACAAACTTCTTCAACCAAGTATAAATATCAAGACCGAATAGAGCTCCACTAAGCCATCGAATTCCTCTCGTATTCAATTCCTTACGATCAATACCCTTCACAAAATCCTTCTTACTTGGAGGATTCTTAAAATGCGCTGTATGTCTTCGTAAATTTGTCCTTATTCCTTAGCCAATGCTCCTTATTTTGTTATGAATAAAGTCATCCATAATGACCTCAATGTAAAACTTGTTGCTGATTTGGCCCGAACCCAATATCAATGTTTTCACGAGGAACTTTATTATTATAGATGTATGCAGTTATAATCTTTTTAAATGACGGGTCTGGGGTTCAGTATATATTAGAGACTGTACCATTTTATGGACAACGGTTTTTCAGGGAGGTGATTTGTCCTAGATCACGCTCAACCATCAGATGTTCCCCCTTATTTTGGGTGTTCACTTTATAGAGGATGGATGAGCCCCAGAACGGAATTGTAAAAGGTTATGGATTACGAAATTTTATAATTCGATTTCCACTACTTCTTTTCCTTTCTGAGACTTTTCCGTGTTAAACCTTATGCATGAGATCATGTAAGAGCTGTTGTTGACATAACATGAGACCTCCCACCGAAGCGGAGGCTCAACCAAGACCACTCTGATCTGCCTCGACAGCGTGATGCTACAAAAAAAGGAAGCGAGCTGAGATTCTTGGGATGTGTCGGACAGGACCATTAGCGACCAGGTGTGTCGCACCCTCCCTCCAGCTGATATGTTCATTCCCGCGCTTTTTTTTCCCCACCATCCACATCGCTCCCGCTTTTCCACGAGCCCGCCTGCTTAAGGATTCCTCCAGGAGAGGCACGACTCTCTAAAGAAACTCCGCCGTGGAAAGTGAGCAGAGTCTCTTATAAGGAATAATCTGGAGATCTCGATTGCATTCAGCCAATATCCAACCCTAACCATAATTGTGTCTTGTCATCTGTGAAGAGTGTTGTAAAAAGTGCAGGTGTGAAGTTCTGATTGTAGTTTAGTCTAGCTTAGAGTGAAACGAAGAGGAAGTTGGAGTTGTTTATTCATAACGTTCAAGGTTATTTATTTCAAAACAAAATAGAATGTAAAACTTCGGATACATTACTTTTTTTTTATTTTGTAACTCGTTGAAAAAAGAATTTTGTTAAATAATATATATGTTTAATCCATTTATCAGGTATTTCTTCTGGTTTTGGCAATGCTGTCCAGTTCTTTGCAGACTGTTCGCTGGCCATACTGCCTAGCTTCTTCAGGGCTTCTAAGGTATACAAAAATTCGTAATACAAAAATGTAAGAAATATCATAACCTTAAATCTATCAGGTTTTATATTACTTACCTCATAGAAAAAATAATTCTAAATATAAGAAATATCATTATTCTTGTAATATCACAAGAAATCGTTGCCATAATTTTGAAATTCTGAATGTATTACGTTTTATAATAGTTAATACAAAATATTAACGTAAATAAAAGTAGTATCATATTAATTTTAACACTGGAAAAAAGCCAATTTTTTGAAAACCTCAAAGTATAATGTATATATTTACTTTTAACAGAAAAGATTTGTCCAGGACGGGATTCGAAGAATCAATGAACATTCTTCCCTTTGTCTGCAATGCAAAAATTGTGAGAACACAGGAATATGGGATCGCTCAGGAGAATGGATTTGTCAGGCCGTGTTATGAGCCAGGTTAGAGTTGGTTAGAGCACCGCGCTAGACACGCGGGCGACCCTCTTCAAAATAAAAAATATTTAAAAATTATCATCAACATTAAAATAAAATAAATTATAATACAAAATTGACGTAAGTCAACGAGATCCTAATTCAAGTAATGTTTAATGTTCAACATTCTTCCCCTTGTATACATAGCATGGGATCGATGAAGTGAATGGATTTGTCTGGCCGTGTTACGAGCCAGGTTAGATCAGTTGGTTAGAGCACCGCGCTAGAACGGGGGCGACCCTCTTCAAAATAAAAATATTTAAAAATTATCACTTACATAAAAATTAAATTAATTATAATGTATATAATACTTAATACAAAAATTAGGTATAATATCACAGAAATGTAGTGTACCATCTATTTGAAATCTTAAAGTATTATTTGCATAATATATAATACAAAAATTTATGAAACATTAGAAGTTACATAATATTTATATCACAAGAAAAATAAGCTAACATTTAATAAATTATGTTTTATATTACGTATTACAAAAAAATAAAAATAAAATATACAAAACATCATAATTATAATATCACAAGAAAAAGGTAATACAATTTTGGAACCTTCTAGTTAATTTGGATAATACAAAAAATAAATGAAAATATAATATAATATGACAAAAACAAAAAGGATCGTAAGACTTTGTATTTATTACTTATTTCTTGTTCTTTCTTTTTTAATTCGAAGAAAGGAGGAATTATATTGTTCATGGATTACCCATTCTTTATACGCATAATAATACAAACATATTAGAAATGAAATAAGACTCACATAATACATAAAAATCTTAGAAGATTATGTATTTGATACACAATGCAGTAAAAAACAATTAAAATATAAAAAGTATTATAATATTTATTATAACAAAGGACAAATCTCCAACTTTTTGAAACCTTGAAACCATGTGCTCTAATCTCAAGTGGTGAAAAAAGTATTGGAATTAATTTTCCTATTGTTACCTTGTACGTTTGAATAAAAAGACTTCGACAATTGAATCATTAAATAATCTATTAGGATGAAATTAAAACATTTATTTTCGTAATTATACTTAAATTATAATTAAATCTAGTCATTATAAATATGAATTAATTAAATATAGCCACTTAGTCCATTCGCATGTTTCACCCAGGTTGTCGTCTCCTGTTACTATCCGATCCAGTAGTTCATCACTATGACTGTGGCAGGCCTCCAACAATCCCCTTCCTTGTTCTTTATGGAGATCTGTAAGCATTTATGGCATCCATCTAGCACAATACTTGTGGTAGCCTAGCTTCTGTGAAACAATTTCAAACAATAAAGTCCGTGAAACTTGTGGAAAACATAGAGAAAGCTCAGTAATTTTGAAACGCCGGTTTTCACGAATCTTTTCTTCAACTTTGGCGACCAGATCGTCAGTCACAATGCTCGGACGTCCACTATTCTCTTCATCATGAACGTTTTTTCAGTCATTTTTAAACTTAATGCACCACTTACTGGGAGAACTTTCACTCATTTCATTGCTCCCGTACACTTCAAACAGTCCTCGAAGAATTTCTATTGGTTTTTCAACAAAAAATGAATCACAGACCGCACCTCACAACTGGCGGGATTTCGGATTGCAGCACACATTTTAAATTTGAATATTAAAAAAGGGGTAGCTCAGAGATGTTCCCACAGCTGGACCTTGACTGAGGTGCCGAGCACGAGCACACCATGTTACACGAGCACAATAGCATGTAAACGCTATATTTATTTTCATGTTATGTAAATATTGTACTATTCTAATAATGAAGCCCTTTGGCTTGATATATTTTTATTTAATTTTGTTCACTTCTGTTACTCTTAAGGGACCTATTTTTCTATTCTATTCTATATTTATAGAATACATACATACAGTGAATAAAAGTACTTAAAAGCTGTTTGCCTACACCTTATTATTTTTTGAGATGATTAAATTAATCATTGTAATGTAAATCAAATGTGTTAAAATTGTAACGACTAGTAATAAATCATTGTTGGTATAATTAATTTCATTACAACAATAATGGGTTTCTTGGCAATCTTAGACATTGAAGGAAGAGCCCGTTGAACTATTAAGGCTCCTTAAAAAAATACTATTAATTACTGTTAGCATAAGCCCTTTCATTAAAAAAAAAAATGTGTTCCATAAGACATTAATCATGAAATAGACCGAGTATATACAGGATGTAATTTGTTAACTGTACCATTTTTCAAAAATAGAAAATGTTTTCCTTAAAAAAATATTCTTCTGTTTTATATTCTAAAAAGTCGATTGTAACAAAACATAACAAAAAACTTTTTCACAATGTTCTGTTTTTTTTTGCAAGTTTTAACTTACACAAACTTACTTATACACCTTATTTGAATAAATAAAATATCATAATGTAAATTAATCTATTACTCCGGTAAATTAATCTATCTGAAAAAAAGTGGAAGCTCAAACAATTAACTATATTTTTTTTTACTTAATTACCACCTTACACGAATGATATATTATGAATTATAAAATAACGATTAATTATTTGAATAATCTTGTGCAGTTAATTACTAATTACCTGATGAAGAAATTAGTTGAATCTATAATTTTTCAGTAGTTATAAACTAGTAAACCTGAAAAAGCATTACCTGGCTATATTCTATTGGTAGAATGAAATAGAAAGAAAAAGAAATAGTTTTCATATTTTTACAAAAATAGATTTTTATGCTATTTTTTACACTTTTTTAAAAAATGAAAATTTTCGCGAGGAATCTCTCATTTCGTTTTAATAAAGGAAGTAGTTAAATAAATATTTAATAACCGGAAGCAGTATAATTTCTTTCGGATTATCCTCATAAATGTGTGAATTAACATGTAGATCAGCCAGCCTCACCATAAACAGGAGTTGACTGTGGTCATGGAAAAAAGTCTGAAAATATAATTTTATTAACATATTTAATCTAAAAGAATTTAGCTTAGTACTCTTTTTTCTAACGGATCGAGATTTGGGTAGTGGTCTGTTAATGGAAGTTTGTGAGTTGAGATTGATGTTATCGGCATTCGGGGTCGATAAAGCATATTATTATACTATTTTTTATATGTGCTTTTGTAGTCCATTTAAGAGAAGCTGGACGGTTTATTCCTTATTCAGGTTTGCAACTGTCTTAACCTGAAGTTCCTTATGGATTTTTAGGTCTCTGACGAATTAGATTTTAACCCATCTGGCCTGGATTCGAACCGATGCTTCTGACACGCGGTTGCTAAGGGGGAAGATACTCTTGATAACTACATTAGCCATGCTACATCTTTACTTATTGATTTACGATGATAATAATTAATTACTTATTTTCAATGTTTTCCTTCCTTTCACTTCCGTAACTTAGCACACTCCATCGGATACTTCACGAGATTCGAACCTGCTCGATGATGGTTCGGATCCTCGAAGACCAGGCAGTGCGGATCCTCGAAGAGGCCTATCACTATCTCCATACTCCTCCCTCCACCGCAGAGACAGCTAATATATTCAGACGCCGATAGCTCCGGGATTAATGATGAGCAAGCACCTGACATGGGAACCACCTGTGCCCTAGCACTCTCCTTCGGAATGTTACCATTATTAATTAGTTCTTGAAGTGTAATCTGAATAAAATTATTATTGTTATTACTTCCCTTCAGATTCGTCTGCAATCGTCTACATCGCGGAATTAAAATGTTCAAGAGGATGGATAAGATATTTAATTGATCTAAGAATTTTCTGGAAAATCTGCAGGTCCTTTATAACTGCCGTTTTGGTAACTTTAATTTTAAATTAAAGTCGCACTAGTTTCAAACCTAACAACCTCTACAAATCCCTATAATCCTTCGAGGCGTCTAAAAAGAAGATGGCCCCTCATTAGCTTTCAAGCTGAATTTTATTTAAGTACTACCAATGGGTAGTTTCTCTACTTATCTTTATCCGTGCCGTTATATGTCATTCCTGCCATTTCTAATTTGTATTGTTGTAATAAAAAATAACCTGTACCTCTATAACCCGTAAACTGGAGTTCAGTACTTGGTAGAGACTGTACTTTTTCATGGTCAACTGTTGTGCCGGGAGGTGAATTTCCCTCTTATTTTGGGTGACCAATTTATAGAGACTGGTTGAGCCCCAGGAGAATCTTAGATCCTATATGATCTATCTCCGACTAAAAGATTAAATAAAAGTCTTGTCAGCAGCGGGATTTTAATGAAGATTTTCGGCATGGTAACTCAATGCTCTACCACTGGGCCACTCCGCTGCCCTAATTGTTATAATACAGTTTTAAATTTCAATGAATAAATTAATAATAAAAATAAATTAATTCCAGGCTGTGCCTTATCTTGTGTTAATAAGCAACTCGATGAAATAAGTATTGTAGACACTAATAAGTTTTCTAATCATAAAGTGATTTAAGTCAAAGGCAAGCTCAGGGAACTTCCTATTTTTTTCGGGTCTATTGGCACGTAGTTAAAATCACTTTGGATTACTGCACAATGATCCTGGTCATTTTAATTCTTTTATGTATCACCATCTTCTGAAAGAGAAAGTTCAAACAAGTGGGACATTTTGCAGTGAACGTCCATCAGATCTACCTTAAGCTAAGCCTTTAATAATTATTATAATTTTTTAAATATTTTTATTTTGAAGAGAAAAGATTTGTCCAGGGCCGGGATACGAATCGAGATCGGGATACGATTTAAAATAAAAATTAAAAAAAATAATATATAAAGTTTGAATTTTTTTAATATAGAATTAAAAATACTATAAGACCAGGGTGAGGCTACAAGATGGCGGAGGTGTGAAGCAAGTATCATTGGAAGAGGGAAAGCGAAGACCCTGTAATGACCCGACTACCGCCAAAACTGACAGATAGAGTTCCCACACTCATCGGCCCCAGCTCTGATTGCTGTCATTACAGTCGCCTCTATATTAGTACAGTTCTCATTTATTTTGCCTCCTCTTAAGGTGTTTATTGCTTCAATTAACATTTCGGGTTCCGTTCCTCTGTGATATATGGATCAGGTGAGAACAACTCTAACCAGCTGGATTAAAAAACCGGCACAAAACGATTGGCCAATGACTCGACGCTACTTATACAATATTGTATATTATATAACATCAAATTAGGACTTTACGTTTCTATAAATAAAATTGATAGCGTATTACATCCTTACGGGATCGGGGTAGCTCAGTGATATAGCTCTGAGCTTCCTTGCCTATGGCCAGGTTAAAATCCGGCTGTGGCGGATAAATTATCTAATCTGCCAATAGCCATGGATAGATGTGATCTGGAAACCCTCCTGGAACCCACGCAACCTCTATGAAGCGTGTAAGCTCCTAGATTAGAAAACCTAGCGGTTTAGCGTGATCTATAACAAATCAACTCCTTGCAAAACTGTTGTCCTTGAAACAGTGCAGTATCTACCACTTCTTGAATCTAAAACCCTCTTCGTGTGCTGTAGTTTTTTTTTTTTTAGACAAAAATACTTCAGCGCATGAAGTGCTTCTTCACAGGATAATAAATTTTATATGTAAACATGTAGTCAATTTACAATAGGCCAGTAGCAGACCACCAATGAAATATGTACCTCTATTTAAATTATTAATATTATTATAATTAAATTATTTTAGGCTTCTTATGCTCCTTATTTCTAAATATATTATTACTATAATATATTTATATTTAAATATATAATAATCATGCACTGTAAAAACTGTATCAGTAAAAGAAGTTATTTATTAATAAAAAGTAATACGTTAAACGTTCAGGATCAAAAGTGAATAACTCCATAATTTAAAAAGTTTCTCATTTTTTGCAATGTCAACTCAGTTGATAGTTTGACGCGTCACCTCAGACTTGGCACCCACTACTGGTTGCCCTGAGGATGAAGATGAAGATGAGGATGAAGATGACCTACATCTTAGGCTGAAACGTTGGCATATTAATATAACTTTTACTTATTTTTTGTTATCTTTGACTGCACTCCCAGACCAATTCAATCCATTATTAGTATTATCCAGTCAACTATTTTCCACTCAAAAACGAAATAATTGTTGTTTAATCATTTTGAAATACAATCAATTTCACGGTAAACTGTACTCTCGATCAACGAATGTTTGATAAAAAAAATTGATAAATAAGCAATGTTAAATTATGCCAATTTGGATAACGAATGACATATATTTTGGTAGATTTAACTCAGTTGTTTTTTAGAGCAGTCTAGACTTGCATGAAGGTAAGACCAAATTATTTACTGCAATACGATTTGAGGAGCACGTTTTCGAAGCTGATGAGGTAGAGGTATCAATTACTACAACGGAAATCATAAAAAAAAATAAGAGCGATGTCAGGAACTGTTGAACCAACGTCGGATATTACCTGCAAGCAATGATTAGTGATTTTTTCTTTACTACTTTTTTTCGCCTGTCTTCACACTTGCTCGAGTAGAATTCCACTATCCTCGGAATCGTGAGAAAGAACAGCCTGGAGGCGATGCGTAAGAAGCTCAATGGCAATTATTGAGGGATCCGAAGTGCGGCTAATGTCCTGGTGATTAGGAGGAGCTGGAGGGAAGTGGCGAAGAAACATGAAGAAACTAACAGGAAAACAAGAATAAGAATAAGAAAGGACAGCGAGTGAGAAAAAATCGCCTAATGAAACGACCCGAGTGACGGCGAAGGGTCTTTTGTAAAACAGAACATGTGAAATCTTGTCCACAACGTCTCGCTTTAAAAAGTGTCGAGGCATCTCAGCGAGCAAAAACTGATCCCCTGTCTTGTTGTTCTCACTATTTATGCGGTGGTGGTATTCTCTTGGGGAGGACGTTTCCACAATGGAAGATTCCAAGATGGAATTGAAAGGAAACTAAATCACTTAAGGATTGCAGATCAATTCCATTTAATTAGTTTAAAATTGATAGTAATAAATGTATCAAATAATTTCAATTGGCTTAAGTTTTTTCAGAGCTATATATATATGTATATATATATATATATATATATATATATATATATATATATATATATATATATATATATATATATATATATATATTAACGCACTTTCTGTTTGGTAATTATACTACATTTTTTTTTTCATCATGAGGTAATATCACCAACGTTTACATCCTATCCAAACATCATAATTAAAAATAAAATTCGGAAATTTGATATGTGATAGTCAAGTACTGTATGATACACGCCTTTCTTAAGAGGATCCAGTTTATTATTGAAGAAGTGTGGGGACGTTCAGAGAATTGAGACAGGTTGTCTGAATATATATCCAAAAACAGAGAATATAAGATTTATTCTATCAGAATAAGTTTAAAATATAACAGTTAAGTTTACTAATGATTTGGTTAGTTTTAAAGTCAACTCTTACTTAACTCAAGAGCAGTTAATAAAGTGTTGTCATCAGTTATTAGTTCTACTGATAAATTGTCTAAGTATTCTCAAAAAAAAAAAAAAATTAAATAACAGGAACTGACATTTTTTCTATTATTATACTTGAAAAAAAAACCTTACTTGAAGATGTGTCCTTTATTTTTATTGATAAATGTAGTTGTATATAACGTAAATAGTTGATAAAAAAAGGATACGAAAAAAAATTAAAAATTAGATAAAAGTTATAAATTTTAACATCTTTAGGTTAAGAACAATATATGTATAATGTTTGTTGCGTTTTATCCCTGTTTTTCGATTTAATTTGAGGCATTTTTTAAAAATATTTTGGAAAGCAATATAAATTTAAATAAAAAGTTTACCCATTCGATGGATAAATTAGTAAATGACATTTTATAATACCAAAAGGTTTTAAAAATATGATTTCTTGTTATGGATAAAAAGTTTGAACTTCACATTTACGATGTATTTATGTATTTATATTTTTTACAGTATCTTAAGTTTAGTCAATAAATATAAAGATATATTTCTGCGACGTTTAGAGATTTTATTGTTCTTCTATTCCTGTCATAAATACAACTGTGCTGATATAAAATTGATGTTTTTTAAATAATAATTATAAATAATGATTTTAGTAATTATACAACTGATATAAGGCACCTATTGTATTTGTGCTCTTCTTTTGAAAACTTCCAATAAGGGATTCAATGGGATCGTGGATGGATAAACCTCCCATCGAATTGATATGGCTCTTCCATTTTAGAACATAGGATCTACTGATGAGTTTTTTTTATATTTTCCTAAAAACATCGAACGATTTCTCTATCGAAGTTGGCTGAATTTATTCCATTACTCAAGCATTCTTGAACTTTAAGCGTTAAACATAAGTCCAGTGTGGGTAGAAGTATGTAAAATGTATGTATTCAGTGGCGGTTTATATATAGAGAGCGCTAGCCTACAAGCATTACCTGTGCGGGTAATAGATTACCGGCTCCTGACCATTCGTGCGAGGATTATGGCTTACTTGAGATCGTGGTCTCGATCGGGGACAGTCTTATATAAACAGTGCCTTCTATTGGACTTAATTGTCGGCCCCTTTGTCTTCCAGCTACCTGGGGATTGTGACCGAGACGTACACGGAAGGATAACGGATTGCGTCCTCTTCTCTTGCTAGTACATCATCGGTATCACCGCTAACAGTGGGTAACTCATTTAATACCCTTGGAGGTACCTTACCAATTGCATAATTGCAATTAATACATGCATTGAATTATGTTTGTGTTAATTAAAAAAATTTCTGTAAAAAAGGTTTAGTGCTCTATCTCTAAATTGTATTTACAAAGTAACTGTTTGAATAATGATCATCGTATGAAGTTTTCTATTGTATGAAGTGAACTGCACCAAGTGCTTCGAAAGCTATCCTCCTGGAAAACAGTTCTTAAGGCTGAGGTGATATTGTCACAGACCACTATACTTTAGCTTACTCCGAATACCCAAGCATTGCTTAGTCCTAGATGGCACTTTTACAGGTTACAAACAGAGAGATTGGTCTTCTTTAAGGTAGTCCTCTTGTTCAGAAATGTTTGCTGATTTGTCTTTGAGTATGGAATATCAGGGGAAGTTAAATGAACCTTGGAAACGTAAGAGACTCCTTATATTATATATTTTATTAGCAAGTTTATGATCAGGGAATTTAATACTGAATATGGAGGAATATCTTTTAGAATGACGGGCTAACTTTAATTCACCTTAATCACTTAACTGATAATGGATGCAGTCAGCAGATCGTACTCGGTCGATTCACTGTTGAAAAGAATAAAAAGTGATTTGAATCAGAAATTTTCCGCTATGGACTTGGAGGTCAATAGCTCAATACCCTGCATTTATAAAATGAGCACCACTGCCTCCGTAGAAATAAATTATCTACACAATATTTTAAAAAATGCTAAAAAGTATTAATAAATAACATTATCATCAGAGAGAAATTCAGAACTATGTTTACTTTTCTTGCTGTAAGCCCTCTTTGTTACATAAATGCTATTCAGCAAACAGAAACGAGTATGTAGCATTACTGTTGTTGTTTATTCATTTAATGTCAATTTAGAATTCTATGGCTAATAAAAGAGAATAAAAGACGTTGCTGCGGTATGAGTGTTAAAATTTTGCTATTCTGGTATAGATAGGATATGGATTTTTAAAGTGTACCTAACACCGAAAAGACTCAGGAGCCCCACTTCACGTCCTTTCTCGAGGCCGGCATAACCAAGGATTTTACACTCCCTTTTAAAAATCCTAAGCAAACCTTGGGCACAGTAGGTTGTTATGCTAAAAACTAAACCATAAATCGATCCATAGCATAACATTATATCGATGCATACACAATGGAGAATCGTCATTATCTTATACATATATAAAAGAAGGCATACACTAGTATTCAGTAAAGTGTACATATGTTATTATTGAAGTAATTAATTATATTTAATATTTCTGATGTTAAGAATAAACGTATGAGAAATTATTTAGTTGAAACGCTTTTATAGTCAGCGTCTATAGGCAATTAATATTACTTATAGTTACATATGTAGGATACATATATGCCAATAGGTATTCGTTTATCTTTTATATTACCGGAATCTACAAATAAAAAGGGAGTAGCTAATAATGCTGGGTAAAGAAGGGGGAATGCCCAAGTGTAGAAGAAACTGGGTGTCGGACATCGTGCAAGATCTCACTTTCTTCGATGGACACTCACACCCTTCAAGAACAAGGAGATCCGAAGGTGGAAGGGAAGGTTAAAAAAGATCTGCCGGTGAGATGTCCTCAAAGGTGTGTATAAAGAGAAAAACACCCGCTACATCGCAAAAAGAACCAACAGACAACGACATTAACAGTTTAAGGATTCGGTCGGTTTTAATTGTGCTTCTTTGCCGGCCTGTTCTTTGCCCCCGACAGATCACGGGTAGATAAGCACTTCTTGCACCTCCTCCTCCATAAACTATAGCACCCTCCTAACAAGTCTGTTCGGCTTTTTGCCACCTTACATAAATTATTAATAACCCCTCCAAGCTATTGAGAACCTTGAGGACATGTGTTATAACCGTCTTTTCCTTGAACCCTGAAGAACACGGCGTAGGAAATGTTCTGTTTCTTTATTCCGAGCTAGTATCTGTACTATTTGTTTCACTGTGCCTTCACTTTACTTGCTTTGATGTTTAATATTTAGTATAATTACATATTTTATTCTTATGGATCTTATAATAATATAACGATATGTAATATAAGAAGATATATAAACGATTAATTTCCGCCAACCCAAAGGATTTCTTCATGGCTTAATATAAAGCGGATTTACGGGTAGCTAATATAAAATTATTTCAAAAAAAGTACTAGAATACTAATTAGTAACAACCGACTAATACTGAATTATTTAAAATTCATAATATATTATATCACATCTAATAAAACTATATTAAATTATTTTTAATGTAATTTAATAAGGATTACAAATATGTAGTAAACAACAAAAATTATAAACAAATTCATACACACACAAGTTAATAATAAATAACCTCCTTAAATAATATTACTTGATCTTATATATATGAATCAGAAAATGGTCCGGGTGGGAGACAAAATAACTCTCTTAATTAGGGAGAATTGTTTATTGGAAAGCCGACGTTTCGACTCATATTGCAGGTCTCCTTCAGGGCTAGTAATGGGATCAAGTGTTGAGGCTAACTGATCAAAAAAATTCTCTTAAACAGCTGAAGTGTTAGACTTCCAATAAACAGTTCTCCCTATGTAAGAGAGTTATTTTGTCTTACACCCGGACCATTTTCTTCCTAATAATAAATGATTATAATTAACAAGTAATTGGTTATTTGAGGCACGTTTCATTAAAGCAAAGACCATACATTACCTAAGCGAAAAAGTTTTATTTACGTTAAAATAGTTTACGCTGCAAAAATAATAAAAATAAAATAAATGATTAAATATAACTATTTTAATAAAAATCGTTTCTGATTTATATTTAGATCAAATTATTTAACTTTTAGGTGTATTGAATTATGCATTAAACGTTAGTAAATAGTGATTGATGTTGGTTGGTCAAAAGAGATAATTATGATGAAAAATAATCAAATTGCTTTCTTTTTATTTTGGTTTTTAAGAAAAATTAAAACTAATATTATTAATGAAAAGAGTGATTCCTCGATTGTAATCAGACATCAATAATTGGGAATCCCGTTTTTACAACAAAAACCGCTATATCTTTGTTGTAAATACATGCCACAATCGCCTTAGAGTGAGAGGCAGAGAGGGAGAACGCATATCCATTGTATTGGTTAAACATACTTCTTAACGGTCATTATTTTGTTTATAAAGATAGCAATAAATAGAAAAGTTAGATAAAATCTGGCTTGCGTGATTCGAGGAGTATTTATAGATGTTTTTATCAGCCGTGGCTTATTCCCAGGATCCTCGCCATCGGGTAAACATAAATAGTAATGCACGCCTCTTACAAAGCTGTTCCTCCGCTTTCTTGACACTATTAGCAGTCAATCCATTTGTTTCAACTTTCCTTATTAAGACTAACAAGTTTCTCTAAAATATCTGAAGATTAATTTGATTAATAATCTTGAGTAGATTATATTATACAAAAAATGTTGAGAGTTATAGGTATATTTTTTGAGCTGCTGATCTGACTTTGTGGACTACTGTAAAATTAAAATATATATCCCTTCAAAAAGTTCTCTTCAAAATTAAACTTAATATAAGATAAAAAAAGTACGACCAGAACTCATGTAGGGTCCTCTGTTCAGTACGTGATAAAATCCTACTTTTTGGACCAAAGTCGGGCACGGATTTGTCCGAGAAAGCGCTCAACACCCAGGTTTTCCTTCTATTAAGGCTAGCCACTTCATAGATTCTTCATCCACAGCTGGATTTGAACCCTCGAACTTCACGGCAACACAGCGCTCTACCACTGAGCTACCCCAATCCCTCAATTCTATTTTTACGTCATGAAATGTCTATGTTTTTTAAAATGAATCTTTTGTTACTTTAATATTTCGACCAATGCAGAATTTTGACTATTTTCTGACGTATTCCTAAATAAGTTTGCTGGTTTAGGTAAATGGCTGTACTTAAAATTATAGTGGTAAAAAAAAATTACCTATGTCCATTTGTATAATAGATGAAGGAATAAAGTGGTTCTAGATACCTAGTGAGATATATGCTAATCCTATCGTAAGTACCCTCATGTAAGTAATTCCATTGAGCATAATTAACTCGCTCGTAAAGCAGAGAGGTGATGGTACCAAGAGGAAGATGGAAGGACTAAATGATTTCAGCTAAGATTTAGGGCGGCTCTAGCTTAGTAATTGCCGGGGATGACCCTTAAGGAGAACTAGCTTTACGACGGCTGAAGGCCAATAAATCTAATGTCCCCGAGCAAATACACTCCTAATCAGTCCGAGAGATTTACTGTTGGTCCTCAGGGACGGGTCGTAAAGGCGTCGCAAGTCATCCCTGTTCATCTTGCAAGGGATTGTTATTATATATATCGCTAAATCACACCTATTCGATGACAGCTGGCTTAGTATGCGGAGGCATTCGTCGTATTCGAACCGTGGTCCTCGACCATTAAACTGGAAATAGTAACCAGTATAACTGCTTCTCTAAATAATGTGAAGGAGATAGAAGATGAAAACAACATGGAGATGAATAGGACAATCAGCAGTCTTCTACTCAAACATGAACCATGGTTAGTACAGAATCGATTCACTGAGATCCATGCTAAAGAAGAGAATGGCCATACAACATATGAGGCCTAGCGATTTCGGCTAATACGACACTTTGCAGTTTTATTTCTCATGGTCCTAGCCTGGTTATGAAGGTGAAGTTTCGGAAGCATGAAAAATACCTTGAATAAACAAACGAAAAATTTATAAAAGTAGTTTTGTAAGTTGGAGTTATCCACTGTAGATCCTGAACCATATCCTCATATGGTGACTTGATCTGTTAGTGGTGGTGAGGTGGAAAACCATGAACAAGTCGTGCATAAGGCTAGTGTAGCCACAGAGTTGATAAATCTCAGATTTATTTTTTTACTTATGAATACCGTCATAAGTGAGTACACATTTGGAAATAGAGGGGCTATTAAACCAAGCGAGCCTTAGGTCACTTAATCAATTTAAAGGATCGAAGGAATTTTTGAATAGATTATGAAGGAAATTATCATATATTGAGAAGATTAAAGAATAAGAAAGACTTTGCTTCATGAGATAGCATAAAGCATATGTATGTTTCTGCACGTTTTAAACATGATGAGTTTTTGGGGTCCAAGTCTTGATCGTATCATTTCAATCAGAGAAATAAACTGTGTAAATGGACTTTTTTTAATGTTTTTTCAAAGACAACTTTTCAATAGATTGGTTGTGGCGTATTGGTGTAGGGATTTTGTAAAACGTATTTCCAGCTTCTTTCTAACACTAATTGAATATTTTAATAGTGAGAAATAAATAACCTAAAATATTAAATTAAATTCAGTTTTTTGGTGGAGCATTCAACAATTAAAACTATACCGCTGTATAAAGATGCTCCTATATATGCGTTTATAGGGACGTATTGTACTCTGGGAAACATACAGAAATTTTAAGTGTACCATGGAATGTAATATCTGTTCCTGTAAATTGGCCTGGTAGATATTTTCCTTGGAGGATATCGCCCCTTGGATTTAGCGAGCTGACTCCTGAGCCTTGTAGATCGGCTATCTCCTCTCTCCTGTGCCCACTGGAAATTGGATAATGGCTACCGTTTCTGCCTTCGTTGACAGATGGCTCTGCCCGCGCTCTTCCCACACATTCCGGCTACTATTTCTTACAAGGCACGATAGCGACGAAAAAAAGTTAACGAGGGTGGAAGTGTCTGCACTTGGTGCTATGCTGTAACAGCGTGGATGCTACATTCCTAGATCATCTCAGATTGCATTGGTGTGCTATGTAGATACGATTAAAATATAGATTATGATAAAAAAAAAAATTGCCAATTCTTACATGTTCTGGTTCTTCAGGATTTCATACTTAAGGTGTTGTGAAACCTCGTGGAATCATCGAAACAATAGTAAACTAAATTTTTTATTAAACTGAAATCACAAAATAAACTCTGTAGATCTCTGTTTCTTTTTCACATCCTCCAAAATTCTATTTACAATTTAATACAAATTTACAATAAATAGAAGCAAATGCTTCTATATAAACAAAAGTATTCTGTTACCTTTTGGTATTTTAGGGCGTTACAGTGGGATGAGTCCGCTGAAGACGGTTTTTACTCAAACCGGCTCAAGGCCGCTGACGTTGTACAATACAAAACAGGAAGGGACTATTCAGCGAGATCAAGAAATAGCTGTAGATCTCATCTTTGGACAAAGCTAAACACGAAGGCTTGCAGATTTAATTTTCTGGGAATACAGTTTGATAATGAAAATTGATTTGCAAGGCAACAAAATACTTATTTCAAACTTATTATATATTTTATAAAATGTTCGTTCACCGATGTTTGCTAAATTAATGATGTGAGTACGGTATTTATAGTCTCATGTTCCATTGAATAATTTGAAAATTAAAGAAATGTAATACAATAATTCTAATAAACTATTTTTAAACATGCTTCATGTATTGTATTAAAAATGAGAGTCTTCATAAATTACATCAAAATAAGAGAGAAACTTCTTTGGATGTTTTAGGAAACTTATCATCGCTGTCAAAACAATACCGCCTATCTTCACTTCGGGCGATTTTACAGGAGAGAAAAAAAACTGAGCCATGTGCTATTGTATATTATCTTGTGTATATCGGTTATCTTTGGTTCTATTAGTGCTAGAGAGCTGAGAGATAGCTCATTTTAAAGAGGGTTTAATAGGATTTAATGTGATACTTGAACACATATTATATTAATGAATATTTAAAAAAAATGAAGAAAAACCAACTCAAAAATTTTTCAGAAACGATTTTTTGAGTTAACTCAATTTTACCCAAATTAACTAAATTTTATTTTTTATTAATGTTTAAGTTGGGTATACCCTCTTTAAAATGAGCTATCTCTCAGCTCTCTAGCACTAGTAAAACAAAAGTTATTGCAGATTTTTGATTTTAGCACAAGTTAAAAAACACGGCATTTTGTGATTTTTAGAAATGCATAACTAAAAAACTATTAGGGATACAATTTTTTGAAAATTATGTTTGAGTTCAGTATGTCAGAGAGTATAAATTAATCAAGTTTCAGCCAAATCTGAAATGGTCAAGTTGAAAACTTTGATTTGACATGGAATGATCCACTACTATGATGAATGTATGATTAATCTTGAGTAAGTTAGGGATAGTTTTGTGAAACATTTTCACTATGAATCCACACCATTTTCTGGTGTATCTCCTCTAATCATTCGTTCTATTTTATTAGTTTAATCGCTTGCTCATGTAATTATCAATTTTATGACGGAAGAATACATATGTACTGCCGTAATCTTTCATTCTTCGCTATCCAGTCTGAAACGAAAAAGCACTTTGAAGTTTTAAATTTTATAGATTTAATGTCTCGTAATGTAATAAAAAACATGAGGCTATAAGTGATATTTATCGTATATTCTTTGCAAAGTTATCGAAGGCTCAAGTTATGCAAAGGAGAGCAAAGATGGCCGAGCCCTTGGCATTTAGTTTATAAACATAATTATACAAAGGTAAATTGCCCCTGAGGATCTTCCCATTGAGATGTTAATAGTCCCATCATGCTCTATCATTTGGCTCCGACGTGCAGCAACATCACAAATATCACTCAGCTACCTTGAAGGAATACCAGTCCAAACAGAACACAAAAAGAACTCTTACATAGTGATTTAACGATTTAAACATAACAGAGCGATCAAATTATTAGAAATTAATTAAAATATTAAGTATTACTTACATTTGGGAGATATAAGTAATTCCTACCAGTTGAAGAAAGAAAATATATTTTAAATATTTTATTTGAAAAGAAAAGATATGGCCAGGCCCGGGACTCGAACCTCTCCGTAAAATGTATTTTAGCTCGAACCACAGTCTTTAAATTTAATTAGAATTTACATATACTATAATTATACTTTATATTTAATACAATTAAACATGCAATAATACATAAGGATGTGAATGTTACGGGTCAACGCTAAGCGCCGAACCGACTGTTTAACATCCATGGAGTAGTTAGTAGCGTTAGATAACGGCGAACTTATGGATCTTGAACTGGATAATCCTTGGATGGAAGATCGTAAACAATGAATGGTGATAAGGTCCATTGGGTTCGATAAGCCTTTTATAATCACTGCTATTCCATTTCAGCCGGTAAAATAAAATGTGCCGGTCAATGGACTGGATCAGTTCCTTAATACCTGAAGAATGGGGCGTAATATTAATTGCGGTGGAGAGAAGAAGAATGAGATGTCTAAAGATTAAAATTATTTGATGTGATTTCATTCATTTTTCAATGATAAATTTATGCGTGGTTATGCTTAGTTAAATTATTTTAAATAATTATTAACTATTTAATATTAATTAATTTAATAATGTATTTGAAATATTTTTCGAAAGCGATATTTCTCAATATTTAAGGGACGTATTGTAAAGTTGTAACTCATTTGTGAACTTCAGCGTTTTCTCATAATTATTAAATTATCACTTGCACTCAATGGATATTAAGTAAATAAACCCCTGAATTCATTTGAAAATAATAAATGTGATAAATGATTTTTATTACATTAATAGGTTAAAAGTTATTAATTTTATAATTAAAATCAAGTCTATTTTATATTACATTTATATGGTACTTCTTGCTATATTAAAAAATAATGTTTACTGATAAACTAATTTAAGCATATTTTGTAATCTGAAGCTGTTTTATAATATTTAATGCTATTGAGCGTTTATCAATAGCATTATCAAAATTCAGAATATCTGTTTCATGAAACAAGTTGTTATTTTTCGGGCAAAATATTAGTTTGTTTTTTTACTGTCAATAAATGTTTTGCTAACAATTAATACTTATAAATATTTACCTCGTCATCGTGAGATAGCCTCACAGCATTTTAAAAAATATTTTTCAATAGTAGATATGTAAACTTATGATGAAAAATTTCTCATCCTGTATTGAATCATTTTTATTTATATATAATTTATTTAAAATCTTGATTAAAAACAATTATTGGTTGGAACAAGTAAATATTGATGAGGGCGGAATGATATGGATCGTTGAGTGGAGCTTGTGGCATAGGTATTCTCAATTATTGCCTAATCCGATTCCAAAATTCCTGTCAATTTCTAAAATTTTATCAGAAATCGTCGGATTTTTTTCAGAATTCTGTAAATCCCCAGATCTGTATCCTTATTTCTTCTCCCTTGGTGGTCTCTAAAGAAATATCAGGTTAAAATATTAGAACCATACACCTCCATTAGAATCATATAATTCTTTATTTTGTTGTTTAGTCGACCATATTTAAGAAATATCTATTTATTTGACGAGAATCAGCCCTCAATGACTACGCGACTATGATGCAATGTTTTTTTTTGTTTTGTTTTTCATTTTTCCTCATGGTTTCACTGAAGGGTTTTCATCTTTCTTATGTCTACGTTTTGTATGGAAATTTTTATCTGTTTGCCACTAGTACCGCATTTTTGAAGAATTTTCGTTATTTCGTACAGTTTTCTAATAAATCTTGTGCAATCCCGTGTTTCTTTTTTTATTTGTTCTGTGTATCGTTGTTTGAATCTCATCAATCTTGTTGAATCTCATTTCTTCTCCCTCATCCTCATCACGTGACCATAAAATCTGAGTTTTCTTACTCTCATTCTGTTTCCAAGTCACGCATTTCACAGTAAATTTCTTTGTTGCATTTTAGCCGGTATTCTTCTGGTGGAAAGCACATAGTCTTGGCCCTGCACAATATCACTGGTTTTACCTCTGTATTGTAGTGCCTGATTTTGGCCTTTTTGGAGTGTCATTTTTTATAAAACATACTACTCGTAAAGCATGTTTTAAATTCTCCAAATTTTTAATTTTGTATTCTATGCTTTCATTTCAGATAAGTTTCTGCTGATTATTCCTCCCGGATATATAAATCTTTTAACTACGTGAATTTTAACGAATCCTGTTTTCACTTAAACATTTTATGAAAATATATTTTATTCATTGTTTGTTATTGTTATAATTATTTTCCATGACCTTGAGTCCACCACCATGAGTGTTTCTATTTCTTTTTTGTCGTTTTTTTTTTTTTTTTTTTTGAGCTCATGGAAAGACAGAAAACGATTTATAATTATTTAATTTATTTATTGATAACAATAACAAAGCTTATTTGAAACTAAGTAACAAATATACATATATATCTTTTGTTATTGAATACTTTTTATCTGACCAAACGAATCATAGATTCACTAAATAAGACATGATCTTTTTAATATTTTTTCCTAATTCAACTAATCGAGAAATTTGTTGCTCACATAAAAAATAAATTATATTTTTTACCATGTTCGTCAACGAAATTTAAATACCATCATAACAAAATACCTGTAATACATTGTGTATTATGTATGTATGTTGTGTAAGGTTAAATATGATGCGTAAGGTTAAATATGATATATTATGTGAGGTATCTTTAACTTTCTCATGACCCTTACAAGTTTGATCTATTTGAGGTTCATATATTCCACCTAGAGCCCTAGGGGGTCTGGCCTTTGACCCAATGGTTCACCTCCGACTTGTGTAGGCCCAATGCATTTCGGTTCCATTGATTTTTTCTCTTTATTCGTTGGCCTTCTTATCGATCAGATCATTAACTTTTAGTTTATAAAAAAAAAATAATCAGATTAAGTTCTCAATTGTTATTTTGCTATATCGAATTGTGATAAGTGCATATATCAAGAAATTTCTTGGTGTATTGAATGTCATAAATGAAATTTTCTGTAAATTATTATCGTTCGTGTTTTCAAGCTGTGCATTGTTATTTAAAGAAAAAAGTAAAACATTCAGATCGTGCGACGATGAAAAGTATCCGATTCATCGATATCGATACAATTATTCTGGAATAAGTAGGCAATGATTTGTATTGACTTGTTCCTATTTCTTAAAAATAGACCACTCCATAAATATTGTTGTATGTTTTTATGGCGACTCTCCTTTTGGAAAATTGAACTAGTATGGTGATTTACTAATAAAGGTCTATTTTTCATTGATAAACTTTTTTTATTAACCTATTTTTACTGTTACTCTATATATGTATGAAATATTTTTGTTATTAGTAGTAAGTAATTATCATAAACATTTTTAAGGACTTGGAAAAACAATTCAAATCATTTTGAGTTTTATTTATTGTATATAGTTTTGGGGAGCGGAGTGGCTCAGTGGTAGAGCACTGAGTTGCCATGCCGGAAATCCTGGCCCAAATCCCGCTGCAGGGCAGTACTTTTATTAAGGCAGTAAAGCAGTCTGTTTGCGGCCGGAGATGGATCATACAGGATCTAGGACCCTTCTGGGGCTCATGCAGCCTCTATAAAATATTATAGAAATAGGGTAACCAAAATAAGGGGGAAATCTGGCGGTTGAGTGTGACCAATGACAAGTCACCTTGCAGAACCGTTGTCCTTGAAACATTACAGTTTCTAACTTGTACTGAACCCCAGACCCTTCACAGGTTGTAGTGGTCTGGTCAGGTTACCTAATTTTTTGCTGTGATATATTGATTAATTGTAAACTTAACTCAAAAGACTTTAAATGAGGCAATGTAGCCGATATTCGGTAATATTTGGTATCATATGGCTGAACATTTGTTTATTTTATTTCTCCAATCATTTTTATAAAATATCAAATTCCTAATCCACATTTGAATTATTATAATGAATAATTAAAATATTTTCCCCATTTCGTAAAGTTTTGAAAGCTAAATTTGCATTTAAATAATTTATGCTAAATTTAGTTTATGGAAGTTTAGACATCGGTTTATAGAGACCACTTAGGCTGTACTTAATAAAATAAAAGTACTTCATAATCATAAAATTGTCTAAACTTATTTAATTGTTCTGTACATAGTTGTATATGTTTTGAAAACACATTGTACAATTGTTATTAGAGTTGTTTCCATTACTTGGTTCCAGTTATTTTAGGGTGTTACAGCAGCACTCGGTTCCTAGACTAGTTAACATAACAACTGAACCGGAGAAAGTGTAGCCGGACCCCCTAAAAGCGAGATTTAAGATATCAGCTATATTGTAGGATCAGTGGTGCTATATATTATATCCGAGGAGCGGTTATGGAAATGTAACTCCTTCTAGTGGGGACATTCCCTGTTATATATACAGAGTATATATACAGTTATTTATATAGTTATGTATACAGGCCCGGAGTAATATACAAATGTAACCACTTATACGTCAGCCCTTTGTATACTATCCGATGGTTGTTCAGGTCGCTCTGCGAAAGAGATTTATTCACGAACTGAATCCTTTATTCACAACCCGTATAAGGAATAGGCGTCAGTTGCCTAGGGGTATTTTGATGGAGTCTGGAAAGCGCTAGTGCGTGCACGTTTAGACGGAAAAGAGGAGGCTGCAGAGGAGATGTGCACCCAACTGGATACCAATTGTGTTGGTGCAGGTCTCGCGGTAGTAGCAAGTACGGATTCAATCAATGCTTTATCCTTTTTCTGTAACGATCTTATACTCACAAAGCTAATTGATAGGCCACGGAACAGACCATTCTGCCGTACATTTCCTATAAATATCGATACACATGTTTGTAAATAAGTAACTATAGTTGCTTGAGATTCTTCTTTAATAATTCATTTACTTCATTAAATAAAAAGGATGTTCAATAACATAAAAAAAATAATAATTATATGACGTACAAATAAAATGCATAAACTGTAACAGTACAATTGAATATACAATAGTCTTAGATTCAGCACATGATAGGGACTGTACTGTTTCTAAGCCGACGGTTGCCAAGGAGGATGAATCGATAAAGCTCAATGTACCATGAACTCTGGATATGTGGGGACATTAGTATGTCTTACACAAATACATTGATGTTTATACTTTATATTATACATGTATTATAATTCAGAACTGCACAAGATTGCACTTTCTTCATTTTTAGTAACGAATTTCCCGATTATTTTTTGTACCTTGGATGATATCGATCTTTATAATCGAAAAATCTCATAATGTAGTGTACCATAACTACTATACATACCTCCATATATCATAATACATATACATAATTTAGACATAAGTATTAACCAAGCTTTATTTTAATCAAAATAGTTTAAGTATTTCTTTCATATAGGTTAAAACTGTTCCTTATTGGTTAAAAAAACTGTATCCCTACCACTCATGAGTACATGATAGAAGCAGTATTGTTTCTTGGACAACGGTTGTGCATGGAGGTCATTTGTCCTAGATCACGCTCAACTATAAGATTTTCCCCCTTTTTTGGGTACCCACTTTATGGCGGCTCGGTGATCCCCAGGAGAGTCCTAAATCCCATAGGATCCATCTGCCGGCATTGCAACTCAGCGCACTACCACTGAGCCACTCCGCTCTCAATTGTTTTAAACACTTTTTCCCCATACCTACCGGGATTAACAGTTTAAAATAAAATATTGTTATTTATCTTTACTTCTTCATAAAAAAAAGAGAAGGAAATAAAATCAAGCATCATTTAGATACTTTACCATTAGACTCAATTTCCATAGTGTATAATAAGCTTCATCGGCTAAATTAAATGATTTATCTGCTACAGGCAGATTCTTACCCAGGAACGTTAGTACAGAAACACAGCGCTCTACATACTCTGCTACTCCGATCATTATTAAACTATCCTCCGTTACATGGTGGTCTATCGTTAAATACCTGTAACTATCCCAAGAGAAGAATTATAAAAAGAAGGGCCAGTAAGAGGCTCGACAATTAGACGCCCTGATTTCCATATCCTGGGGGGTTAGGAAGCTACCGTCTCCCCCGTTCCCTGTCATTAGCTCGCCGCTCTGGTCTAATGCTATCCTCTTGGCTCTAGTTAGCCTATATGGGATCCAGCCTAGAGGGCTTATCTGTCCTTGGCTACCAGCGCAGTTTGGTTACCTATACGGTAATTGAAGCAAGTCAATAGTAATTATACCTACATGATAACAATGTAACATTGTCTCGAAGCCTCGCCAAAAAATAGTTTAACGAGCATACTACTCTTCTTTTTTTTTTTTTGAGAATAGAATAATTTATTGATATTTACAACTGTAATTATATTACATCAAGTAAATTTATGAATGTAAATTTATGCTGTATGAACAAAGGACATGAAAAAAAAACACTTGTGGAGAAACTATCCATTGATAGCTCTCCAATAAAGTTCTATAGTAGAAGGTCTCGAGGCCATCTTCTTTTCAGACGCCTCGGAGGGTTATCAGGAATATTATGGGAAGCAAGTCGAGAGATTAGCGGATTCAAGTGTGTATGGAGCTTTTCATGGAAGGATAGGTATCTAGTTTGGGCCAAATCAGCAACATATGGGATGTTAAGATTATGATGGATGAGTTTGTTTTTGACCTAATTATGAGCATTGAGAATTTTTGCGAAGGATTTTGGATTGTAAGGATTGGATACGAGATGAATTGGATGGTTTAGTAGAGCCCCAAAGCTAACTCCCTATGTCCAAATAGGTCTGATAACTGTCATGTAAACGAGTCTTTTGTAATTAATTGGGAGCTTTGAACGTTTGTCCAGTAAATGTTGCAGTAGGCGAAAACGTCGAGCAGTTTCTTGTCTTTTCAGTCTTGTATGACTCTTTTTGTATCTCAAGAACGAGAAGAAAAAAATATTATTACCATACCAATATATGTATATATAAAAATGTATAAGATATCAATTTTGTTTCTTCCTATAATCTACACATATGTCTGATGAAGTAACAGAATCCACCGGTGATGCAATATCTTTTGCCTGCCTCCATCCTGCTACCATCATAAACACCCATCCTTCATATCATAGATAGATCTGATATGAAATATATCATATATATTACAGCAAAATTTAAATTTTATATAGTTGTAACTGTAGCCGTTTTAGCGAAGTTTTACTATAAATTTCAATATTTTTACATATAGTGAAGGTATGAAAGATTAGATATATTCTATACCAAGAAAAATAGTTCATCAATGACTGTTTCAGATAACAAGATAATTACGATTTTACAGGTATAGTAGGTTTTATAGTGGATTTTGCTGGTCGATTATGTTCCCCCCGAATTAATGAACTGCCGATTATGCTCTCGAAATGACGCGAATCGTCTCCGAAGAGAGAAAGTAGGAAATAGTTAAGGCACAGTGTACGTGCTGTAATGTGCTAGCTTTGGGTTTTCTTGCTCGATGCAATTAGTTTAAAATCCTGGATGAGTTAAAAAGATAATCGATAGTATAATTTAACACAGATGAAATGAGGAAGTATTTTCGTTTGCTATAATGTTTTGAAAATAAAAGGTATGCTGAATATAATAGATAATACGGAATGCAACTTATTGTATTTTATACAAACGCCATTGTATTTCTCGAAGAAACCTAAGAATTTCAATATTGGCGGAACTATAGTGTCACCAGAATGGTGGAATAAACTACACGGGTCATTGATTAGTGGATGATGTTCGTAGAAAAACATAAAAAAACCAACACATTAACACATTCATACATTTTTAGAAATCCATGTACTTTTATCGAAAATCATTTTGAAATTTTGAGATATGAAATACATCATATATATTACAGCAAAATTTAAATTTTATATAGTTGTAACTGTAGCCGTTTTAGCGAAATTTGGTTTTACTGTAAATTTCAATATTTTTACGTATAGTGAAGGTATGAAAGATTAGATATACTCTATACCAAGAAATATAGTTCATCAATGACTGTTTCAGATAACAAGATGTTAATATGTGTCTGGAGATTCGGTCCCAGGGTAGGTCAGCTTTGGAGGAAGAATAGGTCGTGGAGCTGACCCAGAACGACCATAATACTTGGTCTTATTTTTATCTTATGTATGTTATCCCGAATAGTTTAAACTGGCTTTGAACCCGACCATTTTCAGAAAGGTCTCTAATGAATTGGGATTAAAATTATTGGTTATGTGTCTATTTGCAACGAGTTAAAATAGTGCAGACGATTACGGAATTAAATAAAGATTTCAATGAGGTTGTTTATACTATTATTTATAACATTGCCACTAAGCTAAATAGTTAATTATTTAATTCGTGACATTATTTATCTTTTATCTACAAGTTTGTACAGATTTATTATTACCGAACTAAAGTTTCCCCATTTGATCTCGTATCGCTGATTTAATTTTCGACCTTACAAGTTTGGACTAAGAAGCTTTTAGAATGATAATTTACTTTAAGAGCAACCTAGCAATTTATTCCTTTATATAGGTATGTGGTCGAATCAACATATACATTGATATGATACCGAATTACTGATTCTGGTCATTAAATCTGGAGTTAGCAAAAAATACGAAAAATAAAAAGAAAAGGAGAAGAAGTAGAAATTACTGGAGATTTAGTCCTCACGATTTCCTGCCTTGTCGGAAATTAAGCCCAGAAGCAATCTCGACCTAGACATAGCGCGCCAATAAAGTCAGTAATTGATGGGAACAGACCCGCGGATCCTGAGTGGTATTACTGCCACTAGCGAAATAGATCGGCAACTGTAAAAGTTTAGCGATGATTCCAGGTTATTCTCCAACGCTAAAGCATTTTATGATTTAACATCTGGCTCCAGCATCTATTTCATAGCTGTTTTACAACTATTAGCATGTGAAAATACTGGTTTTAGCTCACTTCATATGGATAGCTCTGGTCCGAATTAGCCGAAACAGGAATGAAGATTTTTATCACCAATTCATTAATTATTCCAAATAAGAAGTGTTTACGAGGTCCCTTGTTTATGTAGACCAGCTGTAGATTTTTCAGGTAAGTCGAAAATGCAGCATCTATCTGTAATGGGATTTGGTTCTGTCACAACTTGGCTCAAACATGTGATGATAAATTATTATAATTAGATTGATTTAATTTAAAGGTGTTAATGTCATTAACTTAATGAACCTAACCGATTTCTTTTTATTGTAAATTTATTTGTCAATCTCCTGGATTCTATCTGATTTGGCCCCAACTAGATACCTAATCTTCCATGACAAGCTCACACACTTGAATCCGCTAGTCTCTCAACTTGCTTCCCATACTATTCCTGAAAACCCTCTGAGGCGTTTGAAAAGAAGACGGCCTCGAGACCTTCTACAATAGAACTTCATTGGAGTGCAACCGTTACCGGTAGTAGAAAGTACCGATAGGTAGTTTCTCCACGAGTGTTTTTTGTTTTCATGTCATTTGTTCATATTAGCAGATTTACTTGTTGTAATATTATTACAGTTGCCAATATCAATAAATTAATCTAAAAATATAAAATTTGTCAATCTTGCAATCAACTTGGTTATCTGTAAGACATTCGATGGCGTTGTTTATAATTGCAAATTTATATTTTCTCGCATAACGTTATCGATTTACACTTTTCATGTCAAATACATTCCAAAATAATTGCTAAAAAGCTAATAAGTGCAACATATGATGGTTATACCGAGGTGTAGGTGTGTGCTTGTGTAAAGGATGGTTTTACAAATTAGTATTTAGGCGATAATCCCAATGTTGTCCATGCACATCAATACACTGTTGTCCTTTGGATTGAGTGAATTCTAGTGGATTTCTTTGCGATGGGAGTTGCTTTCATGCTTTCCTCGATACAAAGGACTAAATTTGGCAACCACTTCTTCACCGAGGCCGTAGAATTCTATAAATTCTAATATATAATTATTTAGATTTGCATTATACAAGTACTTCTTAATATATACAATTACAAAAGTTTTAAAATTATATTTTGGAGAGAAGCGAATTTCCTTAGCGGTATTTCTTCATTTATCGAGCTCGATGAATCGATTCGTCATCTGTTTCAAAACAAGCGGAGACGGAAATTCTTCTGCCAAAGACTGTAATGACGCGTTACGAAGATAGCGAGGAGGACCTGGAGGACCTTTCGCCGGAGGAGCTGGCAATGTAGAAAGTGCGGGAGTGCGGGAGCACGTCCGGGGCTACGTGGCCTCTCCAATCCAAGCCTCTGTCCACAATTGTTATCATTTCCGATGTCGTCTTCACCTTTAGCTCCTCTGCCATTTCGGATCTGAAATGTGTTCTTTGCAATCGTAAATGTCCCGTTGCTCTCTTACCTCAGCCGGGGGTTAGGAGGGGGAAGGGGAATCGCCAATGACAGGGTGGACATCTAATATCCGTAGCAAGTGGTCTTCTTCTCTTGGAACTCTGAGGAATTTCTTAAAAGTTCATCTCACCGGTCTTCCTCACTGCGTTTAAGTCAAGCTGTAATAAATTAAATGATAAAACAATACAATCATTTATCACTGCTTCCTTTTAGAAAATTCTTCATCAAGGCGACATGAACTTATGAAAAATAATTGATTATTGATGGAATTGAACCAATTTATCAGTGTTTCAAGTCAAGAGCGCCTTATTTTCCCAGCACTTCCATACACAGGATGTTTTCCCCAATCATTCACCTGATAGTTTATTTCACTCTCCTTGCACTATATGCCGCAGGTACTGCATTTTTCTTGACTTTATGTTCGGTTGGACTTCCCTCCTTTATAATGCTTGTCAGTACTGTGATACCTTAACATTTTCCTTTATCATAGCCCATGTCTGCATTCCATGACAGAGTTTTGGGGGCACGAAACACTTCATGAGTCCGATTTGAGGGTTATATCTAGATCTCTGCTGCACAACAATTTTATTTTTCTCACTTTAAACATCTCTTAAATTAGTTATTACATTTAGAAAGTTTTCTCTCTCACTTGCTCTCTCTCTTCTAATCTCTCACTCTCGCTACTCCCCCTCCTTAATAAACGTGATAGTTTTAAAGGACAACAAGTTTTAGGATAAAATATGGAAAATATAAAAGACTTTGTTGATTTCTTCTGGTTTATATCGTGTTGATAAATTTTTCGCCAACTTTTCGCCAACCATGCTGCTGACTTATTTTTTGCTCATTCTCATCACAGCCCTGAAGAAAAATTTATCAACACGATCTAAACCAGAAGAAATCAACAGTCTTTTGTAACAATAGTGGCCGTGGAAACCTAAAAGAGTTTTTATGGTTAATTTACTTTTCCTTTTTCACCTTAAATATAAAATACGGATTGACCTCTTATTAAGAATATTAATCATTCTTTTGTATTATTAAGGTTGTTTAGAACATCTATATAGCAAATATATCGAGTATATTTCTTTTATTTGCTGTAAATTCTAATCGTAGTAGTTAATATAATCACTCAAGGTAAAATCCTCGGGAAAGGTTTGTTCTTCTTTTGCAGGAATAACTTCATGAAGATCATTTCAGGAAAGGAGAATTCAGAATAGTAATTATGTAAGTAGTCCAAAGTTGGATATATTTTTGAGAATCTAATTACTAATTTCATTATTATAAATTGATATTGCTATGGTTGTTTTCATGATTGCAATTACGCTGTCATGTTTAATACTATGGGGAAAACTACGGGACTAAATGTTGTAATTCGAAGGAGCGCATTAGGTTGTAATGTTGATGGTATGGTGCCTGGGAGTATGCAAAGCGTATCGAGAGAAGGCTAGGTGAAGATTAGTGAAAGTGGAGGGATCCCTGGCATCTGGATAGGTCAGGGGTCTTAGCTTAGTGAAGATGCTTCGAGAGAAGTTCCTTTCCGTTCTAAGCGGTGTACTCCTTCGGTACCAGGCACTGCTTGAGTACTAAGTACTGCTTGGATGCTGAGTATAGTATCATATTCTCTAGCAGCAACTTGGTTGTATACTACCCTGCTTATTGTACATGTTAGTCGCTAAAGCCATATTTGTATGTGAATAGTAGTTTTAGAATGTTAAACTTGCACATTCCAGTTTCTAGTTAATTATCCGATGGATTGTTGATATTCTACTATAATCTTTACACAGTTATAAGAGATTATCCTGAATTATCGTACTTAGGGAAGCAGAATAGTGTCGTTCTCGGAGCTAAGTTAGGTTTAGAAAATGGAGTAATCGATGATATGATTCTGCTATCCTATTGGCCTAGTCAATTTTCACCGGGGTTGCAGATATATCTTTGACACAATGACAAAGTGGTGTACCTGGAATATTCTGTTATTATTTTTAGCATGTTGCATTTTAATGTCGTTTTTATTAATCTTTAGATTGGCTGACAACAACATAATCATTAATTATTAATAAAAGTTATGGCCAAAATGATTAAGAAATTGGAATCCTTATTTTTGTGATCATAATATAAATACATCTCATTTTTACAAGTACAAAACTTTAGCATGTGTATATTTTAGATGAGTGAAATTAATTTTATCACCTTTTTTTTTAGGAAGTAGCGTCTTCTTCAGCTGTTTACATTGAAATAGTTTAATTTAAGTTTAAACAACTTTAGCGTCGTAATTTATAGTTGATCGTCTCAAACCTTTTCAAGTTCATGATATAATTTAGATAATTCAATAATTTTTCTATAAACGTTAGTAATATATTGGAAGTGGAACAACTATCTTTCAGTCAGATTGTATTTGTTTAATCATTATTTATTATATACACAATCATTTCCTTAAACATTAAAACTATGTTAGAAGTCGGCTTACAAAAAGTGTATATTTATTGTTGTGTATATTATTGCATTCCAAATTTTATTAGCAGTTAAGAAAATGTACCCAGCTCGTCATAGTAATAATATTTTTTAAATCACAGAACTGTTATCAAATATGGAAAGATCCACATATTTCCACAGAATCAATAATATGATACATGTTAAAAAAGTTAATATACCAAATAATATAATCAAATAACAGAGCGAATTGAGGAATAAAGAAAAAATTTCTGATTTCCTATAGGTATCTTTATAAGCATATTTTTGTAACCATATAATATAATTAACAGAATTGAAATTATTTTTTGTTTTGAGTACTTTATTTAATAATTAAAAAATCATTATGAACAGAGTAAGAGCTTTGATGAAACTGATAATCATACGAATATATACAAATTTCAGCCAAAATAACAGAATTTTTTTTTACGATAAGTAAAACATGTACGATGATAATGTAATTATTTTTATAATTATTTTATTTGATTATATATATAAAAAAAACTCCCCAATTTAATGCATAAGCTTGTACGGGTTCACTGAACCGTGAGAACGGGGTAGTGAATGCTAAGCCGGCAATGCAGACTTATATCCGCAGGGAATAATTCTACACCAGTCACCGTTTTTAATGAAACATAGCATCATTTTAAAAGTACGAATAATATTACAAACATAATTCATTTTATCACGGAAGTTTAGGCCTGAATGGTGAGAACTAACATATATGGCCATAGATACGACATGAGGAGTCTGAAATTACACAAAAATATTTTATGGATTGCTGAAAATACGACATATTTAATAAATTGAGATTTTTTTTGGAATCTGTAAAGAGGAAAATATGTAATTAAATGTTAACCAAAAGTATAAAATTTCTTTCAGTTTTGATGGTAAAACAAGTAAATACTATTAATATAACTGAATATACCATGTTTCAAACTTTTATTTGTATTTTATTTAAATATCATTACTATAAAAACGTTTAATCATAAATTACAACACGTTCCTTATTGTGTCAGGGTATACAATTTCATAGTTACAGTAATGTAACAAATTTGACAAAGGAATTATAATTTGATCAATTACTTTTTAAGGTATTTTTTTTATTGGTAATTGTTTTTATCAAGATTGCCACTCTTCTAAGTTCTAGGGATCTTTGATTTAATGGATGTAAAATGGAGGTCGCCACCCTGTAGATGCCGGGTATTCGTTAAAGAACCCTATCCTAATTAAACCTGGATAGACAAAATATATATACATATATATATATATATATATATATATATATATATATATATATATATATATATATATGTAACTAATAAAAAATATATATGTATATATTAAGACTCCTAATACATGATAAAGTGGCACTTAAGGCGTCAGACATTAAGTGACGTTTAAGAAACTAACAATAAATAAATTTAAAAAACACATGTTTGCAAATAAACATTAATCAGTATTAACATTCATTACCATTTATTTTATTGATTTTTTTTTCATTTGATATAATGCTTTATTGAGCTGTTAATATACAAGGAATACCAAAATTATATACTAATATATTATAGAAACACAAATAATCGCCTGTAACGCACAGAATGCCATAATACCACAAGAATATATCCGTGGAACCGCACGAAATGCTGACGATGTAAGAAGAATTTGAGAGTTATCAGATGACCTAAAGGCTTGGAATAAATCAAGAGAAAAATCTAGGGCGAGGGATAAAAAAGATAAAAAAGAGAAGATGGACCAGTTGACCGTTAGCCTCACTGTCTCGCTCCTCTTCAGCGGCTGCACCTGCTCCAAATAATAACTGACTGGTTTGTTGTAGGCTGTACTCTCTGTCACCCTCATCGTTCTGAGTGTCGTCGTAGAGAACAGGAAGGAGAAGTTGGCATTGAAGTTGGGTCTGTGCTGATAAGCAGTTCATAGATCTAGAATTTAATATTTAATGTGTAATCTAGGTAGGTCTTGGGTTCCAGTACAAGTTAGTGCTGCTACTATTTTCAAACTAAGGGTATTGTAGAGCGGTGATATGGCCATGATCAGGCTCAATCGTCAGATTTTATCGCATATTTAGAGTTCCCACTTTATAGATAATGAGTGAACCGCACGAGGTTCAACAGATCCCAGGGAAGGGTCGTTCTTTTTCTATTGACAGGTTAATTACTTTATCTGCGACTGCCAAATTCGAACCCGACACAGCTGAGCTACTCAGCACTCTACCCACTGATCTACCCAAAAAAATATTAAGTATACCTAAAAATGCTAATGAAAAATAATGAATAGTGCTATTAAAAATGTCAATACAAGTCATATATGGTGTACATTACATCATGTCTACTTCATAACAGATTTTGGCTAGGATGGAAATAATTAATTAAATTATTTATGAAAATGAGATTTACTTTAATAATAATAAAATAATTTATAGTAATAAGATTTACTTATTATTATTGCGAGGTTACTGCAGTTGAGCAAGCTGTTCTTGAGGTGATTTGAGAGAGATCTAGGTATCCATTTGGTTTGGCAACACTTCTCCCGATTGTTTAGTTTCGAAAGAGAAATTGGAGCGGGTAACCACAAAGGGCCAATATGGTAGTTCTTCGTAAATAATAAGATCACCTTTCTGGGTTAACACCTCCGCAAACCGTACCACTTTCCCGGGCTCAAGTGCTCAGCTCATCCTGCCAAGAAACAGGAGACCGTTAGTAACAGACACTATATTTATTTTTTAACTTGCTCTTACAAAATAATAAAAATGTAACCTTTAAAAGTTAATAATCCTACAAAAAAGCACTACTTTTTTTTCAAAAACACTGAAGTTGAAATTGTTACCATTGTATGTAACAGCCTACGTGCTGTATTTTATAAATGATATTATTTTTCATATAGAATATTTTTCTTGATCAAGCAGTGTTAAATAAGTAATAATGCAATTACACATTTTAAAAACAATAAAAACCTACCAATATGTGTAATGAATTAATTGTGTAACGTTTTAAGTGTATATTAGGAAGAAATATGCATGACGCAATACATAACATGCATCATAACATAACATGCATGAGCACGATCGAGAACAGAATGGGATTAAAAAATAACATTATTTCAAATTATTGTGTTGTACACAGGTAAAATCTATTTTAAGAATAAAACGTGAGTTTTAAATAAATCAGACTCTCAGATATTATACCTTGGAAGTTAACTATTTGTCATATTATATGTGATTAATTCGAATTGCAATAAAAAGAAAAACAAATGCAAGTTTATGTATATTATTAATCTTTACTAATGTTGCAACTCATGCAGTAATGTCACTATGAGGTCCTAACATGAATTTCTTTCGATCAAGTAGGATGCTACTTTCTTATCATAACCTGATATTTTAACGGATAGGTTTTGGAAATTCCTGTTAGGTCGCTAAACAATTTTAATTACACTTCATTACAAAAATCGATTAAACGTACAGAAACACCAAAACCTTCAAAATAAGGTCATTTGCCAGAGGTATTCATACTCGTATTCCTATTCATTAGGAATGTTAAAATTATCGCCGATTTAATTACACCACAGCGCTATGCTGCGCATTACCAGGACGATTACAAACTCTCAACTGATTTTTTTTCAGTTGAAGTTGGGATTTTAACGTTTTTAACGATTAGAATATACTGAATAGATACATAATGTCCAATTTCATGATCTCCCTTCGGCGGTAAATTATAATTTATAAAAATCTTAATATAAAAATACAATTAATAACTATTGAATTATTATTAGTGTACATATGAGGCATTCAGGATTAAAAGCGATAACTGGAGTTTTAAAAACTTGAATTTTCGACATTTTTTGTTGTATAGACAAGCTATCTTTATTCTCCCGAAACGTCAGTCTCGGAAATGAACTAAACCATGAGAAATAAGGCGGAAAAGTTTCGTGTTTGACATAACTGCTTTACTAAACTAGCGAAGAATGACTTCTTCATTTTTGAAATTTTGGAGTGATCAGCTTTTGATCCTGAACGCCTCATATAATGCTCACACCCAAAGCATAATTGAAAATTAAGGTTATACAAACAAACTCGGTGAAATTTACTGTTCTTATTTTGAATGAATGTATACCGGATTCTTCAATAACAAAATGTTTAGTTATTAAATTAAGTAGGTAGGAAAAGGGAATCTAATTATGGAAAATGTGTATACTTGGGCAATCATTTCATCTAGAATTTAATAATGTAGATTTTTTTTTTCGATAAATGTTTGTTGAATTTTCAATATCCCTGAAGTGTGATTTGGATTTAATGGTTTCATATCTCAGTAGAAAGGAGAAATTATTTAATCCTGCCATTTTCCATTACACAAGAACCAATTTTTTGTTTATAAAATTTCTCAAGCCAACGACGAATAGTTTGTCACAACACCCTTCCCCGACCGTGGTGATGAAGTTTGAACTCATAAAAAAATGAACGATAATCGCTTGTTTTCAAGGTCACATTTGATGGCATACTAAACAATGTTCGTTCAGTTGTAGTTAAATATTATTTAAAAAAAGGATTAAAAGCTCATTACAATCAGAAAACATTGTTAGTAAACAACAGAAGTCCACTGATTCCGCTTAGAATTTCGGAAATAATAAAAACGGCCATTCCATATGAAATGACCCAGCAGATGGGTTGACTGACAGCCAAGTAAAATCCTACATCAGAGTTGGGCAAAAGGCAATTACAATTATAATTATAATTTCTTACCATTGCTGTAATTTCATACTAAAATTACTTCAGGAAACATTACAATTGTATTTATGGACAGCCAAATGACCAAATGGCTCAACAGATAATTTTATTCTTTTTACTCTAAATTAGAATGATTGAAATGTGAAAATTGAAATTACGTAGTCGAAGTTTATATATATACAATATTTTATATGAAGAAGGTTATATCTGTGGCACCTGTGCATAGTGGGCTAAGTCGAATTTTGTGAATTTCAAGCTATCTACTTAGAATCGTAATTTTTCTGAACTTATTTTAAGTTCAAGATTGGAGTATCAGCCCATATATTCACAAAGGAATAACCTTCATTGCAATGGACGGAACACTTAGCGTGTTAGACATAAGGAAAGAGAAAAATATTACAATTCTAAGTAGATACCTTGAAATTCACAAAATTCGACTTATCCCACTATGCACAGGTGCCACAGATATATGAGATATCATTTTGTAACGTTAAATGCAATCTAAAATACTTGAGATAAGTTATTATAAATAAATGTGTTATAAATAAATTCGTGTATTAAAATATCCGATCTTGACAATGCCACAACTGTAGTTCCGCTAACCGAAAATGTTTAAAATCATAATTGTTATTCATCATAAATAATATTGTCTGCGATGATATGGAAAAACAGATAAAAGTAACACATAACGTTGAGCTGTGCTTTTATCATTAGATAATTACTTTATCACAAACGAAACAAACAAAGCGAATAACAATGAAATAAGGATTATTCTGTTGTTATGATACTTGAGTATATTTAGATAAAACAAAGAACAAAATTTTTTCTCATTTCTTAACTGATTCTCTGATGGAAATGTCAATTTAAAATAAGAAAATTATTATAAGCGAATTTTGGGAAATATCAAAGAATCCTTAGCGCCAATGGTTGAAGAGTCTTATAGAGTTTAAGAAATGCAGGAAGAAGTTACAACTCCATTACGAAGCTAATTCAGGTAAGCAAAAACATTTTTTTGTATGTAGAAATACTTAGGCATTTGGTGGAGAACGCAGGCTTCTTGTGACTTGTGAAGAGGATGGAGTTAAGAACGCTCTAAAAAAATGCTCATTGGAAGAGGAAGGAGGGCAGATGGTTGGAGTAATATATAAAATATAATTTTCCAAAAATTGTTATAAAGTTACAAATACAGATGTATTTAAAAATTATACGATCCTATTAGGGTCACCCCTCAAAGCGATGGTCGGAGTAATATATAAAATATAAATTTTCAAAAATTTGAAGAGTTTGATCTCCTCAGAGCGAATAAATCTTTCGCCGGTTTAGTTGATGCAAACATTCGAACAGTAGAAACCTTTAAAAATTGTTATAAAGTTACAAATACAGATGTATTTAAAAATTATACGACCCTATTAGGGTCGCCCCTCAAAGCGATGGTTGTAGTAATATATAAAATATAAATTTTCAAAAATTTTACGAGTTTGATCTCCTCAGAGCGAATAAATCTTTCGCCGGTTTAGTTGATGCAAACATTCGAACAGTAGAGTATTCATGCATTAATTGATTAAATATTCAACGGGAGTGAACTAAATATAATTTTATTTAATATTAAATTTAATTATTATTTTAGATTATTAAATATGGTGTAACGCTTTTTATTAAATTATTCTATCGGTCTTCGAATAGGAACTGAAGGTCGAGTGGTTTATAGGGCTACACTGATTGCATTAGCAGGCCATTCCTGCTACTGGATTCAGTGAGGCGAACCATCCACTATAAAAAATGGGTAACGTAACCACAGCAGCACCTCAAGGGTGGTTTGGAAGTCTGCTTTATCATAGCTATTTTCTTCTTCTTTTTAATTATAATTATTAATTATAATTTATAAATAAATATATGTTTTATAATTTAATATTATCCAAGATTCGAACCATTCATTCTTAATTATTCGTCCTAATATGTATGCGCTATTTGCCAATTTCGTTTAATTTTCAACCTTCATCATTATTTATAACCTTCCTCTTGTTCCTCCTTGAGCCTTTCAGCGTGGAGGTGCCTCCTTCCATACACGCATCCCGGTTCCTGGCTAGGGCCTTCATGGCATTCAGGCCTTTTTTGCTTTTCAGAGGATTTTTGCTTTTCGTCCTTGAGTTTCCTCAAATTCGTTAAGTAAGTGTTCTAAGTCAGAATAGGGAGTTTTTGAAAGATCTTTTTCCATAAAATCGGAAATTTGTTCGGCCACTTCTGCATCAAGGGCTTCCCAGACTTAAACTGGGGGTGGGAGCGCACATACACTATGTGTCATATTTATTTCTTGTTGTATATTTGTTAACCAGTAATTTTGTTTTTACTTAAATAAACTATTATTCATTTTTATTGACAAATACACTGTTCCAAAGCGCATTCTCCCACACACTATGTCCCCAGAGTACATCCTCCCTAAGACCGTTATGGAATTTCTAGTACAATAGACTCCTCTGTGAGGGACAATTTCACTTTTAAGGAAGTTGAAGAACGGATTGTGGTTGACCGACCACCCTTGGTTACCTTTCCCCTTGGGAAATAATTCAGTAGTCAATCGGTGGGAAGATAGTGTGTCTGGGAGGACTGAAACAGTTCTTCTTGTCAACCGGGGGATAGGGTCGTTATTCGTCCCAGGGCTAACCGCATGGGAGGAAATTCCATACTCAATCGTTTCCGACGATTCCAGAAAGATTGGATAGCGTTATTCTGTTGCCATGGCATGAGAATATGAACGATCAGGTACTGTTGGTGATTATTTTTAATTAGCGAATTCAATGTGAGTAGCCATGGAGACCAAACAGCACAAGGATAATTCGCTCTCAAGTCACATGTTCGCTCAAGAATATATTTACTGCGGAGATTCTTTAAAATAATTAGATTAAAATTACTAAAATAATCTTTTAGATATATAAAAGCCATTTATTTATATTTAATAATTTGTATTTTTAAACTTTATTTGAATATCGGTTTCTACTCTTATTGAATTATGAAGACTTACATTACTACCCACACATAACTTGAACTTTAAGTTTTCACTCAAAATACTTTATCCTGCTCTATTTTTTTTTTAGTCCTCTTTTTGTGCTTTCTAACCTACATAAGCACTGAGTACATATTACACTCAGTTCCTGATCAAATAACCACAGTAAATAATAGTCATAAAAAAAATTCAGTAAATAAGCCTACTGTATTTTTTTCAATGGACTGTTGCCATGATTGTTTTTTTAAAGATACTTATCTATGTTGTTTATTAATACTAAATATTTTACACAGTGCTTTTGTAGCTAATATTTTTAAAAAAATTTAATTTAATGATATTTACAACTATAACAATATTACAATAAGTAAATCTGCTAATATGTATAATATGACATGAAAAACAGTAGTGGAGAAACTACCCATCGGTAGCACTCCAATTGTAGCTAATATAAACTAAAGGTTCTTTTCAAATTAATTTTACAAAATTATAATAACAATTCTATGAATTTTATAAATCTAATGCTATAACTGCTTTCATAAATAATTAGTCATATGATAATTACTTCTTAGTAGCAATACAATCTGTTACCATATTTTATTTACCAAACCCTGCTGAGGCACAAATGTAAATTTAAAAAAACAATTCTGTAAATAGCCTCAATAGTTTATTTTTTTTAAATTTAATAATATTTGAATAGCATAAGTACATTGTTTAATTTTATTTTCCTTTTTTCGAGGTAAGTGACCAAAACATCAGAGACCATTACTTACCCCAACATTACGGATCCTGTGCTATGAGATGTTTCAGTAGGTAAAAGTCTGGATTCATAAGTAATTTTTAAATAGTAATCAGGGTGGCTATTGATTAAGTAATAAATTGGGATATTATCATTACTAAATTATTCGATATGTTATAATATAGTATATTACCATTATTGCGCGATCATATTGTGAGATCATGCCTTAGATTTTCAAATGAATGATATATGTATATCTTTCCTTTGAGGCAAAGATTTATTCAGGGAGAATGACAGGGTAGCTTAGTGCTATAGATAACAAAAAAATGATAGTTCTAACAAACTTAAACTATTTTTATTTTAGGGGGATGTGAGGGAATGAGAAGATTGGAATACAATTGACATATTATTAGTATTCTGAAATTCATTTTGATATTATTGTATTTCAATTGAATCCACGACTTCAATCATCATAGGACGATCATGGTCCTACTGTATATGAGTTGAATATTTGGTAAAAAATAAATGAAATGAAAGTTTTTAATATTTTAATATTGCTATTCGAAACTGCACCTGACTATTATCTTTGAAAAATAAGCCATGTCTATTCCTTGGCTTCTCACTAAATCATAAGAGTTATGCGAATAAATCAAAAGAACATAAAAATATGTTTTAAGGTTTTGTAAGTATCTCACACCTATTTTATTTTAAACACTGGACTGTTTAAATAAGTATTGACTTTTCATCATTCTTAAAACTATATTAATTATAAATAATTTAATATATTGCCTTTCAATTAATGTAGTAATTACTTAAAATTAATTTTAAAAAGGCCAAAACTATGCTTGCACATGCATAAGCGAAGGGACTGGGAATTTTATAATTTAGAACTTAATTAGGTTTTGTTAAATTGAAGTAGATCCTTAAATATTTAAAAACTTACTAAATATACCTAAACTAACATAACCTTGCGTAAAAGCTAAGTTCTAGAAAAAAATTGTAAAATTAAAAACCGAGCCATTGGATGAAATCATTAACTTGTTTGGTGCATTTAAAGCGGAATGATTAATAAATATAGTTTTAAATAAAGGATATAATAAATAATAAATAGATGCACTGAATGGAAATAAGGACACAAGATACATTAAAATGATTCTTCTTAGAGATAAGAAGATAATCGCCAGGACATGACTCTCGAAATTCTTTTTTGGGCTTGAAGAAGATCCCTGGTAGGAATGTACATAGCTACATAACTTGGAAAACAGTTGTTAATATGTATAGTAATAAGTTAATCGTAGATCCACGTTCGGATTAACTAATAATGAAGCTTTGTCTCGGAATAGCGCTTACAATTCAGTAATTAAACACTGACAGGTCATTAGCTTGGCTCCTGACATTTAACATTTAATAACATGTAATGATGCAGCTATGACCTTTGGCTTTATTGGTCATTGCGGGTCATTAGGTATAATTAAACGGTTGCTTTGTGGCTTTAACTATCCACTTCAGTCAACTTCATTATTTATAGAGAAAAATTTATTTCATAAGAAAAACAGGAAAAAATAATTGTATGCAGAATGTGCATAAAGAATACAATAAAGTGTATTTATTTTATTTAGCTGTCAAATAAATTAAATATATAAAAAATTAATGATAGGACGGAGGAAAAAATTTGAAGGGTCATTCCATGTCAAACCAACAAGGCACTCAACTTTACCATTTCAGATTTGGCTTAAACTTGGTTAATTTATACTCTCTGACATCTTGAACTCAAATATAATTTTCAAAAAATCGTATCCCTTATAGTTTTTTAGTTATAAATTTTTAAAAATCACAAAATGCCGCGTTTTTTAACGTGCGCTGAAATCTAAAATCTGCAATAGCTTTGGTTCTATTAGTGCTAGAGAGCTGAGAGATATCTCATAAAGAGGGTTTAATGGGCCTTAATATGGTAACTTGAACAAATTACTAGATTAATTAAACAAAAATTGAGTAAAACCCAAAAAAGTGAACACAATACTGATTATTATTAACAGTAAAACAATAAAAATCAAAAAATCGTTTTTGAAAAATTATTTGGTGTTCTTTTAATTTTTTTCAAATTTATATATGTTTTTATGAATAATTTTGTGAGTACACCATACAAATTTCAGAGTGGGGCCATGATGGGATCAGGAGATATGTTAAAAATACATCATACATGTCCCTTTCATGTCCTAACATGAATAAGTAATGAATGTGTTCCATTGTTGTGCTACTCGTTTCAGTCTCTCTGTTCCTTCCTCTTTGGTGTAATTTGAAAAGGAGTAAGTGTTTACTATAACTCTGGTTGCATTTTTAGGTTTGTAGTCGTGAAACTGTTGTGTTATTTTCACTATTTTGGCTTCTTCCAATCTTGTTTTCACAAGTGTTTTCTCATGTTCATAATCTTCTTTAGGTGAATAAATAAAACTAATATTAGTTATATTTTCTTTAGCCCAGTCATAGAGTTGGCGAGGATAACAAGCGTTCCAGAGTTTTGGTAAAAACTTACTCCTTTTCAAATTACACCAAAGAGGAAGTGGTTTCAAAAAATGATGTTAACATTGAATTAGAGTTGGATGAAATTGTTGGTTTTGTCCCATGTTTGTACGACAAGGAATGGTTGTTAGGGTGTGTCATTGATACCCAAAACGAAGACATGAAAAAGAGTAAGTTTTTAATATTAATATTTTTAATGTGTAATTGTAAAACGAGTTACCTTAAAATCAGTTCATCAAACTGAAAAACACAATTCTAGCTTACTAATTTGAAACAGTTTAAACCTTTTTAACACTTGGTCACTCTCTGAAAGCAACAGGCAGACTGAAACGAGTAGCACAACAATGGAACACAGTCATCACTTGTTCATGATGGGACATGAAAGGGACATGTCTGTTCAAGTATCAGCAGATCAACAAAAGAAAGTTTCTTAAACAAAATCAATTTTTACATACATGTGCCGTCAATATTGTTTCTATACTAAGGTCCAACATTTATAAAAACATTAGAATTAGGCCTAAATAACTTAAATTGTTCAACATTAAATTGAAATAGAAAATTTTGTGATACTTCAGTGATGTATTTTTAACAAATCTCCTGATCCCATCATGGTCCCACTCTGAAATTTGTATGGTGTACTCACAAAGTTATACATAAAAACATATATAAATTTGAAAAAAAAAAAACACCAACTCAAAAATTTTTCAAAAACGATTTCTTGAGTTTTACTGTTTATAATAATCAGTTACCGGAGCCCTCTATATTTTTTAACTTAATTATTTTTTAAGAAATGCTCACGATAAAAAATAAATCAACAGTAAACAATAAAATCGACCACCTTGTTTTTTTATTCTTCCCAATCAAATGGTTATGTCTGATGAAGGGCTGGGAATGACGAAATAAGATTATTGGTACTGCTGAGATGCCATACGCTACTGTACACATCGGTCGCCGTGTCAATAGTTACAGTTAAAATCTGCCTCTGTTGCTCCTCTGGTTTTAAACTTTGTTAAGTCTTGGATTTCGTCACTTCCACATGAAGGTGGAAACAAAAATGGGAGTTGGAGTGTACTAATATTTTGTGTGGAGTTGTATTTTAAACCAATTACGACCATTGTTCAGGGGGAAAATTGAAATCCTTTCTTCTTGGTGTGGTATAGAAGTGGTAACAAAGAACCTGGGGATTGGAGTAAGGATGCTGATTGTTCTATCTCTCCTCAACTTCCTCCAGAGTCTTCTACTTTATCTGTTGAATGCTTAACGTTCACCAAAAAACTAACAATCGAAAGCTGGTAACGAGTAATGACGATTTCTGAAAAATTGATGAGGATACTTAGGCCAGGACCTTCTAAATGATTATCCAGGAAAAAAATCGCCTTCATCCTATCGGGATGAACCCTGACGTATTTGGAGAGAAAAAAAATCGTGAGATGGAATCCTCTTCCTTGGAGAAGACAAGAGAGAGGCAAAGGGATGAAATATACGTGAGGATTAAGAAGTGGCAGCCTGTAGGAGGAGCTGCGGGCAGAGATTTACTATAAGGACTAGGCTAAGTAGATGGCTATGGACGTTGATATATCTAAAGGCTATAGTTGGAGCTGGGTTGACAATGGACTCCGGCCAACAGAACATAAATCTAATACCGCTACCTCTTCTCCTTTCACCTTCCTCTGGCCTCCAGGATACTGGAAACTGTCGCAGCGTCGTCTGATGTCTTCGTTTGCATCCCATCCTCTCCTGCCTTGTGTGCTAGCTAGCTTTGGAAGAAGGGTTAGAATACTGTATGAGGTATTGAATATTGATAACATCCCATATTGTACTGGATTTCTTGGGAACGAATTACTTCAATCCCAGTAGAAACGACCACAAACGACAAGGGAGTAATGATCTAGTTTCAACTCTGCATTATTCTTCTAAAGGGACTTGTCTATACTACCTGACATAGCCCTTGGTTTAGAAACTGTCCACTTCCAAATATGAACTGATGAAGATTTATTTTTGAATTAAGTAGGCTCTTCATCAAAAGTATATTTGTAAACTATCGTAAGACCTTAACACTTCTGAATTTTTAGCTTATTACAAATGGTCGTAAGCAATTGATAAACTTTATAAATATAATGCACTCTATATTAATAAAAGCGTCGATTTTAATAAAAATGGAAATTTTGAAGGAAAATGGAACATATATCGCCCTTCAAAAGAACAACGTGATAACTCAAAAAACCTTAGTTTTTAATAGAGGTATTTTAACGTTCCATGTGAGTTTAAAAAATAAAAAAAATAGGTATTGGTAAAGCAAAGCATTTCTATTGCAATGGTGGTATTGAAATTATTTTACTAACCATTGGCATAATTTTAAAAGCTTGAAACTCTTTTAATTTTAACTTGAGTCATTATTCCCATAAAACTTCAAGTTCAAACATGATAGAACTCAAAACATGACTTTATTATAAATAAAAAAAATTTGGATATATATTATTTCCAGATATGTCCTTCCTGAATTAAGATGCTTCAACCAATACAATTGCTAAGGCTTTTTTTGTACATGTCTTGTTTATTTTGAAGGGTTTTTTTATGTGTGTGTGTGTGTGTGTGTGTGTGTGTGTGTGTGTGTGTGTGTTTAGATCAGTTAAAAGTAATTACCTGTTTTGATAATTTCTTTAGGAAAAAAAGAATTATTCGTATCTAAAACGTTAGAATGATGCTTGTTTCGTTTTATTTTCATTTAGTAGATGTTCATTGAATAGAATTTTTGGAGTTACCTCTACACTTTTAGAGCAACTTATATCGAATAACTATCATTTTAGAGGTAAGGAACCATACAAAGAAATTATTATCACTAAATCCTGTACCACTGCACCTTGAATGAATAAATAGTGGCAATAATAAAAAAATACAGAAAGTATCATTATTTTTTTGTATACATTTTGTATATACTGGAAATCAGAATCTTGAAATCATTATTGTACTTAACTAAATCGCTTCTTAATGCAATAACAAACCAAGGTGGAAACAAAAATAAAACCAAACGATAGCAATAAAATGAACAGTATATGTTAACAGCAACGGTATATTCTCTGTAACTATTGATTGAACTTAAAAACTATCATTAAATACTTGAAAAACCATCCAAGGATTTTTATGAATCATTTTTACCTCTCTGTTTGTTACAACTCTCAATAAATTACTTGTGTTATAACATATCATCGCTGTGAAAACAATACCGCCTATCTACAACTTTTGGTGAAAATGAGTTAGTAACGGAAGTATTAAGAGAGAGTATGATTTTTTGATACTTCTCTTCAATCTTTTAGGTAATAGTTCCAAAATTGTATAGATAAAAAATTGATTATAAATTTCCAAGTCGGCACAGTTTTTTTTTTCTCCTGTAAATTCGCCCAAAGTGTACTCAGGTGGTATTGTTTTACAATATGGTATATGGTAGTCGACAAAATTATAAATTACATGGTATATCATCCTAAGAAACTATTGGCCTTGTTTGTATTTAACATTAAATGGATTGGAGAGACCTGACATAATATACTGACATAAATTCATCACTTGTCGACCTTTCGTTAACCAGCTTTGTATTATAGATATTATACACTTATGTAGCTTTATTAAATATATCGAATATAACTACCATAGCGTTCACCTGTCATTACATTAAACTATCAAATAGAAATAGTTTCTTCGATTTTCCAGACCGCTTTTTCTTGGAAGATGATGAATGTGTCACGCTTCTACTATTATATAATAATTTTTTTGTCGTAATCTATATCGGAAAATCATGCTCTATGTTTTAGAGTTTGTTTATTATTATTATTAATAATAATCATTATAGATCATAACTCTTGAGTGTAACTGCCGCTTCTCCGGGGTCGATTGAATCGGTTAGGTAATTAACTGTATTTAATTTAATTTTAGATAATTATTATTTTTATCTATATTATTATTTTAATTAAATAAATCTTATACCGGAGACTTGACTTACTCTTTTATGTAAGGTTACAAGAACATTCTACGTAGAAAGTGTATTTATCTACAGAAGAAAGAAAATGATATAAAAGACTTTTTGAGAGTGGCTCAATTTTTTGACAGAAATATCTCCGGAGCTTCCTACGTGAAATTTTCCAAACGAGAATTTTTTATTATTGTAGAGACTTTTCAGTCTTAGACTGCAGCATTTTGTTAGGTTTAATCTATTTTTCAGGTTTATACAATTTCCTTGGACCATTTGAAATAAGCTGTGAATTCCCAGGGGTTATACTTTTTTTACTAACACAATTTTCCAGGAGCCCCTATGATATTTTACAAAAAATATTTTTGGTATGAAGCATGCATATTAAAAAAAAAAAAAACCTTAACAGCATTCATCCTTAGTAACGCTCAGTTTCTAATACAATGGTTGTATGTGAAAGATTCTTTATTTATTATTGGACAAGTCAAGTAAATATTTTGTAGTGAATTATTTTTTTAATACCACACCTTCCACCAATCTACTGATCATTCAAAACTGATACATCATCTTGTGAAATTGGATCTTAAAGACTTTATTTTGTCTTGATACGCAATCAAAATTTTCAAAATATTGATTCACAATTTGCTCTTAATTCCGTTGATATTTTACTAAGAAAATTAAATATCTTGAATTAAAAACGATTATTTAGTTGAAAATATATTTTGTTAGTTAACGTTAAAATCTAAGTAGGAGGTGATATGAATATTAAACATATCAATATTTTCAATGATATGAATTTTTTTTATTTCCCTGTTTTACTCAAGTCTTCTTTAAATTTTAAAATCCATTTTTAAATATTTTATTACATTTATAAGGCTCGAAGATGTAATTTATTGTTTCTTTTCATATATAAATCAAGGCTTTTTAATTCTATAATTTATACAATTATTAGATGTTAAATGTTAAATGTTAAATTCTATAATTTTTCAGTTATACCTTTATTCTCTCATTACCAAAAGTTGAGATGCTTTTATTTAAATTATGAAGAGGAATAAAAATATTACGCTCAGAATAGAATGTTTTCTATTAAAAGTTTTAGACCAATTAATGAACTAATGTAAAATGGTATGGCGTCCTGCAGACATTAGCCTTGTAGATATTTTATATGAATAGATATAAAATTTACTATTATTACAGGCCGATAGAATTGAATGTAGAAGAAATATGGTCAGTCTAATTCATGTAATATATTCAGCATACTTTAAAAAATGGAATATGTTCTCATTTTAAAACATTTTTCTTTTATTTAAAATAATTTGAATTCCAACTGCTATGGTATTTCCTTCTATAATTTTTGTCACGTAAAAACATATAAACCGAGATATAATAAATACTCTTCACAAAATAGATTGGATGTAAGGAATTTTTCGTGATGTAATATCCCACACCCGATCTGGATCACAGGACTCGATGTAATTATCCCCTACTAATAATGTTCTCGCCGACTGAAAGGAAAGCCATTACATATTGTCAGAAAGAGGGAAGAGTAATGGTGCCAATAGCGGACCTTGGGCTACTCCACGATCAATCCCCGGTTAATGGGACCGCTGTCTGTTACAAGACGAATAAAGATCCTCATCCTTGTATGGTAAGAGGATCACAGATAAAGAAGAAAAAGAGTTCGAGAGATCTCTCTAATCACGAGACAACATCTCCAAGACGTGTTATATTTGCTGGTACGTCTGTTTGCTCGGCATTATCGGCGATAACCCGGTGACGCAAAGGCAGCGGATGCGTGGGAACATTGAGGCCTTAAGGAAAGTGATCTCTTTAAGCGGCGGTATCCTTTCGCCCCGATCTGCCTCTTGCCGAGGTCAGTCTTCTTCGCTCGACCTCGGTGGTCCTCGGGTCGCGAAGTCTGTAGTTATGTTCTTCTTAGAGAAAGTCGACACTCGTAATCGATCGACAAGTATCGTACTTGGAAGGAACGCTTTTATGTTTGAGTGTATAATATGAGAAGAGCTCTAACAACGATTTCTCACAACCAGTAATGAGTGATGTCAAATCAATGGGAGACTTTAGAGCAATGAGTTCATGCTGAAAGGGCATCAGTCAAATTTCTATAAAAATTGAGATTTCTCTAGTCTGGAGATCTATTCATGTTATTAGGTTTTGGTAAAAAACCCGTATAAGGACTAGGATGTCATACAAAAAAAAGTTAAAACAATGCCCGAAAGTCAATAACTTATTTTAAGTTTTCCTGCGCATGATTTGATATTTCTTTTGAATGGATCTCCGAGCGATTTACTGTTTTAAAAAATGTTTCGAACACATTTACATAAATAATTTCAAAAACACACAAAATACGAAAAATTTGAAATGTCTTATATAGAGAATGTTATATTCTATATAATTTGATAATATACAAATATAGACATAGGTGTGTATATTTTCATACTAATATTTTCAATAAAATATATTGTACCAGTTTTAAATCTGGTTCTATCAGCATTAAAACCAACAATTAAATCAAGTAATCTGGGAAAACTGTAATCTGAAACGTCTGAAACATCTAAGTCAATTACAATATTACTCTTTCATTCTGCGAGTTCTATACGACCCTTCGGGCAATTAAAAGATGTTCTAAGAATCTCAAAAAAAAAAAAAATTGCTGCGACATATCCACCTTTCCCTAGGAGAATCTAGTAAATAGTTTTTTCACAAATGAATCATTGAACTAAGACTATTTTTGAGATGACTGGTGTATGGCTTGCATCGAGTCTATCATAAAAAAAGAAGGAAACTCATCTATAATACCTATGCAAACATTTTGAAAAATTCTTCTTTTAAATACCTTTATAGTAAAACTTTTATTGAACAACTATCGACGAAATGAATTTCTTACTGGTAGTTATATCCAAAATGACACTTTTGGAGTTTTTCAAAAGTAAATTTATTGAAAAAATAAAATAAAAACGATATCATAACAGTATTGAAAACGGAATCCTATTCAGATAAAAATTTTAGATTTCATGGAAGTTGCGTATTAGATTACTGAGAATTAATGTCTAAATAATGTATAAATAAGTACACCTTCATTATTTTTATTAGTATATTTCATGAATGATGTTACTACATATTACATTCCGATCAAATCCCACAGCGAGCGCGCATTTAATTCGAACCATTTTTAAAAGACCCTGCGGTCTAACCACAGCTTAACCACTGACCCCTGTGGTCTGCATTAGGCGAAATAAAATTTACATTTCAGCTCACCTTGGAAATAGCTCACCGAAATTACGGCTTGGTGGTTCGTAAATCTTGCATTTAAGTCATTCAAGTTAAATCTAATTAGGAAACATATTTCCTTTATGACACGGAAATACATACATATAGTCTAGAAATAATAGGCTTTTGTTGTTAATTAAGTCAGAAAACGCTGGAAATGATTTTATGTCACTCTGGGAACCACAAGTGACAGTGATGTAAGTCTGAAATTGTTTCAAAGGTTTCGTATTTTAGTAGGAATGACATGTTCTAAATAATGAGCGAAAGGAATCATAAAAAATAAAAAAAGAGAGGAAAAAAATGTATTACTGTGACCCATGAAGAGTCATGAGTTCAGTACGTGGTAGTGACTGTATCGTTGTGCAGGGAGGTGATTTGTCCGAGAAAAAGCTGAACCGCTAGTTTCTACCGTATTTTGGGTATCGACTTTGTCGAGCCTGGGTGAGCCCTAGGAGAGTCTGGAGATCCTAAATGGAAAGGAAATCAGAAAAATTACAATTCTGTTATTTTTTCAGCTCTGCTCTTCGTCTTGAAATTGTCAATATATCTTCATCTTTGCCATTTCCTTCCTCTCCATTTGGAATAGCTTCAAGGTGGAAGATGTCTTCCTAAAAGCAGGAAATATATTATCAGTATATTTGTGACGTTTACAGTACCCTTGAACACAAATATATTGAAAAATAACATTTTACATTATAACAGGTGTTCAATGTTCGGCAACAACTTACTTCTGGTCTAGCTGCTCCATCTATTTGCTAAAAATGTAGAGTCGTCTTTAATTTGCCAATTTCTTCTACAAGGACAAGATGGCCTACAACTAGAGAACATATATAGCTAATCACATATGCTCTATTTATCCAATTTCATGTCAATATATCACGGAGGAAACGCCAGCAGAGTAGAGAGCAAACGAGCCAGCTACCACAACATTACATAAGTACATAAGTACTTTTATTGTTGCCATAATATTTATTATATGCTAAATATTTATATCAAGGTTTTCTGTCATTGCCAATGTGTAGTGTATTTCCTATTTTACTGCTACTTTACACAACATGTATTATTTAGTATCAAGATCCACTAATTTATCTTTTATATAGATTACAAATGCATTGCATGATACCCGAGTGGGAATTTACCATATTCCATAAAAAGGGATTATACCACTTTTATGGAAAACAGGTGTTAGCGATTCTACCTTCTTTCGTGTAATGCAATGTTCTATTGCCAGGTTATTATAAAAAGGATGGAAGTAAAACAAAACTATTTTCTAACTCAAAGAAACCTTAATGCGAATAATTTATATGTATAGGGGGGAGGTTATTTTTTTTCTGCAAAGTGTCCACCATAAATACATAATAAATGTGTGAACATGACGTTGAGTATTTTAAAAGTTGGAAAAAATCACCAATTATGTTTGGTATTTGTTCCTAATGTTAGTAGCCTGTAGTGGCTGGAATAGGGCTTATACCCATTTAGGAAAACTTCCTCATCAATTTGATTCTTTAGTGAGAACGTAAGACGGTTACATCATCTCCTTGAACCTCGTAAATAATAACAAGGAAGGGACATCTCCATATAAAGTACCTTCTCGGTCGCTTAAGAATTAGCTGCTAGCCTCTTGTATAAACTGACTGCCTCTATGGTCCTCTCATCTGTCATTTATTTCTTCCGAGAGCATTAAGTACCAAATCGAAGACAGGCCTGGTTGCAGGTGTTACAGTTTAATAACTGTAGTGGTATTAGATGTCTTAAGTTGGCCAACGACGGTCACTACAGATGAAATATGCGATATGGATCTAGAATAATTGGAGTACTTGGGATAAGTACGATTGCAAAGTCTCCTCTGACAATCTTATTATCTTTATATTATTCATTACATTATAATCGTAAACTGTAAATCCAATAAGACGTTTATTTCCTTTGAAGTAATAGTATTTTTATTAACAAGATTATATACCAATCATACCAAAATTTGTTAACAATAAATATCCAAAATACTATATTTACTGACACCATTTTTTTTTTCATATTTCTCGTAATGTAGCCAAAAACTGCGTAAACAACTGGGTAGTTCACTGTTACAATTTAAGAACCAACGATTTATTGGAATAATTGGAAATTTATGTAATATTTATATATGCAAAGGCTTTTAGGACTGATAGAATTCTCGTCTACAATCATTCAGTACACGTGTTAATATTCAATGTATTATTTATAGTTGAATTATAGAAGCGAATTGGATCTTGATTAATTCTTAGATTTTTCGTTTATTGACAAAGATAAACAATAGTTTATTTCAAATAAACGAAATTAAAGGTACCTACTTCTGAAGATGCCAGTTTGAAAATTCCGGACTTGAACCCTGTTACCTTTTTCAGAAATGGAAAAGACCTGAATTAGTTTAGTACTGATTTTCGTTTGGAAACATACCTAAAATATCACATGAAACATGCGTGAACACAAATACACAACATTTTGCAATTTACTAGGAATTATAAGGCCTTAAAAGACTTTACATTTTCAAGATCGCGGTACTTATTTATTTCATTTACAAGTTTCATTCATAAAAAATTACTCGAATTATTGAAAAAAAACTTATCGCCATATTATTAAGTTCTTTGTTATTATCGATTGTTGTTCCTGTTGATAAATATTATTAATAATTGTTCTTCATCTTCTAACTGTGCCTAATCATTTTCAGATATTGGCTTTTAAAATCGCGATTTTGATTTTGCTCGCGCTCCTTCTAAATAATTGGATAGTTCCCTTGTCTGGTACTCTCCTACTATTATAATTGTTACTGTGATTATGAAATGTCTTTGACAACAATTAAAAATTTGAAATAATAAACAAAGCAAGCATTAATATATATTTTTAACCGAAATAATCTTTACATGCTCGCCCATTTTGGCACCGATCCACACTATCCCAAATCCGAGAACAAAGAAACGGAACGCGTATTGATGTGTTCGACCTTGCGAGGAATATAAAAAAAAAGAAACTTTCTTTTTGCTTTTAGTAGTATGGTAGAGGTGTGTTCGTTTGGTTCTGGCAGTAGTCAATATATTGACCCTGATTCGCATTGTATTGCCTAGATACACTATTTTACGCAGTCACATAGAGAAGAAGGAATCGTACCATACTGATGTATCTGCCCCCTCCCACTATGACAACACAATCCGCAGCCATTACCTTCACAATAAATTACAGAGGTCTCGAACGGCCTGGATGGCAGAGACGTGACGCAACATCTTATTAGAGCCGGGAGCAGGTATTTTGTATTGCAATGTTTTCTAATGTTGCTATTGAGCCTGCCTGTCATCGCAGATCCCAGGCCCGGCATTCCAAATCCCAATCGGTTTTGTGCTCCGTCATCTTGGCTACTTTATTATAATTAAATTCGGCGTAGTGCTACCGGCTGCAAAAGTAATGCACTTGTTAGCGGCGTTTCTTATGGACTTCTGTCCATAAATAATATTTTCTACAACAATCCTTCTTACATTAACTACAAATTCAGCCTTCTACTATTAAATCTCAAGGTACTACCTTGTATGTATTATCCCTAAAAAGCTTAAGTTACTATGTAATAAAAAGCATATATCTCTAGTATACAATTAATTATACAGGGTATACTCGAACATACGCCTAAACTCCTGCTCACAAAACTAAAATATTTGAACTCCTTTCCTGCCCTTTTTAATGTTGCCGATATTTATAATGACAACAATCCATATTTTATTTAATATTTTGTTTTGTTGTTTTTGGCCTGAAACATAAGTAAGGTATGTATCTACAGCCCCAGTGAATAAAGAGTTTAGATGAGTTTTTTGTACTAAGAGAACGAACTCTTGTTATTTTCAAAGTGAATAAGTTGCTAAGTAAGGCAATTGGTTTGAAAAGGAGTAATTGCTTGTCATTTAAAGCCAAAAACTATGAGCATGTCATGATTCTGCTACCCTCAATACAGTCATTTATCTCTGGTTACAATTCGACTTAGCCACTTATATTATTGAGGATTAAGAGAATGCTCCAGGTCTGAAAGTTCTTGTTTAATTAAAATTTAATATTAAAGTCAAACATTTTAAATTTAGTATATACCAGAAAGTAAAGAAGTGTGAAGATTTCGCTCTAAGTGATAAGTCATTAGAGTAAAAAAAATCAGACAAGAAATTTTTATAAATTTTTTTTTATGATCTAGAAGTAATGATTTAGGATAACATGAATATACCATGCATTTGTGAATAAATACACTATCTTAGGTAGATGTTATTCCAATAATCAATGACAAAATATTCAGGTTCCTTAGACATTTTAATTTATTCTTAGTATTATCGTGATGTATATAATAACTGTGATATATCAATGTTCATAATGTTTTTAAAAATCTGTGGTCTAGTGGTTAGCGTAACAAACTACTAAACCCAAGATCGCGGGTTCGTAGCCAGACAGGTGGCCCTAGGATTTTTTTAAGGGAGTAAAAAATCCTTAGTTACACCGTCCTTCGGAAGGGACGTTAAACGGGGGTCCCGAGCCAGTACGATGTCAGGTACTCGTTAAAAATCCCTATCCTAATTATACCTGGATAGGCAAAATTTAGAGCTCCCCCTGTAGCATCGTCCGATTAGCCATAGCAGCATAAAGTGACGTTAAATGAACAAACAAACAATGTTTTAAAAAAAAAAATTTCTGCAACCCAAGAAATGTTTTGATTAAGTACTTAGTGCTAATCCTACGATTATTACATTACTGAAATTACGTTCAGATAACTCCTAATCAAGGATACCCTCTTTAATTGGGCACAGTGATCCCAAAGGCTCTCTGATCGATGGGGTATTAGTACTAAGTCTAGAAAAGTCAAAGATTTTTAGATATTTTAATGGAATTTTATCTTTTAAAAATATCATATTTTTAATATACCTTAAAAGATTCGTTTAGAAAGCAACCCAATCAATTTCTTGTCAAGGACCATCCGAGTAACACATGCGCATATGAATGGACCCTAATGCTGATAGTGATGTAAGTTATAACTAATAAGAAAAAAGTTGTAAGTTATTGGAGTTGTGACGACCCAGATGCTAAGCCCTGAACCGGACCAAGGGCCTCGGCTCCTAATTTCGTCCCCTGGGTCGGAGGACTCGGACCACTTGTACCACTTTCAGGTACCACGGACTGTTCCCTCAGCTTCAAGATAATCTCACCTTCATCCATAACCGGCCCTTCCTTTGGTCTTTTTCTGTTAACGGTCGCTGTCAGAGGTATGTGGCCGCATCTGGAGCATCCAAGGATCCCACCTAGGTGTCCACACATCCTAGTTTCGTCGTTCCTCCAAAGTCGGGTTTTCTGACGTCTTCTTGAAACTCCGCAGGGAAGGTAAAATTGAATATTTGGAGCCAATATACCGATTGGCTATCTTCCCCCCAATATCGGGGGGATAATTAATTAATAACAACATATTAACAAATAAGCGTTCTGATCGCTTGTATTTTCTCGCTCGTTAGCTCAGCAATTTTTTCTTATTGAACACTTCGGATAACCATAGAGCGTGATTTTCCTTTCTGCTGTTGGAGTTTTTCCGTCCCCAATATTTTTTCCTTTTTTATTTATTTCACGTCTCCCTTCATCTAGACACTCCGGACCACTTGTATGTTTTAAAAAATATATAAAGTTTGAAGAACTGAGGGTCTAGAAGTCCTACAGCTCATTTGGTGTCATACAAACGGTGAACAGAACAACTTAATGTTGTCAGTTGTACATCAGATGAATTAACAAGACATACAATTAACATTTTGCTATGAGCCTAGTTTTCGTAAATTTATTCTTATTCGGAAACAGATAATATTTTCATATTTTGAATGCAAAAGTTTTAGTATGTATAAGTTAGATCCTGGAGACCAACAATATTCACTTTAATCCTATTGTACTCCTATGTAAACAAAGAGAAGATATAAATGTAGGATTACGAGAACAATAAAGTCAGTTATCATTCAGAGTTCGTGGTATTCATTAGTTTGTCTTTCGATACTCGTTAAGTTATAAGTAGAATGATATAGCGGTGTTGTAAGAAATTGTGGCTGTTGTGAAAATTGTGGCTCGACACCGGATTGTAGTAACCCAGACTAATATATGAAATTGGAGTATACATATGAATAGTGATTTTTAGTAAACTATTTTATCTGTTATATCTAATCCAAAGTAGCTCAGTATGTTATGGTGCTGAGTTTCTGGTCTCTAGATCTCGAGTTCAAGACCAGCCATAAATGATAAATTATCTATTCTGTTATCAGTCGAATACAGACAAGGGGAAATCGAGGGAGACTTCTAGGGCTATATATTAGCTTTAAATTTGGGAAAATCTGTCTTCGATTTCGTGCAAATAATCTTCTTGCTCAACAGTTCGCTTGGGTAATACATACTTCCTATTATGTTCTGCAACCAATACCCTTTAAAAAAATAGTCAAAAGCTGGTGAAATATTTAAATTAAATTATACCTCAACACCAATTGGTAGTACCCAATTGTTTAATTAAATTTGGTTTACAGTCAAGCTTAATATTAGGATAGATATTGGTTTTGAATTCTCAATGAAGTTTTAGTTATTCTCATGTCCTGCCCTTAATGCAATCTTGCAAGATTGGACAACGACACCTACCGAACTGCCAGGCTCTTCGTATCCGAGTGATGACATCATAAATCGCTGCTGGGAGGCTCGACGTCGAATGGTTGAGGAACCACGTACGGGCGTTGGATAAACAAAGAAAGAAAGAAGGAAGTTATTCTCATGAGTTTTTTGTTCATTTTTGCGAACCTGCCAACAAAGGACCACACAGCTTTTAGCTCTTTCTATATTCTCCTCCAATAATCCTTCATTATCTCTGAATGTTACCTTCTCTCCTCCGTCCATCCTCCATGCCCATGCTTCATTTTATCTTCCGCAAGAACCCTTTTTGAGCCGGCTCCTAAATGCCCCTGTAAGTCCTCTTCAGTAATTCCAAGTCTCAAGATAGTTTTAAAAAAAATTAATTATTGTCTTAACATCACCAACTCTCATAGAATTTTCAACAAAAACATTTATTGTTGACTAAAGCGGCACTAGATTTCCGAGAGGTACAGAGACGGATAATCGTAGACTGGCATTCCTGCTCACCCCGACAGTAGATCACCCACTTAGGGACACCTCGAGTAGCCGAATGACCCCGAGCAGTGACCCTAGCATTGTGGAAATATTTGAGAAATTAGCCGAAATGGCCGGAGCTGGGAGCCTGGATTACAGGGCGGCCGCCTTCGGATACCGACACGGAGCGTCCTCCCCACGACCCCTTCGGGCGACACAACTCTCTCTTTTACCTTAGTCATCCCCTCTTTTCTCGAAAATCATATATTTTTGTAATTATTATATTTATCATAAACCAAATACATAATTTATATAAAAACCTTAAATGTTGTTAAACGAACAAGACGTTTAAACAATTTCTAATAGTAATATAAACAGTAATTAAGGGGCACAAATCTATATACGTAATCCATCCTCTCTTCCCGGCTTTTCCCTAATATTCTTTTTTTTCTTACTAATCATATTTATCATTTATAGGTACGTTATTATAAACGTTAAATTTTTTTTTTTAATTTATTTATTGATATCTACAACTGTATTACAATAATACAACAAGTAAATAGGCTAAGTGATATATAATGACATGATAATGACAAGTAGAGAAACTACCCACTGGTAGTACTCAAATCAAAGTTCAAGTAAGGAGGTCACGTGGCCATCTTCTTTTCAGACGCCTAGGAGGATTATCGGGAATTGAAGAGGAAGCTAGGTTTGAAACTAGAGGGTTTGAGTGGTAATGAAGTTTGTTATGAAAGGATAGATACCGGGTTCGGGCCAAATCAGCAACAAAAGGGACATTAAGGTCGTTATGGATGAGTTTATTCTTGACAAAATAAGGAGCATTGAGGATTTTACGAAGGATTTTGGACTGTAAGGATTGGATACGAGAGGAATTCGATGGCTTAGTGGAGCTCCAAAGCTCTACTCCGTAAGTCCAAATAGGTCGTATGATGGTCATGTAGATGAGTCTTTTGTAGTTAATTGGGAGCTTAGAGCGTTTGTCTAGTAAGTGTTGAAGTAGCCTGAAACGTCGTGCGGTTTCTTGTCTATTCAGTCTTGTATGAGGATACCAGGTTAATCGTTTGTCAAGGTGCAACCCTAAGTATCGGATCTGTTCTACAGGCACCAGAGGGATATTATTAAAGGGTACTGTAGGGCAGGAAGTCATTGGTTTACGACGTAAGGTAAAAGTGATTTGATGCGATTTTTGAGAATTTATTTTAATTCTCCTGTTTTGACACCATTCTTCAAGATCAGTGATATGGGATTGGAGGCTTTGGGATGCAATAACTGGATTGGTGTTGACTGATAATACACATGTATCATCAGCATACGTGGTAAGGATAGTATTAGGATTAGTTAGGATGTCAGCTGTATAAACTGTATATAGGATTGGACCAAGGATACTACCTTGAGGATTTAAAAAAAATTAAAACTTTTTTTAAAATTTTTAAGTCATCTTAACAGTTATTAAGGGACGTAAATCTATCTGTTCTTTAATCCATCCCCCTCCATTGCTTTTCTCTAAAATGATTTTTTTAAATTTTTATATATTTTTATATCATATTTATGAATTCTGTTTAGAGTACTTCTCTTTTCTGTCTGTAAACCCTTATACGAATGAATATTTGGCATCTCCACATATTCCAGAACAGCTTTAAGTTCAAGAAATATATTTTAATGAAAAAATCATTCTTACTTCACAAAAACTTTTTTTTTAAATGTTACAAAGCCATTTCGTGTAATTATTTTTATTGTAGACTTCAACAATAATTCAATAAAAGCTTATTCAAAAGGGTCGTCAGATGGGGTCACGACCGTGTGCGGTGTCAGTTACTCGTTACAGTTTTGGATAAGCAAACTTTAGGATTCCCACTTCCTGACTAAGCTGTAGCAGCTTAAAGTAACGTTAAATGAATAAACAACAACATTATACATGTAATAACATTATATACGAATCATAATTATAGTATTTGGGAACTCTCTTATCATGTAAGAAACCAGTGATTGATATAATTAACATAAAGAATGCTATAAAAACGTACTCCATCACCGGTGAGGTAAAGGAAATAATTTATTTAGTTAGGCAATAGCTAAAGACCTCTAACCTTCAGAAAGCACAGCGTCATGTTGCTAACACTTATGCCTCGGCAATCCCCGAGAACGTTTGAGAACATTTATTTTACTTAGTTTGCTTCTAGGAAGTAGGTCTGCCTTCCAGGGAGGGCAATTTAAAACCGAAGTAGTTCCGAAACAATGAAGATATATTGGTCTGACGGTTTCCCTGCTTCTGAGGTATATTGGTGGTTAGTAGTTGAGTGAAATATGGAGGAAACATAGAACATGAAATCATAAGACCTTCAGAATCCAAAAAATAAAGTGTTCAGTGCTACTGTTGTATCGATGCAGTGTTGGTAACTTATACCTATAAATATTTTAGCTTCAAAGTAAGAAGAAGTAACATTTTAACATGAGAGAGAATAACTTTAATCATTTATCACATTTGTCAACACAATAATATGCCGCTCGATCAAAAGAACTATGTAATAACTCAAAAAATCCAATTTTTCGACTAAAATGGTATTTGACTACCTACTTTAAAACCTTTAGTATTTGAAAGTTCCATGTCTTGTCAAAGTTAAAATTTCCTATTAGAATGATGGTATTGAAATTCTTTTATTAAGCATTAGGCAATTTATAAAAACTTGAATTTTTAACTCGAAACTCGTTCCTGAATTAAATACCTTCAACCAATACAATTGCTACCGAACGCTTAACTCCAAAATTCTTATTTTTGAGTTATGTTTTTGTTCTTTTGATGGAGTGGCATGCCAATTTTCTATCCGGGATAATTGATTTAGACATGAATATGAATTATTCAGAATGCTGTAGTTTCATTATACAGTATGTGAAGGAATGACCTTTTTTTAATGGAGAGTGATATTAGGATAAGGATAATTGACGGATAGTTATCGGCCCAAGACCATTGTAAGGCAGTAGGGCTATGAACATTTATTTTCTTAAAATATTTATATATCATACATTTAAAGAATTTTAAAAAATATCACCATTTTATATATTTTTTATTTAAGAAGAAATAAAAAAATACATGGCTGAAGGCCCACTCCTTCTTGAAGAATAGTTCTACAATATCGTATTGACCTTGGCTTCCAAACTTCTGCATGGAAGAGATATGAAGATGGATATATAAATATGAATGTAAACTGAAATTCCTTATATCTACCTCTTATTATAACCAGTATAATAAGATATAAGATAAGATTATATATAATATAATATATCTTATATTATAAGAATAGGGCTTCCCTTATGAGTTTTAGTATTAATCAAATAAAGTTGACTTCATGCATGTTGGAGCCAGCTGTCCTTAGTTGTTTGTTTATTTAACCTAACTTTTATGCTGCCATGGCTTATCAGACGATGCTACAGTGGAACACCTAAATTTTTCCTATCCAGGTTTAATTAGGGTAGGGATTTTTAACGAGTAACTGACGTCGTTCAGGGTCGGGACCCCAATTTCACGTCCCTTCTGAAGGACAGCATAACCTAGGTTTTTTTACACCCTTTAAAAAATCCTAGGACCACCTTCCGGGGTACGACCCTTGGGCTTAGTAGGTTGTTATGCTAACCACTAAACCACTGCAGGTCACCACTGCAGTTCTAAATGAATTATTTTCCAACTATTTTAGTGTTCTTCACCCTCTACTACATTTAATGACATTTATTTTAATTAATCCTTCAAAATGAAAAATATTGTTACCATTTGGATAACTAGCTAACATTACCATATGGTATTGGATAAATACCAAACAGGGGGGAGGAAGACTTATTTAGTTTCATCAGAACAGAATGTTTCCTAATCCGGGTTCTAATAAGTATATTTCCAAATGAGAGCTAAGGCTCTGGTGCAAGCATGATTTAGAACCACAACTAATTGCCGAGTTCTCTACTTGGCTGAAATATGTGCCATGTAACATTAGGAAGTTACTGCAAATGATGAGCAAAATTATGATTGGTTTCTGCCAACGTCTCTTAGTTTCGAAAAGAAAGTTCTTAATAAGAACAGCGACATAGAAATGTTCTGCCACCCAAATGCACGGGATATCCTTCCAAGTTCTGGGTTTCGACAGGACTACTCATATGAGTGATTCCACCTCTTACAAGTAATTAGTCATGTCCGAGGTAGTGTCATTAATTTTATCGTTATCAGGGAATCGCTGAGTTACCACACAGGCGTTTCTATTTCTGGTAATAGTCCCATCGCCCCTTAATTATCCTTCTATTGTGAGGCAAAGTAATATTAATGAGTTCATTAGGAATAATCCAATCACGATTATTTCGCAAAACCGCCACATGTTCCTTTCAATCCATTTGATGTGACGCCAAGTACAATATAAAAGAATGATTCACTTAGCATACCTTGAGCTATAATTCATATCTGATTACAATAGTTGGAATTTAAAGTATAATTTTTCCATCTGAGATAATGAATGATTTTGCATCTAATATATATATAATTGCATTGACAGTCATAGAGACTAATATGGGCTTCTTGACTCTTGCGATAAACATGACTTCAAAATTATGTGTCATTTGAATGTATCATTTTAACTAAGATACTCTGGGAAGAGATCACATGAAATCGCAAGGAAGGATTTTCCATTCAGTAATTTAGCATCGAAGTAAAATTATTATGTCTCTGGAGATAGTTAAAGTTCAAAATTTATTGTAAATTGCAATTTAAAACTACTAACCTTTACTTTTACATTCTTTCCGCATGTTACCCGATCAGGAATAAGTATTTCCTTTAACTTTTTTTAGCTGTATAATGGTAAATCATTGACAATTAAGAACAACCTGGACTTTTATATCTTGCATGTTTTTTTTTTGTATGAATGTTTTTCCTCTGAACACGGAATCCTTTAAAACTTGGTGGAAAGCAAGCGAAGATGAATGTCCATAGGTACCGTACTTCTCTCACCTTCTTTCTTGAACGAAATTATCATGGAATATCCGACATATAGGTTATATATGTTACATATAGACATTATATCTGACACTATCCGACTTAAAGGTTTATTTAATTAATGTGTATGGTGGATACCGATTAGCTTTAGTGTTGCTGCGCTTTTTGTTTCGGGCTGTAGAGGATAAATTATTTAATTTCTTAACAACCAGGATGGGTCCTTTGGAATTAGTGATGTGCCGGATCTTTAACGAAGTATATCCGCGGTTACGGATCTTAATTTTTTCCTCTATGGATGTCCGTGCGCGTGACCTTAATAGTTTTCGCCTCTTGACGCTTTGCGTAACAGAACAGTAGGTTAGGTACATGTTTGAGTTTTCGATTTGCGCTGGGCGGCATAGATAACGTTTGTGTTTGGTAGTGAGTTATAAAATTGAGTCATAACAAATTTTAATGGGAACATTTTTTTTTATTTAGTTTTTATCTGAGCCGGAGATGGAGTGTCTTCGGTAAGTTATCGGCCAATGTCTTAAAGTAAATTATATAATAAAATGGTTTTGTATCAAGGAAGTTTCATAAATGTTTCATTGTTGCCTGCTGTGTAAAGTTTCTTGAGCTTGATTTACATATGTATACTAGCTCTAACAATAGAGAAATATGTGACAGTAAAGAAGATATGACACTGGTATAGTCATGTATGCAAAGGAAAGTAGTCACAAGTTAGTTCTAGAGCAATCAATAAGTTATAGTATTATAAGTTATAGTCAATAGTCAATAAGTTACCTAGTTAGTTCATAGAATAAAATAGGAAAGTAAATTTATTCTGGGACTACGTTCCTTTCGAATAACAAAAATGAACAGAGAAAGAAACATAATATATAATATCTAGCCATATGGCTACGTAAAACAGATCAAAAAATGGCAAAAAGGGGGGGGGATAAAAAGTAAGAATCCAGACATATCAGTAAGTCAATATATCCATACAATATCTGTTCAATATCACTATAATACTATCTTTCTTACAAATCGTCCACCGTTTGTTAATTGTTGTATGAGATTTACAATTCATCAGCCAATGACCTGGGTCCTCGCTACAGAGGGGCTTCCGCTAAGGGGAGTCCCGCTCTCCTGGGAGCAACACTCGGTAGTTATCTCCTTGTTAGACGGTGCTAATATACTATTTGTAGCCCACCTCCGCCTGCTGCATACTAACCGGTCGGTGTAGTTGATGCCATAGGACCGACCGCTTGCCAAGTATAGAAGTATCGCATCGGAAACGAAAGCAGGGAGCTAATGGTGCTCCGGGAGGGGGCGCTATAACTCTACGGAGGTTCCAAAGACGGACCAGCCGTCGAACCGCCGAGGATATCAGTACTTGCCCTTTTAGTGCTTGTAACAATTCTCGTCCCGGCTGAAGAAGACTCTGTGAAATTAAAGGCCGGGTCCAGATTAGGTCCAAGTGATATATTTATTGCCGGGTGACTACCGATTTATGTGCCGGCTTCTCTCACTCACCTGCATTCACCGCTCATCTTCTCTTCGCTCGTACGCTTCCAGTGTACACTAGCCATTCCTCCTTCCAGGAAGAACGTCAACATCGATGACTGTACCAAAACTGTATTTTCCTACCCTTCCTGTCAATTGGAAATAAAATAAAAAATGATAAACCAGTCCTTTACTGATAAACTTTGTTCCCTTTCAAACCCGAACCTAGCCACTTCTTCGACTCCCGGTAAAACTTCGATGCCTATGAAATTAACATGGCCGTCAACAGAAGACCAGTATTTTAAGTGGAATTTGTTATTTGAGTACTAGCACAGGGCAGTTTCTTTAATGGCCTTATCCATCTCATTATGCATCATTCGTTATATTTACTTCTTATATTGTTATAATTAATAATTATTAAATCAATTGTTGTTTTATTGATATGTGTATTTATTTTAACTATTGCATTAGCTAATTAAAATAAATGTATTTTTGTTTTCGTTATAGTTTAGTGTTTAAAAAGAAAAAAAAATAGAAAATCAGTAGTATTGCTTTATTGGTAAGATAGCGCGCTGGTTAAGGATTTGTCCAACACATGTTTTTAGTCGTGTAAAAGTCTCCGTTTATTTTTTTCGTGAACACGAGCCGAAACGGAAAGGCCTATAAGACCGGATAAAACCCAACTGAGTGCGCCATGTATTATTCATATTAATACCGAGAAACTGGTCCCCATCGTCATTCACCGAGAGCGGGCGGTTTTTGTTGTGACAGATCATGGCCCACTCTGCATCTTCAATCGCCAGCGGCTACCGGACGTGTAGTCTCCCGAATCCACTATATCACTATATATGTAGATATAATAATGCATTATTTAATGTTTTAAAATATAATAATAAAGCAGTAAGAAACAAATTTGATTTCGTAATACACACTAAGTTGCTGATATAGGGGAAATTTATAAATTTGATACCATAGTAAATCTATTGGACCCTGTCTAAGATCACATATGGAAACAGCCTTACATATGAGTCCTCTATAAAACCTCCATGGATTATTAATGTTTAGAAAATTATCAACTACTCGATAATTTAATTATTGGTGTAATTCCTTGCCAACTATCATGAGCAAATATCTACAGCATCGGTGAATAAGTGGTTAAGTCAATGTGTGGCATGAGAGAGTTAACTGAACGGAATGGTGTCGCAGTAATAGATTTTGGCTTGAAATGAAGTTTTAATATAAAAATATTGATTCCGTTTCTAGCCAATGCCTGACCTAACCATTTATTCACTCGGAGAATAATACAATTCCCTTTCCTTAAGTAAAAGAAACGCAGATATATCCCCTTGTAGGTTACTTTGTGGTTACTTGATTCCATCTAGTAGCTATTTTAAATATAAGTTATTTTTGCATGGATGGGATGAAAATAGTTGACTGGATGATCTAATGTAAAGGAGATAGTTGGGTGGTGCAGTCAATAAGAACACAGGATAAGTAATGATCTTATATTATGTGCCGACGTTTCGACCTACAGTGTAGGTTATCTTCAGGGCGATTTTGGAGAGCGATGCCGTTAGATTTAACGGTTGGCCAGTACTACTACTAAATCTAACGGCATCGCTCTCCAAAATCGCCCTGAAGATGACTGCTCATACATAAGTTATTTTTCTTAAGGTATTAGATAAAGATCATTTCCACACAAGTATGATATTTTTTCTGTTTTTTTATATGTGAATTAGATAATATGTGAAAAATGATTTGAAGGAATCACATACCCATTACATTTCAATTGTCATAAAAAAAATAATCTTAAAGTTGTGTATAACTTAACGTTATATAACAGTGATGATTAGAACTAGACAGGAGTTGTTTTTTGGAATATTTTGTTTTATTAATGTCCATATTAGCTTGTTCAATAAATCACTAAAATAGAGCCAAAAAATCAAAAAGAAACACTATTATTTATTATAATGCAATTGGGAAAAACCACAATGCAAAGCCTTATGTTTCAAAAAATACACCTACTTACCAGTCGACGTTTCGCCTATTCAGGCATTATCAAGACACCAAACTCAAAAAGGGGTTATGTGAATCGCATCTCGAAGAAAAAGGTGCAATACCAAAATCAAAAAGGGGTTATGTGAATCGCATCTCGAAGATTCTTCGAGATGCGATTCACATAACCCCTTTTTGATTTTGTTGTCTTGATAATGCCTGAATAGGCGAAACGTCAACTGGTAAGTAGGTGTATTTTTTGAAACATAAGGCTTTGCACTGTGGTTTTTCCCAATTACATTATAATAATTTGTTCAATAAATTTATTAAATATTTTTATTAATATTACTTCTATTAAATACATTGTTATTGTTTTATAAAACATATAACTTTCCTCAGTTTTAATGAATTTGAAAATGCGGTTGATAGGTTGTAAAAATATGTGTATGGTACAATTTTAAAGGTTTATATCAATTTGCTTGATTAAGAATCTCTTTAATTGCCCCCTCCAAATATAGTGTTAAACCACAACCACTTTATCTTGACCTCTGTAATCTGTAATAGAGTCCAATGAATGAGCTGATATGACGAAGAAGGGTACACAGACTATAGAGGCTAGATGTGCCCTTGTTATTTGCTATATCGGTCTTCTCTATGGGAATACCACGACCGTAACTCCGCTCCGGCTTGGGCCCTCGATTGCGATCGGCATCGCAGCCGGCGGCGACCCGTGGACAGGAGACCAAGAAGATCCACCTGCAAGGACTTTCACTAGGACGGCAAGGTCATGGGAACCACTATGACCTAGATAGAGTACCCACATAGAGCACAGCTCTGGCTGCACCCGTTCCTCTTGTGCAACGCCCGCTCAATCTCTTCTTGGAGTGTCTTCGTCCCACGCCCCCAGCCTCGTACCATCTTTGGCAGCCTCATTAATATTTCGTTCAGCGATTTATTGGGTCCTCTTGCTCAACTCCTCAATAGTCTCCTATCTGTCTGGCAGTCACTAATACACAGCATGACTGAATCTTTATGTAATGGGCAATGTATTACTGTAAAAAAACAACAACAATACTCCTGAGTTTTCATTATTTAAAAAAAATCGTTGATACTTATAAAAATAATTAAAAATTAAATGTTATAAAAATTGTAATTTAAAAATAATTTTAAATTACATCTACTAACATGAATTTGGTTTTTCTATAGAAACTTTTAAAACGTGAAATGTTAATCTAAAGATATGAAAGTTAACAATATTAATTTGTACTTTTAAAATAATGTATGAAGTGGCAGAGGTTCCATTAAAAACATTAATCCTCATCAAGCAAACCCTAATATAAAAACGTTGAGAAAAACTGATATCGGCTATGGCAGCAACAATGCAGATTATTTACAAATTATATATATATATATATATATATATATATATATATATATATATAGTGACCTGGAAGCGGGGTAACTCAGTGGTTATAGCGTTGAGGTTTCGGATTAAAATCTGGCAGTAAATTATTTAGTCTGCTAACATCCGTAGTTGGAACCTGTGGGATCTGGTGACACTCCTGAGGTTCATCCAGGCACTATAAACAGGGTATCCTTCTTTGTGGGTCTGGATAGGTCATTGTTTGTTAAAACAAATATGGACCCACACAAATATTACAAAAATCTGTTTTCATAAATGGATTAAGTCAATAAGGTATAGTGAACAAAAACTATTGCTTTATGTTCTAAATAAAAGAGCGGAATAGCCCAATGTAGAGAACAACTTTTTGATTTTGATTTATTGCTATTTATTAAATTTGTTACCCAGGAGTTAAAAGATAGTTAATTGTAGTTGAACTTGATCTCGGCGAAATCAGTTCCCTGTACACAAGAAAGTTACAGAAGAAAACCTGTAACACTCTCTACAATTTTCTGATACCTGTAACCGACCACGATTGTAATGGTATAGTATTTTTCTTTTTTGCATGAACCGATCAACTTGATGTTAACAGAAGCGTGATGGACGATTTAAAACAAAAACATCTTTGTTAACAATCACTCCACATCTGGGTCTCTTGTAGCCATTATCTTTGTTCTTCATTCGACCGAACATGGCTAGAAGAAGAACAAAAAAAAAAAGAGGATAAACCCTTAAGTGGAAAAAAAAATCTCAATTTACCGTTTATATAAGATCTGATGAGAAGGGATCGTGATCTAGTGTTGGGATCTTATTAAAAGAAGAGGAAAAAGTAACAAATTGTGGTCCGCAGTGGCGTGAGGCACGTTATTGCAAGGATATCACGAAGGAGTCGCCCAGCCCGGCCGCACCGCACGTACCGTCCGCTGCGGCTACTTCCTACTTCGTCCATCTTATTTTCATTGTCCCATCTACTTCTTGTCCTACGTCAGTTGGCCTTGTTCGTCTCTTGACCTTCTCCAAAAATAGGATGTAGCGGAATGTTGAGAAGAAAGTTAGAACGAAGGATCTTATAATTGCAAGACCTTCCACCTCAAGTACTCTTGATGGATAAGAGGTTGTCCATGATAAATATCGCTAATTCAGTAACATCAGAGTTTATAGGTTTCCAACCGAATTTCAAAATTAATTCTATTCCGTTATGCAAAAACAAGGTGAGTGGGGTAGCTGAGTGGTAACAGTTAGATGGACGCTGTGGGATCTGGAGTCCCTCCTGAGAATCATCATTTGAATTGGGTACCCTTAATTAGGAAAAAACTCTGGTGGTTTAGCAAAATCTAGGACAAATCACCTCTATGTACAATCATTGTCCTAGAAACACTGCAGTCTCTATCACGTACTTAACCCAAGGCTCTTCATGAGTTATAGTTTTACAGGTTTTTTAAAATTTTGATACAGAGATATTTAATATCATTTATATATTTATAAATAATTTATTTGTTTACTTAATTAAAATTAAATCCATTCCAGTTGTAAGTAAGACAAGTTCATTTTGGTCCAACTCTTCAAATTAATATTTAAATCAGACAACCTATCAAGTACTTGATCCCAAGATTCTTTATATTGTCTTCATATTTATATATATATATATATATATATATATATATATATATATATATATATATATATATTTTATAACAGAAAAAATGGACGTGAATATTGATAAAGAAACTTACCATGATTGAACATCTTTCAAATAAACACGGCCTGCGGCCTTTAGCTTTTAATTACACAAGGGAACAACATTTTTGTTGCATGAAATATTTTGACTAATATTCTACTTCCTCGAGGTGCTGATTTAAGATCTGAAGTCAGTTTGTTTGTATCAGCTTTACTTTTGGGGTTATAATTATAAACTGTTTTTTAAGATGAAAATATTTTTTATTAAGAAAACTATTAAAAAAATTACCACTACATATCAAAAAATTTTCTTTTGTAAGATTTTCTGGCTTGATTCGGTTCACGAGGGCTGTTTTTAATGCTCCAACAATAGTCCGCCATCATGTGAGCATTCCAGTGACCTTGGTAACGTTCCTCCATAGTTCGAATGTCCTGATGGAACAGTTCCCCTTGTTCTTCACTCAGATCACCAAGATTTTCAGGGAAACGGTCCAAATGGCTGTGGAGGAAGTGTACTTTGATGCTCATATTACAACCAAGCTGCTGGAAGTGTAACAACATTAGTTCAATATGCTCCGCATAGCTTTCTTCCTTTTTGTTTCCCAGAAAATTTTGAGCAGTCCAAACGAATTCATTCCAGGCATTTTTTTCAATATCAGTCATGTAACTAATAAAGTTTTCATCCTTTATCAACCTTCTTATTTGGGGACCATCAAAAATTCCATTTTTAATTTTTTCTTGGCTCAAATTAAAGAACTTCTTAGAGATGTATTTATAGCAATCACCACCCTTGTTCAAAGCTTTGACAAATTGTTTCATGAGCCCTAGTTTGATATGCAAAGGTGGCAGTATTATTCGATCCGTGGGCACAAGGGGCTCATTTATTACATTCAGTTGTCCCGGAACCATAGATTGCCTGGAAGGCCAATCTTTTCTAATCCAGTGCTCAGACCTAGCTCTGCTGTCCCATAAACAAATAAAACATGGATATTTTGTATATCCACCTTGTTGTCCAAGAAGAAAATTCACCATTTTTAGATCAACACTTATCAACCACTTTTGTTCGTTGTATTTGATTCTATCCATTACAGAAGCTACAGTAGCATATTCTTCTTTGACTGTAGTTGAATGTGCAATCGGTATCGAACCCAGCTTATTGCCGTTATGCATAAGTACACATTTCAGGCTACGTTTAGAGGAGTCAATAAATAAACGCCATTCATTTGGATCATACTTCTGTACTCCCATTGCTTTCAATAAACCAGGAACATCTGAACAAAAAGCAAAGTCGTCATCTTTAGAAAAGAATGACAGCAATTCTGCCTCTCGGTTACGATAGTATGAAATTCTTGTTTCTGGGGTTAAAAGATTTCTTTGCTTTAATCGAGAAGCAAGAATCTCCGATGTCTTTTTAGAAAGACCAAGATCTCTGATTAATGCATTGAGGTCTTCCTGATTAAAGAGCTGGGGCTCAGAAGTAAAATCAGGGTAAGAATCACTTGTCCGACTTTCATCACTTGAAGAATAGTTTTGTTTTTCTATATCATGATCATTTTGTACAGATGAAGAAGCTTGGGGTACTGGTGCATCGCCAGAGAACAAGACTGGTCGAGTAACAGATAACAAGTTTGGATAAGAACATTTCGACCGGTTATTTTTATTAATTCCATTAATATCAATCACACAAAAATAACAATCATCTTGATGATTATTAGGTTCCCGCCAAATCATTGGTGTTTGATACTTAAAATGGGGTCTTTTCTTATTTGCCCATAATCTCAAAGACTCAACACATGTTTTACATACCATATGAGGGATCCAGTACTTGTCACGGATGTCCAAAGCGAATCCAAAGTAATCAAAATATACCTGTGTTATAAACTCTGACACACTTAGCCTACAATTTTTGAATGTATATTCACCACAAATGTTACAGAAATAGTTTGGATCGTTTCTACAGATATTTCTTAACTTGGACATTGTTACTTAACACAAGAGCACAAACTTTTTCACTAAACAACTCAGTTGAATTGAAGTTTGAATGTGACTAGTACAAATATATGTCTATCAGCTGTTTGCCAAAAACAAAAGGTGCTGGAGAAAAACTGAGGCTAGATTTGTAATCACCAACCTCTAATTAGTAAACAACAGGCCTAAAACTCCATGCAACAAAAAATTAATAAAAATTTGTTCCCTTGTGTTATTGGTGATATTTAATAAAATCGACCAGGAACCTTGAACAGATTTTTATTAGAAGCCGTAGTAATATTAAATGTTGACAGTGATATTACTCAATATAATTTACAATACATGTGATTACTCAATTAAATTTATTTCGGATTAGCCTTCAAAGTTCACATTTTAATTAAATTTGAGGTAAATGAAGACATGAAATTCATTTCTATCCAAATTTCATTTTCTAAACTAAAGCATAGTTTAATGTTTAATAAAAATATATATTTATTTTTTTATTCATATTATTTGGTATTTTATCCGTTACCCAATTAAAATTTATAATTAATTCTTATTATTGACAATTATATAAATATATACCAACGGTTTTTGGTAATTTCATTAACTGTCCCCGAAATAAAAATTTATGGATTATTTGATATGCATCTAGTATTGGAATGCCATAGTGCCCTTACGTGGTAAATATGGTGTCCTTGCAGTCCCCAACAAGTGGAATATCATAGAAGGTAACTTACACTTAATTCAGTGGGCATCATCTTTTTCACTTTTCAATGGTCGTTTACCATGACCGAGTTTTCTTATCAAAGTCTTCAAAACCATAAACGTTTTTATGCTCCTCATTTCGAGGCATTGGATGTATTAGACCAATAAATACCATTTTTGGATAGTTTTTTCTCCTAGTCTTGGCCTGCTTAGGTAAATGTTTGCTTTGACATGGGTTATTTCAACCATCACTTCGAAGATCTAACCAGATAAACGTATAATGTCTTTATAGCATCATATAAAAAACATATTGGCGATCTGATTTAATAATGTTGATCATAATTTTTTTAATATAATTTTCTTCATATCCTATTTCATCGCTATAATATTCTTACTTTCTAAAAAAATGGACCATATTAAAATATTTCGTGTAGAGTAATGAATAATATTTAGCACCTGATAAATCCTTTTGTAACTACCTACAATGATACAATACCATATATTACTATATGTGTACTGTTTATTTTGGATATAACTTACAATCTGATACAAAAAAAAAAATGTTTTACCGTCGTTGCCAACGAATGATGGTTGATTTCTACACGGTAGAAACTTCAGTTTTTAAGCTAACTGTTGTGTAGGGAAGTGATTTGGCCGAGATCAACCTCAACTAACATGTTTCCCCGAATGATATGTATACATATCTATAATGTCGGATTCTAATTGAGTAGCTCAGTAACTTGAGGATCCCTCTGCTCTTCTGAGACTGCTTCAGGACTAATAAATCTTAAAATTATAACGAATTAATCTTTTTACTTAAGATTCCGTCTAAACGATACAAACAGAAATATTTTGATTAGTTGTTACAATTACAGCAAACATTTTGATATAAAAAGATTTTATTGTTTATTTTTTTACTAATATATTTTTCGGGATTATTTAGCCCTATATAATTATTTTGCTATCAATCCTTTCGTAACATGATGTTCTGGGACTTCACATACCAGAACCTCTTAACAATAATTATTATAAAGATATTAGTACTTTATTAAATAATAAATAATCGCGCTCCCTAAATGGTATGACTAATTCTAACAAACAAATTTTAAACGAGGGAATAGTTACGACAGTATCCTTGTGTGCGCTCAACCGTGTCCGTCGACTAGTCCCGCTAAGCCCGCACGACCTTCGAGAGTTGCGGGCACTGTAAAACCTCCCCTTGTCCGTTTCTTTATAATATTTATCAAAAAAAAAATTTTAAAATATCGCATCGGTCGTAGAACAATATGACATACTTAAAATTCGAACATATCAATGTATATGTATGTTTCTTATTTTTACACATCTGAATAGAATTTCAATAAAAGACGCTATAGATTCGTGCACTGTTTTAATAAGAAGATAAATAAGGTTAATAAAATGCGTAGAGAAAATTTGTCAATATTTTCAATTATTTATTTATTTGTATTTAGAGAACGCTTGCAGATAATGAAGAAGCCATAAATAAATTATGAATGAATAAATATTACGTTTATTATTTCTACTCAGTTATTAAAACATCCTTGGGCTAGTAATCCTTCCTCCTGGTATTATATTATAATGCTTATGGATTTTTTTTTATAGATATGCTCAAGAAATGTTTCTCACAATGCTTCTCCTTTAAATCCATACACATAAACGCGAATAGGTATTTATCCTAACTGTCAATAAAATACATGCGTTCCTCCTAGAAACTCAGTGAGTTTAACTGGTTTTATTAACAGATTTAACAGTTTTACAATTTAACAAGTGCTGACAGAATATCAACAAGGTTAGTACACTTACCTATTATTATGTACGTTTGTTTGTTCATTTAACGTCACTTTATGCTGTTAGGGCTAACCGGACGATGCTACAGTGGGAGCTCTAAATTTTGCCTATCCACGTTTAATTAGGATAGGGATTTTTAACGACTACCTGACATAGTACAGGCTCGGGACCCCCGTTTAACGTCCCTTCCGAAGGACGGCGTATCTAAGGATTTTTTACTCCCTTAAAAAAATCCTAGGGCCACCTGCCGGGCTACATTATTATTATAAATCATTACATAAGTGAAAATTTAAGGGAAAATAAAATCTTAGTAACTTATTATGATTTATAAGCATGAAATTTTCCCGTTCATAGTTAATTACCATTTTCCAATTACGTAGAGCTAACTATAAACTTACTAACTATTATAGAGCTAACTATTCACTTGAAAGACAATCTACAAACACCTCAAAATCGGTCCATTATTAACAATGGTACAGCTGATTGGACTGTGTTGTTTAGGATTTTCGCACGTTTCTTTGAAGACTCAATTCATTTTCAACCCTTTTGGATTGCCACTCCCAAAGCACTCCATATGCTCATTTGAAAAGTGTTAAACTATGTTTATTTCCTTTATCATTATAAATAAATAAACCTGTACCACTACAGCCCATGAATGGTCTGGGGTTCAGTAAATGGTAGAGACTGTACGGCTTTTTGGACAACGATTTTGGAGGGGTGTGATTTGTCCTAGATCACACTCAACCGCCAGGTTTTCTCCTAATTAAGGGTACCTACTTTATAGAGGCTGGGTTAGCCCCCGGAGGGTCGCCTGATCCAACCACAGCTGTTAGCTTGATCTACCACTGAGCAAACTCCCCCCTATTCTTTCAGTTATACTACTCTTTATTTATAGCCTTAATTATAAGACCTAATAACTTGAGATGAAAACATGAAAAACTTGACCTGATACACTAACAGGACCCAGTTATGCAGCTCCATTGACTGACAAAGGTGACTGAGAACAGTGACAATGATTTAGTTCTTCAAGACGATGAGGAAGGCAGCGGTGGTCATGCGCTGGTTGCGGCTAAAGGTCACACGGTGGCTCTGCTTCGTCGGCAAACACTATAAAGTCATGGTATTTATCCTCAATAAAAGGCCTTTATTGTCCATTTTATGATTATTGCGTCGATAGTTTTGTATTGTTTTATTTATTTTTAAATAGGGATGGTAGGAAGGTGGCCAAGTACTGGCGATACAAAGGCCCTAGTAAATGAGAAGTTCTCAACGTTAAAAAAAAACTAAAAGTTGCTGATAATTTAAACATTTTATTTTGATTTCATTATGCAATCTTACTTATCCACTAGTGTAAAAGATTCTTATCTCGTATCACAAACTGGTGTTTTTTTGCCTGTGTTATCTTTCTGCAATTAACAGGATTTTCTTAGGCTCTTTCAGGTAAAGAAATGTTCACTAGAAATTAGATTTAACAAAGCTTATTGGTAACAGTTAAGTTTACATTACAAATTGTAAGAAAAAGTATTGTGCATTGTTCGAAATAGCGAGAATTTTTCAATTAAGAGAGGCTGTGGTTATTGGCCATGAAGTTGGCCAAAACGTGTAGCCAAAAATCCTCGATTATTTTCTCATCCATTTTAAATTATGATTCATCTTTCGACATTTCCTGGTTAATGGATCATATACTCATCAGATACTCTACAATAGCGCAGGAGCAGGGAGATGATATCCCAGATAAGGATTGCATCAGAATACGCTATTGTTTCCCGGGATGAGGATTATCGTAGCAGGTCGTGATGAGTTGCCGGAAGGTCGGGCCCCGAAGGCCGCTAAATGTTGCAGGGCCCTCGCTCCATCTTAATGCTTTATATAACTCCATCTCCTGTCCATCCTTTACAGGACGAGTCCTCGACTTCTTTCAATTGGCCTGGTCATAACCCATCACTCTGCTTCGAGTTAAACCTAAAGTTATTTTAAAGATTTTTGTTTAATCTTTAGGACAGAAATCTGCAAACGTTATCTTAAAGGACACAATAGTTGTTCATTTAATTTGACATTTTTATATTTGAATTACATTATTTTTCAAACTACTTTGAACTAATTATGAACAGGAGTCATGCATTAGGTTTCCATTATCGATAGCATCGATATGTGTTTCATATATTCCAAGAGACAAGTCACATGAGATAACAGTTGCTGTTTATCAGTGTTTTTGAAGCCCTTGCTGCAGAAATAAAACTAGTCCAACTTTTGAGGGTTTTTTTAACACTTTTTACTTTACAAGGCATCGTTTACTACTGAAAAGAGTAATCTTGCCTGCCAGATAGCACTGGGTCTTGACAATTCCTTCGAAATTTTTTGTACTGCAGATATAGAACTAGTTAAGGAAAAAATCCGTTTTTTGTTTCTCTTATAAAATTTAGGCATTACATTTCTGTACTTAGCGATTCATTAGCGTTCAATTAAAATTATTCTCAATTAAACGATAATATAATTGGTTTATGAGTTTATTAGAATGTTTCATTCCCCTCTTTATCATCGTTCAATCAAGAAATATATCACGCATTGGACACAAACTATTTTAATTAAGAAATTAATAACTAATGGTATATATTTGAATTTACATAATAGTCTTCATAATTTTTCCAAATGTATAAGTTTTTGAAATAACCTAAATTAGGCTCGACGAGATTATGGTTAAGTTTTCAAGTCTCTTGACCACGGGGTTAGATTTCGTACTGATTGATTCTAGGAGTTACTAGTGAATGTGATTGTTTAGGGACTGTATTGGAAATATTTGTAATATCATAAGGGCAATATCTGGAGTAGTTATATCTAGTATTTTTGCTATATGCTTTTGACATGGGCAATTATTTTCTTACATTCCCATACATCTAGTACGGTTTAGCTTGTATCTATTGTTATCTAGTTCATGTCCGAATATCATACTTTCTGAGATACTAGAAAATTGGTATATTGTTTCAATACGATAAAGTGAACGTATCCATCTTGGAACATATTTACCATCCATATGTGGTACTGTTCCTTATCTCATTAGTACACAATGGAATGAATGAGCTCTTCTATACCGGAAAAAACTTCCATTTGCTGTCAAAGTATGTAACAAATATGTATATAACAGCAAATACATCTTACCTTCAGACATTAGATTAAATAACTAGGCTAAATTACATAGCGCTGAGCCATGTATGTCTGAAGAATAGACTGAATTGTACGTTGGAGGATTGTGTTAAATCTGATCTTCTAATGGTTATTCACCATATGATTTTGTTCGTGTTTATTGTATTCCCTTTTAGTTCTATTTGTATTGTGTTTTTTTCAGGTTTGATTTTGTTTCTTATTAATATAAATTTAAAAAAAAAACTGACATTACTTTATTTATGCTTTATACTATTTTTACTTTATATAATAGTGGAGTTTATACCAGTAACACTGTACAATTATTGAAATGGAGGTATTTTGGGGGGTAGATACATGTTTCGCTATTAGTAACATAACGGTACTGCCTGTAAGAAGCCTCTGTACCGGGGTAGATATGGGATAACGAAGGACGTGGACGGCGCTAGGGAATCTATTGTCCTCATCTTTACTACAAATAGTCGATTTATGTCGAAGAGATGGCGGCTCGCTGAGCACAGAAACTTCATTTGTATTCCTCCGCTGAGCCTGATTTGCATCGGAGGCTCCCTCTCGTTCCTCCATCTCCAAACATCCTTGTAAGAGTGTAAGAGGCTATCTCCTGTATCAATTAAACCCATCCTTTATGGTCACTCACTTTTAATCCAATCACATTTGTTCCTCAATTATTCCATATATATCTATGGTTTATCTAAAATTAAAATTTATCTCTTAGTTTTTTTGGTTTGCCCAATCAAATTTTTTATTTCTCGAAGAGCGTTGGCCCTATCTTTAAAATATTAGAAATGTGAACTATATCCCAATCCATAAACAGAAAAATATATAAAAAACGAACTATACTATAGGACTATTCAGAATGTACTAAAAATATATAAATAACAGTTTAGTACTTTAGAGGGAGTAAAAAATCCTTGGTAATGACGTCCTTCAGAAGGGATGTAAAATACGGAATATATCCTAATTATATTTAGTGCTTCCACTGTAGCATCCCATGGTTGACTGGAAGATCGTAATGAAGGATACAATTTGTTTGGGGTGCGGTCAATAACACTAAATAAGGTTGACTTATTTATTATAAGTGCCGACGTTTCGGCCTACAATGCAGGTCATCTTCAGGGCTAAGAAGGAAAAACAGAAAAATAACTATAAGAACATTGCAGTACTAAGAATTGTAAAATAATATAAAGAGTGTAGAAAGGTGGAGAAATATAACATAGGATAGTTTATAAAAGATATATAAGAATAACAAAATGACAAAATGTGTGAACAGAAAGGTGATAAAGTAAAGGAATATAAAAATTAAGATAATTGAGAAAGTGTAAAGTAAGATACAAAATGAAAAGTACAGAAAAAATGCAAATGTAAAACTGGCGAGACATACAAGTAAGGAAAACTTAGTATGAAAATAAACGTATTAAAAAAGTTATAAAATATGACAAACATTTTAGTACTAAATAATTAAAATTAAAAGGTATTAAAATTATCATGGCGAAAAATATTGTGTAAGCTCCTTAAAGGAGTCCTTTTTAACTTGAAAAACTGTTCGATCTCGATGCTTTAAGGGAGTCGGTTCTTATAAATGTTCCGCTATTGAACCAACTACAAAAGTGATGCATTTATCAAAATTGTAAATGATGGAACTGGAGAGATTTACTTTTTGGATGCTCCTGGTGGTAAAGGAAATTTTTTTAATTTCGTTGATTTGAACAACAATTCGCTTACAGAATGAAATTGCACTGACACTTGCTTCATCTGGTATTGTTGGAAGGCGTTCGAACAGCCCATTCAGCGCTAAAATTAACATTGAATATTCAAAGCAAGCGATACTCCGACTTGCTACAACATTAATGAAGATCAAAGACAAGACAAGTATCATCTAAAGTCACAGCAGAACTATTTAACAGGGAATGCAACCCTCCTCCCAAATATAATCTGCAGTACCAAAAACCATGAATGATCTTGAGTTCACTATGTGGTAGAGACTGTACCTAAGATAACGGTTAGGCGGAGAGGTGATCCGAGATCACGTTTAACTGTCTGGAGTTTCCCCCGATCTACCAACATTATAGAGAAAAAGAAAAATCTATACCTCTACAATCTGTGAACGGGCCTGGTTTTGATTCATTACCAGATTTTACCTTTTTTTTTTTTATTTTATAGCACCAGATTTTCCCACCTTAAATTGGATACCCACTTTATAGGTGTCGGGCGAGCTCCAGGAGGGCCCCGGATCCCATAGTATCCATCACCGGGGATCGCAATGAGAATTTAACCAGTATCGCAACTCAGTCTTTATAGAGACTGGGAGACAACTTCAATATGTTCAACAAAAAACTGTACTTGCTAGTTTTTTTATATTGTGCTTTAGAGACTAAAGGTTTTGTTTTTTGAAATTTTCCCAATCACATTATAATAATTATTTTAGTTATATTTTTAAGATGATGATAATTTTAATTGCTTTATAAAATTATATGTATTTTATAATTGACACAGTCATTATAACAAGGTATGGTTGATGATGATGCGACGACCCCCTACTAGGCACATGGCCCCACAGGTCGCCCTCGTAGGGAGGGGACATAGAGCCGACTAATTACCGCTAAGATGAATGAATAACTGCCATCTTTACGGCCATCGCCTCCTGATTTACATTCCCGCAGTAAATCTATTCCTAAGCCGGACTCCGGTCAGCTGCGGAGGAAGACCCAATGAGTTTATTGCTCGTAAAGTCTCTGCTACTTCGTGGGAAACCAAGTCCGTGCTTTACGAGAAGTTCTTTTACTAGTTTGGAGAGTACTTTGTAACAAACAAGAATGTGTGATTGGATAGTCCAACATGTACTAACGGAATTTTTTATAGAAGTTTACTTCTCTGAGTTGGCAACACTGTTTCATCTTACAGCCAATTTGATTGCTGACAGTCGTCTTGTTGCCTCCTCCCTGCCAACGTATATAATGAACACATACACGCCAGAGCAAAGTTTACAAATTATTGAAATTTATTTATTAAATTAATGCTTCTGTTCGTAAAACTCATAGTGAACAACGCAAATTTTAAAGTCATCATAAACCTCTATTCGAGCGGCTAATTCGGTTAACTAAAGGTCGTTTTCATGCCACGTATACTCCAAATACAAGCAGATTGGGTCAGTGGCAGTGCTCTGAGTTGCCGTGCCGTAGGTCCCGAGTTTAAAACCGGCTGTGACAGATTTTATTTAACCTGTTATGAGCCAGGGTGGACTCTTTGAGAACTGGGGCACACAATATTTAAGGTATCCAACGTAGCTGGACAAATCTGGCGTTTGAGCGTGGAGGAAGTGATCTAGGACAAACCACCTCCCTGCACAACCATTGTCCAAAATCAGTACAGGCGATAGCCATAAACCTAAATGCCATAGAACAACTTGGCACTAAAGAAGACCCAAGTCAAGTAATTTTACATCGTTCTCAGTAATTCATTATATCTATCCAATTTTTGCAGATTTTGGTTTACGTGTTTACAGAGTTCAAATTGTGCAAGGATTAACTCAACCGAACATTTGTGTCTCCTGAACCACGAATCAATATTGATTTTTGTTACAATGTTTTGTTGGTTTTTTCAATTGAAGTCGTTTGTTGGTAATGAAACGCATTGAAACGAGGTAGGACAGAGGGTTTCTGTTCACCTTCCTTGGAGCATTCGAATGGGATTATCTCAGTCTTCACGTAATGTTAATACCTATTCTGGTGACAGCTAAGTGAGGAACGGAGGTTATTATACTTTCACCGTTAAGATACAGGCTCACTTAGAACTATACCATACTCAAGAGGGATGTAGGTAGAGAGAAAGTGTCCAACACTCAATCCACCCCAAGAGATAAGATTTGCAAAATAGCCTACAGGAGAGAAAAGTAGGGAATGTCCTTGGAAGAGATGGGAAGATGAGGAAGGCTAAAGGATTCGGATCATAAAAGAGGAGTGGTTGAGGCCGGGAATGGACCTGAGTCCTATCGCCGAGGGCACTCGACGCGGAAAACGACTTAACGATTGATCCGTCAACTCTTGTCTTATCTCCTCTCGGCTATCCGTTTCTTTTCCTACGTTTCCAGCATGTAACCAATACTTACGAGGCTTCAGTATGTTTGGTGCATTTGGTGCTACAGAATAACCATTTGGGGTCATATGATTCAGCATTACTTATTATTTTTTTATATCTAATCCAATAGGGTATGAATGTGTACATTTTATTTTATTTTTACTATTAGTATCATTATTATTATTTATTTTATTTTATTATTATTATTATTATTTTTTTTTTTACTTTATTTTATTATCATTTCCGCATTAATTTCTTTCTGTTACCGCATGTATATATTTTCTCGCATGTATATATTTATTTATTTTATTTTGTTTACATTATTGTTTTGTTATGGAATGACTGTAAGCTACATAGCACTATTACTTATTGCCCATAAGTGGCAGATTGTAATATTTCAATAAAGTGTTAATATAAAAAAAAATATCTAATCCAAAAAAATGTTCTTTTCTGATTAACAGAATAAAAAGTATTGAAAATTAAAAAAAAAAAGTATTTAGAAAGACGATAAACCTTCCAAATCTCACAATTCCTATTTTTGCAGCAACCATGGATTTAGCAGATATATTGACGATTATGTTAAATTTAATCAAAGAGGGAAGTGTTAATATTTTTGGAGACTTCCGATGTTTATTGACCACGAACATCAGCAATTCTTGAAATTAGACCACTTTCTGACAGTTTTCACCAAGAATCTCAGTATTTATCACTGGTTGAAAGGATTATGGAGTTCTGGAAAGAATAGTTTGCAGCATTATGAGGTTGGGAGATCCCCTTCAGCCATCCGGCTCTCCTGCAAGCTAAGTATATCTGCGAGATGACCATAAAAAATGCATTTATCTACATTTATTTACTTCGATGCCTTTTGATCTTTTTTGAGATAATTTTCCTTTCTAAAACCTTTTTCTTGTATACTTTTTTCTTATGGTAGTTTTTTTATACTCTTTTCTTTTTTGTCTGTCTGGACACGTGGTAAGTTGTCCTTTTCAGGATTATATCGATCAGCTTTCAAACAATCATTACACCACTCAAAATATTTTTAAAAGATTCAAAAACAATGCGGGAAGAGAAAGTACGAAAGCTTCAGACCACAACTCTATTCCATGTTTGATGAAAAGTACCCTGTATAAATCGACATATAGTACTTTACTCATTGTTGTTGCTTTTTTTTTCAATAATTCTCATTTTTCTTATTTTTCTAAATAATATCTAAATTAAAAAAATAATTAAGCTTTCCGAGGCATATGAAATAGCTATTGAAATTTTTATGTTGTAATTATATTCAAAATTTAATTTTCGAAATTAAGTATTTCTCATGAAAGGCAGGAATTATTCTGACAATTAAGCTTTAAAGAAATTATTTTTTATACATACAATTATTTTCATGATTTATAAATAATTTTACTTAAAATATTTCTTTATTTAGTTCTTTTCTACATAATTAATTTATTTAAATAACTTATATTCCGTGGGTGATTTAGAGACAAAACCCCTGTTAAGCGAACACCCCGAAAGCGTGGCTGCTCCAGATGCTACGAGGCCGTGGGCAAGGACACCCTTCACCGAGGATAGGTCAGAGTATCCCCCGCAGGAGCATCCTTTCCCTGGTAATTAGCGTTGCCGCAAGAGCAGTTATGCAGATGGCACTGTCGATTTTTATTATCGACCTGCAAATAGTGTCCTTTCCGCCGGTAATGAGCCAGTCTTCGGCTAATGGTCCATTTCTATTCTGTCCCGGCCTTCGGGGACGCTCATTACGTCCTGTCCCTCCAAGGTTATCATTTCTTCCAGTCCCTCTTTCCTTATCATTCTGAAGAGGAAGGACAAATTATTATTTTTTTTTAAATATATTAATTGAAATTGACAACTGTGTTATAATAAAACAACAAGTAAATATAATTAATGAATGATACATAATTACATGCGATAAAGGCAAGTAGAGAAACTACCCAATGGTAGTAATCTTCTTTTCAGACGCCTCGGAGGATTATCGGGAATTGAAGAGGAAGCTAGGTTTGAAACTAGAGGGTTTGAGTGGGAGTGAAGTTTTATCGGGCTCGGGCTAAAGCCGCAACAGATGAGAAATTGAGGTCATTATGGGCGACTTTATTCTTAACTAAGTAAGGAGCATTAGGGATTTTACGAAGGAATTTGGATAATAAAGATTGATTGGATACGACAGGAATTCGATGGCTTAGTGGAGCCCCAAAGCTCTACTCCAAACTAAAATAAGTCTTTTGTAATTAATTGGGAGCTTAGAGTGTTTGTCTATCAAGTGTTGTAATAGCCTAAAATGGCGAGCAGTTTCTATTATTTTCAGTCATGTGTGAGGATTCCAAGTTAAAGGTTTCTCAAGATATAACCAGAGGATCGTATTTGTTCTACAGGAGTTAGTGGGATATGATTAAAGGATACCACCGGTGACCATAATTTATACAAGATGATTGACATTGGACGTCAGAATTATAATAGTCCACGATCTGTGGACCATTTTTGCACTTGATTACTATCAAGCTGAATCTTCGTGAGCAGCTTCGTTTCGATAAGACGCCCAACAATTTCCTGTACGGAAATTCTCAATTGTGGTAGCTAACAGAGGTAGCAAGTATAAAATATGTCGATCTGATGATTCTCAAAAATTTATTACTAACTGGATTTTTTCTTTGTTAAATCTCAAGATAATTATCTAAATTATTTGAAAAAATATTTGTCATACAAAATATATGGTTTGATCAAAGAGTCCTCTCCTTCCCATATGTATCGATAACGAAGTCATTAAAAATGATTACTAACCCGCTGATTATTTTTTTATACTCTGTTAATATTTATATAATTTTATAATTTAACAGTCATTACTTAGTCAAACAGTCAAAACCAGCTATTTTTTTTTCTACTACTTTTGACCGTAGGATCGGGATACCGTACCACGCAGTTTGCAGGACAGTAAGACTGTTAAATTATATAAAGATTAACTAATAAAAAAAAAAAATCTTTGATCAAAGAGTCCCCAAATATTTTTTCAAATAATTTAGATAATTATCTTGAGATTTAACAAAAAAAAAAAAAACAGTTAGTAATAAAATTGTAAGAATCATCGAATCGACATATTTTATCCTTGCTACCTCTGTTAGATACCACAATCGGAAATTTTCGCAATGGAAATTGTTGGGCGTTTCATAGAAACGAAGCTATTTACGAAGATTCAGCTTGATTGTAATCAATTGCAAAAATGGACCATGGATCCTGGACTATAACTTTTATCAGTACAAAATAAATTCAAGTCTTACATCTATCTTTTCTTCTTGATAGTAAAAATTTCCAAATTTGCCTTTAATGCATTCTTGTAGGCATTCTTAATATTTGAAGTACTATTGAAAACTATACTCATCTAAAATAAATTTCTAAAGTCCTCTATTACTTTTTTGGGGAGAAAATTATATTCTTAATTTTCGATATATTATGTAAATGTATTTAATTTAATTATTAACTTAAATCATTAAATTTAAGTGATCTCTATTTTTTCATAATATTTTTTCCTAATTTTTTTTTTATATCAATATAATATTCTTTGTGTAACACTTGTTTTTATCCCACAAAAGTAACAGTATTGATTAATATATTGAAACAAAAAGTAAATGTTTGTGTCTCTTATCACACAGGGAATATTAAGACAAAGTGGCTAAACTAATACCTGTTTGTGTATATTATTTTGAGATGTTTTTTTTGACATTAATGATAGAGTATCGGTACCTCTAATCATTTTTATTCAGTTCTAAACTTCCTGCTGTTGAGAAGAACTGTCGTTAATATATGTGACTGGGCTTATGTAATGCTAATGCAAATCCATTTATTTCGAATTTATGATATAATAAATCAGATATCCCACCTTTCTAGTCGAAGCTTCATTAACTTAGCTCTATCCATAGCGACCTTTCCACCTGGCAAGTCACATCTCCACGTCGGGCGTGTGGAGAAAGTACAGATGTATTGTATGCAGAGACTATCACCCTATTTATATTATATGGCTCATTTTTATTTATTCTTCAACTATTAGTTTTTTTATTAGTGTCGATTTGGATTGCATATGTGGAAGGATTGTTAATTGAATGATTGATAATTGATGTCTGAACCGTGGTTGGATACTATAAACGGTTGTGATAATGTTGATGTTGGTTTTGTAAATACACTGGTTTATGGATGATTTAATAATTTAATTCACCATAATCGTTATTAATTGCGAAAGGAGGATGGTATTGAAAACAAGAATAAGTCCTTGGAATGATGTAGATTTGATACCACTATTGGTGTTATTTTTTGTGGATGTCCTGATGTCTCTTAAACTGGCAAAACGTTATTTTCCAGTATTCAAGATCCTTAAGGTTTTTGTTATTTCGTTTTAGATGATGGATTTATGAAGTTAAATGCTTAGTTATGAGAGAATTCTTAAACAGTTACTAAGCGCTGAGCTGTAGTAAAAGTATTTGCTGTAGTTCCAGGGGTTGACCTAGGCGTAATTGGTAGTATCACGTTAAAGGTTACCCCCCAGATTCAGGTTTCGGAGAAGTTTGGTAACAAAGTTATGAGGTTTCAGCATTGTGCCCTCGGATTCGCTGTCTTTTATTATTTTTATAAAATAACAAAAATATATTTAAATTTAAGAGTAACATTTTTTTTTCAGGTGAGGATAATGCCATGAATCATTAACACGTGTTCTTCTCGTACGAAAGACCGATTTAAGTTTAAATTGCCATTTGTAAGCCATATGCCATATATTTACCATTTATAAATATCGTCCCTGCCATCACAAAGTATCGAATGTGAAAAAAACACAGTATTCGTTTTCGAATTACAGCAGTTGCTTTAGGATTGATAATTGATATAAAATTCATATAGAGGCATCTATCAGTCACAAAAACAATGTAAAACGAATGTCATTGGTTTGACTATAGACACTAAGTTATATTGAACCTTGAAACTGTATTTTTTTTTTTAATTGTCCTCCAAATTACCGATTTTCACATTCGATAGTTGGAAATGGCAGGGACGATATTTCAGATTCAGAATACTATATTAGGGAAAGAGAAAAAACCCATTTTCCAGTCAATGCATATTCCTGATTCTCAAAATCATCAAAAATGATTCGACATCAGATGTCATTATCAATCTTTACAATTTTCTTCTCTCTGCATCATTAATAATTCTTTTACATATCTTTACAACCGTCATAAGCCTAAAAATCTGTGAAAATAAATTAATAATAACTACATTAAAATACATAATTTAAATAGAGTGTCCAAAATAACACACTATAATCTAAGTATAGATACCTTGAAAGTCATATTTAAACATTTTTTCTACAAATTCTTGGCTATCATTTATCAACCATGGTCAAATTAACATTACATTAAAAACCAAAACTTTGATCCTTGAAAGACTAGATCATTGTTTAGTATTTATGAATATTTATTTTTATAAAATATATTAAAATATTTCTAAAGGTAAAAATCTACAAAAACAGCATAAAAATTCTTTTTAAATTTTATTTAAATAGTTCATTAAATCATTAATTTAATGATGAAATTTTATAAAATTATTATATGGAAAATCTATTTTATAAGATATATTGGTAGATAATAGGGTCAGGTTATTTTACTCTATCTGATTTGTTTATAAAAAATAAGGCATCTGATGTTCTATTGTTTTTTAGTTTTAAAATAATGGAAGAATATAATTTACTGATTTCTCATGCCTCCTTTCTATCATTTACTTTATTCTCCAATTTACCGTTTATGAACAGAGCCTCTAAATATTTTCTTTTAATGGTATTATTGTCTATGGTTATTATTCAGAATGGTAATATGCTGTATAATAAGGCTAATGGTATTATTCAGAACAATTAAAATACATCATTTGGTTCTTTTTCAGTGGATCGATCAAGTTTTCCAATATCTTGTTTGTATGCAAATATGATTTTCTGAGTCCTAAATCATGTTTACAACTGTTTATTTCAGAATGATGTTTATTGGGTTGGTAAAACGTACATACGTGTGATTATAGATCGTTCGACGACACTTTGGATTAGACTCCTCGCTGGAGATAAAGACTTCATTGTGGAGATGTAATGCCTTGGAAGCACTCATGCATGGCCGGCCTGTTTGAATGCAGATTGGTCCACGATGTGACCTTTTTTCAGCTTTATGTGCATGGATGATCTTGATGTCGTAAAGGACCCAAAGCTAGCACCTATTCCTTTCCCACGTAACAGTTACTCAGAATTAGGTTAACAGACCGCACATCGATCGTTTGTTCATTTCGCTGTTTCTAATGTTTCTTGGTACCATTGTCTTCAATTACCTTCAGGCTTCCCTTTCTATTCATATTTTATTTAAGGAATTCGTAAAACATACCTGCTTAAAACTACGTTTGAATTTTAATTAAATAAATATAGACGTTCAGAAGTCAATAAGTTAGGTATACCATTTGATGTACTATATCATATTTTCCATATTTCCATCTAGATTAGAACCATTAGTTATGCTTTTATAAAAGCATGCTTGTTTTTTGAAAACCAGAAGAGGAATACAAAACAGCTCGATTTTATCCCACCAATCAGTGTCTCAAGTTTCTGATAGATTTTTCGATAGCTAAAACGATGGTGTGGTCAAAAGAGGAGAAAAAAAAGAGTTTAAGCTTCACAAAAAAGCTTAAGAAAATGCCTGTGCAGGGAAATTCCGAATTTATCAGAGATATATTGGGGAACAAAAAGACAACGTGGTCCGAAAAACACCTAAATACCTCGTTTTCTCCTGCTTATGGCCATTTTCATAGCCATTTTATGACTTTATTTTTTTAAATTTTAAAAATGTATAAAGTTCTATATTGAATAAAGCAACTAAGTCTATATTTTATTTGCTCAACTTGGTTCATCGGTAGGATACCGAATGATTCCTATCTCAATTCAGTTCTTCTGCACATTTAGGAAAAAGTGAGTTAGCTCATTTTCCTATGTGATTTTCATATAGATAATTAACATCGATAAATATTGATAAAAAATAAATTTTCTTTTAAAAAACTGATTTTTATTCAATTCCCCTTAGAAAAAGTTGATGTGGAGAAGCAAAAGTGGTAGTTTAACAACACTATAAAATATACTTGAAATTTTAAGTATTTGGTTCAACATAAAACGTTTATGTATAAGTAATACTTCGATTCTAAATAATCTTGGGCACCGGCACAAGGTAAAATCTGAAATCTGAAACTTTGATTCTATGTTTCGTTCTTTAGAAAAAAGTTTTTCGTCCCATTGCAGTTTATAAAAATTATCTATAATTCATCAAATATATGTTACACATATACCATTTTTTTGTGTAAAAGGTGTTACACAACAAAATCCTTAATTACAAAAATCCTTAGGTAACTTAAAAATGGTTTTTTAAAATTAGTTAATTTAAATTAACTTCTAACGGTTTGTAATACATAATTCTTCATGCGTTACTAATTTGTGAAAAATATACGAAGGGACAATTCAAGCTTTTTTATGACGAAACGGTTAATTGAATGCAAATTTCGTTTAATTTAAGATTACCCGTCACCTTGACTTTGCAAAAAGAATATGAACTGCTGTAAGAAATGTGTCCTAACCGCAGGCAGTGAGAAAGACATTGTTTGTGGACGATGGCTTGTGAAACTGCTCGATTCTTCTCGTTCCCATTCAGAATTCTATCCGAAGAAATCCATTTTGTTTGCTGATTTATGATAATTTTTTCGTGTATATACATTTGGGAGAATACACAATATAGTGTTTCTTCAATCCACTAACAACCTTATTATGTATGGTATTTATAGCGGTGTCCGGTTTACAGCAATTTATTTATCTATTATATGTTTTTTATAGTTGTTATATAGGTGTTCAGTGATGCTCGAATTTGATTCAACAGATTTATTATATGGTTTATCTAGTAGGAGTATTACACGCAAGACATTTCTCTAATATCAAATCAGTTTGCCCTTCAAATCTTCAAGCTCTACAGGGGAAAACTTCAAAGATGCAAATAAAAATTTGAATTTACAGCATTTCAACTGAAATCTGTCTACATTTATTTTGTATTGTTCTGCCAAAAACGCGTAGGTGAACAACTCTTAGCTAAGTTGGAAAGGCAAAATTTTCGATTGAAAACTTATCCTCTCATTACCCAAGCCTCGAGAAATAATTTTAGACACGTCTCACATCGTATCATTATTTTTCTAAGGCTCGTCTACAGAATCCAGTCTCCATAGCGGGCAGAAATCATCTGAAGAATATTTCTTCGAAGGCACTGCACTCTTGCAATGATTACTATAATTATAGAATTTGCATTTGATATAGAGTAACACTATGGAAATGGCGCCCGACATTAAGTATATTCAAAAGTTGCCGGTGCAGTTTGGAATGAAATGATACGGTGTGGCGAATAATGTTTATTTAATCGTTTATTCGGAACGTTTCGGATTCAGTAGTTGCTGTCAGCATCAGCTAATACCGCACGCCATAGGCCATCTTGCCGAAGACGCTGAGGATCATCTCATATATATTTATTAGTCCATCTCTTCTGATCCATCTCGGAGGAGGACATGGCTGTTTCGAAGGACCCCTTCATGACCAGCCTGACCTTTGGCTATTGGACCTTGCTTTCATGATTGTTTCGTGATCGTTTTGTGAACTATCCTCTGATAAGCTCCAAACGTGTCACTAAGTGCAGTGAATATCACTCAAGCTCTATAATATTACTATGTATGATTTAACATTTATTCTTATGAAATAATTAAAGGAACAATAGTGAAAATACTACTTTCATAGGTATCATTGATTTATTATTGTATTTATATCATTATTTATATGTGTCCACCTAGTCAACACTTCTGGAAGTTAAAAAAAAACAATTATTTTATGCAATTGTAACCACTTCTTTCTGCATGGATTATTAAAATCCCTATAAAACTATTAATGTTTTATGGACGTTAAAACTCATAGAATGTTGTTAGTGATTCATTTTTATATTTTTCACAAATTGAAGCAGCCTGATTAATGCTTGATATCTTTGGAATTCTTGTAGAGCAAAGGTAGAACATAATAATATGAACACATATTAAAATTATATAAAAAATGTTTATCTTGGCTATTGATAGCATTGGCAAAAACCCAGGGACACGTGACTGCTATCCTTCGACATTGTCAACATAATCTATTACATTATTATGACTCGATATGTTTTTATTCGCAATATATGATTTTTTTTCTATTGCATCCGAAGAAGAACCCTGTTTAATATTTGGAATATAGCAAAGTAAGTATAAAAAATCTGAAGTAAAAACAGACACGTGCCCAAGGATACTTGTCCATTCGTTCTGAGAGCTTAGAAAACCGTTATTTTATTCAATGTATTTTCTATGAATTGATTTCTGGCTTTGCAGCAGTTCTCTCGTACTTCTTTTTTGATATTCGAACTCATTTATTTTTTTTGCATAACAGTTTACAGTAAATCAATATTTTATAAACCAATATAGAAATCAATAGAGAATTTAGAGGTAGTGAAGAATTTAGAGACTTATCAATAAAGTAGAGCCAAAAACTCAAAAAGAAACACTAATATTTACTATAATGCAATTGGAAAAACCACAAAGCCTTGTTTCAAAATTCTCCAGTAAAACGCACACTTTCCGGTTGACGTTTCCCCTATTCAGGCATTATCAAGACAAAAAAAAAGGGTTTTATAGATCACATCTCGAAGAAGAAGGTGCAATACATCCCAAAATCAACAGCGCAAACAGGCTTCAAACCTGAGACAGCACCCCACCACCAAGACGTATATTAAACGTTTATTAATTTTTTTTTTAAATTTTTTTGTGTCTTGATAATGCCTGAATAGGGGAAACATCGAGCGGAAAGTGTTTTACTGGAGAATTTTGTGTTTTTTGCAATTGCATTATAAATTTAGGGACTTATTAATTAAAAAACAAAACTAAAAATACATAAATATCTTAATTCTAGAAGAATCGTTTCCAATTATTTGTAAAAAATACAAAACATTGGCTCTACCACAGAATTCTTAAAGTTATCAATTATAAGGATTGAGATTAGTTTTCTTAGTGTCGTTGTATTTCATAATTACGTTCTCGTAATATTATAATCTCTTTATTTTAGAATGTATGACTGCCAAACTCCTAATGAGCATGATTTTATTTTAAACAGTACATTAAGTTAATACGTATTTGCATTATCTTAAACGAGTAAATTTATTCTGCTCCCGGTTTATATCGAAGTAAACAGGAAAAGTTTACTTTATAAAAACTTATCATATCGCCTGGTTAATGTATCATGACTTGGAATTAAGCCATTCAAGCATTGAAAAAAAGTTGACTATCTAATTGTGAGAAAATATCCATGAATAACAAAGATTAAACCCAACTTAATTGTGTTACTTATTATTTATAATATGATTATTATAATTATAAAATAATATATTAAATATTAAATATTAGTCGTAAATTAGAAAATATTGTGAATTTAGGAGTGTGTAGAAGAAATGTTAGCTGTTGGAACTAAGCATACACAATGCATTTGTCATTGAACTGCAAAGATGATAATTGTGAGACCTCATCATTTAGAATTCAAAAAGCTGAATCCGACTGATGTAACCAAATATAATTGTGAAAACGTATATATGCACACGTAAACGTTCAACTGAAAATAGTTTTTAATAATTATAATTGTTTTTTATCACCAGAAGTAGGCACATTCTTACAAAAATAATCTCTATAATGATATTTTTAGTATTATCACAGGATACTTTCACTACTTGTCTTTATTCACGTCGATATGTACCATCCCTGCCATTTACTTGGTGTATTTTTACAATACATTTGTAAATTTCAATGAATAAAAAAAATAATTATGTTCACGTAGGCTTCCACGGTCCTTGATATTTCTTGTATTCTTCTTTAGCTTGCAATGGCATTACACAGTCCATCCCGGAAGAAGAAAATAAGAAGAAAAATAATGATGTACTCCACAAGAATATTAAACACAAATTAACTACTTATTATGATCCAAATCTAATCTTGAAAACCAATGGCATGGTATAATACATTTTACTGAAATAAAATAATAATTATTACAGAAATAATTAATTTTAAATAATTAAAAATCATTCTCCTACTAAGTATGTATATCAAATAATCATGAAAATCATTGGCGTAGCTAAATATTAACTATATAACAAATAGAATATTAACTGTTATACGTGTATTATAACATGTTAGAGAAGAAGAGAACAGTATTATAACAGTTGGAAGTAAAAACTTTCTTATTATCATTATTACTATTATTATCACACAGAATTAACATAATTCACATTCTCTCTACAATGATTCTGAAACTAAATCAAACCAAAATAAGAGTTTTTTTAAATATTTTATTTGAAAAGGAAAGATATGTCCAGGACCGGGACTTGAACCCGGGATTTTAAAAAAATTATATCATATAACAATTAAATAAATTATAACAAAATAAGAGTTCTTTATCTTTATTTTTTATTTTTCACCAAGAAGTAAAGGTTTTTTGTTTTCATAATTTCTATTAGGCCAGCCACCAGGTACTTGAAGGTTACAATAATTGAATTAATTCAATTATAATTATATTTATTCAATTATAATTAATTGAAATAATTCAATTATTAATTGAAGAGAGCTAGGTAGGCCATGTTTGATATATTGTAAAGGCATGTCTGAAATCCAAGTTTGCTAACGAAAACGGAAGGGAAAACTTTTGTTGACCGAAAAACCTCGAAATTTTCGGAGTTATTTCAGTAACAGTAGATTAAATTTGGTACAATTTGAATCCAACCGCAGTTCTGTAGGTCTAATAGATTCTGAGATACGCTCTTTGAAAATTGGTCATTCTTTCACACCCGCTTTCCCCGATTTTCCTTTTTTTAATTAACAAGAGGAGTAAACAACTACAGGACTCTTCATGTGCTTAAATTAAAGCTAATTAAATTTAGTATAGCTCCATTTTAATAGACTTTCATCACTTCTTCGGCCGGTGTTCCTCTCGAAAGTCGGCCAACACTTAAAATTTGGACTTTTTGGAAATAAAGACCGATTTTCAAAGTGCGTAATTTAGAATATGTTAGAGCTACAGAGCTGCGGTTGAGCTCAAATTATAGAAACTTACTCTACATTAAAAATGGATACTAATGTTTTTTATCAAAATCGCACCGATTGGGAGATATAGGCCAAAAAACAAAATATTTCCGAAAATTTCGAGGTTTTTTGGCCACCAAAAGTTTTCTCATCCGTTTTTCGGTAGCTTGGATTTCCACTAGTCAGACATGCCCTAACAGCATATCAAAAATTCAGCTCTCCTCAATTTATTGCAACCTAAAGCCCTTTTTTGGTACCTGGCCTCTGGACTATATAGAGTTAACCCCCTACTCAGTAAGGCTGTGATAATAATAATAATAATAATAATAAGGCTTAGGGAATACGCTAAAGTTTCAGTACCGCTACTGAATCTTTCTTGCCGACTGCCGTTCACGGACTACTAACCAAACGGACTACTAACCAAACCCAGATCACTCTTGCCGATGAAAACGAGATATAACTTAAACCATAACAGGCACGTTTCCAACGAAATTTGACAACTTTATATGCACTTTTTTATTATCTTTTAATAGCACCGAAATAAAAATACTCTTGAAGAGCAGCTGGCAAAATAGAGACGTTCTTAACGAAGCGTGGAGACATATAAAGATATCAATCTGCCCATTTAGGTTTAATAACAAACCTTTTAAAATGTAAACAAGCCTTCTACATGGAATAAAAATTTCACATTAGGAGAGAATATGCGGGATTAAATTGAGGCTAAGAGTTATGATGTTATCTTAAGCGACGCATAATAAGAAGCCTCCATCTCTTCATATCTTTCTTCCTATCTTCTTTCACTAGGCTCATTTGGTACCGCTCCCGTCCGCTTCCGGTACACTTGTGTACCATATCGTGTACTTGTGTACGCTGTTGGAACATTACATGTATTTCAAAAGCATTTAAGTTTATTATATAAATTTTCTCAGCATTTGCTATCTTCTATTTAGCCAGGGTTCAAAAACGACTAGTTTCATTTCCAAGCCAGCTAAGAATCAAGCAGAGGCCTATTTAATGGAGGGGCAGTTAATGTTTTGGGCTTACCGTGAGCTAATTTTTGACTGAGATTACTTCTGTCACATAATTCGTGAACTTTTAATATCTTCTCGCTTTTGTGATTAAGGATCCATGAGTATAGATTAAGTAAGGTCATCAGTGGTCTAGTGTCTGCATAACAGCATACTATGCTCAAGATTGTGGTTTCGCAGCCCGGCATGTGGCTTTAGAATTTTTTAATGGTTTGTAAAAAATCCTTACTTATTCCATTCTTTGGAGGGGACGTAAAATGATGGCTCCGAGGAAGTGCAACATGTCAAGAACCAGTTAAAGAACATTATTATTATTATACCCAAACAGACAAAATTAAGGGTTCTCGCTTTAGCATCGGCCGATAAGCCTTATCAGCATAAAGTGACTTTAAATGAGCTTTGAACATTGACTAAGAGAGGAAGAGGTCACAATGCAGCTATAGTAATTAATTTACCTACTCTGGTATATTAAACCACCATTATATTGTCAGAAATGATGTCAAGGAGCAGAGGATGATCAATAATTTATAGCACTACAGCTACCTGAGAGAACCGTTTAGTAAGATAATTCTAGGCTAAAGACTTAGCCACTGAAGAGAGAAATTAATTTGTCCTTTTTAAATATTTATTAAAAATATATTACTAAAGGAATTTAAAGGAAAAGGAAGCTAAGACTTATTTTCAATAGAATTTTAAAAAATAGACTTATATGTAACTATAAATTAATAACTTCAGCAATAGTTTATTATATAAATGACTCTTCTACGATGTCATTCGGTTGCGTCTTTAGACCATTAATACAAAATACATCCAGAAAGTCTTACGATGTGCCTAAAATATGCCTAATGAGTTCTGGGATTATGAATTCCAACCAATTCATTAAATGCTGTTAAATGAATTAGCTATTTTTAGCAAGCGCTTATGCTTTCAAGTTTCCTTGTTTTCCGGATTTTTCGTAATCATTAAATCGTAAGAATAATTTGAATTATTCTTAATCACTTCTTCCTCTATCTTTACAAATGCATTGGATTTATGAAATCATCCTATAATGAAGTGTATCATCAATACCATACATGCATACCTAAAGAGATGGATTTACATTTCTCGTAGGGACAAAGTCTTCTGTCCAGTAACACCAAACATACAAGAAAAATAAACGTAAAATCTATTTCGCGAGGGATGATTAATTTTTTTGTTATCTATGAAAAAAGTTTATTTATAAATATTAAATGACCAACCATAACTCCGTTATGACCAACGGAGCTCGGAGGAATCAATTATTTATCTTTTAGGGAATGCTCCCCAGATCAATATATTATCCATAAGCATCATGTTATATATAACCTTATATAAAACGAAAAAAAAAATTTCATTGGGACTTTTTGTGATTAAAGAGAAATATTATTATATTCACACTAAGCTTGGAGAAATTCTTGGGGTCCTTGATGATATCACAATTTTTAGTACCTAAACTTATGCTTCCAAAAAAAAAGTCATTTAACTACAAAGAAACTTGACTAAATTGTAGTAGTCAACAAATTAATTATAATTATATTTCCTACGGAAACGCCCGTTGATTTGATGTACTAATTACTATTAATACTATTATAATAATTATTAATAATACAATTATAATAATTAGTATTACAATAGTGATTTGCGTTTATTTGTTGGGAATAGATTTAATTGTGTATCTGTTTAACCGTAATATTTTGAGTCAGATGATTAATGCAAAAATATTGGTCTATCCAATTTTAGTGGTAATTAATTGAAACATTCTAAGCCCAGGAGATGAACTGCAATGTGGGTAGAAACTGTGGATTTAAAATAAATAGTTCTCCTTGCTAAAGAGATTTTTTTTCTAAACTCCACACGGATCATTATCTCCCTCATATATTTAAAGGCAACTAATATTATTCAAAAAATAAAAAATAATTGTAACTATTAATCGTGCATTATTATATATATATATATATATATATATATATATATATATATATATATATATATATATATATATATATATATATATATATATATTATATATGATCTAAATAAAATTTTAATGTGTTATATGCAGTTAGTTATATATTGTAGTAAGCTTGAGCATCAGCCTCAACCTGCTGGCTGTTGCCCTTCATAGCATTCCCCCTCGGCTTCCCCAGAGCTATCTGTATTCATATGATCCCGATCCTAACTCACGGCCCATGCGCACACAAGCCATGATGGCTATGTTCCAAATTACCTCCATTACCACCCCAAGTGCTCCCGTTTGCATTCGATCGCCGCGTCCGCTGGTCGTTCGAGAACGAGTGTCGTTCCACTTACTCCTCCTCAATCGTCCTCTCCAGACATGCTGATACTTCCCAGAACTTCGTGATGATGGACCTTGAAGATAGTTTTGCGACGTATTCATTATCATTGCGCCCTCCCCGTTGAGGATGATGCTTTGAACCCCTGGTGGTGCTTTCCCAGGATTTCTATAACTGCCTGAGCAGGTTTCTCCATCGGCAGGTGTAAACCCTATTGATCCTGACCCCGGCTGTAACCCCAGACCAGGACTTCACAACTGGAATGTTTTACCTTCTGGTTGCCTTCTATGAATATTAATTGCTTCCGATGGCTCATCGTTTATAGCAGGCGCTAGTGTCGCTAGTTTCTTCACGATAAATTAGCATTTCTTTAACAACCTATTAAGAAAACCTATTTCCCAAAACATGTAATACCTCGGTGTGAAAGATCAAAGTTCCTCCCGGTCGGGTTTTTAATTTATTGTGCTATGATATTGTATATGTATTTATAGTATGATGAAGCGAGTGCGTCTCTGCTTCGGATTCCATTTTAGTTAGCATTTAAAAAAAAAGTGAAATATTGATTGTATTCCTTATAATGGGCCCCGTATAGCTTCTTAAAAAAAATAGTAGCAGTGTGTTTATAGTTAATAAATGTAAGTTAATATATATGAATATTTTTTTTTTTTGCATTACTCAGATAGTAAAGAGAAGATTATTATTACACTGTCTCTTCCTTGAATCCTGGATATATTTTGTTCTTGAATTTTTTGAACTAGTCGATATTGGAATTGGATACTGTGAACATTGCTGATGAGATTTATGCATATCTGCATGACACAGGTTCCAGGTTTTATTCCAATAAAATTATCATTTGAAGGGAAATAAATGTTTATACATTGCACCAATAATAGAACACTAAATTGGATTAACGAGATGTAATAAAGGATTCATGAAGGCCTTAAGCATTGAATGGAGCTAGATAGCGAACACGAGAAGCCTGAGTATCCTGACCTGTGCGGCTCGGAGATGGTGAACTATGACAAAGAGAAAGCAAGCTCTTCCTCGGATGGCCGTTTTCACTCATCTCCTCTACATCGCGGAGCATCTTTAGTCTAGGGTCGGCGGCGGGTATCAAGGCCCCAGCCATGTATCATTCATATAATTTTCTCGGAGATTGCGGGATAAATATGTATTAATTCAAAATAGTAGTTTCTAGAATGGGATATGGAAAGCGAAAATATTGGGTAACAGTTGCAGCTCACGATATGAGGACTCTCCAGGTCAGCTAGGCACGGAATAAATCTCTGCATTTATTATTTATGATTCCGTAAAATGATATTTTCATAAATTTTATGTTGTGAAATAGATGGTGAAATTTGTGTGTTAAGACACATTTCATCTAATGAAATTTCATGTTTCATTAAGTATTCATTGCTTTTTTTTTTCCGATACGATGAGAGGATTTTTAATGCCTTAATAAATACAAACCAATTATAACATTGCTTTAGGAATTCCATTATTTATTATGATGAGTCGTCGATTCCAACAGCTGTTTCGCTTGATAGGCAGGTGTGTATAACCACATTACAACCTTCATATTGTAAAATATATTCAAAAGTGACAACAAAATGAGGGCCTTACTTACATTAAGTTCATCTACCAAGCTTTTTATTTTTGTTTGCATTATCTCCTGATAGTAATATCCTTCTGCTTGAATATAGTATGTGTTCTTTTATCTAGATGTATATCTCTATCAGCTGATTATTACAATCATTGTAGAAAAAATCTGTACGCCTATAACTCATAAAGAATATAGAGCTCAATACATGGTAGTAACTGTACTTGGTAGTTGGTAGTTGGTAGTTGGTAGGACCGTACTTTTCAGTTTCTCTAGGGAATGATCAGCTCGGAGGTTGTTTTTGAGATCAACCGCTAGGTTTTTCTCCCAGGTAACTGTACTTACTTTATTGAGAATTGGCGAGTCCCAAGAGAATCTCTAGATCCTACTTGGTTGATCCACGCACGGTAGTTGACAAAAAAATAACTTTTCTACTACAGCATGTCTCGAATGGAGAACAGTAACACAACACCTAATAATAACCATGCTACAGTGCTTTCTAGTTTAAAAATGACAATCAAATCATTTTTCTTTTGCATAGTATGGGAGGATTTTATTATGAACAATAAATAGTGTTGAAAGAATGGGAACTTGTCAATATTTTTTTTACTGCGGATAGAGGAGTAGTCCAGGGCAAGATTGCTTTATTTGTTTCTCTTCTAAATTTAGGAAAGTTGAAAAAAGGAATAGTTGCTTTTCTGCAGCTAGCGCTTCATTTATGGTTTTAACCAAACTGTAAACCTAGTTCGGTATAGTAGGGGCTACCTCCATCCAATTCATTGGATAACGTCACCCAAGTTGGTATTGTCCCATAACTTGGAGTAAACCAATTGCAGTCAATCCTCCCACCTGACGACCAATCCTGAGACAGGTGCTCGAAGAGCCGGAGGTACCAGGTACCGCGGTCACTTGAGGACACTGGGTGTCGATAAAGGACTCCAGGTCAGGTACTTTCTCCGGGATGATCCATTGTGTAACCACTGGAGCGCTCGCTTAGCTTAACTCTTCCCCCTCAGAAACGATATAAATTATGAACAAAAAAAGAAAAAAGTTGACAGCTTCGATATGAGGGCTCCCACCGAGTATTAGGATATTAAATATTCAAATTTCCCCCGAAAAGGTCAGTTCTATCCGAAGCTACCGGTTCCAGGCCATATTATTCATATCTTGAGGAATTATGTTTTGATTGAGGCCATTTTTTCTGTAACGATTTTTGACATGTCATTATTGCGGAGCAGAACCTTGGATCAGAAACATCAGTTTCGTCTTTCTTTTTTACAAGCTTAGTAGAGAAATACTCGAATTCTCAAAATCGAAAGGTGATTTTGAAATATACAATTAAATAGATCAACAATTTTCAATACTTGGAATCCACTTTTCTTTTTTATTTTGAATCAAGAGTACAAATAAGCCATTAACAATAATAATAAGGCTTAGCGATCCCGATGGTTCGATGCCGATACCATCAATCTTTGCTTACTAAGTTTCGTCCCTGAAACACTACCCAAACCCAAATCCTCCAGATCACTCTTAACGCAATTCTCTAACCTACACTTCTGTCTATCCCTCAGACCCGTTGGCAAATCGCTTATTAAATTTTTAGGAATTCGTACGTTAGTAAGCCCAGCAACTGAACAATCTTTGTAAAATAATTAAATATTTTTTAGAAGATTCTATAGGGATATTCATTTTAATGTCATAAAACCGTTTCTGGCTAATTATCATTTGAGCTTATAGTTGCATCGAAAAACGAATACATAAACCATTAAAAGAAATGATTAATTTGAGAATATTTTCAACATAAAAATTTATTTATTGTTTCAAATTACAGAAAATATAATATTATTTGTTAAGATATGAATAGAAAAATTCCCAATAAAAAGCCTTAGGTAAGTCTCACTTTTGGAAATGCACATTTCTTGTACTTACAGGCTCGATTTATTCCAATCAACTTGCTAACAAACTGCTTTAAATGTTTTGAAAAGGAAATGAAAAGGAACCCACTCCTCTTTAGAATCCTTTCGATTATTTATTTTGATGTGGATATATAAAAACGGGTTGATTTTTATTTTATATTTACTAATTTATTTTTTGAATTTAATTTCGTACACAATACATGATTCAGTAGTTAATGAAGTAATCGATTTTTGCTGGCGAGCACTTGGACAAACGGATTAGTTGTAATTAAGTCATTGTAATTATCTTGCTGATATAGATCATGCATCTATCACTCATAATTTATCAGAGCAATGTGAGCAGCGATTTGAGCTTAACGAGAGTGTAAACGATGGTGGAAATTGATCAGGGAAAGGGGACACATGGACCGTGGCTCGTTGCTATTGCTGCTATAATTTTTCTAGCACGATCGGGAGGATTTAAGGACTGCAATAGCCGAGGATGGCACTTTGCAATTTATGTAGATCCAATTCGTGAATAGCCGTATAAGGACGGGTCCCAACTCTCCTGGCCCTCTAAACACACCAAGGACGATTTGTGCACTCCATCTTCTCTATATGTCCTTAAAGACAACTATCCTCGGATCGTTGAATGGGTGGGAGTATTGTTCCAAAATGGATGAAAAAAAAATTAAATCACGAGTTATGGAATTGATTACTAAAACACAACTTCCTTTGGCTTTATTATTATTTTTTCTGATGAGGCAAATCAGACAGAAAAATCTCATAGGTAATATTGCTTTCGAAGATTAAGAAGATGATCTCGCGATGTTTTGCAACGCTTGGCAAACATTTCTTCTAGGCCTGCTTTTGATTTACTTCCTACCCAACGATCAAGCTTATACTATTTTACAGCCTCCACAATTATTTCATACACAAGTGATTTGGTTCCAGTATTAGTAAAGGAAGGTTCCAGTATTAGTTGGTCCTTTAATTTAATTATTGTAGCTATTTATGATAGCACTTATCAGTGTCTTTATCATTTTATTTATTTAACCTAAATAATATATGTGATGGTGAATCATCAATCAGCCAAATAGGTATACTTGGAAACCCATTTACAAAGTCTTGGATTTATTTTTTTATTTATCGAGTTTCCTAGCACCAATGCATCAAGAAGTAAAGAAAAAGTTCAGATTTTTCAAATAAATTCATTGTACCAGAACTTGAGTTGAAATTTTCTAAAAATATTAAATCGTTCTTTTAGTTGAAAACATACCTGTGGCACCTATGCATAGTGGGCTAAGTCGAATTTTGTAAATTTCAAGCTATCTACTTAGAATCGTAATATTTCTGAACTTCTTAATTCTGAACTAAGTTCAAGAATGGAGTACCAGCCCACGATTCACAAAGGAATATCCTTCATTGCAATGGACGGAACACTTAGCGTGTTAGATACAAGGAAAGAGAAAAAAATTACGGTTCTAAGTAGATAGCTTGAAATTCACAAAATTCGACTTAGCCCACTATCCACAGGTGCCACAGATATATTGTAATTGGGTTTCATTTTCTTAAAAAGCAACAAAAAACTTACAATAATCATTGAATAACCTAATTAAAAATACTATGGATTGCCAACATAGTAAGCCTTATTATAATTGAGAGGAATCTATTCCTTTCAATTGTTTTAAATTTGTTAGTTTAATTATTTATTTTTATTTTAAAGCTAAGCTTTTTAACTTTTCTTTTTTTTTCTTTAGAAGGTAGATTAATTAATATAATATACAGTTGACTTATAATTGAATTTTTAAAAATCTGACTACTTTTATTTGTGACTTAATAAACGATAATAATCCATTTTATAAATGGGAAATAATCCACCACATTTTTTTTTTGTTTTTACATCGATATACATTTTCAATCAATTTACGAGTACCCCCAGTGGATAGTTTCTTTTTTTGCCTTTATATCATTCCATTGTATATCTTTCATTCTATTTATTTGATATTTTTTTTTTACACTTTTGAATTCCATTGAAAAAAGAAAGCTTTAAATTTTATCTTCTAAGAACAAGTAATATATTTTTTTATAATTATTGGTCATTTTTTTTTTAGTTTTAAATATTTTTATTTTTTTAAGAGAAAAGAAAGCCCCTCGGCCGGGATTTGAACCCGGAACCTTTGTCTCACCATGACATCGCTCTACCAGTTGAGCTACCCAAGGCCGCCTGCCGGCCGAGTACAAATCTTTTCTCTCATACGATCCCATGTTCTGGATTCTCTGCGATGAATATACTAGAACGAAGTTCTTTGAACATTTATTTAATTTTAAGAACTTATTGACTTACGTCATATTACTATTTATATTTTTTTATAATTATGTCTCACCGAGACATAATTATAAAAAAATATAAATAGTAAAGGTTCCGGGTTCAAATCCCGGCCGAGGGCCTATCTTTTCTCTTTAAAAAATAAAAACATGTAATATAATTTGGAATAATAAGAATTTCAGTAAAACAATTTAAAATTAAGTATGTTACGATTCCCAGGAACTATCTCAAATGATTCTCAGGTTTCGTGTTAAAATTGTGATCAGGAGGTTCAACTAAACCTGAATATGGACCTAATGGTCATTTTATCGATCATTTTCTTCACTGCCATGAGATCTAATTTAAACTCTGGGATTCCGGACACGTTTAGCCAATTGAGGCTAGAGACATAATAGTATCTGTAAGGAGCTGAAGGCGTAGCGCAAGGTGCAGAAAGCAGTAGCTGCCTCCTCACTAACGAGCTGTTCGTCCTAACGTGACTTGGCGCTGGAGTGTCGTGTACTAGCCCTGTTTTCTTGCTAAGGATTAATGTTAAGTAGCTCTCCAGTGTAGCGGGTTCCGTACTCGTACTCTGCTATTCACACGTTCCTCTATCCTGTCCACTGCACGCTAGGCAGACATCGTTTGAAAAAATCAACCTTACAACAAGTAAGAATTCATAGAACCCTCACCTGTTAACAATGTGAAAATATTATTTCTATGAGCGGAGTGGCTTCGAGCACAGAGTTGTCGTGCCGAAGGTCCCGATTTCAAATCTTCCTGTGGAAGGTTTTATTTAATATTTAACAGACTTGGGTAGATCGTTTGGGATCTGGGGCGTTCCTGAGGCAAACCCAGCCTCTACAAAAAGGCAAAATCGGGTGGGAAATCTGGCGGTCGAGCGTGATCTAGGACAAACCACCTCCCTGAGCTAACGTTGTCCAAATAAACAGTATACTCTCTACCACGTACTGCTAATAGTCAACATGAGTAATTATGTTATTACTGAAGGATCCATGAGCAATACTCTCCTTCTTTGTATTTCAACGGAGACATTCATTTCAACGGAGACATTCATTTCAACGCTCCGTGATTCCTAAGTTGACTAGTTTTAATGTGGTGAATCTTCCGTTAACCTCGCATAATTCAAAAAAGATTCGTCATAAGATGTTGAAATTTTGAACTTGTGGTTATAATAGCCTGACTCTTAAAGCTCAGTCTCTAAGATGAATTATATTTTACTCCAAGAAGCCTCACTATTAGTAATCAAAATACGAATGACGCAGTTATACAACTTAAATTCATTTACCCCTCAGAAATGACTCTGTTCCTTCAATGTGAATTTTGCAGCTTCGTTGAATATGTGGTTATGGATCCTAAATGAGTTCATTGTATTGAACGAAGTGGAGTCATGCCATTATCGTAATTTTGGAAATGAAGGTGTAATATAAGCCATAACTCCATTTCAATCTAGATAATTCCATAAATACAACTAAACAATTTCGGAAACAAATCTTCTTAACAACTTATTCAAGAGGCTGCAGTTATAGTTGTGCACTGCTATGACAACTATTGGGTTACCAAAGAACACAGATTACTTAAAGGACAATGAATTACTTGAAGGAAAAAATGTAATGCGGAACGTTTTAATTATTGTATAAACTGTTGCATTAATTCATTTAAATATAAAATATTTTGTTTAGAAATATAAGGAACACGCTATCCTTAAGGCTTGTAATTAATTAGTATAAATTATCTGTGATATCCTTAAGGCTCGTACATTATTATTATAAATTATCAATATTTATATCCCTTAGGCTATTGTAAAATAATGATATCTGATAGAATTAATGACGAACAATAAATAAGTGAATAATGTGAGCGATAATGGTCACGTTGATTTGGTCATAGGGTATTAATAGGACGTGGTTCACATAAACACTCGGTCATCGGCGTCTAATAAACGAGCCGTGGGGACACCAGCCGCCGGAGGGGATGGCCAAGGAGTCGATGGGAAGATAAATGAGCGAGCCCTGAGATAAGAGGTAACACAGTAGTTGAGGAGATAGCCGATCGGGGATTAACATATGCATGCCCTTCCTAACCCACTTCTTCCACACTCAACCTTTCTCTTCTTGGATCATCTGCTTCTAAGCTCCACTAACCATTCCAACCTGTCCTGGAGTTATATTCTGTCTCAAAGACATGTAAGAGCTTCTTTACTGTTTTTGTTTTTTTAAATCAGTAATCTGCTAACAAAAGTCTTGAATTAATTAATTAATTAATACTAAATTGTTCAAGGCTTCTTGAAGGTAAGAAGGGGTTAAGATGGTAAACGAAAGTTTTCAGAAAGTAATAAAACAGGAAAATATATGTGGCCGATACAGATGATATACAAACAACGAACTTTGATAACAGAATCTGTTACATTATATATATATATATATATATATATATATATATATATATATATATATATATATATATATATATATGTTATGCTCTGATTGTATCCCCAAATTTCCAATAGTAGAGTAACATGCTTTGACGTTTGACCAGAGCCTAAATTAGGAACTAAAGAGCAAAGCAGCTACTTAGGTATTAGTTAATTAGGAATATATTTATTTCCCTTAATAATATGTTATTTATCCTGGAATAACAGATCCACTATCTAGGATTTTATCTTTACTAGCCTAGTTTATTCTATTTAAAAAAATATCATAGTATATTGAATCAAAGAAAATTTTAATTCTTCGTCTAATTAGTTCCACAAGAGAATAATTCAGTTAAATGATAATATTGAAAACGAAGGCCAAACTAAGTCAATATCATGAACTATACATAAGGTAGCCGCTTGGAAACTAGAAATCGTGGAGGGAAATATTACGAATAAAAAATGTAGAGCATCGATTGTGCAAAATTGCCCAAAAAATTAAAGAGTCTGTGGTTACGCATTGACCTGATTTATTTAAAGGTTTCTTCAGGTAATGACCTTTTTTTCCCGCTAACCTTAGTAGTCTCGGAGAAAAGTTTCCGTAATAAGCCAAATCCTCCAAAATAATTGGCAATAATAATTTATTACCAATAAAGTTTAAAATTCTTGAAGGGAATAGGTGATAAAATTATGGAAAGTTTGGCAAACTTCTGTTACGTTTATTTTAATTTTATATCTATTAATCCTTTGAATATAGTGTGGTCTTCATAGAGCATATTTATTGCAAGACCGTCAGAGTAGATCAAAATAGATATAGTATTTTACGAAAATTATAGACATGTACTGAGGGACACCATTCCTCGGTCAACGGAAAACTTTTTTCTATAACAAAGTTTGATTATTCACATCTAGCCTATAATAAAACCTGGCATTTTCTAGCACTGTTAAATGGACGATCCTATACTGTACTCGCATCCTTAAACCATTATGTCATCAATTGTAATTCGGTTGTTTGTAACAATTATAACATACTTAATGAGCCAACTCCATTTTTTTTATATTGTATTTTTAACACAAAGTACTCCTCTTGCTATTCTCACCATTTCAATTAATCACTTCGTGATCTGCATTAATAATGATCATCATCATCTTCGGAGATAGAACTAAAAAATAAAGAAAAGTCGGGGATGGTAGAGGGACTACACGACCACGAGCTATCTGCTATAAATAGAGCGTGGTGGTATCCCAGGGAAGAACATTCCATTTAAACGATATCAGACACATTTGTGCAAATGCAGGTCGTCACGTAGCCTCCTGGTTATGGTGAAACAATACTTCACCAGCTCACGTTCTCCACTTCCATCCATAACTTACTGGGACCGCGGGGAGCTTCTATATTCTATCTCTTCCTATGGGTTAGCTATACGTAACATTTATTTATAGACTACTATACAATCCTCAGAGGTGCAATTATATCAAGGCTTGTTGAATGAAGCATTTAATTAACATTTATTTTTTTATTTGCAACTGGTAAGCTAACGATTAACCAGTTGTTTAAAACTAAACAAAAAAAAATCATGGGTACTCAACTTAAAGAGGGTGGGAGAGATCTAGGAGGGTGTTCAGATCCCATCCGGTCCCGTGGATGTTAAAAGAATAAATAAATCTGCCACAACCGGATACGAATCCAGGATCTGGGGCACAGCAACTCAGCGCTCTACCACTAAACAACAATAATTTCTGAATTTTAACATTGATTTTGAAATGGTTGACATTGTGATGATAATAAAAATTTGAGACGGTAAAGCTCTCCTGCACCGCAATAGAAGGACACCGAGCCAGGTTGTCGAGGAATACCGGGATCTTCGCCCACGGCGAGGAAGACTCCTCCCGTCTTCCGTAATTCAGGGAATTTGTCTACGGGTGGAAGGAAGTGGTCGGTCCTGCGCATTTCAACCTTAGCAGGATCCGTCCACCCGACGAGCCACTCCAGGAGGAGACGGAGGAGAGGACGGAGACCGCACGGATATTATTTAATGAATAAAAAAATATAATTTTTTTCTAATAAAGTGTTGATTTTGGCAGTGGTGGGCGTGCGTATACCCAACCTACTAACCCACCACTGCCAAACCCCGTATACCAGTATGCCAGCAATGGCAGGTAGGGACAAAAAAAGATTTTTTGTAGTTAAGGAGATGAGTCAGTTAAAATTACTGATTTTTCAGAATCTGCATAATCTAATGATCATTAATAGGTTTGAAGGACAGAAGCTTAAATCCTAAAATTCTTTTTCATTAAGATATAAGACATATCTTTTTTTGTTTTTTACATATGCCTGTATTCATTCTCTAAGTACTTCTACCTATACTATTAATACTCATCAAGTACATGTTTTCAAAACAAGGGCTATGTAATGAGGTGATTCAGCTGAGACCACTCTCTTTTTTCACTAAATATAATTTATTTTATTATCAAACATGGAACCTGGAGACCGCGAACCCCACTAAAATTATTGATATAATTTTCTTAATTTCTATTTTAGCTGAGCTCTGCCTAAAAAAACAAAAATATTGCATCTATATATTCTATATACATATAAATATTTCTATAGAAAAATTGTATTGTCCAATATATCAATCATTTTCTCCTAATTATTAATATGAATCAGTCCATTGGCATTTATTATAAAGATCAAATTGTGAATCCAATCCTTCCCATTGTTGCCATATTCCTGGAGTGATGTAGTAATGAAATGTGAAAAATTAATAGTATAAAGTAAAATTTATATACGATTTAAAGACAAATGAATAAAGAAGTACTGTACCTACAAAACAAATATTCAACAGACGAAATTCAGTTGACAGAATGAGAATAACTGTGATGTATCATAGAGGCAACCTATTATGAAAGCAATCATTGGAATAAACAATTTTTATTACTATGATATTTGTTGAAATTTGGTTGCTATCTCTCACAGTCTTTAGGCAATTCACTTTTTTAATATACTAATATGTAATATTATTATTGTTAATAATAATATTTAAGAAAATAAAATTAATGTTTTCGATAGATAAAAAACGAATTCATAGTAATAATTCGCCCCTGATTGATTATTTTATGTATTCCCGGTTTGTCATTTGTAAAAAAAAATCTATATGTTTGCTAAAGAAATCAGTATGTGTTATATTTACACATTGCTTTATGAGACTAATGATATGTTAATCATAACATTACCAGGAAGCCGTCACTTCATTCCTTGACAGCTGTCAAAACAAACGATTCCATATTTTCCTTCTGATTTGAAATTTATTTTTTTTGACCTTTCGGAGCTATATCTGCTCTTTTTGACATCGCGTGTTGAAAATATTGCGTTTAAAAATAAATTTTTGGATCTGTCATATTAATTCTACAATTTATTGCGATGCGGTCACATAAATCTAGATTATCATATCAATATTTTAATTTTCTTCTGTTTTAGAATAAATAACGCATCGTGCGAATACCTTAAGATTTTCAAGGTGTGGATAACGTCACAAAACGCTACGGGAATGTTTATTTTTGTTTTGAATAATTATATTCAATAATGAACATTGCGAGGAAAAAATATCCCCTCACCTCAAAAGTTGAGGTTTTGGTACGTACAATTTTTTATTTATTTATTTAAACACACTTCCTTGCCATACGCCAGTACGATCGATAATATTGATTAATTCACAAATAGTAAATATATATAAAAAAAAATTAATTTGACGCCCACGGAATTTCTACTAAACGATTTTGATATAGCTTTAAAGTTACTCCACATATTATTTCCAGAAGATTAAAAAATGCATTGTTTATAAGTAATCCCAGCATTATCAGGAGTCTTTCCCAGGCAGAACTTAAAAGTCTACTTTTCCGCTAATTTTAAATAAGCCGTGGTTCTCTGATTTGTACCTTACAAAGGATATAGTCAAAAATGTTGTCAGACTTAGAGCTAATCACGGTCTATGCAATGTTTATCTGCAGCGGTTAGAGTTCAAAAATTCCTCAGAATGTGATAGATGTGGGCAAAGAGAAACTCTCCAGCTTATTATTATAGAATGACCCACATACGGGGACCAAAGAGAAAAATATTTAAGTTTTTTAAAGCCATTATCCAACAATGAAACCCATTAAAAACTAATGACTAGCCTACAAGATAGAGGATATCATCAGTGTCACAGACTATTTACGTTCAATAAATAAATATATATAGCATAGTATACAATAGTGCTCATACTTAATAAATTCACTATTGGCTGTATGGAATATTCCAATGCCGAAAAAAATAAAATAAAAAATAAAAATAAAGTTACTCCAGATCGATTCTTAGAGCCAGAAATTAAAATCAGACGTTTTAACTCAATGTGGCAATTGATTATAAACTGTGCAAAAATCATTAAGTGTATCACTAGCCTAGCATTTAGCCACTTTGCCTAGCATTGAATCATAAAAGAATACAAATACAAACTAGAGATCACTACAATTTCAAACTATGCAGTGTTTTAAATGAACGATAACACTTACTCAAATCTAGCCTAGATGGGTGAGAGAATATATCCCGGTGCAGTACTGCTTGCTGGAACGGGAAAGGATTGGTCTGATTTATAGCAGTCGCGTTTGATTTTATCTTGAAGCTGTCCTCTGCTCGGGCTAGCGCGTGGTTCTTGGCAGCTCTGGGTTCTTCTTGATCTATCGTAGCGCCAGGTGTCTCGACTGCGTTGAGTGATACATGCGTATCTAGTAGGTATTAAGGTCTTATTTTAGTTCTCTTAACACTTTAGTAGAGCTAGAGCTTCATATATAAAAGTTTTGTCTTAACAGATACAGAATATTCATTCTTCTCTCACTTTTTCAAGTAGTTACATTCAATCATTCATGATTGCCCTTTGCCACGAGCATAAAAAGAAAATAATTGATGAACTATAATTATTATGGAGGCTCAAAAAATACAGCAAAGTCACCTTGTCCTTATTTTGAATTTCTTTAAAGTTTTGCCTATTTTCTACTAAGAATAAAAAGTTTAAAATAAGGAAAAATTACACCAAGGACAGAAAATTAAGTCAGGTTCTCCGTAGTGGAGGCCTAATCAATCAGAGACCACCCGGTCGGATCCCAGCCAACAAGAAATCAGGCAATTAGATTACTTGAAGAATAGGATTCTCTGGGTCCGAAAAGCTATAAATATCGAACTGTAGAAGGACATACTCAGCCTCAGATTAACTCCTGAGGAAGCTATTAGTATGGCCAGCAAAACGTTGGTAAAGAACTGGTAAAGCAAAAGGATGAAGGGATTAAAAATTGTGTTCTGTTGTTATAAATTTTTCTCGATCGATTACATTATTAATTATCCTGAAAATGAAACTTACATTTTAATTGAGGCTATAATGCGGACTCTAGACCGTTCTCACTGATTAGTTTACATAGTACTAACTGCTTTGATGGGTAAAGGCCTGCATAAGTTTAACCCTATTTGCCTTTCGTGACTTGACACCGTATGTTATTGTAGTGGGACATGTAGAGCTCTGTTGGTCTTCTCGTTAAGCTTATTTAATTGCGTTTACTTTCATATAATTGTAGGAAGTTATGGAAAGGATTTGTAAATGATTCCATTTCCGGCAACAATGCCAGTTGGATTCGAGGATGAGATGCAGTTTCGGAACATGTAGATTGACAAAGAGATAGCTCATAGGATTCCTTTATGTTCACATTCCGTCAACTTTCCTGCGGCCACCGCTATTTTCATCGATAAGTGGAGAATATTATAAAAAGCAGAGAAAGTTAGCAAATAACAAATAGCAGTGCAATGCAGAAACCACAAGCCAAAACCAATCCGTTCTCGTTTGGCTAGCTAAATGTCAACCCTTTTCCATATTCCATAATAACAATAATTCTCTACAATGATATTTTATAGTTGAAAACTATTGTTAATTGCTATGAAATAAATAAATCTATCTATGCTTATACTATATCAAACTCATGACTATATTAATTTATAGTTACATAAATAATTCATATCCTTTATTATTTTTTCTCGATTTTTCACACTATTTCGGTATTTAAAATTGAAGACTGTAGAGCAGATCCGATACTTAGAGTTGCACCCGACAAACGATTAACCTGGAATCCTCATACAACACTGAAAAGACAAGAAACCGCTCGACGTTTCAGGCTACTTCAACACTTACTAGAAAAACGCTCTGAGCTCCCAATTAACTACAAAAGACTCATCTATATGACCATCATACGACCTATTTGGACTTACGGAGTAGAGTTTTGGGGCTCAACTAAGCCATCGAATTCCTCTCGTATCCAATCCTTACAATCCAAAATCCTTCGTAAAATCCTCAATGCTCCTTATTTTGTCAAGAATAAACTCATCCATAACGACCTTAAAGTCCCTTTCGTTGCTGATTTGGCCCGAACCCGGTATCCCCAATAATCTTCCGAGGCGTTTGAAAAGAAGATGGCCACGTGACATTCTTAGTTGAACTTTGATTTGAGTACTACCAGTGGGTAGTTTCTCTACTTGTCATTCTCATGTCATTATGTATCGCTTATCATATTTACTTGTTGTATTATTGTAATATAGTTGTAATTATCAATAAATAATTTTTTTTTAAAATTGAAGACTAATCCTTATTGTTTTGAAACAAATAATTTCGACTTTCCATTAGTTGGCTATACTGACCTGATGGCGATATTATACTATAGTGATATACATACCATACTTACTACATGATATAATGAACCCCAGTGAGATTATAAGTAGAGAGATCATCACACGTAGAGTAGAGACATGGCAAGTTTTATATACAAAAACGCTGCGTTGATCTATAACAGGAATATTACTTCTACAACAGTCCGTCAATTAGTCGTGACAACATTTATAGATAGGGCTTTTGCCTTGTAACTGTCGCTGGAAGTTGCTTTTATTTGGTGTTGAGGAACCAGTTCCCTTGTCTTATTTTATTCCAACAATACTTAAAACATTTTAAATCATGTCGTTGTCTTTCATAGTCGTTGGAGTTGTCATTATTTTTTTAACGCACTATTGTATATGTATTAAAACAATAACAATTACAGTTCTGCGATCAGCGTGGTTTCTCAGTGTGCAGACTGCTGAATGGATATACTGAATTTTCCGGCTTCAAAACCACGTGGAAGGTAAATTATTTAATTTTTCAACAGTCTGTAGGATCTGATGAGATGCAGTTTCGGAACATGTACTTTGACAAAGAGATAGCTCATGGGAATCCTATATGTTCACATTGCGACCATCCTGGGGCTTACTCAGCCTCATATTATGGGCACCTTTAATTGGTTGGAAAACCTGAGTATTAAGCGTCAACTCGACCGAATACTCCCCTGACCAACCGTTATCCTTGCAACACTGCACTATAAGTGAAACTGTACCACTAAACACAAGATCCTTCATGGGTTCTAGTGGTACAGGTTTATTTTTATATCGTATAATTAAAAAATATAACATTGCAAGTGTTACTGCAACTGTGATCTTGCTTGGTTTATTAGATCATTTAACAAGATGTCAATTGGAGCTAGCTAATTAACTTTCTTCCACTTCTAAAATATAAATTACTTTGATAAATATAATTTTTCTAATTCATGGTAGGACGAAATACTCTCATTGTAGTTAATAGAACAGATATGATATTCATGAAAATTTTTTTTTTTTTTTAAAACAGAAAACACTTTATTGAAGCATTACAATCTGCCTGTTGTGGGCAATAAGTAACGGTGCTATGTAGCTTACAATCATTCCATAAAAAAATCAATTATATAAACAAAATAAATGTATACAAGTGAAAAAATATATACAAAAATAAAGTAAAAAAAAAATATATATATATATATATATAGAATAGAATAGAATAGAATAGAAAATAAACTTTATTCTGGGACCAAGTCCCTTTAGAATAACAATAATGGACAAATTAAAAAACATAACATTCATCTGGCCAGAAGGCTACATAATAACACAAATCATGAAATAATCAAGTGTGAACAAAAACATGGTAAAAATAGAAATAGATAAGAAAAAAAATAAGTAAAATACAACGAACTTGACTGCTTTTTAACTAATTGTAAAAAATAAATATATTTATATTACCAAACTAATGATTAATAATATTAATACAGTAGTTGATGACGAAATTACTAACTAAGATAATTGATTGGCATAGTATGCGATAATATATTTAAAAAGTCGGTGTCATCGTTGATGTAGGAAAAATAAACAAAACAAGGGTAGCGGGATCGAGTTTACAATACTGTTATATTCAAGCATACCTTTGACCTGCTTGGAGAGCGACTTTTTGAGATGCCAAGAGATGATGGAAAAGCAGGGATTTGAATGAAGCTAGTGAAGAGGAATGGCGGATGAAAGGAGGGATTGAATTCCACACAGTGGTGGAACGGGCGAGGAAGGAGCGCTCGAATGCCTTAGTTCTGTGGGAAGGAATGTAGAAATCGGAAAGGCGAGATCTTGTTTTGTGCAGCTGGACAGAGGATTTGAATGGGAGGAGACTATAGATATATGAAGGGTGTTGCGAGTTGATGGATTGGTATAGAAAAACGCTAAGGAAATATTGTCTACGGATGGGAGGGAAGAGCCACTTTAACTCATCATAGTGATGTGACACCCGGGATCGCCTCGGAGTACCGAGGACAAATCTTAAAGCGCAGTTCATTATTCTTTTTAAGCGGCTCTCAAGCATTTTCGAGAGGCCCCCGTATACCACACTACAGTAGTCGAAGTGGGGGAAGATGAGGGATGATACGAGCAGCTTCCGAGTAGGTTGAGTAAGGAGATGCCGGGAACGATGGAATAATTTTAGGGAACTAATTATTCGTCGGGATATTTGGGTGACATGTGGTTTCCAGGAAAGGTTTTGGTCGATGGTAATGCCTAGGTTTTTAACGGAGGAGCTGAAACTGATGGGGTGGTCGTTTAGGATTAATGTTGGAAGGGTGGGGATAGTTGCAAGGAGAGAGTTGGAACCTAGAACGATGGCCTGGGTTTTCATTGCGTTCAGTTCCAGTTTGTTCAGCTTTGCCCAGGTACTGATTCGATCTAGGTCTTGCTGAACACTGGCGAACGCATATGAAAGCCCGGATGGAGGAAAGGATAAATAGATTTGGAAGTCGTCAGCATATAGATGGTAGGAACAGTGGTGAACAGATTTAGGAAGATCATTGATGTAACAGTTGAAAAGGAGAGGAGAGATGCTTGAGCCCTGAGCCACACCTGAGGATAGAGTACGGAAACAGGAAAGGGGTTGGTTGGGCATAGAGACCGCTTGGGACCTATCAGAGAGGAAGGATTGGAACCATAGAATAGAACTGTAGGAAAAAGACAATGACTTTAGTTTGGAGAAAAGGATAGAATGGTCCAAGGAATCGAAAGCTTTAGAAAAGTCTAGGAGGATTAGCACGGTTATTTGTCTGTTGTCCATGGCTTTATATATGTCATTGGTGATTTTGGTAAGGGCAGATTGAGTGGAAAAACCAGGGCGAAAGCCTGATTGAAGCGGAACGAGGAGTTTGGACTGTTCGAGAAAATTTGATATTTGAGACTGGACTATTCTTTCGAGAGGTTTGGAAAGGTTGGAAAGTAAGGAGATTGGCCGGTAGTCCTTGGGAGATAATGGGGTTGGGGTTTTATTTATAGGATGGACTAGGGATTTTTTCCAGGAAGTCGGGAATACTGCTTTTTGTAGTGAGAAGTTATAAATGAAAAGTAGGACAGGTAGGATATCAATGAGGCATAATTTGAGTAGTTTGACGGGTATCTCATCTAGTCCGGTAGAACTGGAGCGGGATTTAAGAACGGAGGAAATAATGTCTGTAGGTGATATGTCTGAGAAATAGAAATTGTCGGGGTTGAAAGATGGCGTTGATGAAAAGACGGAGGAGGAGGATTTTGATGAGTTAATTGAGGCAGACAAAAAATATGAGTTCATTTCGTCAGGAGAAGCGGGGAAGGCTCTTGAGGATGTTGGATTGCAAAGGGCGAGCTTTCGTAGGAGTTGCCATTTAGATTTAGGATCGGGAGCAGTGGAAAGGGCTTCGTGGAAGTATTTGGATTTTGTTTGTCTGATTGTAGATTGTGTCAAATTGCGAAGAGCCCTGAACGCTTGGTAGTCATCGGTAAGCCTAGTGCGTCTAAAGCGTCTACGAGCAGCATCACGTTTCCTTTGCAGGTCTTTAATTTTTTGACACATCCAAGGAGCAGGAGGGTGGCGGAAGGTTATGGATTTGAGAGGAGCGTGGGTATCCAGGATGCTTTTAAGATTGGCAGTAAGTATGTCGACCATTGAATCGACGGTGGTACAGGAATAAATTTGGTTCCAATTCAGGGTTTCGAGGGAAGGAGATATATTTTCAGAAGTGAGTCCGTCTAGATTGCGAAATGTTATAGTTTTCGGTAGGATTTCTGGGGTATGAATATTATATGAGATTTGGATTAAATCGTGAGAGGACAAAAAAGGGACAGGTAATTGTGAGGAAGAAAGGAGTCTCTGGGATGAGTCAATGATGAACAGGTCCAACCAGGAGTCAGATCGGAGTGTGTGATGGGTAGGAGAGAAAGAGACAATGGAGAGATGCAGAGAGTAAAAAAGGTTTTCAAGATATATTTTGTCATTTGATTGAACCAGAAGATTGGTATTAAAGTCACCGGAGATTATTATGTGGTCGTAGAGAGGAACATGGTTATAAAGGATCGACTCAAAGATAGGATCAAAAGGGACCAAAGGAGGGCGATACACTACAACGTATAGGAGAGGATTGGGTTTGCATGAAATCTCGACACCAAGGAATTCTATGTGAGGGAAATTGGACACTGGTGAGGAAAACAGGATGCGTGATTTTAGGGAATTATGGACGTAAAGACCTACACCTCCTCCAGTCCGGTCAACTCGGTCGTGGCGGAGGAAGGAATAGTCAGGTAAGGAAACAGTGGAGGACGGGATATAGGGTTTTAGCCAAGTTTCTGAGATTCCAATGGTGTGGAAAAAATTTTGGGTAAAATATTGCTGAAATTCGTCAAAGTGAGCGGGCAAGGATTGGGAGTTAATGTGACAGGAGGTTAGGACATTAGACATGGTGGGGAAGCAGAAGAGAAGCTCTCAGTAATTGAGGAGAGGAAGCTATGGGGAGTGAGTTTTATTGGCAGAGCTAATTGAAGAGATTGAAAATGTGGAGAGAAGATTATCCGAGGCGAGTTATTATTAAAATCCGCTATAGATCTTGATGCTAATGAAGGGATATTGAAATTAAGGAATAGCGAAAGGAAAAATGATACATAGATAAAAAAATAAGTTAAACAACAGACAACAAAAAAAAGATATATATATATATATATATATAATAAAAGATATATTAATAATAAATAAAACATTAAAGAAATATACTGTACACATTCATACTCTATTTACAATTTGCCTGGGGTCCCCGAACTGAGCTTCTTCCTCATGAATGAGGGCAAAGCAGGAGTCCGGGAAGTCCCAGCCCTCTTTCCCAGCCGCGTTACTGGCATTAAACGCCAATGGAAGCTGGTATGATTAATTGAAAACGTAGAATAGAGGTAAATTTAAATATCATTAATATAATACTAAATACATAAAGACCGTCAATGGTGGTATGTTTGAAAGAAATAGGCCACAGATTCCTAGCTTGCAGGTAACTTAAGTATCATTAAGGAATTGCCACAATCTTGAAATTTTTTTTCAAGTTTCCTACTTTTGGCCATAATTATGTATTTTCATGGCACATGAAAAATAAATAAGGAGACTTTTATAATAAGGTTAGCAGCAAAAATTATTCTGATCTTTTTATATTATGCAAATTTCGTTTATATCAGTTGGTAATTACGAAATTCCACCTATCAATTCATAATTTGTGTTAATTTGATGGTTGACGCAACGCTCACCAATAAATGAATCGATTATATAATTTATTAAGTGGATTCATTTTATTGTCCAATAAATCGCAAGTGTTCGATCAGTTTCCTGGTAGGTCTCTCCTATTAGCGAATACATTTGAATAATTAAACTGTGATTTTATATTTACCCCTCTCACATTTATTTTCTACCACAATATTTCGTGCATAACTGTATAATTAGGCGTACAGTTTTACCTATTTAAGGACATAAAGTAATTTTTAGTTTACAGAGATTTTAATGAGACAATTTCAATTTGATACAACTACAAGAGAAAATTTTATTTTCGTTTGAAGCTGATAGAATCTTTTCTTTATATTTCCAGATCAGAAGCGTACAAAATTCGATTGTTCGTTCGATAAAGCTAATACTTTTGAACTGACAATAGGAAACTCTCCTTGGGCACTGTTATTCTATTCTGTTATGTTTGTATAATATTAGTTTATCTTTTATCTGCTATTTGAGATAAGTTTTTTTTTAAATTGATTGATATTTACAACTGTATTACCATGATACAACAAGTAAATAGGATAAGCGATACATAATGACATGAAAATGAAAAGTAGAGAAACTACCCACTGGTAGTACTCAAAGTTCAACTAAGAAGGTCACGTGGCCATCTTCTTTTCAGACGCCTCGGAGGATTATCAGGAATTGAAGAGGAAGCTAGGTTTGAAACTAGAGGGTTTGAGTGGGAATTAAGTTTGTTATGAAAGGATAGATACCGTGTTCGGGCCAAATCAGCAACAAATAGGACATTAAGGTCGTTATGATTGACTTTTGGACGGAGCATTGAGGATTTTACGAAAGATTTTGGATTGTAGGGATTGGATACGAGAGGAATCTGATGGCTTATAGGAGCCCCAAAGCTCTACTCCGTAAGTCCAAATAGGTCGTATGATGGTCATGTAGTTGAGTCTTTTGTAGTAAATTGGGAGCTGAGAGCATTTGTTGAAGTAGCCTGAAACGTCGAGCGGTTTCTTGTCTTTTCAGTCTTGTATGAGGATTCCAGGTTAATCGTTTGTTGAGATGCAACCCTAAGTATCGGATCTGTTCTACAGGTACCAGTGGGATATTATTAAAGGATACTGAAGGGCAGGAAGTCATTGGTTTACCACGTAAGGTAAAAGTGATCTGATGCAATTTTTGAGAATTTATTTTAATTCTCCAGTTTTGACATTTCAAATATCATACTTCAAGATGAGTAATATGGGATTGGAGGCTTTGGGATACAATAACTGGTTTGGTGTTGACTGATAATATACATGTAATATCAGCATACGTGGTTATTGCTATATTTACGACTTATAAATTAATCCATATGTTATTATCAAGGTGTAACCTGTGGGATAGTGGTTGGCATAACAACCTTCTATACCGAAGATCTCGGTTTCGCAGCCTGGCAGCTGGCCCTAGGATTTTTTAAAGGGAGAAAATAGTCCTTGGTAATGCCGTCCTTCGAAAGGGGCATAAAATGCCCGTCTCTAGAATTTGCGGTATCAGGTACTTGTTAAAGATCCCTATCCTGGATAACTGTATCTAGATTTAGGATAAAATTTATGACTCATACTGTATAGCATTGCCGGCCGGTTAGCCATACCAGAATGAACGAATGCTATAATCAAAGGGCAAGGGAGCCTTGTGGTGTTCATAAAAAACGTACATTTTTTTATCTTTATAATATTTATATTTATTGTTAAAAGTAAAATTCCAATTGCTACCATATTTACGCTTTTCACATTGACCCCTGATTCACGATTTGTTAAATAGATATTTTAATACGCGAACATTAACCTCAAACATTTTGTTCGAACGAGATCTAATCTGTAATTATGCTCGTAAATAAAAAATATGTTGTCCGTTTTTCTTTATTCATTCCGAACTCCTTCCTGAGACGAAGTCCTTACACCTGAATCATTTGTACTCCTTGCTCCATTATATGGCTTTATGCTTACCGTTTTAGGAAAGTCTCGAGCAGCGTCATACGGCTACGTATCCGTTGCTTTTACAAGAAACTCATGTATTATTTATGCCAGGCCTTCGTTAAAGATGCATCTTAAATATAGCCCGGGTTTGATAAAACGGATACAAGTGCTCGGAACACGAGTTCTCGATTAAATTAGCCAAGGATTTGTACCCTATTAGGCCCTGCTCTAGTTCAAGCACATTACACCTCCTTCTAATGTTTTAATAGGCGTGTTGAAATAAGACGAATGGATATGAATAATATTATCAATGTAGCACATTGCTCGAAATACTTTCAGCATTGGGTTCTAGTATATCTTGTAATGTAGGGTGTTTTATGTTAGCAAGATTGTTCCTCCGTATATCATTTCCCTGTAAATGAAGAGTTTATTTTAAAGCTCTCGTTAATAATATTGGATTATCATAGGTTCGAATCCTGATAAGTGATTCTCAACTATCGATTTGGTAATTTATTGTTAGTTATATCAGTTTGGTCGGGAGGTGAGCTATTTGTCAGCGAGTGTAGCAACGTTCCTTTTTCAATACTCGTGCTTTAGTTTGAATAAATTAGAATTTTAAATAAATGTGGATATCATTCTGTTCATTTTATTTATTCCGCTGCCTTAGGATTACTCACTGTCTGATTTCCTGACCCTGATTCGAACTTGGTTCTGGTGGAATATTTTTTTTTATTCTATGATTACTATATGCATCAAATGACCTGTACTAACGTGATGAAGATCTCTTGAAAACTAATCAACCGATTACATCTTTTATAGTGTTGGTAATAAAATAGCAGTTCCTTACCGTGCCACTCTTCATACTGGGAAGTATTGCGAATGGACAATATTTAAAAAAAAAATTATAGTATTTTTTTCTCTCCAGTTGACGTTATTTATTTACTAATACAATAAACATACCGAAGTAAATAAAGCGTGTATATACACATTTATTACATTCCTTTATAGGAGGATATTTTAAGAATATTCAGCCAATGTCATTCAGTCGAAAAAACAATTATCTGTTTTTTCCTTACAATCAATCCATTTTATTCTATATACTGTAGTCAATATTAAATTGTGGGTTCCTTGTATATAAAAAAAAAAATATTAATTTATTTACCGCTAGGGATTTTGAATTTATTGAAAATAAAAAATAATGCAGTTTTTATTGAAACCTAAATTTAAAAATATTTTTATTTACTATGTTATTAAGATATTTTATTTAAACATTAATTTATTGCAAATCATTTTTTTTTTATTGTGAAATAGCTTATAATAAAACTAAATAAAAAATAGGAAATAATTTTAAAAAATAGTGGTCAGTTCATGGTATATGTGTCCTTGTTTAATATTCAGTGTCAAATTAACAGAGGAAGGGGGTGAAGAATAATTATAAAGTACATAATCGACAATTCAACAATAATTTCTTTATTTATTTCGATACAAAAAAAAAAGTTAAAACAATTGGATACATCATGGTGTACTTATTCGCAATTCATAGCAATCACTGGCCGCATGCAGTCTTTATAATAAATAAACAAATCCTACCAACGTTACATATAAAACATAATTAAAACTTATTTATTTACAAGTAATCATCACATTCAAGAGTATTTTACATATATAAAACATATATAAAACCCTAAACATTTTTATTTACAACAATAAAATTCTAAACACATAAGCAATGTTTCAATGAATTTTTAAAAAGGCACATTTAGAATGTAATGTATATACAAACATACCCTTAGTATTAAGTACCAATTTATTTTTGTGTAAAGGTGGAAATAAATTGTGCTGTTATAAAAGATATTTTCCAACATTTTGAGAGGGTTTTGTCTATTGGAATTATAAATAATATTTTTTTAAATTATAATAGTACCTATATAAAAAGTTTTATGTATCGAAACGACTGAGAAATCTTTCTTAATCGACTTAGTAAATTTATTTTATAGTATCTAAAATAATCAGATTTTGAAATGTTGGTATATTGCGTAAGACGGAGTGCCCAAGTATTATGCCCTTGATTCGCAAAAGGCAGGCACTCCGTTCTTCAAAGACTCGAGCGAGCGCTCTTATATTCATATGCAAATAAGGTTCGCATGGAACTCTTCACTGCTTGGAAATCTCTCCTGACAGAACCAATAAATTGCATCCCACTTTATGTAGATATAGCCGTGAATCGAACCCGGGACGATACAATAGAGAAGACCTAGGCTTGTCCGTATTTGGCCTAGGGCACTCCCGGGAAATCCTTTCCATCTTGTCAAGCCTTGATGGGTGAAAACACAACTCCCTGAACGCCTTTACATATTAGAAAGTTTTGAAATTCTATCATCTAGCAAAAAGCTAGGCCGCGTTTCGGATAAAAGATGTAAATATATAAATAGATGATAAACGTCTCTCATACTTCATTATAAACCGAAAATTTGCGATTCTAAAAACTACGACCGTTTTACTTCCAAGTTCTTTGAAAATGTGCGAATTTGGAATAATAAATAATTATAAATATTTTTATAACAATAATTTTTTTAAAATATACAAACTAGAAAATACTTGATCAGGAATATATTTAATTAGTAGCGAATCAAATGATATCTTGGAATAATTTATTATTTATATATTCCTATTATTTTTTAAAATTATATTTTAGTTGAAATAATTTTACACGAGAACCTTTACTGTATTCTTTTCAAACTATTTATTTTTACTTTATAACACATTTTCGGAGATAATCTTTGACATTCATTTTCTCAACACTTATATTGATTAATATAATAATCATTTCCATAGCATTTAATTTGAAATTATAAAGAAATACTGATAAGAAAATATACATTTTATAATAAAAAAATATAATATACAGTTTAACGGATATACAATTCACATATTTTACAACTATACATTATAAATAACAATAATACAAATTGGCTTGTAAGCTTATATATATATTATTTCTTACGTTATTTTATTTGTGCATTTTTATTGATAAATTATTGAAATTGACAACAATATAATATAAAGGTCAGTTATTTATTTGTGATAATTGTATTTATGGTTTACGGTCACAATATTTAAATAAATAAAATGTACATTTGTGATGGAGCATTATGTACTTCGTGTAATTCTCCTGTGTTTGACGTCCAATACAAAAGAGTTTGGAAGCAGAGAACTTCCCAAGGTTGAACTCAGCCCTTAAGGTCCAGCAATTTGAAACTTAGCTTGTGAGGGCTTGCCGCTTGGTGAGGTCTAGAACGGCAGGTTGCTCCTGAGACCTGTGCCTCTTCACGGACAGATCTATAGGCGCCTCTTGTTCCAGGGCGACACCACCCGGAGCTGGCGAGGAAGACGTCTTCTCCCGCGGCCATGGCTCGAGGAACATTGGAGCCACCGGACGCGGGTACGGCTGGAACCCCATCGGCGTGAGGCACTTCCGTTCCGGCGAGGCCCATTTCCTCTCCTCTTCCTCCTGCTCCGTCTTCTCGTCCTTGTGGAAGGAGAAGGAAGACCCCTGCTCCTGGAGGAGGCAGTGGATCTTGAACCAATTGGACCTGCGACCATAGCGAGAGCCGCTCTTGGACATGCCGACCATGAGGCACTTCCTGAGGCGGCAGGCCTTGCAGGAGGTCCGGTTCTTCTTGTTGATGACGCATTCCCCGTTGTTCTTACACTCAGATATTGAGCCGAGGTTGTTGTACGTCCGTCCGAAGAAGGACTGTAACAAAGAGAAAAACAATTAATAAATGTGGATAATTGAAAACAAAAAAATAACATATAAACGTAAAACTAATAGCGTATCTCTACAAATACAACTGTAATAATATGTATTTTCAACTGTTTTCTAACATACTACAGTAGAACGTGAAAGACTTATAGGTCATTAAAATTGAACTTGTTCTTGTCTGAGCTAGTCTAATTGTGTAGAGATTTTGATGGTGATTTTTATTTATAATATTTTTTTAATAATGATATTCCCCCCAAAATATTGCATCAATTTTTATTATTTTTCCAATGTTGATCAATTGGTTTCTTTTTTTATTTCTTCATTGTTTTTTTTGTAATACGAACGGAGTAGAGGTTGTTATTGCAGTGGCAATCACGAAATAAAGCTAAATAAAATGCTACAATGTCTGCAAATGTAGCACCAATACATTCTTACGACAGTTTAAGTAATGAGTAATTTAATAATTTGCTTGGCAATAAAAACAAGTTGAATGTTAATGAAATGTGTTTTCCAGAAGTAGATGAGTTTTTTTGTTTTCTCTTTATTTATTTTTCAATTTTAGAATTATAATTTTTGCTGCGTCATCGATAAGATTCTGCCTGTAAAGACCTGTTGTAATAGGAATTCAATTTTTTTATAACAGACTAATCTGAGAATTTTCGCAATAAATTTATTTATTTATTTCAAGAAGTATGTGTATCATGAACATAATGTAAATATACAAACAGCTTACGAGACAAAAAAACTTTATTGCTTTAAATCATGTTTGCTTTTACAAAAGCGAATAATAACTTTTGAACAACCTGAATTCAAATATTGTAAAATTTAGGAAACTAAACCATTCCCACTTTCACTAAATTTTGTTTAAATTATTAAATAAAATAGTAAACTTTGGAAATAGTAGCTATGTCCATAACACTCCTACATTACTAATAATTATTTATAAATATTTTTATTTATAGGTGAAAGAAAGTGGTCCGGGTAGAGCAGAAGATTTATGGTATCTCAAACTTGATTCCTCATCGTTTCACTAATAAGTTTCTTCCACCCAACGAATGGCGTAGACCCCTGATAAATTATTTAATGTATAATTAATGTTTTCCCACATCGTCGACGTAAAGAAGTTTCTTGTCAAATAACTACAAATTAACTTGAAAAAGCACTGCAATTAATCAAGGTGACACGATGGTCGGCGCGAATAACTAATTTCGTCATAACAAGGGATCTCTTTTGCATAACATTCCCAAGGATGTAGAAGGGATGAGCATTTTCGTGTTTGCACAATATTTGAATTACCTTCTCGCTTGTTCCTTTTCTAATTAATCTCAAAATACACTGGCATAATATTCTAGGTGAAAACATTAATTTATGCACGTGCGAAATCCACGAATAATTGTTGAAATAAATGGATCTGCATTAATTTAAGAACAAAATGGTAAACAATAGAATTTAATATATTTATGCACTCTATTGCAGTGATGTAAACATTATGGTGGCTATATAAATGAGATATTCAGGATCAAGAGCGGATAAATCCATATTTCAAAAATTGACCTTCTCACATTTTTTGTAAATATTGGCTCAGTCAAGTCCACCTAAACAAAGCTTTTGATATTAAATTCGAAGAAGTTATTATTTCAGTTAAATTAATCAAATTCAAATTTATTATTTTAGTGTATCAGCAAAAATAAATCACAAATAAATTTTTAGTTCCAACTATCCACAACAAAGTACTTCCATAAACCTCTCCTTCATTTGGTGATATTCCCTATCTTCGGAAATCGGGCCTCACAAAAGCTTATCGCCAAGGACACTGGTAAGTTCTTAAAAATAGACTATGTTTGATGAACAGCAGAATGAGCTAAGCGAAGTGCTGACAACAAAGAGGAGACGAGTGCAATTTGATATTGTATAAAAACCTGTACTACTACAACTACCGTGGGACCAGTACTTGGTAGAGACTGTAATGTTTCTTGGACAACGGCTGTACAGGGACGTTATTTGTCCGTGATCACGCTCAACCGCCAGATTTGACCCCTATAATTTATATTGTATAAGAGTAAAAACTGTCAAATATATTCAATAGGCAGAGCAGGCCGAACTGAATTGGAACATAAAAGCGATGATCTAAAAGAAATGTTGGTAGACTAGCCTTGAACTGATTCCGGGGCGGGCGAACGCATCTATGAATATCAATCAAACTGTTTAACATTCTCGTAGCCCGCCCTCCTCCGGGGAACATAGCTCCTTTTGTTTTATTTAATTCCTCTTGCACAGCCCTCCATTCATCTTGTACCTGTTTAAATATATAAAGCTACAGGTGTATCTCTGGGACTTGTGTCTTCCGGGACGCTGAAGATGGTACTACAGGGAGGTATCAATTCCATAGTCACTTCCAAGTAAATTCAGGGTCATTACTACAATAATTCTTTTACAGGATCATAATTACAATAATCAAAGAAGCAACAGAGCTCAATAATGGGATTTTGCAACAGTGAAATTAAATCGTTACTACGGTTGTTGTCAATTTATCGTCAATCGTTGATGGTTTTATGTGTAAAAAAAATCAGAAATTAATTAGCACTTGGTATGGCAAACTCTTCAATGTTGATAGTGAGGGGAACGAGGGATACATTTTTTTCATGGTGTAATTTCATCTTTATAAATCTACAAATGCTTAGTTTCATAATCCGGGTCCCCGTAGCTATATACGTACAATTGCGAATTGATAGTTTGTTTAAAAAACTTATCGGTGTGGTATTATTTAACTAATTATAAAAAAAAAAAAAAAATAAATGGTTTAGATCTACTGCCCAAAAACATAACAGATTAAGAATCCTTTCGCTTTAAAGTGTAACGTTTCTTTTTTATATCAGGTTATTACATATCATTTCAATGCCAATTTTAAAATTCAAATTAATTATTAGAGGGTAATGACAACTTAAATTTTGCATAATTTATAAATATCGAATAAAATACTTTTGACTCAATTCAGTATAAATGTTTGTCAAATATTTGCCCAATGTTCTGTTCTGATTAAGGGTCAGTAAATCTGTTCTGAAATATTTAACTTAGGTATTTAAACTTGTTAAGGCAGCGGGTTTACGTTGAGAAAATAATTTGGTCATTGGATATTTAATTTTGATGGGGTTAACCCGTGGTATACTGGTTACTATAACAAACATCCATGGCATCCTCCCATTAAGCATAGCAGCATAGAGACGTTAAATGAATAATAAACAAATTTAAGTTTGTTGATAAATTGATTAAAACAATGGTAAACTATTTGAAACGTTCGTGAATAAATTTTATAAAATAATTCTATTTATGTAAGAGAAACGTTACAATATGAATAAATCAATTTAGAGATCAACTTTGTGAAGAGATCAAATGACCAATGATATATAGCAATTACAAACACTCGGAAAATCTTGTAAGCACATGGGCCGTCTTTGTGGTTTCAATTTATAGTTATTTTGTTATACTGAAAATACAGCATGAAATTGATCAACGTCACAATCCCTCTGGTGTACCGGGCCTCTGGTGAATCAGAGTTTATGATAAAACGGGCGAGATTCGAATCCAAGCGTGAAATATCCAATTGGGAGCCAGGATAGGCCCGTGGGAACATTCAGCCGCGGCTGCCCTCACACCCACGCGTGCCTTTCATTCACCGCTCCTGAGGACGTCTTATGAATCGGACGCCTCCAATCATAACAGCCGCAATAAAACGGATCCGTCTTGTGTGCTCACTATGGAGTCCATGAATGATTTACTCTTCTGGAGAATACCCTTCATGTAACTGAATGCAATCTATTCCAGATTTAGTATCCTCAGGGTAGAAGACTGAGGTTATTATTTTATCCAATAAACTATTTTTATTTAATTTAATAACTCACACCACTGAATCCACTAGGTATCGTTCTAAATTTGCATAAGAGCTTGAAAAATTTGATTTAATCACGGCAATTCACAACAGACTTACATATCCATAAGGAACTCGAGGTATATGATGTATATGTAATATTTGTATATGATTTATATAATAAAATATTATATATAGATCATATACTAATAAATTATATTATATAATATATTCGGGAAGCGGTATAGCTCAAAGATAGAGCGCGTGGAAGAACTCGAAAGTCCCGGATTAAAATCCTGTTTTGACTGTTAGTATGTTTATTCTATTAACCGCTCCTGTAGGATCAGGAGATACACTATGGTCCACCCAGACTTTATAAAGTGTGTACCCTTAATTAGGGGAAATATCTGGCGTTCGAGGATGATCGAGGACAAATTAATTCCTGCACAACCATTGTCTACAGTTTCTACCACGTACCGAAGCCAAGACTGCCATGAGTTGTAGTGGTACAGTTTTTTTTTTTGTTTTTTTTTATAACTAGGCAATGAAATCTGTAAGGATTCTTCTTAAGAAAAATTAAATTTTTAATCGGTAAACGAATAACCTCAGGATTGTTTCTCTTATGGAATTTATAATAATGCCATTAAAAATACGACAAAATGTGTCAAATTAAAATACTATTACAAATTACTTTGAAAATGTGTTTAAATACAGTAATTATTAATAAGTGTATAGTATATATTAATTATTAATAAACACAAAACATATAAACTAACGGCTCATTTATAATGTAGAATAGTAAATTGGCACAGATTAATGAATAATCTCGCTTATACTACTTATGATGACAGCAGCACCCGAAGAAAACCTGATGTGTTTTTAATTCTAGAACTACTATGTGGAGCTCTTCAAACCAGTCCGCAGGAGGCTCAATCAGGATTCGACGGTTCCGCGAGAGTGATCCTTATAGGATTAGAGCAATAAAATAATTTAAATTATTGACTATTTGACCTTTTCAAGAATTCAAGTGATAATTGCTTTTCTCTCGACCATGTAATGCTAACATTTTATAGTTTTCATCTACACTGTAGACTATCTCTATGTATGCATTTGTCGGATTTTCGCTGTAGAAATTGTTACAATTATTGTTATTTAAATAAATATATGTGTGCAATAAAACATATTGGGTTGGCTTAGCGAACCCAAAGGCTCTATGCCGATACTACCAATCCCTTCTTATACACTTCCGTCCAACATTACCCAATCACATATCCGCCTGATTACAATTAATGCAAGCTTCCCACATATTTCTCGGTCTACCTTTCAGGCGTTACTTGCGCTTATTAATTTGTTTTTAAATTAGTTCATTACTAAACCAACCAGCTTTATAAGCCCACCCTAAACTATACTTCAATAAAATTGAAAATGTGTGGAGCATACTCCACAGTAAATTTATATGTATGTAGTTATTGTATTTATTACCTAGGTCAATTGTGATAAATAATTAGGATTATACTATAACTTTTATTTAGGTTATCCATCATACTATTTAAAGGGATCAGGGCAGGTCAGTATGAAGGGCGCAGGGTTGCTGTACTGAATGTCTCGGGTCATATCTGTTTATGATCGAGAAAGTGTTTAATCTTTTAAATGCCACGCACGGTCCCAATGAGATCTGCAGATCTTACTGGGGCTCATCCAGCCTGAATAATCTGGGTCCTCGATTGAGTTAAAACCTAGTGTTGGCGTGATCTCTGTCAAATGGTTGGTCTTAAAAACAGTACAATCCATATACTGAACCCAGAACCTTCATGTGTGGTAGTGAGTGGTACGGTTTTTTTTATTAGTTATCTGTGAAAAGGTACTAAAGATAGTAAAGTTACGCTTACGGTCGAGTTGTCATTTCCATAAGGTCGAACTACTTTCCTTGGCAATTCCCTGTCTTGAGGATATCTCTCTTGTTCAATAAGAATAAAAGTCCCGATATGATTTATCTCCGCTATTCGAGACGGGACGAAAGACTAATCGTTCTATTTGAAAGTAGAGCTGGCCTCTATTCCTCTACAAATTACCCAACGAAGCCACAAATCATCCTCTGGTACATAGGGCTCTCTACTCGCAGGCATTATGTTAACAATTCGCTTGCAATGAACAATTTCAAACACTTTTACTCCTTTACGGTTATTGAATAATATCACACCTGATCTGGAATTCAAACCGCATTACAATCTTATTGCGAAATAATCACATGCTATGTAGGATACGATTTCAAACAGAATAGGAATATATATGGGATCCTTTAGAATTATTATTTCCCTAGTACATTCATCTTATATTTGTCTACACTCATACACAACCAAACATAATATTCATAATGAATTTCAGTTTCAGTTTATGGAAATTTAAATGATATAACTCTGTCATCGTTTAAAGAAACAACACAATTTCATTTACCTACTATACCGAAAATAGGGGGTTCGCAGCCCGGCTGGTGCTCCCAAAGATATTAAAATATCATTGGTTATTCCGTCCACAAGGGACGTGTAATCGGGGTCCTGAGGCTAACTCGTCAGATCTATACCCTAATTATAGCTGGGTAGGCGAAATTTAGGACTCGCTCTATTGTATCGTCCGCTGCTATGGAAAAAATGGTGTAAAATGAATATATAAAACAAGTAAAATTGTATTTAATCAAACTTCACTGGAAATAAGACTTTATCATTAATATTGTCCTATTACTTTGCCATAAAGACAAAGGCAACGTTAATGTACTTATGAACTAGAGGTTCAGAAAGGACAAATGACTATCGTGGCGCAGATTTTATTTTAAAACATAAAAAACAAGCATTGCTAACATTAAGTAAAAAAACTGTCTTGGTTTCAGATGTGATAGACACTGTACTGTTTCTAGAACAACGGGTTCGCAATAAAGTAGTTTATCTTAGATCACCAGATTTTGACCCAATTAAAGGTACTCAATTTATAGAGGCTATGTGAGCCCCAGGAGGGTCTCCAGATTGCACAGCGTTTATCTCGGGCAGCTAACAAATTAAATATATTATTAGCCAAAGCCTGATTTTAACCCGGGACCTTCGGCCCGACAGCTCGGAGCTCTACCACTCAGCTACCCCGTTCCCGATTTAAAGCAAAATAATTGCTTGTTTTATTGTTTTATTTTTTAAACCACTATCTTTAAATTCGAATCCGAAGTATCGTAAATTTACAATGTACAAAACAAATATTATGGAATTTATTATCCTTTGTACTCTTTTCACTTATTCGCATTAGAAATCTAAATCGGAGGTGACATTAAAGGCTTTTAGAAAACGTCAATAAAACACAGTGAAAGTGATACTTCGGTGAAAAGTAAATACGAAAAAAAAACAGCTCGTACAGAATAGAGAAAACAGTTCCGCCTTGCGGTAACCCTCTGTTATCAATTTGAGCCTATATCCTTAACCCGGAGTACTCAGGTCTGGGATGTCCTTGCCTTTCCTTCCGATCCTGGGACAAGATCTCTGGAGCGATATCCAGCGAGGCGAGGAGACCTAGAAAGTGGCCGCCACCGTACAATGGTGTTCTGTTAAGCAACCGATCTGCTCATCACATTACCACATTGTAAGTCCGTCCTAGCCTGATTCTTCTAACGAAGGGCAAAACTTCATCCATGAATCGTAGCATGAAAGAAGATGAATGCCGAAATTCGCTCAACTATAACAAGGAATAATGTTAATATGTCCAAACAATTCAATTTTTACTTCCATCTACGCTTTAAAGGAATCCATTTTGAATTTATTTTACAATAATACTTTCTTCAAGTAACTTTAATTATTATTTTTTAATAATTCGTTATAAGGAATGACCTATAATCTAGATAATTTACAAATACTTGATGCTGTTCATTCAGGCTTCATTTATCACACTAAATAATAATTAAAAAAATTAAAAAATCGTTGAGAAATGGCCACTTTTAATTCTGAACGCCTCTTATATTAATATTTGTATTATTATTTCAGTGATATTATAAATTAGTGTGCAGTATTTTAAATTTTTAAAAATAATACATATACCTATTTACCTGGAATATAATGATTTGTATAAATAAATTGTAATGCCATGTGAAGTGTCCCCTCTATAGGAGTAGTTTGTGGAGCAATTTCATTGTAGGTACAGAAAATAGATTTATACCCATTACACCCATTATACCCAATTTTTTAGAATATCATAATATAAAAAATAAAAAAAACTGATATCGCAAGTTAAGCTGCGTATTATTATTATTATTATGGAAGTAATACCAATAATAGAATAGAAAGAGGAACAAGAAGAATACCTATAGTAATTATCCCAAATGGGATATTATTTAATAAATGTTAAATTCATTGAAGATACTACTATACAATACATATCTGTATGTTAGTCATGTAAAATGACGCTGTACAGGATCGTATGGAGCAATTCCATTCTACATAGAGCGAAGAAAGAAGTGAAGTAACAAGGAGAGATAGGAGAAGGGACATAAGAAGCGAGATTAAGAGGACCATATCGTTCTTCCCTTGCAGATCTATCTCTCCTCCGCCACACCTTCTTCTCGTCTAATTGGCTACTCGATAGCATCGCCGCTCTTCTTTCACTCGCCTAGGGGAATGTCATATATGTAGCAGGCATCTCCCAATTACCGCTCTATCATGTATTATGTATCATCTGATGTGTATTATGTATTCACCGGAGGGAGTGTATTCAGCCTCCGTGTCCTTTTTGCCTTATTCTTATCAGCCCCCCGGCGGTGGAGCTCTTTCAAGTCCCTCCTGCTATAAATCCTCCGAGGCAGTCCTGTTTTGTCCATCTAGCATCTACCCTTCGGATCTTGGAATACTTTTCTCACCCATCCTAGGTTTTTCTAACCATTTTCTTTTAAGTTAGCCTCCCACGATACCTTTCGCGATTCGTATCGTTCTCGCCTCCGGTTGTCTCTTTTTATTTTTTTTATCCGTTATGAGTCACATTCACACGTTCCTTTGGTAGTGAATGTATCCTTGTGGAATGGTTTACGTGAGGAACTATCCTCACACAGTTGGTATTTCATTTAATCAGTTTATGTGATGAAAACAAAGCTATAGTTGTAAAAAATATCTATTCATGTACATAATAATAATAAATTAATTAAATATAATAAATTAAAATGAATATGTTTACTTTCCTAGGCGTGCGGAAATGAAATATGAGTATCAAGAAATATCAGTCTCTTCTACACTCTAAAAGAAACTGAAAAATGCATAATTCATTCTAAACTGTTTAATTAATAATATTCTGTGTTTGTAACATTAGAAGAGTTAAAAATACAAAGAAAAACTCTTCTTTTGCTTCCTTAATTCAATGGTCAATACATATGAACATTTTCTATTATTGTGCTTTTATACATTATAAACAATAGTTATTCTTAAAGGGGGCTTGTCCCAGAATAAAAATATTTTCTATTCTATTTTGTTAAAAATGAGGGTATTTAAGAATAATTTAAGAAAATGTTTTTAATGTTTTTTTTTCACTCACGAAAAGTCCTTAAAGACGACGGGAATATCATAACTAATGCTTCTTCTTGAGCTTTCTTTTTGTCATCCATGAGTTTTCACTCCTCAGATCACGCAAGACCCTTTTTGGGCGCTTTTCCCCACAAGAACCTTTATTCTCTTGAACATCCTTCTTTATTCATCTCTGTCAAAACAATCTTGGTATGTTAGCCCCACTTGGTCCATGTCACCCTTAAGTTGTTTGAAATATCCTGTTACATTTTTGTGACTGTGGATTCGGTGAAAAATGTTATGGTTTAGTCTTTCAGGATTCATCCTTTTCGTGTGTCCGTAGAACCTTAGCCTTCCCATCGTAACGTTAGTTTCTAAATCTGTTGTTTCCTTATAGATTTCTTGATTGGACCTCACAGACCTTGAGGTGTTCTCTTATGTCCGTAGATTCTTCTGAGAATTCTTTTTATTTTCAGAAGACTCTCTGGGAAGAGAAGTGGTTTATGTTCCATAAAGTATTACCGGCTTGATGACTGTGTTATAATGTCGTATCCTAGCATTAATATATTGGTTTTTCTTATTGTAAAAATTACTGGCAGAGAAGCTTAATTTCTCCATTTTGGCGACCTTCTCCTCAAAACCCTCCCTATCCGATCCATTGCTGCATATGATTTCTCCGAGGTATTTAAATCTCTGAGTCACTTTAATTGTCCCGTATTCGGTTTCAACCTGTTTCTTCTTACAACCCGAGTTTGTGGTCATCAGTTCTGTTTTCTCAAAAGATATTTATAAGCCTGTTTTCCTCGCTATTTCCAAGAGGTTATTTATTTGGGCAATCGCCTCTTCTTCTGTCTCTGCTAAAAGGGAAAGGTCGTCCGCATATGCGAGGCATTTAATTTTGACGTGATCGTTCTTAGTCCCTAAGGTTGCACCTGAATTGTTGATTTTCCATAGCTCTTGTCCAGTACCACGTTAAAAAACACTGAAGACAACTCGTCTCCTTTTTGTTGAAATTAACGAATTTATGATGAAAGTTCCGAAGTAATACTTCTTCTTGAGCCTGACTTTTTGTCCTGCTGTATGTTGACGGCGAAGGTCCTTGTGGTGCTCCAATCACCACCTTGCTTCCCCCTGCAGGACACCCTGGAATCCGAAAGCCCAGCTTTGTCTTCAGGGTTTGTTTTTTCATGTGAAGCTTTATTCATGATATTGTTCCATGTTTTAGGTTGCCCCGACGGGATAAAACTGTGGTAGTTAGCCCCAGAGGGTTTCGTTTTCGTTCCCCTAAACCCTGCCTTTATCGGTATAGGTTAATCCAGCCGTACCACGAGGAGGCACGCATTCCTAAGAACTTACTGGTGTAAAAGAAAAAGGCGCTCTTAAGAACGCCGAAACATTTTCGGCCTGTCTAATAGTTTAATAATAATTAACCTGAATCAATTTTGGCTGCTATCGTTGTACATTTATTTGTTGTTAATGACATTCCTTACGCACTTTTGCCAACGTTTTATCTAGGCCAATAATTTAGTGTTATGACGAATAAGAGTTTTCCAATTATTACAAATTCCCCAAAGTCCTTTACGAAAGTATACAAAAATTACTCCTAATGAAATATGAAAACGTGCTTTAATTAAAATTATACCTTTAGTATTCATATTACCTGATACTGATACCAGATTAAAAATAGATCGTTGAATAAAAATATCGCCAACGGTAACGTTACCTGAATCATAAAACCATGTAAATCTAAATTTTTATTAAATTTTTGGTCATCCTTTATAAAATTATATTAAATTAATTATTTTACTGAATGCGAGCTATAGACTTGAAAGAATGATTTTCTTCTTATTCCGGGATGGATTATGGACATTTTTTCATCATTAAACCAATTAATAATTTCTCAATTAGATGCTAAAAATAGTTACTGCATTGTGTGTCGCAACTACACGTAATGTAGTTACATGTTTTTAAAGTAGGTGTGACGATTTGTACTTATGCAATACTATACCCATAAGAAACCGTTTAACTCAAACTACTCATTGATTTCTGTTGTCAAACTAAATCATGGAACGTTAGGTTAATCGTGAAACACTTAGTGATGCACATTGCCAGAATTGTAAATAAATGTTGGGACATGCGCAGTAGCCTATGTAGGAACACTTAAGCAAAATGCGGGCAGCTCAGCATTTGTCATTCTTATCCTTTTACTTTCTAACAACCTCCTTCCTACCTCGGACAGGTCTTAATATGTTTTCTTTTACATCTGTGTACTCCAGTACTCCATGTCAGGGGTGGCGGACGCTTGGATGTTATTGTCGAAATTTTATTTACTATTAATTATATGATGGAGCGGGTAGCTCAGTGTGTAGAGCGCTGAGATGCTATGCTGAAGGTTACGATGGATCCTTTACTATCTAAAGACCCTCCGGGGGATCACCCATATATCAAAGTGGGGAAGGAAACTTGGTGGTTGAGAGAAAAATCCTCCAAATCACCTCCATGCACCTTTTGCTATGATAACATTACACTCTACCATGTACTGAACCCAAGACTCTTCATGGGATGTAGTGGTACAGATTATTTGTTTTAATTACAGGAGTATGAAGAATGAAGCTTTTTATGTTACTATTAAATTAGAGAGAAAATTCAGAAACATTGCTGGGACGAAAAGAAATTTTGCATATTGTTGCATGCCAATATCCTTGAATGAATATTGAACGAACGAAAACGGTACACTATAATATTGTAATTATTTAAAAAAAAAGAAGTTAGATATTGTGGGAGATGAAAAGAAGACGTGAGTGCATGTTGCTAGGAATACTTCAAGCGTTATATATGCACTGTGATTTAAAATTATTTTTGAAAATATTTTAATATTAAAGTAGTGTCGGAATATTGTTGCCCGACGGCTAGGTATTATACATAAAATGTCTTGCGCTTACTTACGACTTAACATCAGACAATATAATGAATTCAACCAGGTAGACTTGAAATTGTTTATTTAAAAAATGAATATTGGATATATTGAATGACTGAATAATTTTCAGGCTTAACAATCAAGGTTCAGTTGACTTGACTATGGAAAGTACAACTGGGGCTGTGAGTACAATACTCCTTAACGGGCGGTTCATCGACTTCTTTCAGATGCTTCACTGAATAAGAGCAGACATATGACATCCCCGAGGACGATTAGTAGTCCGATGGAAGAGGCCTAGGTTGCGCCAGAGGCGCTAGTGTGGTAAAGGGGTCAGCCTCAGTGCTGGAGCAGAATGTGAACTGCCTTCGGCAAGGACAGTGGCTGTCGTTTGTCATGCCGCGGGTCATCGCGCAGCCCGGGGCTACTCTGACCAATGTCCGTGCATCATATAGCTCATCGGTATATATATATATATATATATATATATATATATATATATATATATATAAAAAAATAAAAGCTCAAAAGAGTTATAATCCAAAGATGTACTTAATCGTCGTTAATAAGATCATTGGCATAAATAAACTGTTTTTTTGTATATTTTGCACGAGTGGTCCAAGGAAGATCATCAGAACCCGGCGTGTCTACCTCTAGTTTTAATATGAAAGTTGGATGATATATTTAATATATCAACAAAACCATTATTAGTTTTAAAATAGTCTTACGAAAAAGAATGTAAATGGATTTGGTTCTTTTTAATAACAAAATTTTATAATCTGCATAAAAAATATACTTGATCTCCTCAAAATTTGTGGTTTTATGTTCGTAATACGTAATTGAATAAAACAAGTACATCCATCAGCTGTTTAGAGTTGTTCCCAGACTTTAATAATTGAAGCCAAAATAAAAATTTTCAGCATTAAAAAAATATAAATAAATTATGGGATTTTTCTTTCTCCCAAGATAACAAAGATCTTCCACAGACTTCAAGTTACAACTTTACATTTAGAAAAATGGTATATTTTAGAAATTAAAATAAAATTGTTTCTAGATCGGACAGAATTATACTGCATAAGTCAACCGATTGAGAATTGCGATTACGGGTAGCATACTTCAACATTGTAATATATTTTTTAAAAATTCATTTCTTGAAATTTACAACTGTATTATAACAATACACACTGAGTTGCCATGCCAGAAATCCTGGTTCAAATCCCACTGCAGGCATTACTTTTATTTAGTCTGTTTGCAGCGGGAGATGGATCATATGGGATCTAGGACTCTCCCGAGGCTCACCCAGCCTCTGTAAAGTGGGTACCCACCTCAAATAAGGGGAAACAAATCTGGTGGTTGAGGCGGTTGTCCATGAAACAGTACAGTTTCTACCATGTACTGAACCCCAGATCCGTTCACGGGTTGTGGTTGTAAAGCTTTTTTTTGTTTTATTATAACAATACATCTATTATTTTGTACATAAGAAATTAGAAAGATGCCACGGATTATGAAGGACTAGCTTATGTCCGCGGCTTCGCTCGCGTGGAATTCGGCCTGTCACATAAAGTTTCGTGAAAGATCATTTTAAATAAATAATAAATTATTTTTTTTAAATATAAGTTACTCGTACATCCATAATTTCAGATGTCTAACTTCAAAACTGATGGATTCTCTACAACCTTTGAACCCCCATTATATTAAAAGGGAAACTCTTGGGGTGGAATTATCCAAATTTCTTTCTTAAACTATACAAAGAACCTATCTACAAATTTCAAGAGGCTAAGTTCCTGATTTGTCTTTAATTATGTACTATAACGGGGGGCATGCCCACGTGACCCCACATAAATCTGCCCTTGATGTAGCCTATGATATATAACCTATTTTATTCAATAGGTTTCATCCAAATCCGTTCAATAGTTTTTGCGTGAATGAGTAACAAACATTCGCATTTATAATAATCGTAGGATATCAAAACAAATAGTTTCACTCCTGTCCTTTCTGTTATTTTTAACTACAATTATCATGTGATTTTCCTTTATTTATGTACTATAATGGATTCTCCACAGTACCTAAAAAACTGTCGGTGAGGGGGAGGCACGTGCCCCTCCCCCCTAAATCCCTGCTTGCTATAGCCTATGTGTTATTCTGCTGTATAACCTATATTACTGTAAAGTTTCATCCAAATCCATTCAGTAGTTTTTGCGTGAAAGAGAGACAAACATACAAACTTTCACATTAATAATATTAGTAAGATTAACGCGGTTTTTGAAATGTAAAGTGCAATAATGACCTAAATATTTTGACAAAAATATAATAAACAACTCGCCACTAGTTACAGTAATATGTACAAAATTTTATTGCAGTGTATACTTATTATATCATTCCTAACCTGTTACTCCAAATTAAGTGATTATGTATCTGTTAAGTGGCAGTTACTGGCGATATAAACAACGTTTGATAGTGAATGAAACAGGTATGAATGAACCCATGACAGAAAGACGCCACACTCGACCGAGCACTGATGCAAAGACTGGCCCAGTTCTCCGATCACAATAGCCGCAAGGGCCTTCTCGTCATAAACACATCTCCCACTTGCCACATTCTTCACCGTATCATTGCTCTATTGCCGTCCTAATGTCTGAATCCGACTGAAGAGATCGTGACTATCTAGGGTACTCTTTTATAAAAAATAAGGACTCTTAGATCTATAACTTGACTCGAATTATAATTGTAGTTAAATTATAATTGATTGTTCGTATTTTTAATTTGTAAAGTCAACGATATTCACTTTTCATATTTCACTTTAGAGTTGTACTTCTACTAACTGAACAATAAAATATGTATTGTTTCATTGGTTGGTTTGTTGTTTTAAATTTGAAGCGTAAAACCGATTGGTCATCAACGGCAAAGTTAAGTTTAGTATAAATGCATACATATCAAGTTAAAAAGTAAATATTATATATTGATTTATATCATGAACGATAAAACTTTAGTATATTTTAAATTATTTAAAGTGACAAAATACTAATTTAAGCACATTGAAACTAATTTTAACTCGAGATATCTAGTTCGAGATCGGATGGGGATGTGGAGTCCGGATTACTCTGTTAACAACCGTAAATCTACTCTGTTGGATCAGTATAAACAGTGCCTATAATATATTGGGTACACTTAATTGAGGGAAAAACCTGACGGCCAAATAACCTTGCACAACCGTTGGATTTTTGAAACATTATGGCCCCTGACATGTACTAAAATTCCTGCCACCTCAATTTCTGAGGTAAAAAAAATCATTCCAACTCCTCTCTGAAAGAGAAGATAAGTAATGAAAATAGAGACTATTCAGGAAAAATATTTTTTAAATGTTTTTATCTTTCGATATGTTAACATATCAGTACGAGAACATTAAACTATTAATGCCAGCTCGTACAGAATTAAATTCCAAAAACATTTAGGTGTATTTTCTGAATCTGGAGTTGGAGTTGGGTGTTTCGGAAGTTGTATGTTCCTTACTAAATGCTGAACCCAATCTTTTTCATGGGTAGATTAATTATAAAAACTTCAAATTTACTTCAAGGTAGCAAGGTAACAACGGGTCGGCCCTATGGTATCTACAAATCGTTCTCGGTCACACCCAGCCTCTATAAATTTAATTAGAGAAAAAACTGGATCGTGGACGAATAACCTCCCTGACTGGTTGTTCTAGAAACATTACAGTCTCTATCATGTACTGAACTCAAGACCCTTCATAGGGTTTAATGGTTCAGTTTTATTTATTCTATTATCTTATCCTTCTATTTATGAAAAATAAATTGTTTTATATCAAGGGTGCGGTAAAAAATTCTCTGGTGGCCGCTTTATAATGCAAATACATATTAATCCCGAATTGAAAAAAATGACGCCCAAACCATACCTCAATAATTCTAAAGCTCATATGGAACATTAATATTTACGATCTGAAAAAAATAAGTAATTTGATTAGCGACTCTTAATCATAGGATGTAGTAATAAAACATAATTGATGAAGGTTCCAGAACAAGGAGGTCGCATTCCATATAGTCCTCGCCTCGTAGCAGCTAAACCCGTTTTCATTTTCCAATCCAATAAAAATGGGGATTTACAATGGCTGTCCGACGTAGGACCCGTTACGCCTGAGGCCGTAAATAATATTTATTCCACTCCGGTAACACTAAACTGGGCTGAGAAATCGTTATTATTATTAATTACGAACACTTAATTAATTATCTTTAATAACACTTCTTACACGAGATGAAACGTCCGCCGTACACTCCACCCTTTCTTTTCATCAAGTGGTTTTGCGGACGCCTTCCAATCTTGGGCCGGTAAATCTGCCAGTCACTCCTTTACGGAATAACTCGATTAAATCGATAAATTATATTGGAGCCTCGTGATGAAATTACTGTTCCTAATTAAGGTGGATTTCGTATGGTATAATGTATATGGTAAATATGTGAGAGGTGTGTCGTCACAGAGGATTAATCCGCATACAAATTACGTCGGTAAAGTTGTGAAATATACTGTGGAATTGAATCTATACATGCCTATAGCTCAGGTAAATCATTCCTAATTTTAGTAAATATTGGAAACTTTTAATTTCATTATGGTATATTTTGGGATATTGATCCTGCGGGATCTACAGATGCTCAGCAATGAGAAGGAAATCATTGATAATGTAATCTCTGAAGAAGATTTTTTTTAAGGACTTCAGAAGTTCAGTTTAGGGAAGACTAGGAAGCATACGAATGAGGAAAAGAGTTTGCAAATGCTAAATTTATCCTGCAAAAGATTTACTCTGCAGGAATGTATGCAACAGCATTAATCTTATTTGAAAGAATATAGCCAATTTTTCTTGGATTGATATGATCTACTTACGAATTTAGAATTACGCAAGAAGACCTGAATTTTTGAAAGTTGTACCTGACAAGTAAATTTGTTTTTCGACGAGATTCAGATGAAATCTGTTACGTGCCGGTGGTACTGGTATAGAAATTCGTAAAGTAGAAATATTTACATATTTATAACTCTCAGTAAAAAGAATATCGACATAACTAAAAAATTGGCATTTTTGAAATAAGCCTTCAGTAGCCATTGTATTAAATTGCTAAAGCTTTTAAATTCAGGAACGACATATCTGATACTCCATTTCCAACATGTTTTTTTTTTTAAATGATGTCCCCGGACCATTCCCATCCCCATATATACATATATATATATGGTCGACTAATATTATTCAAAATGAGAAATAAGACGGCAAAATGTCGTGTTGGGCAGAATTTCTTGACTAAGCCAGTGTAAAATGCGGAAATGTCAAGTTTTGAAATTTGAGTTATCTGCTTATGATCCTGAACGCCTCACATGTCAACTAGTTTTGGGTGGTCTCAATCTATAGTAAATTGTGTGATCCATTATATTATTACTATATCGCATAATTAATATCAAAGGAAAAGTGTTCAGATCGCGTGCAAGATGTATATTTTTTCACAGCTTCTTTCCGAAAACTTCAATGAAAAATGTGTTTTTTACCACTGACTAAAATACTTCATTTATTTATTTTAGTTGATGAAGTATAGATTTAACTGACTGCATTGATCTAGAAATACACCCTAAACACATTAATCTTGCCTTGAAAGTATAGGATCAATTTAAAAATGTCAGACATTGTTTAGTCTTTTTGTCCACCGGCGGAGTGCAGCAGTGAGAGTGTTGTGAGAAAATTCCTGAGGCAGGATCAACCGATAAATTTGTGTAAGACCCGGAGAAGTGGAGATAAGATCGGAGGGAAGAGCCGACACTATCTGATAGCGCGCCAAATGTTTCGTTTACCAGCTCCTCTGGGGGGGTTTAGCCCCACCTCCCCCATTAGGGAAATCCATAATGCGGACTTTTTACGCTTATCGAAGTGGGTACTCATGATCGCCAGATATACATCTTGGTACGTTCCCCCCTTATCAGATCTCTCCGGACGCCTGATACAGATTCCCACATGCTCTGATATGATCTTAATATTTAAAGAAATGTGGATTATGTTAAATAGTCGAGTTTATAGTCTCGTCTTATCTTTTGCATTGCTTCTGGTAGCATTTCCTCTTTAGATACTTCTAATACATTTATTTATTTTTTTTACTTGCTACAAAGGTCAAATAGCTATAAAAGAATGTTTTCAGTTTTCTAAGTTATTATAAATGTTTCCCATATCTTTCAACTATTAAATTATAAATTAAGGGCATTTTTAAAATTTCGTTAATTTTAAATTTTACATATTATAAATTTTACATATTTATTGTAAATTTACCCTACATATTATTATTTTCTATTTGAAAGACTGGAATGTGTCTAATCATAACATTTACAGAACAAGTATTTGTCTTGAGTAATTTATATTTAATTAGGTGAAAATAATAAGTTTTTTAAATGGCCAATAGTGAGTAATTAGTTTTATACGCTTTAATTTAAGCATTATAGAGTAAAGGAAATTGTAATGATGGATTGAAGTAGTCAGGGGATGCAGTCAATGATAATACAAAATAAGCATAACTTATTATATTGTGTCAACGTTTTGGCCTAAGATGTTGGCCATCTTCAGGACTAGGAAGATGGTCTACATCTTATGCCTGAACGTTGGGACTTTAAAGTAAGTTTTGCTTATTTTGTATTATAATTGACTGCACCCCCTTACTAATTCAATCAATCATTAGAATTATCCTGTCATTTATTTTCCACTCAAATAAAAATATAACAGATCATTTTTCAAAAACAGTGCTGTGTTACAGTAATGTTTTGTCTACAAATTTATTTTATGTATTATGGAATATGTATATACTATAATATTTTTATATATATTTTCTCAATATTATTTATTTATTATTATGTACATTCGTGTAGTTTCTCTTATTCTAAAAATATTTTCCTTTTAAGTAGGATAGCTGTTTAGTATTTTAATCTTTTTATATTTTTTTTTCATAATAGTTCGTATTGGTTTAGGAAAAAAGTCAGCAGTCAATTGTCTCAATTAAATGTATATATTAATTAATTATGGAGCGCCTCAGTGGGTTGAGAACTGAATTTCCAATCTGTTAACAGTCACAGATAGACTTTATTGGATCTTCAGAACCTCCTGACACTTACCCTCTATAAAGTGAGTTCACTTGATAGGGTGAAAAAACTGGCGGTTGAGCGTGATCGAGGACACATCGCCCACCACCACAATCGTCCAAGAAAATGTACAGGTTTTACAATTTACTGAATTCTAGACTTTTCATGGATGTAATTCAATCGTTGGATAATGGTAATTTAATTTATGTTTATTATTCTACAAAAAACATTTTAATTAAAAAAACTACTAATTGACAAAAAATTCCTGATTTTACTAGATTTAACTATTGTTTATTTGGGGAAAATATACATACATACGTATGTGTATATATTATATATGATGATAGTAAACGGAAGTAATGGCAATAGATCACGCAACGGTAATGATTATTTTATTTGCTCGTTTTTGTGTGTGCGTAGATGTATAAACATGTACGCACACACAGAAACAAGAAAATAAAAAAACGCATTGCCGTTGCGTGATCTATTGCCATTACTTCCGTTTACTATCATCCACAGAAGGAGGCGAGGACAGGGTTTAATCAAAGCTAATATTAACAATAATAATAGTAATAATTACCAAGGGTTTATGAGTACTATACCGTAATTAATAGTATTAATTAATTGAATTTAAAGGAGATCACGAAGTATATGAGAGGAGCAGTAACTTTTCGCTGTATCTGAGTCGTAAAGGATTGTTAGTTTTATTGGCCGGGACTGATGGACTGTGGGACTGTTGGATTGTTGGGCTGTTGGACTGTTGCTGTGGCACGAAGACTTCATTCCACTTTCAGTCTTCCCGTTCCATCTCGCCTTTCACATTCATTTCTCCTCTGCTATGCCTACTAGGTACTACCCGGCCCCAATTAGTTACTTAATTAAATAACAAATCTATGTCTGAACATCTTTTCTATGTGGAGGGACGATACCACAACATGAAAATTATCGGTTTTATTTGCAAAAAAAAAAGAGAAATGAACCGAGGGGCGTTCGAAATAGATTCTCAGTGAGGTTTTAGATGGAAATTTTGAATTGTAAAGGACAATTCTGAGCTGATTTGTGTTATTTTTTTTCATTTCAAAAAGTCTAGGAACAGAGCCTAGGAACAGAGTGATGAATTGAATCGCATTAATCTACATATCTTGGTATTTAAAATTTAAGTTTTAGGGGGGACTTATATAAATAAAAATATACTAATACCAAAACTTAAAAACCAATCCAAACATCAAACTAATGTAACTTATTTTTGTTTGATATTCGGATTCTGCAAATAACTAGGATAACAAATTTGGCGGATGTATATTTTTGTTTTCTTTTTCGATAATATAGTTTGTTTATTGGCAATAATAACTAAAAGTGTTGATATACTTTTTTTTTAAAATAGATGTGGTAGCTTTACAGATTTTTTTCTTGGTCGATTTTAAATGTCAAATATCAAATCACTAAAATAGAGCCAAAAACTCAAAAAGAAACACTATTATTTATTATAATGCAATTGGGAAAAACCACAATGCAAAGCCTTATGTTTCAAAAAATACACCTACTTACCAGTCGACGTTTCGCCTATTCAGGCATTATCAAGACACCAAAATCAAAAAGGGGTTATGTGAATCGCATCTCGAAGAAAAAGGTGCAATACATCCCAACGATCAACAGCCCAAACATGAGACAGCACCCCACCACCAAGACGTTCAACATACAACTGTCATTGACAGTTGTATGTTGAACGTCTTGGTGGTGGGGTGCTGTCTCATGTTTGGAGCCTGTTTGGGCTGTTGATCGTTGGGATGTATTGCACCTTTTTCTTCGAGATGCGATTCACATAACCCCTTTTTGATTTTGGTGTCTTGATAATGCCTGAATAGGCGAAACGTCGACTGGTAAGTAGGTGTATTTTTTGAAATATAAGGCTTTGCATTGCGGTTTTTCCCAATTGTATTATAATGTCAAATATCAAAAATAATGAACCAATACAAAGCAAGTTTTTACAGGAAACCACATGATTTAAACACTAAGTGTATTGAAATGTAAATTTCTAAAAATCCGTATGGGTGACTATTATTATAAATATCATATAAATAAATAACATAGATAACAGTAATTTGCTAATGAAAAAAATAGTCAATTGAGTTAAATAATTTAGTGTATTATAGAAAAAATGCAGTGTGCTATAAAATATTACACAACTAAGATGTTATGGCGGATAATTACCTTGCATCCTTCGCAGGTAAAAGCTCCAAAATGAAATCCTGCAGCTGGCTCGTTGCACACCTTACACTGCTGGTTCATCTGAAACGTAGGCGCACTTTTAATTGATTGCATTCATTACATGAAACTGAAAAGATGTTTAATAGTACACAGTTGCAGAAAAATTATAGAAAATTATCTTGGGAAGACATTCCGTTGGGAGACGTGTGATTACTGACGCAACACGGCTATTAAAGGACAGCACTTGCTAACTTGTTATGGCTTTCGTCTTGTAATTGGTTGATATGGAGTAAAGGTTCATCTGCAATAGCTTAAGATATGTGGAATTCATATATAAATATGGTAATAAAATAAGAAACATTAAAGTTAAGTATCAATAATTAATTAATCAATTAAATTAAAATGACAACAATGTTGACTGATATTAAGCATTATTAATATTTTTAAAAATTGGTTATTTTTATAATCATTGCTAAACTGTTTCAAATTATAGTAAATCTTCTACAGTAACTAATAGATAAATTATTCACAAAATTAATAAACTTTGAGTCAAAACGTATGATAATATAGTAATAAAAAAAAGACACTAATCGGTTATGAATAATTAAATATTTAGTTCACAACTATTAATTTCATTATTATAATTATTTATAAATTGATTTCGTTAACTATCATTAACCGATTTATTAAATTATTGAATCAAATTGTATTAATAGATTCATAACAGCTGATAGATTAATCATTCATAAAATTATTCAATTAGATGACAAAGCTTGTGAGAATAAAATAATAAAAGTATTTAAGAATTATTTATAATTAACATGCAAACATGCAATACATTAAAACATAATTTCATTGAATTTGAGTTAGGATTTTACGAGTATATATATATATATATATATATATATATATATATATATATATATATATATATATATATGTATATATATATAAATATATATAGGATTTAATGATTACTTTTAGGATTTTTTATATCCATAATTATTATACAATTGATTAAAAAATAGTGAATAAAAGTTTTAATTGAAAGTTATTAATTTTTTGCGATTTTTTTTTTGCTGTTATTGTCATTATTATTATTCTTTATAAATATTTTATTGTTATTTTTATAATAATTATAATACTGAATCAAGTTTATTGATTGATATACAAACAACAGCTTTTTTTTTTAAACCTCCTTTATTCAATTTAATACAGTTACAAATATATCCATAATACAATACAAAAACATGCAAAATATCATATATATCCTTCTTATACCCTAGGGTATTTCCAGTTAATCATGGTATGAGTCCGTTGAAGGCAGTAAACAACAGTTTAAAGATAAATTATTCATAAAATTGTTAAACTCAATGATGAAACCTGCGAGAATGAACTAATAATAATAAAGTATATATTTTTTTTAATTTGATGAAGCAAAACTTTACTAAATCACAATTATTAAAAAATACAAAATAACTTAAATTATATCAAATTTTATTGATCATAATTGTTAAATAAGTAGTATTAGGTACTATTACTTTATTTGTTTATTTTATTGATTATTTATAAACTAATTTTATTAATTATTATAAGTTCATCGGTCATAATATTAATAAAAAATTAATATATTTTTTAAAGGCAATAAATACGAAGTAATGAAATCTTTCATTAAATAAAAATTCAATATACTTTTTCATCAAATTTTATTCATATAACTATAACAGCTCATCTACAATTATGCACAAAATTAACAGCTTTTATAGTAAAATGTATATGTATAAAAAAATAAAAATAATTAATATTATAGTGTATGTTAATAAATCAAAATTTTCAAAGGCTAGTAGTAACTAGACACAAGGAATTAGTCAACGAGCAATGTACATAGTTATTGCTAGTTAGATCTAAGTGACCAACATAGCCAACCATTTATGGTGAATAGTCAGTTCATTTCGTCACCTAAACGGCCCCAGTCACAACATATTTAATCATATAACAAGTGAGAATGTTCTGCAGTTTATCATGTCACAACTTTGGATCTCGCACACTAAATTATCGTTTTATGTAATAACAGGCCAGGAATATTAGGAACAAACATTTATAGAAACTCGATGGCAAAACGGTTCTAAACATTCAGTTATGACATAGAACTAGTATTGTATTCTATTTAACATAGATAAACGACGTATTTACTATTTACCGGTTAAATTAATCTAATTAGCATTACTTTTTTTATATAGTGTTAAATTTAAGATTTCAGCAATGAAAAAGTAAACCGAAATTATATAGGCACTAATTTTCAATTGAAGTACAACATAAAGCTCTGAAAAATCTTTTTTTTACGAACTTTTTAATGTGAATTTTAGTTGGCTATTTTCTTAGATATACATATTAAAAAGCAAAACAGAGATTACGGTTATATATATATTCTTCTGGTGTACTATTACCTTAACGGTTACACTTTCATATAGTGTAATCACTTGATGATAAACTAAAAGATTAGACAGTGTCAACGACTTTTTTTTTTTCTTTTACTTTTCACTATTGTTATTAGAGCAATAAGAACTTCGTTTAGTGGTATATAAATAAGTAATGAATGCATAGTGAAGGTTCAAGGCACTGTTCCCAAACCGTCCACTTCAGCAATAAAATATTTGCTCTAAAAAAAAATACAAAACAAAGGGACGTCATACCCTTGATAGCGGTGCACTGAGTGTGTATGCTTTAAGTCCATAAAGGCTTAATAAAAAAAAAATATTAATAGAAAAAACCATTCACTTGACTGGACGAGACGTTGACAGATGAAAGTGCTTAGCGAAAATAAAAGATTATATCTGGGGAGGTTCAACCCTTGCATAAGTATTATTAATACGACTCAAGTGGTAGATGTCACCCCGTCACCCGCGGGTCCCACCTCGAGAGGAATCATTTGTCAATTTAATGATCCGGCAGATCTTGGGGGGACCAGCCACCTCTGGGGTAGTCCCAACCGAAAAGTCTAACCGTCTCCCGTCCTAGGGAGGATGGCTCTTGAGGACCTGCTTCTTTGTCGGGGAGTAATCGTCCGAGGAAGAGTCAGCTTGCGCGCTCGTGCCCTTCCCAAGTGAGCTTGTAGTAGGTTGGAAAAATGTAACCTGTCAAGAGGACAAGCTCTCTAATTCTCAGCATTAATATTGGACTATACGAGGACTAAAAGAGAAAAAAATGTAACATAAGAGTTAATGACGATGGAGCTCAAAACTTCGGATGTTTTAACGGAAACAGACTCACAAAAAACAAAAAATAAATTTACGATATTCGGCCGAATAATATAGATGAAATAGAAATAAAATATTTCTAAGCATTAGAAGAAATTATTCACCATGTTGTATCATTTTTAAATTGCGTTTTACTATTAGCTTTTTAGGCACTGCCACTTACCACATATTTTATTTACTTGTAGTTTTATCATAACACAGTTGTAAATTTCAATACCAGTAAATAAATAAAAAAGAAGCTATAAATATAGCCTAATGTTTAAGAATGGCAAACCCTATATTTTGGCCTCGCTTTAGAAAAATCCTTGTAACATTTATCCATCCACAACAGCATAATATTATTACAGTGTTGGTCCTTCCTCCACCTATAGATAAAAGGTGGAGCGATCTGATTTATTATTTCTCTTCGAGAATTTTCTGGTACTTTATACATAAGAAGATCCCAATGAATGCGTTAATCTATGTGAATTTTAAACCGACAAAAGCTAAAAAGCTTTTTTCCTAGATTTGTTCAAAATAACATTTTCTTTACCCTAGCTAGCATTTCTTTTGCGGAGTTTAGAAGCAAATAGAAATTTACGTTTAATATGGAACTGACAAAATTGTATTAATAATCCACTGGTTTTATAAGTTTCTTCAATGCATTGCATCTTATCTTTTTCTCCAGGATGAACTTTATATCTGAACAGTTAAAGCACATTATGTAAAAGAGGAGTAAATGGTTCGTTTTAGCACTAGTTTTTTTATCGAAGAACATTTTTTTCTAAATATTGCTCCGGCATAGAAATCATATCTTTAAAATAAAGAATGTATCTCTTTTAAGAGATAATCGTGGCGCAGGCCTCTAAAGGAAATGGCCAAACTATGCTATATGCCACAGATCTCATAGTTCCAATGAAAAATTCAAACTATCACGATACTTATCAAGTAATGACAGATCCTGTAGCGAAAGTTAAAATGTTCACGTGTATCCTATATTTATTTATCCTATATTTAGCGAAATGTTTGAATTCAGTTTCTCAGAAAGTAGTACCTACACATTTTTTACTGTTTTTTTTTCATCTTTTTTTTTACACTAACTCAGCGTTTATTGAACAATAACAAAGTTCATGTAGCCAATGTATTTAATCTATCATAAACCTCATACAGGTAATTTAATAAGGGATTTGTAATTGCAGCCTGAGTTGAGGGAGAAAAAACGAGAGGAAATAGTTACACGTGTAGAGCTCCAGACCCTGATTCCAATCTGATAGTTAAACTGCAAATAACGTAGAAGACAATTACTGCACTAGATGTGAGAGCTGTTTGGTATTTTAATGAAATAGCCCTTTCCTGGCCTTTATATTTCTTACCCTAGGAGTAATTTAAAAGAAGATGCGACTGTTTTTTCACCTGTATCGCTATCATAAACAGTTGTTTTTATGTAGGATTACCTGTTTAAAAACGAGTAATAATAAGTAAAATCCAGTCCATGGATGTGGACTATGTAAGAAATCTACGAAATTATGCAACTTATTAAAAAAAATGGTTTTCCTTGAAAAATGCAAGTAAATATGGAATATAACAATAATAATTAAAAATGTAATTTATGTGGATCAGGTTAATGGGATCATATTCATTAATCATACTCTTTAAAAAAAATTGGTTTACCATTTTAAGAGCTGAAAATAGTGAATAGGATATTTTATAAAATAAACTCTATAACTAATAAATGTGAGTTATAAATAAATGAATTTACATAACTATGAACATTTGTAAGTAATGTTTTATATTTCATCTAATTTGTTTAAAAATAACATACTAATATAACGGACGATTAATACATGAAAACTTTTAAATCAGGTCTAAAATTTAAAATAATTAAGAAAAACTAAATCTTCGGATTATTATTTAATTTTAGACCTGATTTAAAAGTTTTCATGTATTAATCGTCCGTTATATTAGTATGTTATTTTTAAACAAATTAGATGAAATATAAAACATTTCTTATTACAATATATTTTTTTTCAGGTAAGAACCTCATTAATTGTCCCTCTGGTTACTCTGGATAAGGTAAATAACGCTATACTAAGTTTACATTTTTAAGCATTTCAATTTTTTTTTTATTCTTGTCGGCGCTATGTAAAGGCGCCGTAATGAATGAATTGTACCTTGTTTGCATCATAAACAAACAAAGCGTTCTAATAATTTTTTATAACATTTTTTGGTGTTTTTTTTTTTTTTTTAAAACACTTTATTGAAACATTACAATCTGCCACTTTTGGGCAATAATTAATGGTGCTATGTAGCTTACAATCATTCTATAACAAAATAATGATATAAACAAAATAAAATAAATAAATGTATAAATAAATATATACAAGCGGAAAAATATATACATGCGGTAATAAAAAGAAGTTAATGCAAAAATGATAATAAAATAAAGTAAAAAAATATAATAATAATAACTAAACAATAAAAAAAATATAATGTGCACATTTATAGCGTATAGGTGGTATTATCAGTGTTACAACCATTATTTATAATATTTTTTATTTCATTTGGAAGATTTTTTGTTGTTGTTTAATTACATATTCGATTAACATTATTAACAAAATTTGTTAATCTTATTTACATAATTTAAATTTTTGTTTTTACTGTTTTTTAAACCATCTGTTTAATATTTTTCTTTGGGTATTATTAGTGTCACAACCATTATTTTTAATATTGTTTATTTCATTTGAATAGTTTATTTTTACAGTTTTATTTTACTTTTGATTTACATTATTAATAAAATTTTATATATTTAATTTAAATATATTTATTTATTATTTTTAAAATTTTCTGTTGGGTATTATCAGTGCTACAACCATTAGTAAAGATCAATTTTTTTTCATTTTTTTTTCTTGGACCACTACGTACTGTTTATTTAAAGTATTTGTGTTGACTTAGCTATTGTGGTCGAAGCAGTTGAGTACTCCTTTTGTTGCCCCGTTCACAAAAGCCCCTGAGAAGAGACACCACTAACGACTTTAGGATGAACAGACCGCGGCGAAGAAGAGACAGACAGACAGGACACTATTAATCTAACTATTAGCGAACGAGGGGTGCTTTTTGGAGTATCCTACATTAATCTTGTAGCCAACGGACTGTTTAGACCGTCTCAGCATCTCCAACAGATACGATTGTCGATCGAACGGCTTAGAGTATCACGGTTACAGTAGACCAATGAAAAAAAAGTTTAAATAAATAGTCTTTAATGTGTTTTAACAGTTAACCCTTGAAACTGAAGAATCGTCCTCAAAAGATAATTTAAGGCATGCGATTCTTTTTGTAGATGATTTGGTAAATAAAACTGTAAGGATTTGTTCGTAAATAGCATTAATATATTACAAAACTAGCAATCATCCTGCAAATGTGCAGATTCTCCAAAATTTTACTTATTACTTAAAGTTTTAAAATAGCTAACACGTCCTGCATAAAATATTAATATTATCTTAAAAAGTTTAGGAATCAGTTTCAATCTTTGTTTTACAGTAAGAGATTAAAGCTGAAATTAAGTATTTAATAAACTATAGAATATGAAACTAGGTCAGTTGAAGAAATATTTAAAAAAATCACCTACATACTTCAATAAATTCGATATTTATTTTCACAGTTTGTACATCATATCAATATATTTTATATATCCAGTAGTTAGGTAATTTGTTTTTGTTTTGTTTTATTAGAAAACATTAACAATGTTTTATTAGAAAACCATTTGTATAATGTTCTGGATCAGACTAAATTTTTAACTAATAACAAAATTATAAACTTTTAAACTGTTCATCATTGCTACTCTTTTTGTAACAAAAAAAAAGATATATTATTTTAATAAAAGGAAAGACGATATACGAGATATCAGTTCATCCTCCTGACAGCCTTCAGATACCACTATACACCACTGTCGTCTGTAGGGTGGATACTAAAAATATATTTTGATTACTGTTAAAGGATTAGATGATGCGAAAACAGGTTTTAGATTATCTTAATAAAGTGAGTGGAACTAAAATATTATCAGTGACATTAATGATTTTCAGCAAGAATTACTAGTGTAATGAGATGGTATGTTTAACTCTACAGTGGATGTTTTATATTTATACATTATAGGGATGGTATACATTGGTGGTATTTTACCACCAAAAGATGGCTGATCCATCGAGATCAGTTACAAGTCCTTACTTAGATAAAAAATATATTAATAGATGGATGAATGGATATACAGTCTTATGAATATTCCAAGTAATTAGTAAACCATACCTATCTCAACGACAATCAAAATAACGTTCAAGTAGCCAAAAACTTTCCTTATTTCCGTACCCGTTTTCGTTAACCACACAAACGAATACAACTGACGTGAATATCAGATAATAAATCATGGTTACCGAGGAAAATATCGCCCTGGTAGTTTTTTATATCGTTTATTTTCTTTGATGTTCTTTGTGGATTGTTAAGGAGTTCCAACTAAGCGCTGCGTGCCCATATATATATTTTTCCCTATGCTTACCGCTTTCCTCTCAATCAGATAACGGCTAGTTATATTGCCTTTCGAACTCCACTTTCACGCAGACTTTATCACAAACGATTTACACGGATATCGCCATCGGATATATGACAATTCGATAAATAATGACTAAATAACAAGAGATGAAACACAAAACAATAGGAGGAAGAAGCCGTTTTGGGTTAATCGGAGAGTAAGCTAAAGGTTAGTTGGGCAGATCTGGATCTGAATAGCGTGGGAAGGGAGTCAACGTGGGCGGTGTTTAATTGACAGAGCCCTTTCTAGTGTCAACTGCCACTGTCTGTCTTGTTTACAGCCCTCTATCTAGTCTCACTCTTACACTTTGCATATATAGTTAACTGCTATATTATTGCTGTAATTTCATGTAATCAAATTATGGAGCATATAATAATAATAATATGTATTAACCCACTATATTCCGAAATAATTTTTTTTTTCCTTCATACTAAGTATAATTAGAGGAAATTATTTACTTTTCACGGCAAATTGAAAGTTTTTTGAAGCGTATGATTTTTCATACGCTGGGCACTTAGAGGGTGAAATAAATGGCTTAGGAAATAAACAGAGTTATACTTGAAAATATATCAACATTTATTGAGAAACGGTAAAGTACAGAAATTAAAATTTAAACAAAAAGTATTTATTTATAAAACATAAGAAAATTAAGACTATTTTATGTGGTAAGCAGAAAAACGTTATTTGGATGCAGAGCAACATTACATTTCACGCAACGAAATTTGGCACATTTGCCGCATCTGCTTTGTGAATCAATGGCATCTAGTAGGTGATCTATTCAATGATAGCTTGTTTCGTCTGTCACTTGTGTTAATTGCTTAGGTCTTACACCTGTTGGTCTCTCAATACTGAGAGAGGAAACTATTGCCAGGAATATTCTTCGCTGAAATTCTAAAAGTGGCATTTGATTCAATTTACAATTCCACCGTTTAGACAGAAACAAATTTATTTCTACTCATGGCATTGGTGACTGCGGCATTATTTGTGTCGGCTCTTGACTCGCAGTATTGACGGCGATTACTTTCGCATAACCTGAAAGCAGGAGTACAGCTAGGTACTGATAGATATCTTCGTGTGATAATTTTATAATAAAACCCTTTTGAGCAACTTATTTTACACTTTCACGACACATAATGTAGATAATTTCATCAGGAAAACTAATCTGAAAATAACTGTGGGAGCCAGATTATTTGTACCCATATTTTCTAATATCATAGGGGTCCGCACTGGTTCACTATCAAATTTTTCATTAGGATCTAGTTCCGTAATATTCCATTTTCTTTGTATATTTTTCTTCACGATAGTTGCAGAGCTCTTACTGGTGCTAGGAACCACTCTATCTACATGTAAATCTTTGGTTTCGCAAATATTTTCACTGATTTTTCTAATTACCCTCACTTCTTAATTATTCTTGAGAATACCTCTTCCAAGATGGAAAACCTCAGGAGGGTCCCCTTCAGCGTCGCTCCCAGCATCATCCTTGTCCGTGTCGTTTCCATCGTTTGGTGGTATATGAACTAATTCTAATTCTTCGGATTCCTGAAATTCAGATGAACTTCATCATCGAATCCATCACTTAAAATGAGTTTCACAGCTGCCTCTAAGTCTTTCTCATCCAATAAGTTGTAACTAAAATCAGTGAAAAAATAATGTGGAATATACCCACATATGCCCAGGGTATGATATTTCATACATAAAATTCAAATTAGGATTTGAAGGTAAAAAAAAAATATATTATTCAAATAAGTATATCAATAAAACCTCTATTTTATGTAGTTTAACAAAAAAGTTATATATTTGAAAAAAGTAAAAGTCCATGTAAAAAAAAAAATGACCTATTGTGCCCAGCCATGGCAGCAGGAAGACTAGTACCAAAGTATAAAAGGTCTGTTCTCAAGACAAGTTGTGTGAATCCCAGAGATGAATCGGTTATGTGAAGTAGAGACATCCAACTGTCAATCCCAGTTAAAAAAAAATTTGGATTCACTGTCCCTTCTTATAAAACGCATATTAAAAAAAAAAAAATCGATGATATTTCATACGGTGGGATATAATGGGTTAATCACGATCATTACAGGGATGAGTACTTTCTCTTAAACACTTGGTTTGTCAACATTAACACTTATAGGTCTTAAATAATAAAAAAAAATATATATATATATATATATATAAACAGTTATCACATTTATCCGCCGCTATCATCATCGGTTAAGCGAGGAAACCAATAAATTACTATTAAGATAAAGTCAAATATTAATATTAGTAAAAGCGAGGAGTATTTTCGATAACTTTGAAATTTAAAAAAAAAATCACATTTTTGCTATTTTAGGTAAATAATTTTACGTTCCCGAAACTTCCGGTTCATTACCAGACTAAAATCATGAGAAATAAATTGGCTAAGTGGCGGGGTTATCCGTTTTTGATCATAACGCCTCAAATACTCGCTCCTAAGGTTCATTTCCTACATAGACTCGTTTATTAATTAATAAAAATCCTGGTTCAGATCCCGCTGCAGGCAGTTCCTTTTATTTAATCTGTCTGCGGCGGATGATGGATCATATGGGATCTAGGACCCTCCTCTTATATCTCCTCTTTAAGAAATGAAATATAGAAGAGACATAAAGTAATTATAAATACTACGAAAGAGAAAGGATCCTTAATGGATTATTCTACTGCTGAATTAAATGTTTCATGAACGATGCGTGAAATCGAACGTGGGATGATCATACTACAACGTGCTATCTTTGGAACTAAATAACAGATGCGAACGTGATATTTATGCACACTTGTTACTTATGTATGTATGGGGATGAGAGCTCTCATGATAAGTGCTCTCGGAACAGGAGCACCCCACAAGTGGCCCGAGACAATGTCCTGGGGTTGAATATTAAAGGAGTTATGATAGCCCTTTCCCTCGAGTAACAATGCAGTCATGAAGATGTTTATGTAAATACTACAAGACCGCAAGGGGCAAGTCCAAATAAATCTATTCGCCCTTGACAACAATAACCGCCCGATATATACCTCTTTTGTTTTATTTTTTTCGTTTATTGTCTCGTCCGGTCAACCGTTTTCCAGTTTATCTTTTTTTTCTCCTTTATTGTTTCTTTTTAATATGCTTGGTACGTCTCTATTTCCGGTTACCCCCTTTGTCGCGTATCGCCAGGAAGTAACAGATGTTTCAAGGGTGTCGGGAGATTTTTCATTGTTATTCATAGAGGTGTCCGCGTCTTTACAACTGTATTGGAATAAATAAGAATCAGCGATATTTCTTGCAAGGAAATAAATAAATTATTTATTCGATATAGCGCCTTCATTATTAATTTTTTTTATATTACCTGTTCGCATATATTTAATAAATAAAACTTTGCAAATGCAATAATATTATTTAATATATATACCTATGTTGTAGGACCCAAATATTTGTCATGCTTCTTCCTTATGCTCTCTAATCAGTTATAATTAATAGCTGATATCCATCAGAAAGTATCTAATGACTTATGTATTTTAAATTAATATAATTCATTATAGATTAAATACAAAAAAATATCATATTTTGATTTTTACAACATTAAAAATTATTTATTATTGTCATTAGAGTAAAATTATTAGAGTAATATTAAAGCAATTTACTTTAATCAATACTACTTTACCAAATTCGTGATTTCAATTAATAAGTTAACACTTGAATTTCTAATAATTGACGTATTTGCGGAACAATATGTGCAAGAAAATCGATATTATTTAATATTATTAGATCAACAATTACCTTATACGTTTATATTGGTTTTTGATTCGGAACATTTTACTGTTTAAGGCACAATCTTCTTTAGATGATGTTAAATAAACTCTTAATAAAACAATCATATAATAAAAATAATTCTTTACATGAATAATTAATTTTACGTCATCTTTGAATATAATTTTACTATTGTCTTTCGGATTGTTTTATTCCCATATTATTTAAAATATCTTATTGAGTAGCATATCCAAAGCATTGTTATTGAATCGCGATTCATTTAATTTATAAGAATCATGGTTATCCGTTCTTTCATGAGCTATCAGATATTTTAAAAAATCAAGGTAAAAACGAACTTATGTTGAAATAACTTAGAAAGCGGGTTAGCTCAATGGTTTAGCGCTCATTTGCAGTGTCGAAAATTCCGGGTCCCAATCCGGCTGTGGCAGATAATTTGTTTAACATTATATAGTTCACGGCATGGAATGGACCCTATGCGACTCACACAGCCTCTATAAAGTGGGAACTCGTAATTAGAGGAAAACCTTGCGGTTAAGTATGCCTTCAGAAAAATCACTTCCCAGCACAACCGTTCTTCTAGAAACATTTCAGTTATTATTCCTGTTTGACTGAGCATTTTAATACCAATACTTTATTAATTATAACAAACACATAAATATGAACACACCCTCATATTCTAATCAACAAAGATAATAATAATAGTAATATATTAAATAATATTATTTAAGGTAATGTTTATATGCCACTTAGCACATATTGTATATGCGATCTTCTTTTGTTCCTCGACGCTAGCAATGGCATAAGAGGAAGTCATATGAGAAGATCTTCTTTTGCAAACCTCCCCCAAGGGATTCACGTGGAAGCGTGTATGGAGAAACATCCCATTAAAGGCACTCCTAAGGTGGTTCATCTCTCTAATTATCGAACATAAAATTGGTTTAAAAAAACTATAAAAAAAAACTGGTAAGGTATATATTTACATGCATGTACGACTAAATGTATACAAGTATGTGCAGTAGAGTCAAATCGATACTTTTTTTTTTTAATAATGAAACATTATTATTTTCTTGCTATAGTATTGTTATAAATAGTAAAAGGTACTGTACACGGTTTCAATTAAATGCTTTATCGCCATATGCTCCTTTCCTGAACATTTATTTCCCACAGTCATTATTCAATTTCAAAATGGAGCCAATTGGAAAAGGTAAATTGAGTACAATCCCAAAGGCACACAAAATATTCTGTTGGGCTGTTGCTTAGAATTGGCCAATAAGCCGCTCGGAGTCCCATAAATCCGCTGGTAATTGCTCAACTTTACAAATTTCTGCGACTCCCAAGTTGTGATTTAAATTGCACAGTTGCCGAGCTCGTTAGAAACCAGATGGCACTGCCAAAGCGGGCTTTAATACCGGATCCTCTCAGCCAATCACCAATCCTGCTTTTAGGGATAACATCTAAAGGAAAGCGATGTTATCCTTTGCTAAAAATGACAGGATAATTGTCGAGATGCTGCCGATAGGGCGTTATCGGCTCTGGTTTCGGAACCCGGGCTGGATTCCTTCCGTCAAATAGATTTCATGCCAATTAACATTCGGCCTGCTCCTTCATTCGGTGGCTTGTAAAACGTCTATTAAATACCAATGAACTTTGATACCTATCTCTCATCCACACATCTAATCTACGCTATCTGGAAAATATTTGTGTGCTTGAAGGCTAGCCTTCTTATGAGTTAATTACTTTATTCTCTATCTGGATAAATTCTCTTGAAGTAGTTTAATTTACAGAAGGAGGAGTTTGGTAGAATTTTGATTTATTTGTCATCTCTATTACAATTGAAGACTATCGTCATCATAACGTTTTAACCTCGTCTCGTCGTAAGAGAGACCCTTTGTAGAGAGAGCTTGATCCAAAACAATTGAAGGAAAAACAAAGCAACTCGATTTTATTCTCAATATTTGTAATAGCGGCTTGTGATATATCGATTGTGAACAGGTGTGGTCAAAACAGGATGAAAACGAGTTCAAAGGCAGATAAGCATGTCCTGTAAATGGGAAAAACTAGTTAATCCGAACATTGCCGAGAGGAGGTGAGATAAGCCCACGAGTTGGGCTTTGAGCCCCTCCAATACCCTCTTCATTGTCTTATTGACTGGATCAGCAATCCGCTTGGATTTTTAATATTTTATTATTATTTTTAATAAAAAAAAAATAATTAAGATGTATAAAGATAATACCTGTTCGTATAATATTAATTTAGAAATGCTCTTATTAGAACCTGAATATTTATGTTTCATGAAAATAATATTAGTTTGAGAACATAACTTTAGTTTTGATTGAAAATATGTAAATAGGTGAGATATGATATTTTATTTTAAAAAGCGTTTGGAGTAAATAGGTTAAGAATTTATGTTGCCATTAAATATATATTACATTAAAGATTAGGATTATATAACTAAAAAAAAATAACATCAAGACTAAATATAAGTTTTGTTTTTATCGCTCACCACTTGGGGTGTTGAGCGCTCACGGTACCCTACACTCTGTAGCACGTGCCCTTGATCGCTATCTCTAACGTGATATGGCTGTACTTTATTAAGCTAATACTCTACGAAAATACTAGTGACATAAGGATGCTTCGGATGAGATAGTTATCATTTATTTCAGATAAATATTTTTGAATAATTTAAGATAAAAATTCGAAATAAAATGTCACTTGGACGCGTAATCTTATCATTCATATTCATGAAATATAAAGGCAATGTGCTAAATTGTATGGAACAAAATAAATCTTTAGAAAGCTAATAGATAACGATAATCTAACTACAATAACTGTTTAGAGAAATTAATAATAATATAAAAGTGATCCAAATCATCATCCTAGAGCAGAAGTGGGATCTGATTTAGAGATTTACACCCATTCACCAGGCGATGAAGGAGGAATCCTTGATCGGAAGAGGCAGAAGAGAAGGAAGTAAAAGTTATCTGAGGCAAGGGTCGCACTCCCACGCCTCGTTTATTGTTTTATCGTTTTACTGGTCCAGATCCAGTTTATTGTAGTGCTGTACGTGACGTAGGTGGGAGCATACCAAACAGGGCGGGCGGGGCATAAAGTTTACGGTGCCTCGTGATGTTCAAGTCCGGATCAGGCGCGCTTCTGCTAAATCACTCGCGGGACCTTGTTTGTCTGGAACGGGTGAACTTCCAAGATGAAGCTGAATAAAAACCTTATTGTTTTTATTCTAACTAATCACAATGGCGCATATTTCAGCTTTATTTAACGAGGTTTATTATTTTATCTAATATTTATTTAATTATTTGGAATAAGAAGGGCTTATTAATTAACCCTTGTGACAGTAATGCATTTAATAGTCCTTTCTTTCTGCTATAATCAGGGGGTCTCAATTATCAACAATCCTAAGATATAATGTATATTAAAATAAAAATTTCATACGTATATTTTTAAAAAAAACCTTAGCTATTATCAATTGTTAATTATTAAGCGTGATTATAGTCGAATCACCTCACAGCACAACTGGAGGTTTAGAAACAGTACTGTCGTTATCAATTTCTGTAATGATACATTGTTTTAAAAATCTGTGTTAACTATTTTTAAGGTCTTTAAGCTACTAATAATTAAATTGATGTCATCAGACTAATATTGGTAGACTGAGTAGTATTAAAAAATATTAATCTCCAAAGCAAGTATGAATTGAATTATTTATTTAATTTTAATTAATGTCGCCTTTAAATATTGCAAAAAAACGTTTAAGTATTCTATTAAATCAAATGATAACGCAAGGCTGATCTGATACTTGTACATAAATAAAATTTTGGAATAAAGTCATTACGCTTATGTTTAGCTTTTTTTGAGTTTAGAGATAATTTTCATACAGCAAATTAACATTTTTCTATAAAAAATGACCAAGTCTAAAACTCTATATATACCTACAATTATATTCGGTTGATTTACTAATTTTTTTCTACTGGATGGAAGAATGATAGAGATATTAAAATTAAAGAGAGAAAATGATATAAAGTAACAAGAAGCATTAGATGTTTATATTCATATTTATTAGCGATATTATTTTTTAATTGCAATCGTTTTACGAATGGTAGTGAAGTCATCACTAGAAGAAGTGATGTTCGTCGCAATCAGTGAAAAATTCATCCGATCAATTAATTTGATTGGTCCCATTAACTTATCACGCCATAGAGATGAATACCTAAGATTTTTTTTACGAAATTCCTTATGATATTTCAACAAATACCCGTATCAATAAAATAGAAGAAAAAATAGCAAATTATTTTTCATATAAGCTTCATATCTGACCTGTTTTTACTTCCTTAAAGAAAATAGCTGTGATGTAACTGAATTGAACATGAGCCGTATTTTTATTTTAGCGCTTTCTTACAAATAATTGCGGTGTGCCCGACCTAATGTAATCTCCTTACCTTTATGCTCTCTTACCGAGTTTTTTTCCAACCATACCGACTTTATTTATTTCTTGGAATATTTATAACGTGTGAGTGTTTGTGTATATTATTAATATAAGAATAATTAATATAATAAATGTATTAAAATACACAGTCCTACAGGTATAATAAATACATTATATAATTATATATTATATCAAAAATACAAAAACCTGCACCATTAAAGCCCTTAGGGAGCCTTGGGTTCAGTAGGTGGTAGAGACTATGTTTCTGGATAACGGTCGTGCAGGGAGGTAATTTGTCCGGTATCACTCTCAATCCCCCGATTTGCGTATCCCGATGTATTCTCCCAGTAGTATCTCTAGATCCCAAGGATCCATCCCCGGCTATAAACCGATTAAATACATTGTCTGCCTTAGCTTGATTTGAACCAGGGACCTCAGACAGGGCAAAAGTTTCCACACCAGGGAATTTAATATTTTTTAAAAATATATTAGTTTTCCTTAAATTGTGCAATATTATATAAAGGAAAGTGTAACATCTGACGCAGGTGTTACGATATCGCCACCACAAGATCATGCTCGGTATTTATGAATCAAGGAGATTTCCCAACGATGATCGTGAGGAAACGGCCCCAATTCCTACTTGCAACCGATTTCTGAGTTGTTTGGATAAAGCCACAATGGATCAGCCATTTCCTTCTGAAATAAATGATGTTTCCTAATAAGTAAGAAATCGTCGAAGAAGATAATGCTTTTGGGGTAAAAAACGAGATAATTCAGAAATCGAATAGTTAATTTTAAACATGTTTGTACAGGGAAGTATTCTAAAATGTGTAAGTAATTTATTTAGTAAGGTAAAAGGGACTATGTTCATATTTTACCTTTTTAGTGCTATATCACGAGGCCAGATTCACGAAGGGCACGTGCTCCCTCCAGACAGTTTTTTGTGTACTACGGAGAATCCATCTTAGTACATAATTATAGGCAAATCTCATGACCGTAGTTGTTAAAATAAAAAAAAGAACATCAGTGAAACTATTGTTTTGATATTTTAATAAACCTTTGAAATCTTTCTGTAGATACTACAAGTTTATTTGTAAGTTATTGATGATTTTTTTCCCCATGTTTCCCAGTGTTTTTTAGATTAACTTATTGATATTCACAACTGTAATAATATTACAACAAGTAAATTTGCTAATATGAACAAATGAAATGGAAAAAAAAAACGCTTGTGGAGAAACTACCCATCGGTAGCACTCCAAAGTTCTATAGTAGAAGGTCTCGAGGCCATCTTCTTTTCAGGCGCCTCGGAGGGTTATCAGGAATAGTATGGGAAGCAAGTTGAGAAACTGGCAGATTCACTCAATAAGGAGCATTAAGGATTTTACGAAGGATTTTGTATTGTAAGGATTGGATACGAGATGAATTGGATGGTTTAGTAGAGCCCCAAAGCTTAACTCCGTAGGTCCGAATAGGTCTGATAAATGTCATGTAAATGAGTGGCATATTAATCTAAAATATATTCTATAATAAGTGCATAGGGTTAGATCAGTCTGTAAGCGTGTATAAAGCGCTTATTTGATGTGCTAGCTAATTATATATAATATAAACCTTCGTTCGAATCCGGCTGTGAAAGAAAACTAATATAGCATTTCAGCCTTAGATTAACCCTATGGAATATCCCGACCCTCCCGTTTTTCTATTTCTATCGAATTTCAATATGTATTGATTCTCATAGCTCAAAATGTAATGAGTTCACTGAACACATTAAATTACTATTAATAAGCTGAAAAAATCGGTCTTATAACTGAGAAAATATTATTTTGGAATATTCTTCTAGTTGCTGCTACCAGCAGTTTATAAAGAGTGTATACTTCGTTGATAGCAAATTTGTGATGATCAGTGGAATAAATTAGCATACGTAATGCACCCAATTTTGTTTGTTAACACCTGCAAGTTTCGAAATCGTCCAGGTCATGTAGAGATTATAAGATGCCTCCAGGACACGAAGACAAGACCCCCTTATCTCGCTTGCCGGGTTTGTTTGAAGAAGACGTTAGCAAGTATTATTAAGCAATTATCGCGTCGTGTGTATACTGCAGAGTGCAAATAACAATTTTTTTCAGTGTAAATAGAAAATAATTACAGTAATTGTAAGCCATGTTAGACCCACGACACAGCGCGGAGCAGTCTCCACTGCGCATAATTAGCTTGAGGCATGAATGTCAGCCATTTCACACAGATCCTACGTTCTCTTGATATTATTATTATAAATAACAACATTTAAAAAAAATCTATTATTCATAGAATAAGGAGTATATTATATCTTTCCGAATTATAAAAATTAAACAAAAAAAATGGAGTCACTTTTTTCGAATTTATTTGAATTAGTTTAGTTTTAACGTAGAGGCTTGTAGACGCATTTGTTATTCTCCAAATATTTTGTGGACGTTTCTTCCAAAAAAATAAAAGTCAAATTTGATCACCAAGTAGTTAGTCGAGTCCGGCATAGTTATAAATAAATACCAAATTTATAGGGGCTAAGTGAACTCAATGAAGGTCTCATCATTACAGTAGAACTGGCAAAGAACTGATAACATAATTTATAGTTATTAGTCAAAGCCTATGTTGAGTCCGAGGCTGGATTATTGGTTACAATCAAAATAATTTCAGTAATTTCAATTCTGATTTAAAAAAAGAAAATACATCTGTGCTTTGATGATCTGCCAATTCTAATGAAGAATATTTGGTTCCTTATTATAAATCAATACTATTGAAGTAATATGTTAAATCTAGATTGCCATAGCCAATATTTTGAACCCATTAATCAAATGTGATTTTGACCGTGTTATCAAATTCTTTGCCAAAGTTTCGCTAGGAAGCCTGTCAGGTTCCTCAGGGATTAAACTGAGATTGAATCTGACAGTTTCAGATTAGGCCTAAATTAAGAATTTATTTTTAATTTATTAATATTAAGAAAGCATGTCTAGTGCAATGATGGCATACAATTTGGCGACACGGTCGAAACCAAAAGAAATATTTGATTCTAAACTTGCAACATACTTAATTGAGCTGGAAGTCAAATAGAAATAATATGCAATCATGATTTTTTTAAAAATAAGTACACTTTGAAAATACAGTGATTTATTTTGTTTATTATTATTCTTATGATAAACGACAAAAAATCATTTTTGTAGCACCATCACTAATACTATCCTAAAAGTTTAAACTATTTTGTATAAATACAAAAAACGTTATAATTGGCTTGACTGTATCTGTTTTCTTGTTTGTTAAGTAGACTATATTGTGTGTTTATATAGCTGTAATTTCATACATTTGATGACAACAATACCTAATATAAAATAGATATATAAATAGAACTTTTTAAAAGTTTTTTCTGTATATAAGAATCCAAAAGGAGATCGTGAAAGTCGTTATTTGTTATTCCGATTAATTCAAAGACGTAGCTCATAATGGTAATAGTAAAATGGTTGTTTGCAGCCATTACAGTCTTCTTTTCTTTTTTTTTATTATTTCGTAACCTTGACATTTGATCCTCTACTCATCGGATGAACATTGCAAACGAGGCTGCCTTCAACAATATTCAATAATCCCCGTCACCCATCAATATCCGCGCGGGTCTTTATTCAAATGCTCTCTTGTCAGAGAACCTTTTTTAATGACAGAAAGCAGTTGAGTGCGGTCATTCAAGGTCAAGAAGGTATCTCTTCCACGTTGCGTCTCTCAAATCAGGATTTTAAATGGTCACGAAATGCAACAGAAGAATTCCACAAACTGCAAAGCGTTCTTGAGCCGCCATGATGTCGGGAATAATCGATATTAATATCGACAAAGTCCATTTAAATAAAGTTTATACAATTATTAAAACGTCAATCATATACCGTGTAGTACGAGAATATGCGTACCAACTACTTAATAAATAATAAAACTACGTAATAAATCACTCGTTTTATTTTTAATGCCAGAAGTCTACATTCGCAACAGTCATTTATAATTGAGTATGTGATTTGTTATTACCTCCTCTAAAGCGGTGAACTAATTAATAAAATTTAAAGTCGAAATTGTTTAGTCATTTTGACCAACGCTGAACCTATTTTCAAAAGTTTCATTCTATTTTTGTACATTCGTTTGTTCTTTACTTTACCTGAAACATCAAATAAATTTTGGTCCAAAAATATATTTAAATGTATCTTTGACTGCACCCCTTGACCAATCCCTCAATAGAATTATCAAGTCAACTATTTTTCACTCGAATATTTATATATTCTTATGTATATTTATATACATATTTATTATATATATTTATGTATTATATATATAGTAAAAGGGTGATGCTTAAAACATTTACATTGCTTTCTATTTCTTGTTACTTTTGAAACAAGTATAGAAATCGTAATAATAATCACTTAAAGAGATTATTGTTTAGGAATCGTCCTAATTTTTTTTTTATATATTTTGCTTTACTTTTTGAAAAAAAATAACTAATTTCAATAACTTATTTACAGTCCGACTCACCATAAATGTAATATAAAAGTTATTCCTCATATCATAATGCTTTTAATGGTTTTTCAAAAAATATTGTTGAAATTTGATAATGTTACCTACAACAGTTTGCCTGGGATGTAAAAATTAACGTTTGAAAATTCTAAAAAAAGCTCATGAAACTCGAGTTTTCCCATTAACAATAGCTAAATTAAGACATAATAATTACTTACTTAGGTATTAACTACCAAAGAATTCATCATACTTAAAGTTAATTAGATTTTATTTTCGAGTTTATTTATGGAGTTTCTATTCAGTTTGAATACCTATAATTACTGGGTTTTCCCCAAAGGCACGAACACACCTCCAAAATACTCCTCAGGCTGTTGTAGACTTGAGACATTTTCAAATTATGAACATGAGTAGTGCTTTAAAATGTTTATTATTGTTAAGAATTAATTAATTAATTATACTAGTTGTATGTGCTTATATCGTAAAAATAGAAAAATATAAATCTTTTCCGTTGTAGTTTTCAATTATATCGTAATAACAGAACGATAAAGTGAAAAATTATCTTAATATGAAAGAATATATAATAATATATATATTAATATGGAAGAATATATTTTTTATATGCTGAGCATTGATATTTTTAACAAGTTCCTTTAAAATCCTGTAATAAGGTTAGGAAAAAATTAAAAGAAATGTAGTAGTATTATCGGATTATACTTTAATTATGCAACTGGAAATACTGTAATATCGATCGTAAACTTTGAGTATCGCAAACCAATATTTATTTTCTATAAGGAACTAATTGAAAAAAAACATACCTATGTTTGTATTTATTTGAGCAATTTATTATTTCTATTTCCTAAATGTGATTGAAAATACAACATACCTAATAATTCTTGCTAAACATTTGTACTTGAAAATACTCATCATATTGGTATAAAAATGTAGACATACACAATATATCTGTATTTTTATAGGTTTTCAGTGAAACATTTAACATCCATTTAGTTCCGTCATTTAATTTTTATATATTTTTTCCTACTAGCAATTACTAGTATTTTCTCTCAGATTTTATCAGACAGCACTGGCTGATACCGTTTCTTTATTTTTAAAAATTAATAATTATCTGTTTTGCATTAAGTTTAGTAATATTTTTACATATAATATGTAATGTGGATATGTATAATGATAATGTTACTTTTTGCAAAGGTAAGGTATGGTATCCGGAACCATGGACCGAAGCTTAGTTTTTATTAATAATAAATTATCTATTGGAAATTTAAGTAAATTACAAAAGAATCTTTGCCTGAAACGAAAACCGTGACGCAGGCTTACTTGGAATGATCGTACGTCATTTGGAACGATTGTCCATTCATTAAATGTACACCGCTTCCCAAGACTGCCTTGCTTCCGTCACCGAAACAGTCGCGCTTTAAATACAATAGTGCTCTTCTGCCGAAATAAATATAAAATGGATTCAGATCTTCTAAGAAAGTCCTTATCTATTTATATAATTATTCATGAAGGATATAAAACCGGATGCAAATCATTGTTGAGGTCTGAACATTCTTCTCATGCAGTATGCACTGAGAATTTACTCCCAATACTTACACAAGGGAACAAATTTTTATTAATTTTTTGTTGCATGGAGTTTTAGGCCTGTTGTTTACTAATTAGAGGTTGGTGATTACAAATCTAGCCTCAGTTTTTCTCCAGCACCTTTTGTTTTTGGCAAACAGCTGATAGACATATATTTGTACTAGTCACATTCAAACTTCAATTCAACTGAGTTGTTTAGTGAAAAAGTTTGTGCTCTTGTGTTAAATAACAATGTCCAAGTTAAGAAATATCTGTAGAAACGATCCAAACTATTTCTGTAACATTTGTGGTGAATATACATTCAAAAATTGTAGGCTAAGTGTGTCAGAGTTTATAACACAGGTATATTTTGATTACTTTGGATTCGCTTTGGACATCCGTGACAAGTACTGGATCCCTCATATGGTATGTAAAACATGTGTTGAGTCTTTGAGATTATGGGCAAATAAGAAAAGACCCCATTTTAAGTATCAAACACCAATGATTTGGCGGGAACCTAATAATCATCAAGATGATTGTTATTTTTGTGTGATTGATATTAATGGAATTAATAAAAATAACCGGTCGAAATGGTCTTATCCAAACTTGTTATCTGTTACTCGACCAGTCTTGTTCTCTGGCGATGCACCAGTACCCCAAGCTTCTTCATCTGTACAAAATGATCATGATATAGAAAAACAAAACTATTCTTCAAGTGATGAAAGTCGGACAAGTGATTCTTACCCTGATTTTACTTCTGAGCCCCAGCTCTTTAATCAGGAAGACCTCAATGCATTAATCAGAGATCTTGGTCTTTCTAAAAAGACATCGGAGATTCTAGCTTCTCGATTAAAGCAAAGAAATCTTTTAACCCCAGAAACAAGAATTTCATACTATCGTAACCGAGAGGCAGAATTGCTGTCATTCTTTTCTAAAGATGACGACTTTGCTTTTTGTTCAGATGTTCCTGGTTTATTGAAAGCAATGGGAGTGCAGAAGTATGATCCAAATGAATGGCGTTTATTTATTGACTCCTCTAAACGTAGCCTGAAATGTGTACTTATGCATAACGGCAATAAGCTGGGTTCGATACCGATTGCACATTCAACTACAGTCAAAGAAGAATATGCTACTGTAGCTTCTGTAATGGATAGAATCAAATACAACGAACAAAAGTGGTTGATAAGTGTTGATCTAAAAATGGTGAATTTTCTTCTTGGACAACAAGGTGGATATACAAAATATCCATGTTTTATTTGTTTATGGGACAGCAGAGCTAGGTCTGAGCACTGGATTAGAAAAGATTGGCCTTCCAGGCAATCTATGGTTCCGGGACAACTGAATGTAATAAATGAGCCCCTTGTGCCCACGGATCGAATAATACTGCCACCTTTGCATATCAAACTAGGGCTCATGAAACAATTTGTCAAAGCTTTGAACAAGGGTGGTGATTGCTATAAATACATTTCTAAGAAGTTCTTTAATTTGAGCCAAGAAAAAATTAAAAATGGAATTTTTGATGGTCCCCAAATAAGAAGGTTGATAAAGGATGAAAACTTTATTAGTTACATGACTGATATTGAAAAAAATGCCTGGAATGAATTCGTTTGGACTGCTCAAATTTTCTGGGAAACAAAAAGGAAGAAAGCTATGCGGAGCATATTGAACTAATGTTGTTACACTTCCAGCAGCTTGGTTGTAATATGAGCATCAAAGTACACTTCCTCCACAGCCATTTGGACCGTTTCCCTGAATATCTTGGTGATCTGAGTGAAGAACAAGGGGAACGGTTCCATTAGGACATTCGAACTATGGAGGAACGTTACCAATGTCACTGGAATGCTCACATGATGGCGGACTATTGTTGGAGCATTAAAAACAGCCCCCGTGAACCGAATCAAGCCAGAAAATCTTACAAAAGAAAATTTTTTGATATGTAGTGGTAATTTTTTTAATAGTTTTCTTAATAAAAAATATTTTCATCTTAAAAAACAGTTTATAATTATAACCCCAAAAGTAAAGCTGATACAAACAAACTGACTTCAGATCTTAAATCAGCACCTCGAGGAAGTAGAATATTAGTCAAAATATTTCATGCAACAAAAATGTTGTTCCCTTGTGTTATCAGTTATAACTTGTCATAATAAAGATAGAAAAGATGATCTGATGGTGGTGAAATATTCACTTTAATCGATGATTTAATTAAATAACAAAATTTAATTTAGTTTTCTTAAACAAATTATTTTTTATTATATAAAAATTAAAAAGGCTCTCATCATTTGTTATGGCTTTAGAAGATAATTTTCAATGTGGAAAAATATTTATTATTCTCCTCATACAGTTCATTTTCAACAAAGAGAGCCGTTAATTTAAGTTATAAATTAACTAATTATAAACTAACTTGTGTCTTTTTTTGGCCATTGGACCATGTTGGATTATGCTGAATGAGTTTTTAGTTTACGTCACGATGAAGCATGAATTGGTTAAATGGTCACTGGTAAACCATTACCAGTGTGTTAGATAGTTAAGCCTTTGTTAATTTTTTCCAATTGTATACGTCTTTTTCAATTTTTTTTTTCAGCAATAATGGCAGTCTCTCATTTTTTAGTTTTGTTATCAGCTCATATTCTCTTCATCTCTATCATTTGCAGGTTTGCCCATATTTTCCCGCTTTTTTAGTTCCATCACTATGATGAATTCCTGTTTTTATTCTTTCTATATTTTTCTAGGCACACATTCTTCTAGAAAAATATACCTTTCTCAGTCCGTGGAAACGACTTGCGATTTTTCTGTCCATTTTTATCAAATTCTGTAACGTAGTATACCCGTAAACCAGTTTTTTTATTTTACCGTTTTATATTATGTTATGTGGATCCTATTTAATTACCTTTTTCGCTAAAGACCATTTTATTCAAATGCCATTTTAGTTATTTGTAAAATTTATTAACTAGTAATGTTATCGATCGAAGTATTTATCACCGAATACAGGAATGATTTTTTTTTTTAAATTACACATTTAGGAAAACGATATCAATAAAAGGGAAATACCAAAATATTCCTATCAGAAAAAAAGGGGATACTTGCCATATGCACTTTTTTTATTGTATTAAAGAGGTTAATTGGTCTCATTTAAGTTTTAATCGAGCCAAACTAATTAACACTCTGGTAATTCGTAATTACTAAGCTGTAGAATGTAGTAATCGCTCAATAAAGAGCGCGGTTGGTAGCCTTCGTTCCAAGAAATTAACAAGGAATTCCCTCACTTAACTAAAGTTGTAAAAATAAAATTACCTAAATGAATTATCGTTTTTTCTTTAGTATTGGAATGCAATGCAGCTTTCGCGAACTCACTAATTCTAACATAATTTTTAACTAAAAATATTTTTTCCACATTGGGCAATTGTTGCAAATTCGAAATTAAAATCCCATTTAATTAGTAATACAATAATGATTCAGCAGATTAACACATTTAAGAAAATCAATAATCTACTTCTCAATAAATCTAATTATATTTGATATATTGAGAAGTAGTATTTGAGATAAATCGGAATAAAAGAAATTAATGACAATGCAATATGACAGTAGCAATATAAAGAATGTAATAGAGATTTTCTTTATGACAATTTTTTTTTTTTGTATTAAGACAATGTTTTCTTAATTTTTAATTTTTAATTACATTATTCCCTCAACATTCTATATCATTAACATTTTGAATTACGAACAAATGCTCGTTTTGGGTGAAAAAAATAATTGTGATAGATCTTTCAATTACAATCCACGTTAACCTTTGAGATTTCTACCATTATACTTCAAACATTATTTGAGATTTCACGTGTTCATAGCTTGATCTCCTGGGAAGTGAAAAGCACCTCCCGGGTAGAGTTGAAAGGTTATGTGTGCGAATTTCTAACCTCCCCTCGCAACATAAATGCAGTAATGGCCGAGTGAAGCGCTGATGATCCCTCGTTAGTATCGAGCTCTCTCATCGATTCCCAGGCCTAGATCGATTAGTATGTGTGTGTGGCCGGCTCACGCGGCTTCCATATTCAGCTGTAAATAATTAATCTAATTAATGGTAGGCATTAAATCGACCTGTGTGGCCATTGCATCACTAGCAATGCTAAATCGGATTACTCTGGATCAAGTTTTTACAAGCTTCACTGTATAATGAACGAACGGGGGTTCGTGAGTGAGGGAGATGTAGAGCGAGATCCGACGTTTTGGCTACGAAGCTCGTGTCGCCATCTGTTGGTCACTTCCATTAATTAGAAGTTAGGAGTTATTAACAAACAGAATGATATTTTTTTTTGATAGTTTTTTTGATATAACTTTTAAAATGTATTTTACTGCCTTTAAATAATTAAAAAATACTTACTTATTAACAACCTAAGTATTTATAAATTAAATGCGTATATATTATTCTTATTTTTATTTAAATTAACTAATTCGTGTTAAAATATATCAGAATATTAATAACTATTGAACTAATAGACGAACGCGTGAAAGTAGAAACTAGGATTTCAGTTAATAAACAAATTTTACTAATAAATATAAGTGAATGTCAATGGGCAATAAAATAAAATGTATTAAAATAAATAATTATAAAATATCACATAAGAAGAGTAAATACTATTTTTTAACCATCAAAATCACAATATTTAATGAAAAAGGAGATGTTCTAGAATAAAATAAAATATTTACACTAGTGACTGTTAAACTAAACAATATAAACTATATTTTAGGTCCTAGCCGGGAAAGAAAAGTAACGAAATGAAGGAGCATATAAAAAGCAATATATATTATAGTATGTTAAGGTAAAAAGTTCAATATATTTTAATACATCTTAAATAAAAGTAAATATATTTGTTTATATTAATTTATTGAAATTTACAACTGTAGCTGAGTGGGAGAGCGCTGAGTTGCCGTGTTGAAGATCCCGGGCTTATATCCGGCTGTGACATTCAATATATTTAATCAGTTAATGGGTCAATCATGTGAGATATATATATGTATATCCTCCTGGAGTTCACCCAGCCACTATAAAGTGGATACCCTTAATTAGGGGAATACCTGGCGGTTGAGGGTGACACAACCGTTCCTCCAAAAACAGGCACAGCCTCTACCAGGCACTGGTTCCAAGAACCTTCATGGGTTTTTAGTGGTATTTATATTATTATGTACTTTAAAGAAATGACGTTTAAAGCATCGAAAGTGATCTCACACTTACCATCTCCTCAATAGGCCATCAAAGACAATGCCAAAAAGGTTTTCGCGTCAGGCAGAAGTTCACACGGGAAATGTTTCCGTCTTTATGTCAATCTTCTTCTTCGTTGTCGCCCCTTTTGTCTCGGCAGTGTATAGGCTCCGTTAGGCGAGGTGTGCCCAGATAGTGGCACCGGGGCATGCATAAACATGCGCCCAGCCCTCGCTCACAAAGCGCCATTAACAGCAACAAAACATCTGGTTCGGGAGCAGGATCCCGAGGTGGCCTTCCGCGGCCTTCCCCCGACTCTTGAGCAATGGTGGAGGGAGCAGCCAATTGGACCCAGATCAATCTGCCGGTCCAGTTCCCGATTATGTTAAAACATTGGGAGGTAGCTAGGACCAGGAAGTGGCAATCAAGGAGATAGTGAACTTCCCGAGGCAGCAAGTGGTCTTTCAGATCCGACGGCGAGCTCATTGCTCCGAGGGTCCATCATTATCCCTGGGAACGCGGGGCGGAGGAGAAACAGACAAATTTCATCAGACGGCGAACCTGAGGTGGTGGAGATTGGAGGGCGGAATGTGTCGGGGCTTCGTGACCCCAGTCCTCCGCCTCAGCATGTGTCGCTCACAACCTTTCATCACACCCGAAATCGTGGAACTGGTGTACATGTCAAGGAACAGCGCTCGAGGTCGTGTGGCATAACGTTGTGACATGGCCATGTACGTCAGGTCCGGAGAGGATGATTTTTCTCAGCTGTATCTGATAATCATGTGTCTCAATATTTCATGATACTGGTCAGTTTGATAATGGCAAGGGAATGTTTTCATGAACTCTCTAGCTATAACCTTCCCTTTATCCAATACCCTCCACCATTAACCTTTCTTATAAAAAATAATAAATTAGTGATTTAGCTAACACTAATAACCAGATAGCTATGATAAATTTATTAATTTATTGCAAGTGGCACAGTGGGAGAGCGCAGATTTGCGCTGAGGTCTTGAGTTCCAATCTGCCCGCTGTCAGACTTCCATTTAACCTGAAAGCAGTCGGAGATGGATATTATGGAATCTAGGATTCTCCTTGGGCTCATCCAACCTCTAAAATGAGGGTACTCATGATTCCAACCAGAGCTTTAATCTCTCTTGGCTGAGTTTTTGTGAAACTTATTACATTATAACAATTTTTATTGTAAGGTAAATCAAGGATTACTGGAATCTAAATTTCATTACTTCGATTTCTGATTAATTTCTCCTTCTACATTTAAACAAAGTTTGAAGAAAAACATATTTTTAATTTAAACTTTAAACAACAACAAATCACAAGTTCAGGAAACATTAGGGACTGAAAAAAGTCACGTATATGAGCGAACAAAAAATAGTTTATCACATATTAACTGTCTTAAAAATACAGTATGAATACAGTACAACACTTCAAAACACAAGGATTTTGTCGTTGTTTAACAATATATTAACCCATTTACGGCCACTGGTGCGTATAAGCAACATTAATTTAACATTTTTTTTTTTAGTTTTATAAATTCAAATATTTTTCTATGTTGTTACATCAATTTATTATTTAAGGGTTTGTAAGGGTATAAGAGGTTTGTAATTATTAAAAATAACTTTTTAATAAATTTTGTGTTTTTTTTTAATCCATTGAAAAATAATAGTACAGTAGGTTATATTTCAACACAAATGAGTACTAAGATTTAAATGTTAAATTCAGTCCAATAAGGGCTGCTACAATTAAATTATCAGATTCCTCGTTTAAAACATTACTAATTTTAATTATTGGGATGAATTTTTTGTATTCAATTCAAATACTGCTTTTAGAATAGTCGTTTTACTTTAATGTTGCGTTAACACATCATTGGCCAGTCCTATGAAGTTTTTACAAAGAAGATAGGACCATGTGTTGCCATCACCCCCACCTGTCTAATGTGGACGTGCTCATGCACGTGCTATATTTCTACTCTTAAATATATTTTGAATATATTTGATTGATATTTGGGATGCCAGAGTCTCATTTAGGATGACTACTCAAATTATCATATATGCCTTAGTCTTAATTGGGTTCCTTTCCAAAGGTCTGTTCTTGTGTTTACCAATTTACACATCTAGTATACCTTCAATACATTATTCATAAATAATATATGAGTCTGCGACCCCACCTTTTCTTATCTCTCCAATAACCTTGACCATAGGGGACACCCCTTCTACCTGCAACTACTTCTCGCAAACTAACATTGTTCGAAACCAACCGGCCCTTTGATGGGTTATTGGAACATTCGTTCGAACAAAGGCTCAATAGCCAGATCTACCAATGAACAACCAAGAAGAGGAAGACCAGCTGTGAACACGGTGTTAGATGAAGTGAGATATTTCTAAAAATATTTCTTTGGAAAAAAATCAAAACTTTGAACTTATTCTAGCCTTGGCCGTAAATGGGTTAAACATTTTGAGAACATTTACGGAGTAAATGTAGATAGTTCAAAAAATAAATAATGACATTTAACATTATTATAGTCGGACGCATAAATTTTAATGCATCTTGATACTTTAGAAGATCTCAAAATTAGAACTAAAAAAAATATGAAAGGGAAAAGGCAATAAAATTAAATTTAAAGAAATTAATTTATTTTAATTGTAAACATAATGAAAAACGACAACACTTTATCACTTTAATCTTATTTGTCATCAGTTTTGTTATAAGAAACCATATCACCATAGATCTTGCACGGTCTGTGGAGGGTGTGAACCCATAAAGACACGAGTATGATAAAGAAATAAAAAAAAAAGCACCGATTCGGTTTATATTAATGGATGTTGAATTATACGGATTCCCGCTGCGCATGCGTGATCCAAAATCCCCCCTAGGTTGGGATTGTGTAGTACACGGGTATAAATCAATTAGCTCATTATGTGAGAGCTGGGAAGCCATCAATTCTCTCACCAAAGTGTGGATTCGGGCATCCCATATAATATATGTTATATTCGGCCATAATAGCCATCCACCCTTTCGCTTTTATCTTCCATGTTTATATGTTTTTCAGCCTATTAACACCCTATCAAATTATCTAATAACCATTAATTTGAAAGGTTATTTGTTATTGTATATATTATATTATGCCTGTATGTTATATTTCCTCTCACCGTAGACCAACACTGTTTGTCATCCAACAAAACTTATCATTATGTATTTCTTATAAAAAGCAAAATGGATTATTAAGAAAAAATGTAAAAACCAATTTATGTTAGATTATCGTCATGCGTTTCTTAAAAAATAAAATATTTAGGCGACCTTGGCAGTGGTTAACATTCACAACCTTCTATGCCCAAGACCGCGGTTGGGAGCCCGGTAAGTGGCCCAAGGATTTTTTACAAAAATAGAAAGTCCTTGGTTATGTCGTCCCTCGGAAGGGGCGTAAAACGAGATCCCGAATCTATAGGATGTCGGGTACTTTTTAAAGATCGCTATCCTACATAAACCTGTATAGGCAAAATTTAGGAATCCCACTGTAGGAATCCGATTAGCCATATAAGCGTGGCTTATCACACGAGCGTAACGTTTGTGTGGAATGTTTGTTATAAAGTGTAACGTTAAATGAAAAAACAGACAATAAAACAAAAAAATTATCACTTAATACTAATATGCAGTAATTCTCTTCTCTCTTTATATGCACATTAAATATGTAAAATAAAGAAATTACCACCAACAGATGGGAAAATATTAATCGTTTTTCCTAATCTACAGCAAAAATCTTTTGTCTTCCTTATTTTCAGTATTTTAAATTTTGTTTCACAGAAATAACCGATTCTCTGCTATTATATAAATGAATAAGCTAATTATTAATACCTAACCACATAAACAATCATAATGCATTAAAGCAGTTGGTAATTTATTTAGATAGTATTAATCTCCTTTGCGAAAAGTAAACTATTCTAATAAAAATTTCAAGGTGATATAAAAATGCATAATTTTCATTTTATACTAACTTATGCACCCTATTTAAATAATATATTATTCCAATAACTCTTAATTATTTAATTAATATTCAAATTGCCTTGTTACTTCGCAATTAGATCCATAGAAGGGCCACTCTGCCATGTGACCTTAAATTCATATCACATTTTAAAATTTGGAATTATTAAATGGAAATAAAAATAAAATATATTTGATATAAATAAATTCCTAGGCCTAAGTCAATAATTGAGAAACGATAGCTGACTTTAGATGTTCATAAAAATTTATTAGATCATGATCCATGTGATTTTTTTTTGCCTACTACTACTTCTCTAAATTTTTCCCATGACTTGAGTTACACCGTGTAATATCAATAAATTATTATATATTTATTGATATAAATAAAATCGAATTTATTGAGTTAAATTATTTTTGTACTCTTTTTCATAGGATCGGCATTCCGTAGTAATACTTCTTCCAATATTTTTGTCCGAAAACGAAGTAGTTTTCATAACAGTGATTTTTTGGACTGCATGATTTATATAAACATAAGGGTACACTTTTTATAGCTGCTAAACTGAAATAGTTTATTTATCAACATTTTTACCTTGTGATCAAAATAATCTTTTGTTAGTAATTTAAATGAACATGATAGGAATTTTTCATAATTTGAATGAAGTATTTTTCGCATATTTGACATTTGATTGTTGTAAAATCCATATGCAAACATCTTTCAGAACACTCTGAATATTGTCTCATTAGTGGAAATTCGTATGGAAATATTCGTTGCCAAGGCTACTCCTTTTCCGTTTTTTTTATTTCCTTAGTAATCAGCGGTGGAATTTAATGAACAATGTATCTAAATTACAAAAACTTCTAAGCTTTAATTAAAATATTTTTTTTTATTCATAGATGTCGTAGCCTAAATCATTCAAGCCCTGCCACCATTGATTTTTATTGTAACAGTCTTCTTCTCTAAGTCCTCCTACCGCTATTGCCTCCGGGTTCCCTTCTATCCACATCTTCTCTGGCCGACCTCTCTTCCTCCTTTCCGATGGTACATGTTTCAGAACCCGGTCGTCCGCCATCCTCATAACATGACCAAACCAACCAAACCAAACCAAGTTGTTTCGTTTCGACTGAGTACAGGATGTTAAAGTGGTCTGTTTACTGCTTCCCTAATTCTGTCATTCGGAACGTGTTGGAGTCTTCATTTCCTACAACTACGCCTCCAAAAATCCATCTCCATTGAAAGCAATTTTCTTGCCGAGTCAGTTGGAATGGACCAGGTTTCTGAGGCATACACGATGGTACTTATAGGAAATGAGTTATAGAGTATCTTTTTTGCAGATATCATGACGTCCTTACTCCACTGAACAGAATTTAAAGTCCTAATTACTTTTCTGCCTCTTATTACCTTTTCGTTGATATCTTTTTTGCTGCTGCTCCCCTTCGAAAGCCACCGGCCAAAATATTCAATTTAGTTCAGTTGGCTTCAAATCCCATTCATCCTGATATTTAAGGAGAACAACAAATCAATAGTTCATACATCCAATTAAAAGACCAAAGCATTCGATTATCTCATAAATGTTTCCTATATAAAAGAACACTTAAAACAAACAATAAATCAATATATTTAGTCACATAATTAAGCAAAACCAAGAAATGAATAAGAATAAATGATAAGTGCCAGTTCACGTATCGACAAAATATAAAACGCTATATCTCAGTTTATTGATCCGATTCTGGATTATTTTTTTGTCGTAGAGTATTTATTAATCTTTAAATTTAGTGATAAAACTTAGATTAAATTCGGAATCAGCATACTTTTAACAACGTTGGTATGGCCGCTTTCGAAATACTGAGATCTGTTAATTAAAAAACATCTTCATTGCACCTCTAAATCTTATTATAGCAGCAACAGAAAATGGAATGTGGTTGTTAACCTAAAATTAATTAACCTAAAAGTATGGACAATTTTGTCAAAATCAACTGTTTATGAACATTATATTTTTTATAGATATTTCTGTGCCTAGAACATTAAATTCGAATAGAAAATTATTGTGAGGATATAATTTTAAAAAAATAGTTATAAAATGAATTCAAATTATTATTAATAATACGATAAATAAAACAATAAAATAATTAATTTTGGATAATCTAGTTCCTAATCCAATTAATTAAAACTAAGGACGTTATTCATCTATTAAACTAACATATCCATGCATTGTTTCATATTAATATTATATCAATACACCTTTACATCTTACATCTTTAGAGACATCTTTTCAATTAGCATTTTATTATCTTATTGTTTAAAATATATTTCTAAATGTACTTGCTTAAATAATTAAATACAAATAAAAAATTGTAATAATTCATTTTTGGATCATCAAAACGAATTTAAATTCTTATAAACAAAATAATTTTCTACCTTCGCTTGTGAGAGGCAATAAAAAAAGAAAGCAAAGAATACTACTGTTACTCGAATTATGCCGATGTTTCCTACAAACAGTATTTCTACGCTGCGATGCACATAATTGATGTAAATTAGATAAGCATTTATATATTCGACCGAACCTTTCCCGTTTTATTTATTTAATATTTCTTCAGAGGATAATTTACAGGGAAATTGTTTCGTATAAAAGACGGGAACCCTTTCAAGCTTTAAATTTCATAGGCAATTACCTTGTGGGTACTCCAATGAAGAATCGGCCATCTCCTGTCAAAATACACTCCATCACAGACTTCGTGGGTTGAAGTTCATGTTCGCCACTTGTAAAAATTGATGTTTTCAATTTCTGTCTTATAACGGTCTCGTCCCACTTAAACACATTTCTTTTAATAAAAAGATACCAAGATGTAAATTGTTTTTGAAAAATATTGGAAATTCATTATGCTAAAGATAATCAGTTATACCGTTATAATGGCTATATATTATAACTGAATCCTGACACGTTCAAACTGAATATTTATTTAGTTTAATAATAAGTATTTAATCTTAAATTCGGCTAACTATCTTGTAGTTTTTTCAGCCTCACCATTAAACAACTATTCTATTTGCAATTTAGAATATGGTATTATATTATTTACAATTTTTATTGTATTTAATATTTTTATGGTATTACTGCAAATAAGTACACTAATAAAAACTGGGGCTAAAGCTTCAAGACGGATATATCATAATTTTTCACAAGTTGCATTAATAGGTAGTTCGGAGCAGTTATTTTTTTAATGAATTCATTACCTCCATATTCTGAACATCCTTTTAAAGTAAGGTAATACTTACAGGCTTTTGAATAATAACCGAACCAAAAAAATTAAAATATTAAAAAAAAGTACAAATAGAATTTATATTTTGTCCTTTTAATATTGTATACGCATGTCAATTTTCAACATTGGTAAAATATATACAATAAATTATATTATTATTTAATAAAACATTTAAAGATGCCTGCTTGATTAATTACATAGAAATGAAAAGTTATATTAATTAACTTTTGGATCATCAGAGTCCACAAATCGTATTAAAACTCTCAAGAAGTGCACAAAATTATTCTTTATGCAAACAAAATTCAAAATAAAACAAATTGATTTATAGACTTTTGATTTATTTTAAGAGAATTTATTGTTATACGTTGTACTTAATGTATTTATATTCAAGTTCTCTATAATTTGTGTTATTAATTTTTTTCTTAATATATTTTTTCTATAAAAACAAAAAGATTAAAATTATAATTCTAAAGTAATATTCGTAAAACTCATTCTTCTAAACAATAGCTGTTAGAACTATTAGAATCCATGTACGTATTTAAATTTTAAAACCATAAAGAAGGATAATTTTTATTATGCTTAAAGGTGGCAATGATTTGGTTGCTCCTCAACTGTAAACAAGAATGAAATTAAAATTTAATTCGCCAAAAAACATAAAATTTATATATATATATATATATATATATATATATATATATATATATATATATATATATATATATATCAATTGCATATGTTATTTATGCAGTTATATGTATTGCAGCAATACATCATGCGGCTTGTGCTATATGGATATGGAGGCGGTGAGGTGCATACATAAATGTATCTATAAACGATAGTTATTTATTTCTATTGGCCCGCTGGCTAATTGAAAGGAGGTTGGGAGTTACTTGGACGCGGCCGCCCCGGGCGGTACAAGTGTGAATTAGGTTCGCCTCCAAGACGAGAGAGCTCTCCAGTGTTCTCACGGCTACCAAAGTCCTCCGCGATTGAGACATTTCCATTTGTAGTTATTAGTGCTGGGATATACTGCCTCGCTCACGAAGCCCTGTATCCCTCGGGGTACATTTAGTTAATAGGCTGGCTCTGGCTCTCTCCCGTCCATATTTATTATATATCATACATCATACATCGCCACGGAGCGGGTGATATATGCTCCACGGAAACAATAGCTCCATCGTGTGAAGTTGTCCGCGAAGCATTCATTTGCGCGAAATGTCATAATGTTTTCGCCCAATCCGTGTCACAACAAAAAAACAAAAACGAATTAGCATTTGACAGTATTATTTGTGGCTATACTATAAGATAAATTGAGTTGCATAAAAATGTCTACAGCCCTTATTACAGATGTTTTTTAAGTCGGATTTTCTATAAAATCAGTTTTTTGTACTTAAGAAACTGTGATCGTACTAATTTATCTATGAATAAGGATCTAAGTCAGGCATCGCCCATATCAGTAAAAAACATCGGGAATGACACAATTCCGCTTCCATTAATACAATTCACTCTCTGGAAAAATTTCGACTTAAACGCTTATTTACTGAGACTGTAGTTATGTTTTGTGTATTTATTTATTTTTAGTTTAATACGAAATGATGGGAAAATGGATAATTAATAAAAACCAACATGAATTTTCGTTAAGGCCAAAAACAAATATACTCAAAAGAAATTCCTCTTCTTGTAAATAAATCATGGGAAGCAGGGTAGCAAAAAGTGCTGAGTGTTGATTAGCTACGCTGGACGTTCCGGGTTCAAATTTGGCTATGGCAAATAAATTATTTATTCTGTTAACAGCCACGGATACTAGGGCTCACTCAACGTCTATAAATAGCTCAAATTAGGGGAAAACCTGGCGGTGGAGCGTAATCCCGGGCAAATCACCTCTCTCACAACCATTGTCTTAGAAAGCGTACAGTCTGCATAGTTGGCCGAATTCAAGATTCTTCATGGGCTGTAGTTGTAATTATTTTATTGTAAGCCAATGAATAAAATATTATAAATTGTAAAAAAAAACACTGTAAAGTAAGCAATTATGTAGCAAAACTCACTAACTATAAAAATTAAATGCTGTGAACATTTGTTTGAATTAGAATTATCCGTTTAGTTCGCAAACAATGTTTTGTAAACAAACAAAAAAAAATCTGTTAAAAAAGTTTCAGTCAAGGGAAATTGACACATGATTTAATTTTATAATTCATAAAACATAAATTTAAAAGAATTAAATTTGACATTAGTCAATTAAAAATACCTTTTTATCACTAATGTTTGCTATGTAGGTAGGCATCGAAATATCAATTGCGCTTTACTAAAATTAAAATTAATACAATAATAATAAAAACTTCATCAGTAAATACTCTTTTGATAATTGAAATTAAAACATAAATAAGATTTAAGGAAGAAATAGTTGGGGGTGCAGTCAATGAAAACACCAAAATAAGCATAACTTATTTATTATGTGCCGACGTTTCGGCCTACAATGTAGGCCATCTTCAGGGCGAATAGAACACGCTACAGCTTGGGGAGCTCAGAATCAAGTCAGACTTGTCAAGACTTGATTCTGAGCTCCCCAAGCTGTAGCGTGTTCTATTCGAATAAGGCCGAAACGTCGGCACATAATAAATAAGTTATGCTTATTTTGGTGTTTTCATTGACTGCACCCCCAACTATTTCTTCCTTAAATTAGAAGATACAGTCGACCAATTCTTCTCTAACATAAATAAGATTATTATTATAGCGATCGTTAACTTTAATGAATCTTCATTTATTGAATCTTTGGAATTTGAGATCTCAATAAAGATAAACCCATAAAAAGGAAAGCAATAAAACTATATTGTAGAAAATTAGACCCAGAGGTAAGTGACTTACCGACATTCCAAACGTTCGGACGCTATTTATAATTTAAAACACCATCTTGAGCATAACAATAAGACACTTGAGACAGTCTGAATTATAATGGATCAGGCATTCTGGTTTATATTTACAATTCAGTGGGCTCATTTTTATGAACTATTGTCACCAGGGGCAATGAACCTAAAGCGTATTTATATAACAGTTTATAAAATCAATTTACTGGCTTAATTATAGATATATTTGTTGGTGTAACATTTGACCTCTTGGGAAACCCAGCCTCTGAAAATAGGAACATTCGAAAATTCCTTTCACAAAGTTTGAAATAAATGTTCAAAGACATTCATGAAAGTATTCATTTATTTATGGTGTCCGTTATGATTTTTAAATTTAGTTATTCTTCATAGTTTACATAATCTTAGACTTTTATATATTTATTGATGGTAATTATAGATTACTTCTAATTAGTTTGAGGCTAATTAAAAGGATTTTTTTGGAAATGATAAACGTTGTGAATCATATCACGGATTGATAATTTGAAAATATCAAAGGAAATAAATAAAATTATATAATATTTAAGCATATAATAAAACAACGAAAAAAAAGTTATTAAGAAAGCAAAGTCCTTCAGTTTAAGCTTTACGGACCGAATGGTATAACTTTTGCTTCGATTGCTATTTATTCAGTAAGGGAAGTAGCTTAGCCCGTAGGGCGCTGCTTTACTATTTTCAGGGTTCAGAGTTCGGTACCGGCAAAGTCACATAAATAATTTATCCAATTCGAATATCCTCCTCGAACTTATTTCAAGCTAGTACAAAGTGAGTACTCTTAATCGGAGAGATAACCCGGCGGTTGAATGTGATCTTGGCCCAATCACCACCCTATACAACCATAGGCTTGGGAACAGTGCAGTCTCTACTATGTACTAAACCCAGTATACATACTTACGCGGGAGTACTGGAAGTACTTTTTTTTTTTTTTACATTTTAGTCGCTTAAGAGAGATTACAGGGTGTTATTATTCAAGTATTCTGAAGGTTCCCGTGAATCAAACCTCGTTTCGATGACAGATACATTACGTATGTGACTAAATATATACGATTTTTTTTTATTTCGTGTTAACGTCCTATATCTTAGTGTCATAGCAATAACAAATAGCTTCTTCCGGAGTAGATAAAAATGGAGGTTATGTTGCCTCCGTTTGAATTATATATTTAAAAAATGCGATACAAAGAAACCTTGCAACAGCTTATAGAAAGAAATAAGTTGTATTTGAGATTGCACGTACCGTCGCCCTGATTTCGATCAAGGATTTTTTATTCAATTTCAAAAGGAATGATTTATTCCGAGGTGTGATATCCTCAACCTCAAGATCCGCCATTACGAAGTAAAATTTATATAATTTGCTTGGAAAGACCTTGCGGACGTTCCCTTGACATTAGTTAGGAAAAAACGCAACGTAAGATGGGAACGGACAGTTTTATAGCAAGTGTTTTTGCACAATGAATTCTAAAACGGGAATAATGGCTCCATGATGGATAGAACTTGATTCGTTTTGTTTTCTTATTATCGTTTTTCGACTTGATGGAGGTGCTTGTAGATGTTGTGAAAGCCGGATGACTAGGCTGTATTCCTCATGTTTCCCGCCGTTGGGAGGAGAAACCCGGCCGCCAGGGGAGGTCATCAAGTTCGACTTTATCTTCCGGAGAACAGTAGGTTGCATCTCCTCCTAAAGAGAATATGCTCTTCTTCAGGAGTACTAAAGAGTGGTGCGGAGAAGCTTTCTAAACTGATTTCCTCTCTTCAGCTATTTACTTTTCGGAGTTAAATGTATGCTCATTTCCGGACTCGTGTTTTTCCGAAAGTTTTTGTTACAATATTCATTCTTTAACTTCCTACCCAATTAATTTAATGCCTCCTTTCGATTTTTTCCATAATAATGAATTATTCAGTAGTTGATTATTGCAAAGATTTTTCTTCATTTATGCTAATCATGACAACACCAAACCAATCATTCTATGCTACATTTCTGGGAATCGGATACAACCAGTGCAGTGCTCACTTAACCTTTGTTTTACATTACCGGGTCCATTACTTTCTAATTCTCACAGCTTCTCATTTATCTGTTTTATACTTCTAATATCTTTGGCGAATATCCACTAGGACCTTGGACGATCGGACCGTTTCTCAACATTGGAGTCACTTATAGCCAAAGGTGAGGGAGAGGGAGGCGGTCCGACCCAGGAAGGAGGGAATTAAGTGGAGAATATAAAAAATACATTATATAAATTGGCTTATATCAACCCTGTTATTGGGTATTATATCAAGCGATAATCTTTGCATATATTTTTCGCTGCGTTGGAAAATGTAACGCTCTGCGCGCATTAAAATCTCCAAACAACATTTTTTACCCTTCAAAGATACCCATTAAAATAAGCCTTCATACATACTGGCATGGTTATATATGTACTGGATATATTACTTTTGTTAATGTATGAAGAATTTGTGTAGAAAGAGACTGATTCTCATAGAGTTAAATTGTCACAATGTTTGTTTTTCGTTGTATAGGGAGGTTATAGAGAAACTGAAATAGCAATTTGATGACAGGTTGGTCACAAGTTGAATGAGGAAGGTTGTCCCAACAAATACATTGCGACAACTTGCCCCAGTGTTATTTTATAATAATGTAGTTTATACAGTGATAATACAACTGTGTTAAATAGCCTAAAGTTACTAATGATAGATGTGTTTTGAAATCAGTAGTGTATTGTTTGTATTCATTGATCCCTTCATAAGATATTTATAAACATTGAAAATTTTTTACAAATTATATTAAATTCTGTCGAGATTCATTCTTTCAAGAAATAAAAGTCAGACATAATAAGCATACAATTATTTTAATTGTTCTTATCTATACATAGATAAATTGCTCTTTAATGAAAATTAAAAAATAAACGAATGAATTAAATAATAAAAAAGTAATTGTAAATTGTTCTAGTTTTTAAAATAAAAATCTGTGTTGCAGATCATTCATGGAATAATGTATAATAATATTTTCTACCTAACATAAAACACAAATAAAAACTCATTAAATAATATTTCATTATACATTTTCAGTCCACTTGAAGGAGTTGTATACTAAATACAAGTAAATAATAATTTCACTGATAACGCGAGGGACCATACTGAATTAATTACATCAGTGTTTACTAAACAGATATGGTATTCACATAAAAAAAAAAAAAAATCCCAAATTAACTTAAATAGCAGTTCTGGACATTATGCACGGCTGGTTTGGATAATTATTATATAGTATAATTATGCAATAAATTATTAATATAAAACTATATAATAATGAGCTTTATGTTAAATATTAATAAGTGCATTTGATCTAGTGACTTTAATGCACAACACCGGTCATTTACCAGTTCAATGCTGGTTGATTAAAATGTTTAGATACACAGCTTATTTATATTGTGGAGGTAAGCAACTATTGTTATCAATAAAATAGTTTTTGATGCAATATGATTTATTCATTTATTTAAGTTAAAAAATAACGATTTAATTTATTAATAAAAAATAAATCATTTTAACAATTAAAAAATATTTAGTGATAATTGATGCATCTAAATCAATACTAATCATTAGTCATTTAAAACAGCTATCCACAATGTAATTTATTTTAAAGCGCACATTTTTTTCTTTTAATGCAGATGTTTTCGGGAAGGAAATATATTCTGTATACTGTCATTATACTGCTCTCTCACTATAGTAAAATTGTCATAAATATATTTTATTTTATAATATAAACTTTGTACTCACGTTTGGAGTTTTGAGAGCAGGATTGTTTGCGAGGAGCTGGCGAAAACGTTCGGCTGTGTCTATTATTAACATCTATACAGCTTTGTGACTGACAGTTCTCGAGAAAGAAATCGAGGTTCAAGAGAGAGAGATTTCGAGAGCCGAGAGAGGAGACCGATGCGATCAAGGCCTCAACAACATGATACACACACCTCCACAGTCGGGAGCCCACTGGGACACCCCTGGCTGGGAAGGGGCGTGGCCGAAGGAGAGGGGTGCCGGTCGGCCAATCAGAAGTACAGCATCCCCACTCCTTCCTCTTAGCCGGCCTATCAGAGGCTCCTATTATCTGGAGCGGGGAGCCGTGCCTTATGTCAAAATAACTGTTTCAGGATCTTCTCCCACCGTTCCATTTGTATTCCTATTCGCTTTTATGAGTTTTCTGTGGTGCTGATATTTCCGTTCTTTTATTCAGATGTTAATACCGCTATTATTTAATATTTTATGTGATATAATGTTTGGAGGGTCCTGGTAGCTAAACCGATGGGGTATATTTTTAATGAATTGATCAATCCTGTTTATTTTATGTAGTTTTTTATATATAATTTTTCTCCATTATAACATCCAAACATATAGTCTTATTATATTTTTAAAAAATTTAAATTTTATTACTATCAATTATACTCTTGATGATCCGTTATGAAATATAGAACAAATCAGTGAAAGAACCGACTCAAACTAAAATTTAACGCCAGAATTCTTTTAATCACTTAATGATTTCACCTCTTGTACTTAATTTGTATATTATATGATAATTCATAGATAAATAGTGCCATAAATATTTGTAAGTGACTGCAAAATATATTAATTAAAACATCTTAAAAAGTAATATTATTATTGAAATTCTTAAATTTATTAGTATTTATTAAAAAATCCTAACTATCATCTTAATTAAATCGTTGCCTAAAATTCAAAATTATTTATAACAAATGGTAGACATTTTAAATATTTAAAAAATAATACACTTACCTATCCCTGTTCTTGTTCAACTGCAAATTTTTTTATGTTTCTTAATTCTTTCAGTTCAAATCCCTCTCAGAAAAACAGACGACAATAAATGGATTGTTGATTGACCGTTTATCACCTGCATATTTTTTCTTTCTTTGGATAACTATTTGTTCATTACTTTTTTTTTCATTATTATAAATTTTATATACTCTATAAATATTGAATTGTTTATGTATTTTATTAATAGGTATCGAATAATTTATGTACTTCTTATATAAATATTGAATAGTTTGTAATTGCATTTGTAAATATTCATCGAAATACTATAATTGATTTAATACTAGGCTTTCAGTATTTAGGCTTTAGGCAAAATTAAAATCTATTTACATTTCTGAATCTATATTTTGATTCAACCACCACGACCAAGTTTTTAATTTCTGTTAGAAGCAGTTTATAAATATTTTAATAACGAATTAGCTTTAAAAGTGTATTCATAAAAATAGCATCAGGTTTGGAACATAGGATATTGTTGGAAATCAATTATATTAGATAGCTTTTTTATTTATTTACTTTTTTTTCTAAACAATTATGGTGGAAATTTGACAAAGCTTGGTTTATGCGTTAATCTAAAGGTATAGTCCTGCATAAGTGAAATGAAACTAATCTCTTCAATTGAGACTCTAATTTAAATGAACATCCTCTTTCACGCACACCGACGCCATAGACCATGGGAATTAAATAGTTCACATTGTACAAAGAAATATATAAACAAAAAAGTCTTTATAAACATTAGAAATTAGAATGTAAAGTAACCATATAAGCCATTTTAAATAGGGTGGACAAAACCTGTCGTGGCTGCTATTTGCTCAACTGCATCAAGAATCCTAGCGTAATCAACTGTCTGTCACGTAGCACCCTGCAAATATTACAGCACTTAAAGTGTTATTGACTATTGCGAAAAATTATGAGTAGGCCATTTTTTATTTTCCAGATTTCTCCAGGGCCTTTCAATAACATCTATTAGGCATTTCTTGTAAATATCACAAGTAATATTTTATGCGTAAAACTTAAGAGCATTTAGGTTTACATAACATTTATTCTTTGAAAACTAGGCTTACAATATTTATGAAGATTATTTTTCCTAACTAGAATAAACTATAGAAAAATATAAAGAAATATATTATCTAGTCGTTGCCTGCATATTAAATGAACAATAGTGACGGAAAGAAATCCATATAATAATATGTCTTAATTAATTAATATTTCTCTCACAATTGTATATTATATCCCACTAACCAAATTTTATTTGAGTCTGAACGAAGAAATAAAGTTTTAAAAATTCTATAATATCTCATATATTTACATCTATTGAAAATGATTACAAAATTAACAAAAAATGTAAACTTTTGAGCTGTATTTAATGTGTGTTTTGAAAATTGAAGTAGACATAAAACACATGCATGACAGAGAAAGCATTTATAAAATTCCAAAAATAAATCATTTGTCTATGAAGTAAAAAAGAGATAATTACATATGTAGTTTAATAGATTATCAAATAATGGATAGATTTATTATTATTTTTATTAGTTCAATTTTATTTTTTAAAAGTCTGAATAGCTCGCTTGTCTTCTATTTCGTTGACAATCTCAAATAAATATCTTTGATTTGTTATATATCACGGAACGAGTACTGATTTAACAATATTCAAATATATTCCATCAATAATAATTAGTTTATATTATGAAAAACACTAATTACAAAGAATAGAACATAGACCGAGAATGTTTTTATATGAAGGAACATGTGATGGTTTAGGTTTTGATATTGAGTACTTCTTGAAGAATTTTTAAATATTTTTTTTAATACTAATTATACATTAATACTAATTCAACTAATATGAATGAATAGCTTTTATATTTCCCAATTCACCAGTTTCGTCTGAAAATAATGAGGATTTCATAGCATCCGTAATTCCATATATGTTTAGTATTGATTGATCTTTTTGTGTGTAAGAAATCTTTTAAATTTACAACACTTGTTCTAAACAGATTTTTAATTTCAATTAGATTATCCTATTCCATTGCAGCAATGACCGAAATAGTTAAACATAATTATGAAATTGGCCAACGATAAAATCCCAGGATCTTCTGCCGTTGATCGAATAGATTTTTTTCCTATGCTAAAGTCTAAAACAGTTTATGCATATTTAATATAAATTAGAGGGAGCTCTACCCATACATCAGTTCTCAGAAGACATAAGTATTCCAGCAGCCCATCGCTTGCCGTCTCCTATAAAATACGAGAAGTGAAAATCTTTCAGATTTCAGAGCCGGAGAAGATAGACCACCGCCTTAGCGTATACTATGAATTATTGATCCTAGCCCCGGGTGAGCATTCACATCCCTTGCCCTATATTAAATGTACGACGTTTCACTTTTGCCTCGCCATAAATATTTAAGATACAGAGCGCGGTGGAACCCACGCGAAGGCTCCCAGCGGAGATTAGGCTCTCCTATTGCTTCTGATTATTCACTTCACTTGTGCATCAGAATGTTATCCAACTGCCCATCCAATCTATTCCTCCAGTTATACATCACGCAACGTAGTTGAGCAATTCTGAAAGAAAATAATAACCTGAAGCAAATTTTCAAAAGTTTAGAAATTTATAAATATTTTTATTTGAAAAGAAAAAAATATGTCCAGTGTCGGGATTCGAACCCGGGTCTTCCATGTTTCCGCCATGGTGCTCTGCCAACTGAGCTATCCTGGTTCGTACCTCGGTCAGACTCATCCTTTCTCTTCACTGATCCCAAATCCCCGTGTTCTCGCAATTTGCAATGTATACAAGAGGGGAATGTTCAATGAACATTACTTTTATTAGGATCTTGTTGACTTACGTCATTGTATATTATTATAATTAATTTATTTTACTTTTTTATTAACTGTTATAATTTTTATTTGAAAAGAAAAGATATGTCCTGGGCTAGGATTCGAACCCGGGTTTAAAAGTTAGAATTTATTTAATTTTATTTTTTTAATAATTGTTATAATTATAAATATTTTTATTTTTGAAGAGAAAAGACATGCCCAGGGCAGGGGTTATGGATCAGTGAAGAGAATGGATATGTCTGACCGAGGTACCGAGGTGTCTGACCCCGGCCCTGGGCATAAGTTTTCTCTTAAAAAATAAAAATATTTAAAATTATAAGAATTGATTTTATAAAAAAATAAAATAAATCGTAAGTGTTAAAAAATATAACAATATTACATTTTAACATGTTTATTATCTTAAGGACTATGACAATGGTAGTTATCAATTATTGAAAATATTAGTAGTGTGTTGGAAATTGAATATCAGATAGGACGTTTCTGAATTAAAAGTCTTCAACCATATAATTGCTACATAAGGACCAATTCAAAAATGGCATATTTTGAGTTAAGTATTTCATTTGAAGACGTGATATTTGTATCCGTTAAGAGAATTGGACTATAATATCCCTAATGTATCCAATATTTAAGATAGTTACTGATTTCTCGTTTGTGGTTTATTGAAGCTGTGAGGGTACCTCCCCTTCGATTCCATTGGCTGCCCTTTTATATCAGTTGCCAATCTGCACCCCCATTCAAGTCTCCGGCCCTCCACAATAGGAGACCGTTTTGGGCCCCATGCTACTCGAATCGATCGATCACAAGGGGAATTTATATATTTATGAAACAGTTTAAGAATATCTCCCTTCAATAAACAACAATCAAAATAATACTGGGCATGATTTCCCCGACAATAATAAACGGTTATGGGAAGCAGTAAGTACATACTTTTTCTATCTATTTATATAAAAAACCTATAGTGTAATAGTGTATTAGTAACTGACTTTTATTTAAACGGTTTTAGCTTAAAACAGATTAACTAAATCTATAAATAATTATATACAAGTATTTAGGCCACTCTATTATATTTAGATGATGGTATCTCTTTGCCATACAGGTATCGACTTTATAAATAAGGCTTCATGTTAATTAAATTGTCAGTTAAATAACCTCTATAAAATTTAATACTTATAACATACCAACTCGTCATTTTATGATCTAAATAAAAGATGATATATATGTTGATGGTGTATTTCCTATTAGTTCAATTATATTTTCTTTTCTTCCTAAACTATCCAACTAAATGTGCTACTTTATTTTTAGACAGTTTTCTTCTAAATAGAAAATATAATTTTACCAAAAAAGAAATACACATCTGTGACGAAACATCTAATATACCAGAAAAAATAGGCATAAAGAATGACTAGAAAAAAAATTCTTAATTTGTTCCAAAAAATAATGGAGTCCATATCGTTTATGCATAATAGAATAAAAATAATTAAAATAATCATCGTTAAATTCGAAATACCAAAAGGAAAAATTAATATTTTTTGACAGGATCTATCTAATTTTGGAAGTATGGCAACTAAGAAAATATCGTTTTTGTTAAATTCGCCATAAATATTTTCTGAATTTTGTTAAGCTGGTAGCAAGTCAACTTGTGAATTTTTTTTTTATCTATCCAACAAGATGTCAACGTTTATGCATGCGGATTTACATAAGCATAGCTTGTAGTCCTGTTTGTTAGTAACAGCCTACAAGAGTACAATGATTAATATAGTGAGTGACTCAGTGTGATCTTAGCTGGGATTAACTGTATCGAGGGCATGGGAAAATGTTGGGTCTTATGACTAAGGTGGACTTAATTCAACAAAACCTGTTCGGAGGAATTTCCGGATCGTGATATAGTTAGAATTTTAAATTGATTTTATTTATCAATGTTTTTTCTAATTCAATTAAAACAAATTGATAATCGCAAGTTTGTGATTTAAATTTCTAGCATTCTAGGAATTGAGATCCTGAATGTGAAAGGACAAGAGTGCGTAATACTTAGAAAATGTTTAACTATCAGCTAAACGAATGTTTTACTTATGAAATGTTTAAAAAAGTAAAATGAAATAGGCAATAACATTCTGAATTTTGTAATACCCAATGCTATTTATTGCTCTCTAATTTACTGAACCCCCTGATGTTAATATGTAGTAACGTCTCGACATTGACTTTACATAGCTACGACTCGCTTATTACAACACAGTTGTACAAAAATTATGGGTGGTACTCCAGATTTAAATCCTGTAAAAGTATTTTGTGAGAAGTAAACTTATTGAGCAGGGGGCAATTTTAAACCTTCTCAATCAAGCGTTATCAGTATAATGTAATTAGTGATAGGTTTATTATTTTAATTATTCATGAAATGATTTGTTATCTATATATCCATTGGAATTTTAAATTAAATAGGAAAAGTATGTGTAGAGTGCTTAGTTGCTATGCTGAGTATTCCGGTTTCAAATAGGGTTGAGACAGATAAGTTATTTAATCAGTTCACGGGCACGGATGGACCCTGTAGTGCCTAGAAACTCTGCTGGGGCTCACCCAGTCTTTATAACGTGGGTATCTATAATACGGGGGAAATAGATTCTATCAAAGGTGATCTCGGATTAATCGCCACCATTCACAACCGTTATTCTAGAAACATTACATTCTCTACCATGTACTTACCCAAGATCATCTTAAGTTGGAGTGGTACCGATTACGTTTACATCATGTCTATTATGCTATGGAGGTTGTATTGTAAATGTATGAGCTCTAGATTGAATATCTGTGAAGCTAAAATCCTTAAGGAATAAATCATTTTGAACTAAGTTCGACTTAACCACTGGGGCTGCAGAAATAATATTAAAGGAACAGAGTCATGTCTAAAGGGTAAGTGTTGGCAATTTACGTAGTTTAACTTCGCTGTCCATTTTTTAAAACTAAAATTGAGACATCTTGGAGTGAAAAATAATTCATCTTTAAGGTTGAACTTTAAGAGATAGGTCTAAATGGTGAATTTGGAGAGGTTTCCCACCATTAGGCCGCTAATGGGACTAGTATGATTCGGATACGAGACATTAAGATTAGAGTGTTCTAATGTTTTCGGATAATAGGTTGGCTCTTGCAGTTTAGGAAGTAATGATGGTTGTGACGAGAGGTGAAGAGTGCTTTGGACGAGCGGGGGGCCATATCCGAGCGAAACTCCTCTCGCAGGGCTTTTAGGAAAATTATTTGGAATATTGGCCAATTTCCATAATATCGGGGCATTATGGGCGCCGGTTTTGGGTCTTTTAAAACGGTATTTTATGCTAGTTACATTTTGAGTACATTGAAGTAGATTAATCATTATCGCATGTCGCTTGAAACCATATTTTCATATATAATACAATAGTACATAAAGTGATAATATATATGTATAATCATGACGATTACTAACTGTCCTGGTGAAAACAAACTAGGCCCGAAATTTTAGCGCACACTAAGAAATAAGATTCTCTTATTCAAGCGTTTTGTTCCTAGACCGTTGTCTTTAAACAATTTCTTCAATGATTTATGGCTATCATTGCCAATAGTCCTTACGATAATAAATATGTTAAAATGTAATATTGTTTACTCCAAATTTGCACTTTTCAAGTTGTGTTCAGTAGCAATTATAATGGCTAAAGGTTTTTAATTCAGGAACGATATATCTGACATGCCATTTCCAACAGGTTTCTTTTTTTAAATAATGTAATATTTTGAGTAATAACATTTTTGAACTAGAATTTTTTTAGGAATAATGATGTGAGCTAAAATAAAAAAAAGTTTCAAGCTTATAAAAAATGTCTAAAGAATAATTGTTATAGTAATTTGTAATGAATTTCAAAACCATCATTACAATGCCACCTATGGTTTATGGATCCTTCAGGACCGAATCGCTCATTATCTTTTAATGGGTTATAAGAAATGCAGTCCTCTCTTTGACCATTGGACGCTTAAGAAGATTCATGCTCGCTGATCAGAGCAGGAGATAGAATATAATACGACACGGGACGTACTACTCTTGAAGTATTAAAAGCAATGGGGGGTTTGAAATATTTCGCAATAAATCGATTTAGTAGTTCAGGCCAGTTCTCGTTAGCCTAAGGTAAGTGGACCAATTGCCGAGGTTGTAACACGTAATTATCATCTTAAGTGCAAGGCTTTGATTAATCATAAAAGCCTATCCGCTCTCAGGGACGTTATTGGTTCTGGAGGTTCAAGATCTCTGCCTAAGATAAAATAACTTTATTGGTAATCCCATTTAGTACGATTTCTTATTTATTATTATTTTTCTTATTTATTGCAGTTTATTTAGTATCATTTAAATGAGTAGAAAATTGCATACGACTGCTAAGAATACTATTTATTATTTTAATGAAGCATATTGTTTTTTTGTTTTTTTCTGAACCTCCTTTATTTTCATTAAATTACATTTACACCAATATAGTATGTACATAAAAAATCGACATCCTTCGACATATTGGAACGTATAGAAGTCAATCTGTATTATAACTATTAATGCTCCGAAATGCTCGGGATGTGCTATCAATAGATTTTACACAAGTGATTAATAATAATAAGGCTTAGCGAACCTGAAGGCTCGATGCCGAAACAACCAATCCCTGCTTACAAACTTCCGTCCGCTGATCATTAACCAAACCCAAATCCGTCAGAGCAATCGCCCACATACGCCTCGGTCTACCCCACAGACGCTTCCCAGTCGACACAGCGCTTATTAACATCTTAGGAATTCGTTCGCTACTAAGCCTAGTCACTTTATAAGCTCATCTTCGCAACGCTATCACTTGAATAATATTAACTGGGTACTTGCTTCGCAATTCCGCGTTGTGTAACCTTCCTATATTCTCTAGTGGTGTCATCCATTTTTTGACCTAATATTGTACGCAGCATCTTATTTTCGATTACCTTAAGGGGTTGTTCATCCTCTTACAAATAAGTACAGCTTATTTATAACTATGTCTATGTTTCGGACTAATTTTTAGGCCATCATCATGACAGAAGTTTTTGAAGAGAAAATGACAGTGAATAAATTTACTTTTGGAATATATATATATATATATATATAAGGTTAATCTATGCACTGTGTTATTAGTGGCTAAGTCAGAAACCTAAATCACTTCTGATCAAAACAAAGTATAACGAAGAATTACAATAGTTACATAATAATAATAATTAAATATTATCATTTTTAATAATTATAAAAAGTATTTATTTGAAGAATTTTATTATTATTATATAATATATATCCACATTATTTTTTGCTCAATTCCTTGAGCGTGTTAAAAAGAACCATTGGACACGAGTCTAATATTTTCGACTTAATAACAAAAAATAAAATTCTATGAAATCAGTGATTTATAAAGATCTATGAGCTCAATATGTTGACTAATTAATCAATAAGCATTGATAATTAGCATTTGAATTATCCATAAATTATTATTATTTTTAAACATTAATATTTCAAAAATAGATTATCTGTTGCTACTTATTCTGTTTACTGTACAAACTCATTATTTTAGATAATTATTAATGTTTTCTGAATAATAAGTTTAATGGGTACAATAAAAAAATGTCAGTGTATCGAAATAAATTGAGTTACTTAAATTTTGACAAACAAATTTGTTGAAACGGCCCCATGTTCCTGTCTCCGATTTGATTAAGCACCTTAAACACGGCATTTATACAGATCTGAGACCAGATTAATTCCGTTCTAGGCTTTTACAAAATTTATTTTATGAGTGTTGTCATCTGTTACAATATAAATTCTTGTGATAATTGCCGAAATACAATAAACCACGGACCAATGATTACCGACGTTTCTATTTTTTCAGCGCCTAAAACGTTGTTTAGCAGACAGGCAACGATTTATGATTAAGTAGAGAGAGAAAATTTATCAAAGTTTCCACGGGAAGAAGATATAGCTGCCATTTGATTAATATCAGGCCTCACCTCTTCCTCGTGAGGGTCAACCTTATCAAATCTTCTGCGTCCTGGTCCAAGTTCATCTAAGTATACCTTACACATTCAATATTATTGACGCAATATTGCTTAATTTGGAATATTGATCATCTTTATCATTTAATTACTGGTTTTAAAACTGTAGTGTAGTATGTTGTAGCAGATTCATTAAATAATACTTTTATGAAGAGCACAACATTGAAACACTTATTCCGGATATCGTCCAGTTGAATCTTTCAGTTTTAGTTTAAAAAATTTAGCGATAATAGATAAGAAGAAAACCTTCACAGAATTGCAAGAATTTAACGTAATAAATTTCGCTGAAAAATAGATAATTAATAAATGCTTTATCCGGATTTCACCCTACAAGAATATTTATTTTTTATTTTACAAACAAATTATCAGAAAGTTCTCTCAGCTAATTACTAAGAGAGGTCTTGTAGCTGCGAGATTTCACTGAATTGTTAAAATGTAAGAGAATATAAGAAAATTTCTGATGAGTGGATAGGATTTTATAGTAATAGGATCATTTCCCGAAATATCATACTTTGCTTACTCGTTGTTTTATTAAATTTATTACTTATTTTAATCTGAATTAATTAATAAAATATTAAAAGAATAGCTCCTTCCAACTGTATTTCACGCCCAACAATTAACTTTGTTAATTTAATGGACAGAGAATTCCTTTGCTGATACGTACTTGTAGATTTGTGATTATTTACAAGTGTGTATAGATGACTTGATTTTGGATAGATATTATTTTTGACCTAAGGTATAAGACAAAATAATGTATGGTTTAATTTACTTCAAAGTTTGGTACGGTATTTCACAATACTAGGCTAGTGGCAATATTCTTTGGTATGTTAGTTCTACACATTAGGTTCCATATACGGATTTTTAATAACTTGTATATTAAACCTTCGTAAGTCTTTTTACTTTTGATGTTCTTAATTCTTTCACTGCCACATACAAATTCACGATAAATATCTAATGTCTGTATTTCTTGGTTGATCTTTTATCTATTTACCAATTAGCGTGCACATTTAACAGTTACAATTATTTTTCTAGGAGCGAGGTAGTATAGTGTGTAGCATAATGCTAGAGGTTTCGGGTTCAAATCCGGCTGTGGCAGATAAATTATATAAAATGTTAAAAGCTACGAATGGATCCTAAGGGATCAACAGCCTCTCCTTTGAGTCACCCAATTTCTATGTACATGGTGTTTGAGCCTTATCTTGGACAAATCCCTTACCCACAGAAACCTTTCTTAGTAACAGTTCAGTCTCTACCATGTACTGAACCCAAAGTCCTTCATGGGCTGTAGTCGTTAAGTATTTTTTCTATCAATCTTTATTATTAACGACTGATATAAATAACTTATATATACACCAATTGTATTAAATTGGTTTTTATCTTGGATATAGATACGAGTATATTTCAGATTTCCAACTATAGATGTACGTACTCGAATGCCGCCAAAGATCTTTAGTTATTAAGTCAATATACGGATATATGTACAGTCACAAATGACTAATGATTGAATGGTGCTAAAACATATTACTAACTATCATTATATCTATCTGAAATCAGGAGTTCCTAAGAAAAGCCTTTCAAGTAGAGTCAAGTAAGAACGTTTCACATATAAATAAATATAAAACTGTCCGGTCAGAGAACATTTTCTAGGAATATGATGCTATAAGAACAAACGAAAAAAATAAAGCAGTGATTTTACACAGTAACAGAAGGTGATGCCTAATAGGTTTAGATTATAATTAGTTATAACTAAGGTCCTGGTGTGACTAATTCCTTGAGACGTTTTCGCACACTGGCAGGATCCCGACACGAACATGCATTCACCGATCTCAACAACCTGTTTCATGGCATTTCCGGAACGTGCTTTATTTAGAATTTGAAATTAATTTTCTTCACAACTTCGCCTAATAGGATCTGTCTCTCCCGGTTATCTCGTCATCTTGGAATACCTTATGAGACATTTAGAACGGCGAAGGACTGCAACTGCCTTATCTATTGCAATTATTTTGCCTCAGTTCACTACTCAGGCATTTTTATGGAACTGATATAGATTAATTTATTCCGTAAATATTCTTGTTTTTTAAACAATCATTTCCTACACTGGATTCCATCAAAAGATTATGTATTTTTATATCCAGCTCAGCGTTATAAGCCACAAGGATCGGGAAAAATATCTTAATTACTAACTACTTAAGTAGTCAAAGGGAAGCGCAGTAGCTCAGTTCATAGGGTGCTGGTTTATTGAGCTCGAAGTCCTAAATATTCATGCAATGAACAACTGCGAGTCAACTTTGTATGGCGACCCTACCATAGCTCACTGTTCTCAATAAAACTGAGTATTTTTTTTTTAATTTCCTTAAATTCCCCTCGACTGCTGGGGCCATTAGCGATGACTGTTCTTCTTAAATGTTTTGAATTAACTTCGTGGTTTTTAAATACATCAGCGTTTTTAGTATTTAATTATATTCTTTGAAGGGTAAACATGTTTCAGTATTCAAATTTATTCTTTCTATTGGATACTTTTTAAATTCAGATAGATGCTTCACTGTAAGTTCTATGGATAATAAAGGCATAAAAGTACATGGATTGAGTCAGTTTTTTATATATGTGTGTGATTCTTTGCCTGCTTAATACTCATTCTTTTTTACGTTGGCTGTTTGGAGAGATCCAAGCGATGCTTTTAATTAATGGGGCTGGTTTTGCGGTGGCTCTTAGTTATTATAAAATTATAATTTGGCGTGTTCTATGCTAAATCTAGATCTATGCTAAATCACATCTTTATACAAGCGTTGGCCTGGAAACCGTATATTCCCTTTCAGCGGTAGTTGTGGTACAGGTTTTTAATTGTTTTTTAAGTTAATCTTATATATGAGGAACACTTACTCCTAGCTAATAGTATGTGATGTAGTGGCTAGCATAACAATCTTCTGCACTCGAGATCATGGGCTCGCAGCATGGCAGGTGGTTCTAGGATTTTTAAAATGGAGTAAAAAATCTTTGTATATGTCGTCCTTTGAAAGGACCTTCACTGGGGTCCCGAAACTGTACAATTTTAGGCACACGTTACTGTTCTCTATCCTAATTATACCTATATATGCAAAATTTAGGATTCCCACTGCAACATTGTTTGTAATAGCAGCATAGACTAACGTTAAATGAAAAAATAAAATAAAAAAAGTTTAGCTTTATTGGGCCCATTAACATGCATGATAAAAAGACGATGAAATGGCATTTTGAGCAGGGGAGAGGTATTGAAGTAGAGAATATAAAAAAAATTCCAGAACTGAAATAGAAATTTAAGTTGCAGTTTACCCTTATTATGGGGGAAAACCTGGTGGTAAAACGTGATCTTGGCAAAAATAGCATACAAACGTTGGCTTGGAAGCAGTTTAGTTCATACAAATTTTTCATGATTTTCAGTGGCGTAGCTTATAACAAATGACATAGAATTGAACGAAATAGAATTATTATTTGAACAGAATAGAATCTTCGAGACTCAACTGTTGGATCGTTTAAAAGATAAATGATGATGGAGATGACCATCGACGGACCATTCCATCGCAGCTGACAGCTACTGCTTCAGAAACCTTTCTCCGGCCATTTGTAGATCGTTTTGTAAGTCTTCAGCGTCCGAGGACCGACACCTTTCTAATCTCGCAGAAATTTCCCAGGCGGAATATGGAACTAATGGTCTGAGAGGTGGGTGGTTTCTCTATATCTTGCCGTCCATCTCGAGGACTCCTATTGTAGGAACGGGAGGAAAAAATAATAAGATCCTCGATCCGGGGTGATTTGTAGCTGCGGATCGAGAGTCAGTTCATAGCGCGGCCATTATGAACTGGCACAAAGGGACAAGGAGTCAATAGTCCGTGAAAAAGGTGTCTCTCTCTCGCCGTCGTAAATCCAGTGCTGCGGCCTGTCGACCTCCCAGGCCGGGAAAAAACGGAGCAGGCGTCTCTTGGTCTGCCACCTTCGGCTGATGCCGGGAGATAAGGCCCTTCGAAACTTCAGGCCACTCTGCATTCCTTATTGACGGCTCCGATCAGTTCTTCAAACATTTTATGTTTTGTTTTTCTTTTCTGACAGGTATATTTATTAGTCATTTACTTTTATATGAAGAAATGACCTGCTTCTATCATTTATGTTTCGGTTATTGTTTACTTTATTCGAACAAAAAAAGTAATAGTAAAAACACAACTAAAAAATGCGCTTTTGTAACTAGCGGAATTAAAAAGTATTACTTTTTTAGTTCACGCTGTCAGTTTTAAAAAATCGAGACTTCGTGTTATTAGCCATCCGAACTAAAAAGTAGAAAATAGATAACGGTCTAAATTTAATTAATTAGAAACATAACTAAACAGTACGAAAATTGTTAAATAAGTTTAAAATAAGAAAAAAATAATTTAAAAAAATTCTTTTTATTGAAAAAGGTGGGGAACTTACATGAGAACTATTTTCACAAATCTATTTTTAGCAGTACCAGACTATAACATATATAAAATAATTAATTGCCATGATTAACATCAATGATCACACGCCTTTTTTTACCATAAAATCATTTTTTTAAAATGTATTTTGGCCAAACTTGTAAAAAAAATCATTTTTATGAAATCCAGAAACACGCTGCTTAAAATTAATATGAAACATTTAATATGGTTGGTTATATTGATCATTATCCTTCTCGAGGTTAAATAAGATTACAATATCCAAATATCACTATAATATAAATTAATAAAATACATTTTTGTCTCTGTAAATTTGACATTATGAATAAAGCATATACATTTTTGGAAAAATTGTTGTTATTATTTTAAATAAATAATAATTAAAAAAATTAAAAATGTATTTTAAATAAATTATTTAAAAATAAATAAACAAATTAATGAACTTTTTGGGAATACATATAATATAATAAATTGTAATATCTGGGATTTCAAAAAGTATTATTTATGTTAATCTTTTATTGCAGAAATAAAAAAAATAAATACCAATGCAAATGAGTTAGTTATGAGGAAAATGCTCCAAACAAGAAGAAAGTTTAATTTATATTAAGCCGATCGATACTTGAGTACTGTGAAAATGGTATTAATAGTAATTATTTAAGTTCGAAATATGATTTTAAGGACTACAATATGATTAAAAAGAAAGTTCTTCTATTAAAAAAAAGCACATAAATGGTAAACAGGGAGTTATGGGATTTACTGTAACACTAATGATATAAACAAACTAAATAAAAAATAAAACCATATATTTCATTATCTTGCTTTGTACGTTGAACATCTGATTGATTCTAGAAACTTCATAAGTAAATATATAAACACCATAACGAATCTTAGTGTCATAATTAATGATAAATAAATTAATCATAATAAAAGTTCAGAGTAAATCACTTTTTAATTGCAAGGCGTGTTGGGTTGCCTTGAACCATTACGCTTTGGCCTAGTCCGAAAATATGAAATATGAAATTGAAATATGATCTCAACGACCTAGCTGTTTCTCAAATCCACGATTAACATGACCTCTATGTCTGGAAATCAAACGATTTAATGAATACTAAGGAAGGTTAATTTTCTAGAAGATGTATGATCCATTACATATGAAGCATGATCCATTAAAAGCTCATGAAGATACGATTGACTGTTATTATCAATTATGAAAGAAATTATTCATGCGTCAATTTATTACCAAAAAGAGATCGATTAATCGTTTTCGGTGGGCAGGTCATAGCTAGAATGCAAACAAATGCCACTCCGAAGATATTGATGACGAACCAGTTACTGGGACGTCGTGCAGTTGCAAGGCCAAGACTAAGATGGACGGATTGCGTAGAAAATAACGGCCAAGAAAGCTGGAGTGAACGGCTAATAAAAACAGCAAGCGATTGAAGAGAATACCAATTGGTATCGGAGGAGGTCTCGCTGCTGGTTGTAGAGCATAATAGTATAATAATAATAATTAAAATGTAGGTAAACTTATTTAATAAACATCCTAGTTTTTTATCGGTTGAGTAAAATAAATAAGGATAACAAACGGTATTACACTGGATTCTATGAAAACAATATTTTTTTATTATCCAACTCATCCACTAGGATTTGGAAAAATGCTATCTTAATTACTAACTACTTTAGTTAATGTTGAGCAGGGCAGCACAGTGAGTAGGGTGTTGGGTTAACTAGCCCAAAGATGATTATAAAGACGATTATTCTAAATTGGAGGCAAACTTTGGCGTGTTGTTGGTCATATCACTGTCTTAACCCAATAAGAATACATGGGTAAAGAAAGATTTCGAAAAGCCTCGCCTGCTAGAAGGGGATGAATTTAAAAGCAGAGTGGAAAAATCTGGCGAACAACTGAAAAAGTGTTTCAGGAAGAAGAAAAGTCAGAGAAGGTTGAACGAAGGTGGAGAGAGGATCAAAAGACACGTTCTAGTGAACGCATGAAAGGTTATTGGAGATAGAGAAAAATCCAGCAGAAGAAAGGGAAATAAAATTGCAACGCGCTGAAGTGGTTGATATTGTATTAAATTAAAAATAAAAAAACATCGCTAAGAAGTACCATTTATTAATAACCACTGATTTCTGTAGAACAGATACGATACTTAGAACTACACTTTGACGAACGTTTAACTTGGAATCTTCATACTTGACTGAAACGACAAAAAAACAGCACATCGTAGCAGGCTACTTCAACAATTATTAGACAAATCCTTTAGGCTCAAAATCATATACATACAAAATAATCATATACATGTCTATTATAAGACCTAATTTGGGTCCACTTACTCATCATATTCCTCCCGTATCCAATCCTTACAATCCAAAATTCTTCCTAAAATCATCAATTATTATCGACTACTGGTTATCATTTCCTCAACAGAATTCTTCAAGAAATAATTTTTTATTATCTTGCTCTCCTGCTGAAGACACCCTTCAGCCTGTAGAACAGCAACACTCAACTCAGCAATAACCGACTCCGCCTAGACCACCCAGTGCAGAGTGAGAGCGCCCAGTTAAGGAAAAAATATGGATATCCAAAGGGAGCTGAAAAAAAAGAAACAGTCCTCGGAGGCAGTGTTCCGTGAAGAGCAATATTGTGACACGTCCTAGCACAATGGCCGAGTCGCTGATTTAGTACCGAGTATTGTCGCAGCCTCTTCCATCTGCTACCAGCACACTTCATTTACAGCCATTCAACGATTAGTATATCCGCGAACCATTTTGTTTTATCGTCCGCTGGATATATTTACCAGGTCTACCTCCGAAAGGGATCATATATTATTAATAATAAGTTGTTCGTTTATAATTCAGTTTGACTGGTTCGATCGGATTTGTAGTTAAATATAGGAATCTCTGATTTTAATTTTTTTTTTATTGAACTTCATAACTGTATAGTACGAAAACAAAAAGTAAATGAAATAAATGATACAGAATGGCATGAGGTAAACCTAAGTAGAAAAACCACCCACTGGTAGCTTAATTAGAAATTATACTTAAAAGTTCACAAGGCCACCTTCTTTCAGACGACGCGTCGTCGCCGCGACGCTTGGAGCATTTTCGGGAATTGAAAAGGATGCTAGTGACTTATGGGTTTGATTGGGAATAAAGTTGATAAACCTTCAATAAAGAGGGTACTGATAGGTTCAGACCAAACCAACTAAAATGGGAAATTAATATAATTATGGATTACATTATTCGTAGCAAAGTAACATAAAATTAATATGGTACTCCCATAAATACAATTTGGGTATTTCTTTGTCAACTAAATATTTATATTTAATCTTTATTTATAACATTGGCACCGTTGTTGTTAATGGCATTTTTTCCTTAAAAGATTATTTTTTGTTTTTCTTTCATTATTGATGCGTAGGTAAACAGATTCCGTTTATAAATTATTATTTATTTATCATTATTTCTTGCTTGTTTGGTCAACTCCAGTGTACCTTTTTATCAGTCCATGGTGCTCCACAAGGGCTAACTGGCGGCTTTCATGGTAATCGATAGTTATTAATTAATTTATTAAAATTTTAATGTAATATCACCTACAACTATCATTATTAAACCCTCTCATTAAGAGGTCCAAGATATGAAAAACCCAATGGATCCTTTTTATGCTGTTGTTATGGCCATTAATTATAGTTTTACTTTTAATTACTCCTGCTTTAAATAGATCACAGCTGTCTACTTCCATCTGTACAATAACTGACAACTTAGGACATAATTGTCAGCCACAGAAATGGTTGACATCTGGTCTTCACGGGATGTAATGCGGTTAGCAGTGTTCTACAATTTATGCCCTGGGTAGTGCTGGGTATTGATTAGACTTATGGTTTAGTGTAACCAGATAGAATATTTCAATCCCCGATTCAAATCCTCAACGTTCTTATGGTATTCTGTATTTGCCAACTTATTTAAGCCAGGATTGGAAGTACGACAAACCAATGTCTAACCCACCAATCCTTTCCCTACTAATTTATGATTATGATCTAATATAGCCATGACTAACCGGTACTAATGTTGCTCTGTCAACTAGGACATCTCCAGATCTGATATAAGCGGGAGGATAATGTTCATTGCGGAGCTATCCCGGACAAGATCTCTGTGAGTTAGTGCACTGTAACGAGCTTCGGGTCCATATTTGGGCATTTGTTATTGCAAGGTTCATTGGGAAACGTTCGCTTCGTGTTGGCATCCTGGAAACGGTCAGCTGCTTGAGGATATCTTCATTCAGCCTTTTCCACGATTTAATGAAATGTTTTATATGATTGAACTCATGTTTGATGACTCATGGTTTTTATCTTAAGAAACTGAGGATAAATGTGAATAAGAACTTTGTCCTAGATGCTATTCCAACAATCAATTTCTATAAGAAAATTTCTACAATTTTGTTTATCAATATTGTTCATACCAGGATAGCTATGAATGAAATTGGTTAATCAGTATGTACTTAATTATGACAAACATTATTGTAATGGAACTTTTACTCAGCATACTATTGTTGCATAATAGACTTTACCATACTTCGTTTGAATTATTTATAGTAGAGGAGCGTTTCTTAGTAATACAGCGCTGCTTTGCCGAAGGTCCTGAGTTCAAATGACGCTGCTTGGTTGACTTTTATTTAATTTTTTACCCGGTGATCCAATGGGATTTAGGAGTCTCCTGGGGCCCACTTACCCTCTATAAAGGTGGGTACCCAAAATAGGAGGCGGGATCTGGCGCTCGACCTTTATTTATTAGACATCACACCTCTGCGCAACTGTTGTTTAGAAGCAGTACAGTCTCTACCACGTACCGAACTCAAGATTTGTAGTGGTACTGGTTATTTGTAGGAATTAGCACATTGTAGATAGTCCGTTTACACTTGGATGAGTGATATTAGTACTATATTATATGTTGTTAGTTTTTCAATCCTTTTCATCGTACAGTGTGTCAACCAGTAATAAAGTCAATATCAGTTCCTGCATTCATTGGCCTGTATGACAGTATTTCCTAGTATAAAATGACAGTTTTCGTTGTTATAATGAAAAGAAATTAATAATAAGTCATGAAAGAAACTTGTTTTTTATTTATTATTTACACTATTTTTAATTATTTATTTAAAAAAATACTGTATCATTATACCCATTTAGGATTTTGGATACAGGACACAATAGCGATTCTAATATTTCAAAGACAACGGATGTACAGTTAGGTACTTTGTATGAAATCGCGCACAACCTCCTAATTTTTCATAAATTAACAACTTTATAGAGGCTGTAGATCGCACGGGTCCATCAGTGGCTGTTAAATAATTTACTTATCACTGCCGGATTTGTATCCAAGATCTTCAGTAAAGGAATTCAGCGTTTTTCACAGTTAGTGGTACTCCTTTTGTATTTCTTCCCCCCACGAATCGGCCAGCAGGGACCACGCAAATATCACTTAAATCTTCTTCACACTCTCCGTCTTCCTTCTACTCCAATACTCTCTCATCTTCCTGGAATGTTCCTCTCGCTCCTCTTTCGTCCATTTTCTCCCTCGTCTCCTCTCCCTTCCTGCAAGAACTCCAACTTCTTTCAGTTTTTTCCCCAAACGCTCTCTATTCAAGCAGTGCTTATCCTTGATCTTTAAACTATCCAGCTCCTCTTTTATTTGTTTCACATAGCCAAATGTTTCCAAGGCGATCTTAAGGCCGCTAATGTTTCGGCATCCTTAAGAACGCCTTTTGTTTCCATCTAAGTTCCTAAAGATGCGTTCCTCTACGTATTGCGGCTGGATACTCTATTCTGAAAAGGCAAGGAATAGAGGAACTATATAGAAATCCTCTAGGGCTAAATACCCTAGTTGTATACATATCAGAATTATCTGACCCTAACTTAACATATATTATAAAATTGACTTCTTACAGAAATAATTACCCTTTTTTATATATATATATATATATATATATATATATATATATATATATATATATATATATATATATATATGAGGTACCTAATTTCTATATAAATGTTAAGTACTTTGGTTTTTTCTAAATTCAATTATAAATATACCGTTAATTATATGATGTGATAATAAGTTATTTTCAATTTCGTAAATGGACAAACATAAACAAAAAAAAACAGCATTTTATAAATTTAAATTTCAAATTTATCGCTTTGAACAATGACAGGAGGATAATTTTCGTGGAGCTATAAATCAAAAGTTCAATTTATTAACGGCCATCCTTCCGGAGGACATTTGCCTTTGAAAAGGTGTTGATGTACTCAACCTCTTGTTGTCACAGCCGCTGAAGATTTATCGTAATGTCCTCTCCGCTAATGGAGTCCTCCATCTGCCCAAAGTAAACTTTTTTAAGAGTAACTGGGACGAATATCGAAGTTCTTTACTTTAATGGATTTTTGACATCCAAAGTAATAACACTTTATAAGAAGTCATTGCTGGTTGTAAAAAGGGTCTAATGCGCCCTAGCTATGGCAGAAAAAACAGCAATTCTACAGACTGTTCTATTAATTAGTTAATTAATTATCAATCAACAATTATTCTAATAATATAATAACTTTTCTGTGCATTCCTCTCGAAATAAAAATCGAACTCAAAAGGACGTCTGTATCAACCTTGTAGGAGAAATAGTGTAAGATATAGCTCCGCACTTGGAATAAATAACTTTAACTTGTAAGATCTGGTGACTGTATTGTAAAATCTGTATGAAGATGTTAGAAAAATTCCTTTGTTATTCCAATAATTTTTCCTTCGTAAGGCAAGTATAATATCATCCTCGGCTTGTGCGGTCAGGGAAAATTTAGGACTCCATCTGTAGTATTATCAGGTCAGATATACCTAATAGTATGAAGTGACATTAAATAAATAATCAAATAAGTATATAAGCTCATCAACGAACCGACCTCACAATGATGTTTAATCATCTCATTTACAAGTTTTTTTAAAACCAATTTCTGCGAAAATATAGAAAGCGAAACTTTAGCGAGGCTTTACTCTTAGGCTAATTTTATATTTCATGCATAAATCCTGTTCCGTGTTTAAGATATATCTTCTAAATGATATAATTTAAAAAACAAATTAAAAAACTGTACCAATTCAATCCATGGAGGGTATTGGAACAGGTGATACATTATTTCTAAGTCTACGGTTGTGCCAACCCTTTATGTTTTGGTTTTGGTTGAGACAACCCTATTATTTATTACCGCCATATTTAGCCTGTAAATACTAGGCTCCAATTTTATAGGACTGGGTAAGCCCAGGAGAGTCTCCAGTCGACACATGGATGTTAATTTATTCTTATCATGGCTGATTATTTGTATACGCTTACACCACGAGTTTAATTTATATTTATTTTATCTTTGCGAATCTATGTCATTGCGAAATTTTTCAAATTCAACACACACAATCATGGTTATGTATACCATCGATGTTATCTGATCTGGTAGGAACCGAGCCGACACCTAGAGGCGGTCAGAGGTCGCAGGCATCGGCACCGGAGCAATTAGCTTTAGTTAACCAATAGGAGAAGGAGGAGAGGTCTGCTCTTAGCCAATCCCTGAGCAGGTTTCATCTTCTCTCAGGATGATTTATATCATAGGAGGCATCTACATCTGGGCCCGTGATATATGATACTTTCACAAATCACTGGCACTGTTTTCATATGGCTAAATGTCTTTTGGCGTATTTCATAATGAGGCACCTGTATTAGTGTAAACATGTAATCATGGACTAATATTATATTTAATAATATTAGTAGTAGGATATTTTTTCCTGTTCGGAAGAAAACCTATTGATTGTTTCCGATTTTCCTATACTTTTTTAAATAATTTATTTAACCCATTGGAGAGTTAACGCACAAGTAACTTCTTAATTATACATATATAGTTTTAGGCTTGAAATTACTCACTTGAGGTACATTTTTATGTAATTAAATTTTTTTCATACGTTTAGTACGTAAAAAAAGTATGGCTTTGCTAAGAGTATAAAACATAAATTAAAAAAAAGCTGTTCTTGATTGATTGTACTGTTTCTTTGAAAACGGTTTTGCAGGAAGATGATTTATCCTAGATCATGCTCAGCCATCTGCCCTGCCCCCTATTTTGAGTAGCAACTTCACAGAGGCTGTGTAAGCCCCATCCCAGTCTGTTAACAACAAAATATAAACAAAGGTGAGAAAAATTTAGTTAATAAAAAAGGAACTGGATTTATTTTATTACAATTACATAAAATTAATTTAAAATTGATCTAAATTTTCTCAAAGATAAAAATGTAAGAACTCACATTTCTTAATGGAAATGAGATGGTACGTGTAAAAGGTTTTAACCCGGACTTAAAAAATAAAATCTAAAATAAATTATTGACAAAAAGCATTATACTCCACTAGAGTGATTCTGTAAACAAACCGTGAATGTAACACTGTTCCCCCAAAAATCGAGGGAGGATGCTTTAGTTCTAAATTTGTTGCAAATACTATAAAAATGATGCCTGAATTACCGAAAAACTGACTTCAGAATCTGGACAGTATTTTAAAAACTTAAGGTTTTATTTGTTCTTGTTGGCATTTTTTTAGTTGTATTTTTATAGATTTTAATAAAAATTTCTGTTAAAATAAATTTCAAAACTAGTCAACTGTATTATATATGAGAATTTTAAATTGATAAGACTTGTTAATTTTTTAATAGGTTTATTTGTAGCTCACGTTTGGTAAAAAATGTATATTTATTTATAAAAAATATAAGTCCTGTATATTTGTGTGTGCATGTGTTATGTAATAAGTACTTACAATGATTATAACGATTATAATGACTACAAAGATATTTCAACTACAATTATTTGTTTTAAAAAAATTAGTTATTATCCTAATAATAAGTATATTTTTGTAAAATAATGTGCGGTCATTACTCCATATATCCTTATCACAAAAACTGATTTTACTGTTTTTAAAAACAGTAAAACATCGTCTTTTTTAATTGTTTGCATTTTTAAAATTGTTTATAGTGATTGATAATATGGAACGTACAGATAAAGTTGAATTAAGAAGCTGTAGTTTAACCCTTTCATGCCTACTGTAGCCGTTTGGCTACAACATCTGCTATGTACTCCTGTTAGCGTTTTAATGCTCAGTGTAACCATTATTCTACATCAATAGTTCCAAAATATGCCACAGATTGCAGCACAGGCAAGCTAGTCTTTCTAACCTCAGTTTGGACGGATTATTGGATTACTTAAAAAAAAAAATGGTAGGCGAAAAAATTGAAAACAAACTTTTTATTGTTATTTAGGCCATTTTTAACAGAAAAAGTCAAAGGAGATATTTCTTTAATTTTACTTTGAAACTTTGGGAATGAAACAGTTAAAAATATGAATAGCTTATGAACTTGAAGGGAGGATCATTAGAAAAGCTACTCCTGAGTCATTAAGCGACCATATCTTTTGCTTATTCATTGACTAATAGATCAAGAATATTTTATGGGATGAGTGTTCCCTTTATTAGGGATTGCTAAACGAAGGACGACTCTGTGGAAGCTATTGACGAAGGAGAGAAGGTAATACGGTGGCTGGATATAACTCATCTTCACCGCAGGGCTGCCAAGGACTACCTGGAATAAGTTCTCCAAGTCCTTTCGTTTATTTCTTTTACACTTAAGGTAATAATAATGAAGAATGGGTGAATTTATTGATGAAAGCTAGACAGTAATGCACGCTCCAAGAAATAACGTTGTAGCCGGCATTGACGTTGTACATTCCTCAATTCATGAACGCCACGGTGTTAGGAAATATATTTCATAAAGGCAAGCCAATCATTGAAAAGCTTTCCCGGTATAATGATAGAAAACAATCAATTGAAAGTAGAGCGGTTCGCCATTCTTTTTGAAAAGGGAACATTTTCGGTTAACGTTTTTTTGTTTGACTTAACCCATTCATGACCGATTGCACACCGTGTGTTGATTTCCGAGGCTATACGACGGCCTGAACACCGTGTGTGCAATTACAGTAATGTGCAATTAGCAGTTATTCTGAGTAATCTAGTCGTCGAAATAAGATTCTTCTTCAACTAATGAATTTTGTAAAGTACAAACAAAATTTGGCATTGGTTTTACTGTGTACCAAAAATCTAAAAACTATTTTTTTTATTTTTATAATTATTGGTCAATTTTTTTATTTTTAAATATTTTTATTTTTAAAGAGAAAAGATAGGCCCTCGGCCTGATTTGGTGACTCAAATGGTAGGGAACTGCCACGGAGAGACAGAGGTTCCGGGTTCGAATCCAGGCCGAGGGCCTATCTTTTCTCTTTAAAAATAAAAATATTTAAAAATTAAATAATTGACCAATGATTATAAAAAATTATAATTTGAAATAGTAATATGACGTAAGTCAATAAGATCCTAAAATTAAATTAATGTTCAAAGAACTTTCGTTATAGTGTATTCATCGCAAAAATTGCGAGAACACGAGGACATGGGATCGGAAAAGAGAAAAGATTTGTCCTCTGCCGGCAGGCGGCCTTAGTGGCTCAAATGGTAGGACACTGTCACGGAGAGACAGAGGTTCCGGGTTCGAATCCCGGCCGAGGGCCTATCTTTTCTCTTTAAAAATAAAAGTCTATAAACTATTTTTGAAAAAAAGTGTTTATAAATTTTGTAATGCTGTATTTTCATGTTACCTTACATTGCACACACAGTGATCAATCCACTCCACGCAATAAAAATTTTCCGAGTTGTGCAATGATCTTATTTATGTGAATTCACATACGAATAGGGTGATTTCCATAGCAAACATTTTTTTAAAAATTAAAAAAGAGCAATATAAAGAAGAACAAATTTCGCTCCTTGAACCGTGTTCGAAAAAAATCTTCGTTGTGCTGAGTTGCCGCTCCCAAGGTCCCTGGTTCAAATCCGGCTGGGAGAGATAATTTACTTCATTTTAACTTAATTTAAAACCTGGCAGTTGAGTGTGATCTCGAACGAATTACCTCCCTCCACAAATGTTGATCTAGAACCGGTACAATCTCTACCACCTAGCGAACCAAAGAACCTTTAGCACCTTGACCATGGGCTTATATCACTTACCGGCTAAGTCGCATTTTTTTATTTGTGGTGGATGAATTTAAAAAAACATTTTTTTGCTTAAAAAAGACTACTAAAAAATATTTCATGAAATATGAAGTAGAATCACAGATATGTGAGTAATTAATTAATTCAATATGTCACTATTCTAACAGGGAACTTGAATATCAGAATTAACATTTGCTAAGGTTATTTTTATGTACCCAATTTTTTTTCCTAGCCCCTTGGCGTTTATAATTCTGTTGAAAATAAAATAGTAACGAGAAAAAGCATCTCTTTTACTGGACTAGGTGCATTTTAAGAGGGGAAATGTGAATAGGACTTTCTTGATTAATTAGATGGTAGGAGTGGAGTTCTAGTGATTGGGCTCACTAGTTCTGTCTGATTGGAGTTAGTAGTTTACTCAGTCTAGGTTGAGTGTCTGTACATGTGTTTGCCAGCGCTGAGGTCGGCCAGTCGGTGTAAGTGCGTTGAATAGTGGGTCCGTGCAGTGTTGGAGGCTATCAAAGAATTTCATAAGCCTCCGTGTGATGAGGTCTGTTACCGCCTGTATCAAAATAACAAATAAATATGTTTATATGCTATGTTTAACGAGAATAACGGCAAAAAAAATCTTTCAACATATACGTATCTCGAGTCGCCTTTTGATTTGAATTCATTTTTGGAATTCTTGTTAAGTATTTTTTTTTGTGTGCAGTTTTGCTCATTAAATAAAACAGATAATCACATTTATTTATTCTTCTTACTCATTTTTAGGTACATACTCCAAGGAAACCGTTTTACGAATTCGCCAACAAAAGTTTTCTTCTCTTTTTTTCCCCAGCCCTTTTAAATAAAAAAAAAATGCTTGAAGGGGGTAGAAAAAACACTTATCAATTGTGATAATTACAAATCATGAATTTCGTTACCTAATTATCATTTTTGAAGAGATTTTATTTGCTCAAACTGTGGGCCTTATAAACGATTTTAAAACTTAAACAGTCTGCTACAGATACTCGCACTGACCTGAATGCGAATGGGTGTTTTTAGGAATAGAAAATAGAACCTGAAGGGCTATTTGTTCTACCTTTCAATTAAAAAACATATTATAACTACTTTTTTGGAATAACCCAGTGAATAATAATTAATTAATATCCTCGATAAGAAGATGAAAGGGCTAGGAGACAGCGCGGAGTAGAAATTGTCCCAGGAGCGACCCCCGACCCCCGACCCCCGCGATCTCTCCTGCTCATCTCATTAGCTATGACCCTCCGGTTAGAACTATTTCTCTTTAACGAGCCGGTTTCGAAAACGCTGCGAGGTTAATGCCACAATAGGTTTGAGGGCCACTCCCGGGTGAAATCTTACCATCATCTGTCCCCGGTCCTTCTGCATTGCGATAGAAAGTTTGTTAACGATACTATTCACAAACAGGTATCTTCTCATTGTCAATAGGGTATTAATATTTAAATTGATATGTTATTAATACTCTTTGCTGTATTACTTTCCATTACCGAACTATCATTGGTTGTTTTCAACGGTATTCGTTTTACGTGTTTTAGTAAGTTATGATATTTTCGTGCATATGAATAGCACTGTACATAAGTAATACTTGTTCGGTTCTCTCTTGTTCCTGGGTTCGAAACTGATAATCGTAGATAAGCTTAAATTTCAAATTGGAAAGAAATTTTAACATGCGAAATTCTAACAGTTCTGACTTTTTTCAAATATTTCTTAAAGCGCGTATTAAATCACCAGTTCTTCCCATTTGTCTTTTGAGCCTCCCAAAAACAAAAACAAAACAGTTCAATTTAGAAAATGATATATCACTCCTTCAAAAGAACAACGTCATAACTAAATAAACAACTAGTTTTTCAATAATGGTATTTGATAGTTCCATATGAGATGAAAAATTAAAAATTTGGGTAATGGTAAAGCAAAGTATTCCTATTTTAATGATGAAATTTAAATTTTTTTGTTAATCAATAGAAAATTTTGACACTTAAAAATAAGATTGGAACTTATTTTATTATGACTTGTTATTATTCTTAAAACTTCAAGTTCAAGTATGAAAGAACGTGGAAATGGAATATCAGATATGTTATTGCTGATTTAAAAAACTTCAACCAATACAATTGGACCTGACTGCTTAACTCAATGATATCAAATTTTGTTCTATAAACAAATATTGTTCTCAATGAGTTTTGTCTTGGTTCTAGTGAAGGAGCGATATCTCTGAATAGTGGGTTAAAAATGATATCAAAGTAACTGTTTTTTCAAAATTCGTTGTTCTCTTATTATACTATTATGCCAGAATCTCAGACCTTGTTTTTAACCCCGTACTTTTGGAATAATAGTAGATAATGCAATTTAGTTTTACTTCGTTTGAATACTACTGGTTGATAGTTTCTCTACTTGCCATTATATCTACAGCCCCGGTTAAGTGGTTAAGACTGATTTTCTCCAAAATGATTTTTCTGTGCTTAGAGAAGCTAAATCATGTTATTTTCGTAGTGAATAAAAGGTTAAGTCAGGCATTGGCTACAAATGAGTTATTGCTTATATTTCAACTGCATTTGAAGCCCAAAGCTACTAGTACCACCCCATTATGCTACTCTCAATATAGTTGATTAGTTCTGGACAAAATTTGAATAAACCACTTATTCACCTGGGCTGAAGATATATCATTCATAATATTTACTTTAACTATTTCACACAGTCGTAAGTGTCAATAAAGACATTTTTTTTTCTAGTAGTATCAGTGGTTAGTTTCTCTACTTGCCTTAATCTCGGGCCATTGTATATCTTTCATTCTATATACTTGATGTATTATTATTATTATTATAAAGTTGTAAATTTAAATAAATAAATCTTTTAAATATGCTATACTAAGATATTATTGTTGCTGAATTCCTTAAGAACACTTTCATGATATTTCAGAGCCTTCTTTTTTTTTTTTATCTATGAGGTATTATATTTTTTCTTGTTTCTGCCGGAAGATTTATTGATCCATATTTAATTAGTGAAATGACGTTATAGGCCTATAAAATAAATATAAAAAGCTGAATCTTATATTCCGTAAAAGAACACCCTGCGTAGATCGACCCTTAGGGTTTCTTCGACCCGATGGCGGAGGTCACCTTCCTTACGTAAATGCGGCTTCTTGAGGACACGCAGGGTGCATAACAAGTCCTCTCATCCTGGAGGCAGATGCTGTGCCTGGAGAAAGCAGCTTTCCAGCTTCTAGGATTTGTAGTTGGTCGCTGAGTGATGACTCTCTGTGTGCGGAATATATGAGCTCCATCTTCCCATGCCTAGGACTTGTTCCTCTCCAACGTTTGCGAATTTAATTTGATTCAGCATTTCGTAAGATGGAAGATCCCTGTCGCAATAGAATTAAGTATTCAACAGTCCGTGAGTTTGGAGAAATATTATAAATCTTCAGCCTTGATGCTGGTTGGCACCACTCTTTTTGAATTCCTTGCGATGGAATGATTTTCCGGTCTTAAACGTTTAGTTTTATTTAAGTTTGAAATGTAATAAAGGTTACATTAAAATCCATTGATGCAACTGAACGTTGTGTTAATAACTTTTGTTCAACCCGTCTGAAATTTTCTTCACGACTTATTTATCCCATAAAACCCCATGATTACTGTTTTAGAAAAGCATAATAATGCATTATAATAACGTGAAAAGTATCAATTCAATCTATATAAATATAACAATAGCCATTGCTACTTGTGCAGTTTTATTGCTCTGAGGGTCCATCTCAGAAAATCGTTTTGCAACCTCACAGAAGAAAGAATTACCTACAAAATCATATATACTATAGATAGAAAAATACTTAGGAATATAATGTACCATACAACACCCTATAATAATACAATTATTTTAAGACTCCTTTTTCTTTCCACCTGTTCAATTTGATCCCCAATCACGATATGACAAAAACAATATGGGACTTTTGAATTCGGGCCTATTATTTATAGAAGACTTTATGTTGCCACAATAGTTGAGTAATGAACTCTTTGGGATCTGCAGACTCTTTAGGGCTCATCCCGCCTCAAAGAGGTGGACACCTGAGGGAAATAGAAGGAAAACTTGGCAATTGAGCATGATTTCAGACTAATCGTTTACCTACACAAAACGTTGCATTATCAGAAGAAACAGTAGAGTATTTACGACACTTTCTTTTTATGCAGGCGATATCACTGATAAGGGGAAAGCTTATAGCTATCTTGTAACCTTTGATGGGTTTTTGTAGGTTTTCCGTTTGTATGTTATAAGTCCATGAAATATTTTCTTATGTCAAAACTCCTAAAAAGAGGCGCTAGTGTAGGCTACTGATAAGTATAAGTAATCCTATCAGTGGCGCCCTCATAAGAGGAAATATAGTGTCTGTCATGTAATGAACCCACCAGCAGTGGGTTGCAGTGCGACAGGCATTTTTTTATTTCGCATTTCAATATCTATAACTCCGTTATTATTTATATCATTTTAATGTTTTTTACTCAAGGTATTTTTTTCGAACTTGGTACGGTCGGCTGCCGTGCAGGAACTGCTAATTACCGACGACTACTGGCTACGGGAGGATTGCTAGAGGCAGAAGAGACAAAGAAGTTGCCTATCCAATCGAGATCTGCCGATCCCTATATAGTCCAAGCAACATCTCATTAGGCAAAGAGTTGTTAATTAAGCTATAGGCCAGGTCACGGATCCCCAGCCGTGCCCTGCCTTATCGATCTTATGTTATGCGATAATCACTCCTATCACATTACAAGCAGTTGTCTTCTTGTAATACTAGGTCGTGAGTATCCCGAGCTGATAGTCTATTGAGATTTAGCCTGGTTTATTGTTATTGTAAGGCGGGTGACGGGAGATGGTACACGCTCCTATACGACACGATCACTCTGCCCCCGCATTCCGTCGTCCTCCTGAGCATTAGCATCCTTCTTTTAACGGTCTCCTCAGGCAGTTTTTACAACCGCGCTATCCTCTGTGATTATGCCGGGACGTAATTATGCCACGAACACGATGTGTCCTCCCCTGAGTTATCCGCGTATTCTCCCACAATTGTTGAGAAAGTTCCTTTCGTAACTTCTACTCTTCCGCTGATAACATCTCTGCTTGTTTGGATTCTTTCACCGGTCTCTCTATTAGGATAAAGTGCGGAGGTAAATTCGGAATAGGTTATTGACATTTTCTTCAGTAGCTGAGTATCACGTCTGAAAAACAAATGTTTTGTAAAAACATTTTCTTCTTTCACACTTTAAAAGTTGATTCTATCAAGTTAAATTTTGTTTTCGTTGAATTTATAACCACATCAGTCTTATATAAAAAATTGATACTCAGACTATTTCTGTTACTACATGCAGGTACTTTGTGTCTATTGCTATCGAACAGATATTTACCTTTTTTTTTTTTTTTTTTGTAATACCTTACTGTGCTGTTTATTTTAGATTAATTATGTAACAGATGTGTTGCTATCTTCATTTCTCATTAAAAAAGTGAGTTGAAGCTAAATCGTTATTTCTGTTTACTATTTTAATAGTTATTGTTTCATAGCAAAAGCAAATAAAACATTGTGACATGAGCCTTTCTATATTTCCTACTATATTCAAATACCCGCGCTCCTCCGACTGTTCCTATTTCGGAACCAGACAGGAAGAGACCTAGCAAGACCGAGCCCCGGGACGCAAAGAGGCAAGACCACCCAGCCTGGAGATAAAGGCAGACGTACACGAGGAGACGCTTTAGAAGCCCTCATTGGAGCTAATGCAGAGTGGCCATTGAGCGGGAAAGAGATAGCAGACAATGGACACCTCCACGGGTTCTGTCTCTGCCTCTTGGGAGTGCTCCTTCTGCGATAGAGCATGTTCGGCTGTTCATCAGTGTTTGGGCTACTTGAGGTGCTGCAGTTCGCCATACAGCTATTGCTTTACAATCAATGAAGAGGACATTGTATAGCTGCAATCCTATCACAATACACACCTCGTATCACATCAACTACTGCAGTTTATTTCATATACTGTTAAAAGCGCCCATGTTGGGGTTAGAGTAAAAAACACAACCATAAAATAATTATAATGCATAGGTAAATTGAAAATTCCAAACAATGTTCTAACATATTTTTTTGTACAGCTTTGTTTTAATTCTGTTTTTGATTCAGACAGTTTTTATACTAGACTTTGTTTTTTATTTTTATATCATTATTACTCCTGGATCCCCATACTCGTGACCTTCGAGCCCTGAAGAGGACCTTCAACGTTAGTCGAATCGTTACCGTTTTAACAATAAAAAAAATTATTAAAAATATTAAGATATTTATACTATTTAACATATAGTTTACTGTGGGAAAACAATAGTTAGGAATGTATCAAATTGCCACTGCTACTTTTTTATTTTCAGGAAGAGACCGTATAGGAAAACTAAGCAGTGGGAAATAGATTTGTAGGTATTTACTATAAGAAAACACTTATTAGGAACAATGTACTTTATTTGCTTACACCATGCGGTCTGATCACAGCTTCTTATTCTCGAATGGTTATTCGAGGTTACAACTTATAAATAGGTCCTAGTACAGAGATATAAGAGATTATGTATCTTAGTGACTTACTATATTCAAACAATACTTGGTACCTCAAGTCCCTACAGATTTACACTGTGTGTTTTAGTACTGAACATCAAAATTCATCATAGAAAATAAAAATACATACAACTTATACCTTCAAGGACAACGATCCTCAAATTAGAATTTCCAAACCTTGCAATGAACTGCATTTTGAGTTGAAAGTTAAGCAACGAGAATAAACGTTTGATGCACGGCGTGCAACATATACCATTCCGCAAATCCGGCTGAAACTCAAATAATGGAGACTAGATTGTACTACGAATAAATCGCAATAATTTTTAATATTGAACAGTTAAATTAGGAGTTAACGTAACGCTGAATAATACTTTTGTGTTTATAATGATTTGAAGCCCAGATTATGAGGTAGCAATTAGCTAATTTGGCTAGATGGCCAAATGTAATGTTAATAGAGACCAAATTACGTTCAGAATAGATACATTGATTCCTTTAAATGATTGTGATATTGTGCAAATGAGGCGGAAAATGGTTACAGACTTGCCTTTTGCCAACCAGAGGTCAGAGAGGGCCTTGAAGGAGTCGGTGCTTCCGGAAACCGTACAGAAGTCGAGGAAGCAGCGTACACAGAAGGCTACCACCGTTGGCAGGTGACACAGGCAACAATTGGGCCATGCATCATGTTGCCGGGAGCGAGATGGAGCCAAAGATAGCCCTTCGTATAAAAGCCTATAAATAAAGGGAAAAGATAGTCTATCTCCATAGCGGAGACTTATAGGTCCACCTGGCAAATTGTCCTCCTTCTCTATTGTATACAAATTCACACCTAGCCGATCCCAGATTGTACTTATGCATGTTGGGTCTAATGGGGTACCGCCGTCTTGGATACTCCGAGAAGATCTCGTTCGTAAGTATCTCGTATCCGATCTGATGCTCGTGCCAATGCCCTCACGAACGATTCAGAATCGGAATCGGAAACGTGGGTCCTTGTAAGGTGTAAAATACTTAACGTAAGGTACGATTTCCACACAACTTGAATAAGTAAGAGAGTAGATCGAAATACATTCACTGATACCTAAGAAGTAGGGAAGCAAGTAGAGGTGTACTGACTGCGAAATGACAAAACATATCTGATAACTATTAGAATGCAAATAGAAAAATAGAAAAACAAACCCTAAAGTCTCTGAAACATAAGTAAAGCTGCTAACTTCGTCGATTTAGACATCACTAGGACATAAACCAAAATAAAAGTTAACACAAATGATGATCAAATGCAGCACATCGACATCATAGACTCATCAATCAGTGACAATAACTTAACACTGAGACGTTCCTTGAAACACCGGTATTTTCCAGAGTAGAGAGCTTTTTTTTTTGAAGTTTTCTATTTGCATTCTAATAATTACGAGTATCTTACGTCTTTTTGAGTTTTAGCTTTCTTTAATTGAAACCTTGATAACATTACTGTAGATTTCACAGTATTAGAGTACAATAGGCGATTTGTCAGAGATCACACTGAACATCCAGTATTTTCCTACAAATAATGGTACAAACTTCGTAATGACCCCAGGAGGGATTGGAGATCCCTTATGATCCATTTCTGGTTGTTAACAGATTTAATAAATGTTCAAATACTGTGGATGGCTTTGAATCCGTAAACTTCAGCTCCGCTATACGGTATCAAACTGAGCTCTATACATTAGTAACATCCCATTGCTTAAATTAAAAAATAGAATTAGCGATAGCGAAGACAGATTTAGAGACGATATTTATTTTAAATTACAGTTTATGCTTTTGATGTATTGCGTTGCTAACTATGGATACGTTGAGTTTCGTGGCTGTGAGAAAAACACTGGAATCTCTTGGAATCCTGCTTTGCCATACAGTTGTATTTGTTAAAGCTTGGTTCGAATATTCCAAGATTGAACAGGAATATCGTTCACAGTTTATATATTGTGTACTTATTTAGTTATTATGTATAATTGATTGATCTATTTATTTTTAATTGATATAAACAGATATTTTTCTCAATTTGGTATAATGTTAAGTATACAAAAAGGTTTACGAAACCTTAATCAAGTTTAATAACATATTTTCAGTTAATATATTCTTTGGTTTCATAAGGTTATGTTACAAAAAATCTCCAATTATTAGTTCGATCCTGACTTTCAGAACGATAATAATGATAATCTGATATAAACATAATTATTAATAATAATTATTATAGCTAGAATTGGTTTACAGTGCTCATTGAAGCCTCCTAATATGTATAGTATGTTAATGATGTAAAATGTAAGTTAAGAAAAAAAAAATTGTAAATCGTTTCGGGTTTGGAACTTCGGTTCGGTAGACCCTTTATTTTATATACATACATACACACAGACACACCCACACAAACACGCACACACACACACATAAATATATATTTTATTTTAAGATGAGTTTCGAGAAGATGAGAACTGGTCGTTATGTGAATGATGAGTAAGCCATATTATGATTGGAAGTCCTGTTCCAACTGCTAATTATCCTGATTTGGATTTGATTTATGATTGGCCATCAGCACAAGGCAAGCAGGATGTAGCGCAGGATCTTAAAAGAGAGTTATTGTATTGTTTGCTACATAATATTGTGTTTTTGATTGAACTCTTCGCACACTTCATAATATATATTCGCGTGCTATTGTAATATTCAATAATGCTGATTCACTCATTTTAATTTAGTATAGTATAGTATTGCACAGTCAATCACTAAACATTTTGAATTTATAAAATAAAAATTGGTACTTTGTATTATTTATTTGATATACTGATTAGTTTATAATTTAAACGTTTTATGTTTTATATTTTTACTTCGTTGGGTTTTTAATGTACACTTCGTATTTTTTGCTCGGTATTATTACATCTAAAAAAATAAATTTAATTTAAAAGAGTTAATTAGTATTTATACATATATTATTGTCAAATTATCTATTCAGCAGTAATTTTCAGTAAATGAATTAATAAAATATATATGCTGGATAAAAAATTAAAGAATTAAAATACAACATACTATTTTAATGTTTTACAGTGCTGCAATATTTACATTTTTAAATAATTGCTTATAAAACGATCTTTGTCTTAATTAATTAGATTTTTAATTTTTATGTTTGAAGAAAGCTTACTTTTTTTGTAATTGTCTTTTTTTTTTCCTTTCAAAGTAACCCTTTGAAAGGACCGTTTATTAATTGGCACATTCCAAACTTGAGTATACTATGTGCCTTTTAAATTCATTTTTACAATAATTAACCACAATTTGATAATTGTAGCACATATACAAAAGACATTATTATCTACATACTGTTACAAATTAACAAAATTAAAATTACAATAATTATATAATGATTATCTATGTTTTACATTGTATGATTATTCTTAAATGGATGTCAACTTTTCAAAATCGCTACTATAAATAAATTTAGTGAATTCTGGTCGATTTATATTATATAGGTCTGTTCAGCAACTGGCCAAACTTTCCCTCTTAATATTGTGGAGATAATTAGTTTTGACCTTTGTCCTTTATACATTTAGCAGTCATATATTATGTTTTAAATGTCTGTTCTTCGTTGTCAATTGAGCAAGTACTGTCGTTGATTATGTGAAATCTGTGTAAGTATGATTTGGTATGTCCACGTTCTGTTAAAACCTGAATTAGTTTGTAGTTTGTGGATTTAATTAATTTGTAGTTATTCTTTGCTAGTTTTGGAACAAACCTATGCAAACTAGGAGATTTATTTGAATTAGTCCACCGTTCATTCCACCTCATAATTTATTCTTCCATAATTTTGAATTTTATGAACGAAATTGGTGTTTTTTAAAAAAAAAGTAGAATTATCACTTTGTGCTGCCTCTTTTGCTAATTTATCCGCTATCTCATTGCCCTCAATACCAAAGTGACCCTTTACCCATATTATTTTTACAGAGAAATTTAGAAGCCTAAGTGTGCATAAGTTCATTCTGATATTCCAACCCATTTACACAAAACCTCGACAAATTATATACCTAAACCTTCCTGGTGTAGCAATTGAGTTTATCTCGAACAAACGCGACCGAGGACATTGTTTTATAATATGTATAGATTTGTTCACTACGTCTATTTCTGGTCTTATGAATATGCTTATATTCATTTTCTCATTTTTTTTTTGCTAAAATAGTCCCTTAATTAATATACACCCTGAAATAATAAATAAATAAAACACTAAAAGATTCTAAAGAAGTCAAACCAATAACCAAACCTGTAACTCATTTATACAATATTTCGGAAAAATCCAAAACTCATAAAAGGAAGCAAGGTGACTCAGTGGTAGAAGCCGAAGGTCCTCTGGAATCTGTAGCCATCCTCGGGTGCACTCAACCTCTGCAAAGTAGGTACCCAAAAAAAGGGGAGCATAATCTGGGACAATTCCTTCCCCGTACAACTATTATTTTAGAAACGTTAGGTGTAGGCTCTACGACATACTGAACCAAAGACTCTGCATGATTAGGATGATGATGATTAGGATATATAAATATGTATTATATAATTAAACACTGTTGAAAATAATCTCTACTTTATAGTTGTTTATTATAGTAATATATTTGCGCCTGAAATAAAATACTTAAACAGAATATCCAGAACTATCAGATAGAGTCTGACGGAGATTAATTTATAACATTCTGGCTCAGCTATCTGACATAATTCGTTGTAAATTATCTTTCATACGTTCTTGTGTGGCATATCTTTCCCAAAACAGTTTCACCTCTGATTAACATAGCGTGTGAAGGGGAAGAAACTTAATTCAATAAATAAACAGTTTATCCCATCGATGGTAAAATGTAGGCAATAACAGTAATTAGCGATTAATAACAGTTTATTTAAATTATTGCTAATAGCAAGGTGCCGGAGAGATTTGGATCCTTAGGTGTTTATCTTGTGCGTTGACTTGAAGCACCGGTTCCTGGCATATGTATTCCGGCTTTTATCGGGGCCGAATTCGTGATTAACAGGCCCTTTCGGTTCTACTTTTATAGTGACTGTAATCCAAGGTTAGCTTTCAGTTAGGTCAATTAAAGTATGGTACGGTGGTGAGTAATGCGATGAAAGAAATAGGTAAACATCTATTTATCACTTATCAAAACTGTATCAACCTTAGCTTCAGAGCTTGTTTGCCAGAAGACATTTGTTCGCTGTACCTACCAATCTCTCAATAGTTTTTCCCGTTTTTCCTAAATTGTAGGTCTAGGAATATTAGTGCAAAATATGCATTCTACATTAAATATGTTCTGGTAGTGAATGAGGTGGAACCAATAATAGTTTAGGTATTAATTCTAAGATTCGTTCAGTAGGTAATTTAGCTATTTATAAAAGTTAGTCAAATTAAACAATAATTGTAATAATAATTACACTAAAATTGTTATCATTGATTTTTTTTCGCAGGTAAGTTCTCTAGCCGTACTCATGAATAATTTTTTCTTGATGACAAGCACGTACCATCTGCCTTAGGTAACATTTTTGTATTATTTTTTAGTTGCAATCGTAATATAATATAATTAGCTTAATTACAAATAAAATCATATTCTTGTTTGTCTTGGAAATGATTCGCGTTTCGATTGTGCAAAAACTTAATGTTTTTCAAAATATATTTTGCTAAAAAATACATACTAAATTACTAGGTGTGTAACCCCTGTCATTCTTCATTGGTAAAACTCAATTATTCACTATCCATTTTTATTATTCCACCTTATCTGTGGAATAAAATGCTTGGCTTTACGTATTAATATATTTTAAAAATTACGCATTTTTTCCTGCGTGATTTACTACCAAAAATAAATAATAAATATAAGTAGATTGAATAAAAAAAAAAACGTTTTAAAAAGTTTAAAACGGAAATTAGAAGACATTTCAATATATTTTCTAAAATAAAAATACTTAACAAACTTTTTATTACTACAGTACTAACTATTTACAACTATTACAAATGCTATCTATGAAAAATTCACCAGTACCTCTTTTCTTTCCATACCATCCATCACATATGTTCTACTTTGGAAAGCAACGTTCCTATGTCTCTTTGCGATATTCTATCTTCTTACTTTATCAACTATCTCAACCTTATTATAAAGAGATTAATATACTCAAGTTAGGTCTCTCTTCCTTTCTCTACATTCCTTAGTAATTCCGAACTACTTTAATTCGGAATGTAATTCGGAATAGATTACCTGTTAATCTATCTCTGTTTCCGAGCAATACATTATTAAAACTGTGCTTATATATTATATTTTAAGACAAATTGAGCTTATTACATTTTTCTCCAAAACAATTTTTTCTCATTAGTACAGCAATCGTTTGACTAAATTCTTAAATTGCAACGGCAATTATTATTGATATCCTGGATTGGACATTATACAGAAGCCGTTTTGTTCCAAATAAAAATATTTCTAGCTTAGCCAGAAGCTGGCCCTTCATGTTAGGACCACCTACATATTGTTTGTCATTCTTAAGTATTGGTAATGTTTTCAAAGGTTGTATTGTTTCGACATGTATCTTTGCAAACATAGCGTCAACTACAACTACGCCATTGTTACTGAATGGATTACTAGTTGGCAGATCGCGCGCCTGGTCTTCGTGAGAACTGGATTATTGGTGGCCCGCTAAGCCAATGGCGGGCCCGCAGGCGTCACGGTTGTGACATTTTACTCAGAGCTCTAAAAGTATTACATTTCCACCTGATCCCATTCGTTCCGTAGCGGGGTTGGTTTGTTGTGTAACGATCTTCGGGTAGCAGTTACCTTTGCGTCTTCGGAGGTCTGGGGGTCTCTATTTGGTCATCGATGCCGATTAATCGCCTTTAAGTCCTACTTCATGGGTGAGGAATTTTCCAGTCCTGAGAACTCTGTATTAATATACAGATGAATACAAATAAGGATTCCTAAAATGAATTGTGAGCATCCATAAAATTCAATATCATGGAGTATGGTTTAATGATTTAAGAAATCATGTTCCTAAGCAATGGAATGGATTTAGTCGCGATTACACTCTTTTGTCCTGATTAAGAGTAAGCACTTATTATCATTTAGCATTTTATTGAGATAATGTGGTCCTTAGTCAAAGCAGGCATCAAGAGTCTTGAATTTGGTAGTAGAGATTGTACTGCTTACAGGACAACGGTTGGGCAAGGAGGTGATTAGTCCTAGGTTACGTTGAAAAACCGCAACGTTTTTCCTCCAATTAAGGGTAACAAATGTTAGGAAATGAAATGATGGTTATCTATTCTTTTCGAAGATGAACCAGCTCATCAAAAGGGAATTGTGAAGTCATCATAAAGCCCTATGAAGTACAAGACGCAGGATGATGGGATCACTCTATACGGCACATACCTAAGGCCGTCCATTTAGTCTTGAGTGAGCATTCCTCAACCATTCCTGCAGGATCTGGGTCGCTTTGAAGCCACCTACTGCGGACTTATGGTTCTGTTAAATGTCAACGAAGTTTTACGAGAGTAGTGTCATTCCTTACGTTACGCTTACGCAGTTTAGACTCATATGCGTTTTTTTAACGGTCTCATTTTTATTGCAGTTCGTTCAGTTTCAGACTTTAATTGCTGTGTTTTTTATGCATAGTTAAAAAGTAATTTTTTATTAAACGATTGTCTTAAAGTTACTCCAGTTTATAGTATTTATTAGTTGGGAATATCTAAATTGTTCACTTTAGGAAGCGTGCGATGGATAATTAGTTTGTTAAGTATTACTAACTATACATTAACTGCTACTTATAATAATAGTAAACTCTCAATAATGTTATAATAACCATATATAAAGTTTCACAATGTAGTAATTGCCATAAAAAATGTTTTAAGCTTTTAAAAATTTTCTAGTAATTAATAAAATTATGTCAATACCATCATTACAATAGGAGACTTTGCTTTACCAATACCCATACTTTTCTTTTTTTTAACTCACATGGAACTTACAAATACCTCTTATGAAAAATGTTGTTCTTTTGAACGAGTGATATGAACTAACTAGTTTGGCTATTAACTGTGAATTTATAGAATTATCTTGACTCTACTCTTTGAAATACTATGGAATTGTTCTTTTGAAGGAGCGATATATTCTAAACTGTAAAAAGTACCAAGACACTAACCATCAGTTTTTTGTATTTCTGGTGATTTTCTGTCTCGTGTAGATATTTATAATGTTAGTATCAAAGACTAGTTTTAAATCTTTAGTTTAATTTATCCATCTCAATTTGATTACACCTTTATCACTGTGCATGTACCAGTATAGTTTTGAAAATAAATTATTGCACCAACACTGGGAGTAAAATCATTCAAAAGACTTTTTGATGAAAGAATTAAAGATTTGAACTATTAGCTGAAAAGTAATTTGTCCCACTCTAATTCATTTATAAACCGGGAATATATCAGCTAGATGATATTCAATGCCAGTTATAAGAAGGCTCTATTGATTATCGGTTTCTGATCAGGCACGGTTATGTGTCACCGTTAATTCATATCACTGATACAGGCCCTATCCGCACGGTCTCGAACCCCCGATACTGACCAGAGCCTTTCGGATCGGCTCACGCGCAGACCCTCGACCTCCCATTAGCCTAATCGCTGTCTCTATTAGACAAAGCTTAATTTATATCGATAGCATTATTCACAGCCTTATCGATCGTTTAGCCGGTAATGAACCTATATTTATTTTCCATCGTTGCTCAATTAAGTTATTATTAGGTTGGACAGCATGTCCTGCCTGTATCTCTCATCGGATCGAAGCGTGTATCTTCAGGAAAACATCGTGAGATCTTTATTCTTTATGGCCTATTCGTATCAAAGGGTTTAACCCAAAATTGGACTTGAGCCGTAAAATTACCTCTACCGATGTGAATCGCAATACAACAGTGACGTACAGGAAAAAACGATAGTTAAAGAAAAAACTAAAAACATCTTCGCTACCCTCTCCGACATTTTTTTTTTTACCAACTGGCAGCTCCATAAAGTTCTTTATATGTTTTAATCATCAAATAATTAGAATTATTTAATTAAAAATAAATAAGAATTTGAATAAAAATATATTAATATTGAAAAGTAAAAAAGAGACCTTACATAAATGTTAAGACCGTGGAAAAATTCCAACGAAAAGCCTTAAGTCTCCAAACTAAAACAGAAATAGAAATTATCTGTCCAATATTTCGCCCATTCAGGCATCCTCAGGGTAGAAAGAGAATAACAGCAAAACAAAACATGAATAATGCACCCAAGAAACTTTTGGAGTCTTTAGTTTGGAGACTTAAGGCTTTTCGTTGGAATTTTTCCACGGTCTTAACAATTAAATAAAAATATGTTTTTGTAAAATTAATCTATAGAAAGGATAGATAATAAAAGTTATAGGGTTATTCTTATAATCAATTTACGCTCTATCTTGATGTCAAACTTTGATTTTTAATTTTATATAAATAATACTTGTTAGTAAAGGGTTTACCTTTGGTGTAGTTGTTTTATAATAAATCTAATATACGTAAGATCGTGGGTTCGTAGACCTGATTTTTTAAAAAATTCTTAGTCATGCCATGCTTCGGAAAGGACGTAAAATGGGGTCCCGAGCCTTCACGCTGCCAGTTAGGCACTCGTTAATATTCCTAATTATACCTGCTTAGTCAAAATTTAGGGCTTCATCCGTAATATATCGCCTTTTTACTATAGTACCATAAAAGTGACATTAATTATGGAAATAAACAATGATAATTGCATTAGGGATATGAAGTTATGTTATAAGTTCACCTAATCTCCAACAATCCGGTTCATAAAACTGGATGAAGTGACGTGAATAAACAAACAATACGTCTTTTTTTTTTGTTGAATACATATTTATATTGTTATTAATTTATTCATTATTCTCTGGTTCCTATGGAATTATATTTACATATCGGAAAAAATAATTATGGCAACCTAAAAGATTTTACTTTTTTAAGAATTTTGCTAGCGTTCAGCAATATTATCTTATGGGTTAAATTTATTTTTATTTCAAAAGTCGGTACCAAGCCGTTCTATGAAATGACTAATTGAGTCGTTAGCCCGTTTTCTTGATGATAGTGTGATGAATATTCTAATTCTAGTTCTTGGTTGTTGAAATCTAATTTTTTTTTGCTAAAGTAGATTGGTATCATTCTGGCTAATTTGTTTCTATCTAAACGCAATTTCTGTGATCCGGGAAAGAAATAATCTGTCCATGATTATCTATGTCATTATAATTACAATGATTATTACACTTACATCCTTCTCATTTCATTTTCACATGGAATTTTCTCAGTCTTTACTGGGGAATAATACCAGACCACATATTCAAGTCAAGGTTTAAGCTATGTTTATAAAATATTTAAAATATTATTGCTATTATTATTATATAAGAGGTTTAATAATGTAATTGCGAAACAAGAAAATTCTTTAGTAGCAGCTGTTTGACCTGAGGAAATATTTTTGGAAAGCTTGGGACGACACTAGAGAGGCAGCACTTGGACTCTAAACATTTTATTGTACTCTGTGAGATTGCTTTCTTGAGTCACACCTTGAGTTACAACCTTTGCATTCTTGGGGTCACTAACTCTCTACTTTGCCCGCTTTTACAACTTCCTCTTTCGCACAGAAGGCTTTCAGTTATGTAAATGCCACTATTGAAGCTGTCAATATTGATAATGGTCTGTGTTTAGAGAGATGCTACAAGGTGCAGCGGGTTTTTCTTATGCCTACTGCAAACTGCATCTTGTTGTGTAAGATGAGTCTGAAATATTTTTAGTAAAGACTTACTTGTCCATTGTTTTAGCTTACACATGAAAAATACTTTATTACCTTTCTTTCATTTTATATGTTGTTTCTTGAAATAAGAAAGAAGAAAAATCAGCCCAAAATAAGAAACATCCCTATCAAGCCTTTCAGTAATCAATATAAATCGTTAACAGTTACTTATAATGAAATGTCTTAAAAAATATTTTGAAGGAAGTAAACAATTCTTGGTTATGTCGTCATTCGGAAGGGAAGTAAAATAGGGGTCCCTAGCATGTGCAGTGTCGGGTACTCGTTAAAAATCCCTATCCTGCTTATATTGGTTAGGCTAAGTTTAGGAGGCCAATTTCGCATCGTACGAGCCATAAAAGCGTAAAGTGACGTTAAATGAGTAATGAAACAACATTTAGCAAAATATTATTATATTTTTAACAACGGCTGAACAAATCCGTTATCAATATAGACAACATTAATAGTGACATTGACATAAATAAAACCCTTCTTTATTACTATTATTATTATTATTATTACAAATTCATTTTAATTAATCTTGTAAAAGCGTTTGCTTGTGAAGAACGTAAATAGTAATAATTAATCCTTTTATTGTGGTTTATTATTTATTGTGTTAACGTAATTCTTGAATCTATAAAAAATATATATGTATAGGAGTAACACTATCTTAATTTTTTTTTTAAGTAAGATTAGATACAAAGCTAATTTTATATTGCCTTGAAATTCAAGTAATAAAATATTTGAATTTTATTACTTGGTGCTGTACGAAGATTGGCAGCGTAACTTTAGAAATTTTCCCCATCACCTTTGCATTTCGCTTATCTAGAAAACATATGATGAGTCTGCAGAATCTAACTAAGTCCTTTTAGGGAAAACTAAGTTTTAAGGTCTTTTTAGGACTTAATATGAAATCCTACTTTCTGCGGTCTTTCAACGCTTCTTTCGAGACAGTCATCCAAGTAGTCGACTTTTTATTTTTTACTGTCCACACTGATGGATGTGAATTTATGAGCGAGTTGATTTATTCATTCGAAAACTTCATTTCAGGAAAAAATAATTCTTCTTGCTTCTGTGTACACTACGCATCTATATACTACTAATAACAGTAGCAATTATACCCAATAATATTCTTAAAATATTTTTTTAAACTAAATAAAGAACAATCATTAAGAAGAGCAAACTTAATTTTCAGAATATTGCTTCAGTGTTGTAATATCAATTAGTTCCATTTTGCATTAGCATGATATACTACCAGGTATTTCTAGATTTTTAAAGATAATTAAATAAATTGAAATTTGCTCTTATTCGTTGAAATTATCTCTTTTTTTTTTTAATAGATTTTTTAGGCTGACTCAAAAATAATGAAAGCAAGCAATAATAATTTTATAACTTCAAGATGAAGTTCTTTCTACAAATTTAATTGTAGAAAAAAAAAGTTTTCTAACTCGTCTTTATTATGAAAATATATTAAACCAATGTTATAAAATAAGTCTGTTGAAAAAAATAATAAAATCAACCTATGTATTGTCACTAAATAGTTTGATTCTTTTCAGTGTTATTTTCATTAAAATGGAATTAATTAATACAATTAATTAAAAATAAACTAACAAGATAAATTAAATAAGAACAGTTGTTCTATTCAGTCTATGTTTAGAATAAATGATATCTGCAGTTAACGTTGGACAAAACACTACAGAAGAATACATTTTTTTTTTTAGTAATGTTTCCAAACATTGACAGTGACATGTCATCTTCTTTCGGCGTGTTTTCTGGCTTAAGAGCTGTGTTCATACCACGAACAGGCTTATCATTTGTATAGCATGATTTCGATTAAGTTTAAACAAGCAAGTCGATATGTTAATGATGTTACATGAATATGGAGGATATTTCGTTTAAAATTAAATCAAGGATAAATATAAAAAATTTCATCTAATTACTAGATAATAATTTTTTTTTTTTTGTCATTAACGACTAAAATGACTCGTTTAATATTATTGGAATAATATCGTCAGGAAGATTTAGATGGGCTTGTAAAGTTGCTGGGCTTAGTAACGAACCGTGGTTGGATCGGCATCGAGCCTTCGGGTTCGCTAAGCCTTATTATTATAATAAATATTAACATGGCTTTTGAAATAATGGATTCATAAAGGCATTATTATTACATACTTTAGGTTTAATACTTTATGTTTGCTCCGTAATGTCAAACCTACACAATGGTGCATAGTGCACATACCAATGTGACAACATTTATACCACTTTAGTATTCTTTTTTGTATGAATGTACACATTGTAGAATGTTGCAGTCTATAAAATGTAGCACATGTTTCAATTAGTGAAGCACATATAATGCAATGTCACTTTTGAAGGACAGACATAGCCTTAGCCAAGTGATCATGGACAATTAGAAAGGATGATCTCTCCAAGTGTGCCAATTTAATCAGCGATTCCAGTATTATTGCAGATCTGGAGAAAGTCCATGTTATGGCCCCGTACTCTCATCGCGGTACTTTCATCTCGCCGCACTAGGACTATTTAGTCCTTCCATCAGTTACCTCTTGTATCAGAGTACCTTTTGAGTACCTCTAGAGGCACTAAATTCGCGAATCGGTTAGCCCTATCTCCTCGGCCATCGCCGATTAACAGCCGTCCTCGTCGCCTTGTGATAGTTTCTTTAAAGTTTAATGTCGCTTCGGCATTCGGCACAGAAATGGGTAGGCTTACTAAGTCATCGCATTACCCCCCGTCACATCGATTATTCATTCCAGTGCGTGACGGTGTGGGAATTGTGTTAATGTTTTTGAAAGTCTTTAAATATGTTCCTAGATTAAAACGGTAACGCTAAATAATTAATATTGATGAGGAAACATTAAATTGAAGAATACTGACTGCTTTTGGTATTGTACTGTTCATGTTATTTTCTAAATGTTGGCACACAATAAATAAGCCAAACTAAATCTAATTCATTGACCTCATACTCAACCATTTTCATCATTATTCCGTTACATACTTAATTAACGATCAATTTATTAATAACAATATATAAATAGTCAATATGTAAGCTGATTAGAGCCTTCACTCGATCTTTATTTTTTTCTAATAACATTTACTCGAAATAACAATTTTCCCAAATTAGACTGTCGAAAAATTACACGTAGCTGAACAGCCTTAATTAGCTTTTCAATTTCGGTCGAATTAAAATTGAAACCAAACTCTTTTCACTCATTATAAAGTGACATAAGTCAAAAACCTAATTTTTTGGAAAAATGAGAAAAACTTTCAGTATTATATCAAAGTCTTTTCGGAATTTGAAACAGTAGCAATCTCACTACTCAAAATATTACATTTTTGAGCGTTATTTCACTTTAGTTCACCACAACATTCAAGAGTCAACTGACAATATGTCACTCTATTCCCGATCTGTCACTCTTTGGCACAAGGCCACACACTACTTAACACTGAAGAAAATTTACAGGAAGCATTACTAACAATTATAAATGACACTGTTGATCTGAAGTATGGAATAGAACGATTATAATTTTACTTTCAATTAACTAATGTAGATAAAATACCAATAACCAGTGCTACTGAATAATGTTTCCGAAACTATAATGAGTTTTAAGATGAGGAAGTAAGAAGTACGAATGAAAATTTATTTGGCGTTAGAACTACATAACGATTTGTAACTTGAAAAGAAGAAAGAAAAGCATGCTTCCTCTAACTACTTGTAAGCCATCCCTACCGCTCTTTGGGCCTTCTGTCGACAATACTCTCCTAGACATTAAGGACATTCCTCCTTTAGAAGACAGCAAGTACCCTGTAGTACGATGACAATTAGGTGTAAAAAAGTGGCCTGGGAGTTTCCTGCTGACCGGGATGTCCTCCACGGGCGAGCTCCCGCAACAGGACATTAATTAGTTGACTTGGGAAGGAGTTAGTACGCAGGTGCCGTTGGTAGAAAGTTTGGAGGAAAGGATCGCGACTTGTGGAATGACCCGGAGGACACTTCTTCCTGATGGCCTATCTCGGGGCCATCAAGTGGCTAATCGTGTCCTCCGCTAATTGGCTAAGTGGGCTTCGAGGTAATTTTCATTTGTTCTGGTCCTAAGCGAAGGGAGCAATCCAGGTGAAGAACCGCCAAGGAAGACTCCTTCGGAATCCGACTGTCCTCCCTTCCTTGTCCATCTCTCATTAGTTCCGCTCTACATTTAGGACATTTGTAAATCAGAAATATCTACAGCAATCATCTATTTGATGCGGTAGAGGATTTTGACGAGAACTTTGTTAAAACTAGTTATATGGTATACCAACATTTTCTATGCATCATCATTACCGAAAAAAGTCATCTTTAATTCAAATTAATTCTTTTCTTGGCATAGAATCTCTAGGGGTACCACCACTTATGCTTGTATGTTTTTATTTATATTTGTTTTTTTTAATTTTAATTAAATTAAATTTAAAAAAAATTGCGAGTCAATTCTTTTCTTGTAAGAGAATTCCTAAGTATACCAAAGCTTTTATTTATTTTAACTATTTTTTTTTATTTTCATTTATGATTTATCTTCTCGAAGACAATGACTATTGGGAAATGTTTTGCTTAGTATAATACTTCCTTCGATAGATTACAATAGTATGTTAGTTTTTTAGACGAAGTATCCGGATAGGAATCAGGGCAAAATGTACTAAGTTTTTTATATTTTTAATTTTATAGTTTAAATAAATTTTAGACTTTTTTGAATTATTCTCAAAATATATATGTTTACTACGATAACAATCATATCCTTAGGAGAACATGAGTATGAGTAAAAATAAAATTAAAATTTACTATCCCTTAATATGCGCATTTAAGAATTTATTATTTATCTCCACCCAGACCATTTTATTCTCTTAAATAATTTAGGTTTACTCTAAACTCTTCTACAAAGTCCCTAAGAAAATTCTTCGAAAATTAAGTAACGACTGTAACTATAGACTTTATTATAGGAATCTCCACGAGAGAGCACGACTAGGGATTACAGAGTAACAATTGACCATTATTTTCTAATAAAAACAAAACAAAAACAGGCCATAAAGTTGTAGAGCTAATAGCGTAGCGGATAGGAAATGATCCAGTTCAGTCGGAGGAGGAGCCAGCGCTATCACGAACCTCCCATCCTAATTGCTCTTCCGAGGATCTGATCGAGGACCTTGAGGCGGTTCTAGTTTTAATGAATTAACAGCTGGGACACGACCTATAAATTATCTCCTTGGGCAAACACAGCCTCCTCCAACATTATATTTATTGTAGTCATCTACAGATAATTGATTCCAGATTATAACCCCGCCTTGTTACTGCGATAATAAGATAAACGGCTCTGTATATTTGTTAATAAGAAATATCAACAGGCTTCTTTTAGATCATCTATTCACGTTAGAGCTGGAAGGTTATGATTTTGTTGGAATGTTATGATATTTTATGTGAAAATTTGTTAAACTGATTACTTATCAACATTTTTTATGTATTACCATTACCGAAAGATGTAGTAGTTGATAAAATTAAACCTCTTCAAAAAAATAGCAACATAAGTCTTTTCTTGACAAACAATTCCTTGGGTCACCATAATCATTATAATTAATTATTATTATACCAGTTGCGGTAACTAAAGTGAAGCTTTTTTAGCGATTTTTCTTTAATTTTTAAAAATTTTCATCTTACCCACAATTTTTTTTATGTGTATAAGGATAATAAATAATGTTATGGTAACAATGGGACAGAGAGTAATAAAACATAGCACGTTTTTAAAGGATAGTCCAAAGACTCATATGCAAACATCTGTTCACCTCAAAATAATCTTGGAGGAGGAACGTTAAACTAACTTTGTGAGGCCTAGTATTTTTCCCGCCAATTTAATGAATCAGTGTTACTATAAATAACTAATGAAATGTAAATAATTGGAAATATCTGCGGTTAACTGTTTTTCCTAGGAATTATATCCTTAACCTTGAAATAGGATTGCTCCTTCAATATACTGCGTAGCTCTATATATTTCAAAAGAGAAATGATGAACGATAACATTAAACTTATTCATAACCAAACCATTGTTTGAAAAATTATGAAGGTAACTAACGGGACACAATTATAACATCAGCTTAAAGCAGCATTTCTTACAATGTGCCGAGAGCAATCTGAGAACAAGATAGCTATGCCTCAGATACGTAGTTTATTGAGTAAGTTTAGTTGTTGGGAAAGCGCTAATAACGGAGAAATCAAGATGACTATGTGAAGGACACTGAAAGTGACTTTTGTTTTAATGACTTTTATGATGTTATAAAAGAGCGACAATGGCTGTTGAGGGATGTTTAGCTTTTATAATAATTCCTGAGATAAATAACAACAAAATATGTTAATTCTTTGGCATAACTATCAAGACAAAAAACGTTACGTTACGTTTTCCAACTTTATTTTAGATATATCTTAGACTTTTATGAACCACAAAAACAAGAAAAAAGCACAAAAACATATCTACGAAATTGCCATTGTTCAGAAATAAATGATATAGTTACTTCTTGCACTCACAGCCATTTTGCGGCATTATGTCATTGTCTTGCTCAGTGTTATGATTTTTAACATAATTAGAGAATTTTGTGCCGGATTACATATTTAAAAAATCAATATTTTTTGAAAAAAAAATGTTTTTTTTTGTGTTCTGAAAAAAGTAACCTATATCGAGATACGTCACTAAAGTTTTGTGTACCAAATTTTTAATTTATTCCTAACGTTTGTGTAGTACTTTAACTAAAATTAGTAAATTAGTAATCCCAGAAGTTATAATTGCCATTTTCTTTGAATATACATTTAAAATTTTATTTGTATAACGTTGTGATTAAATTCCAAAATATTTTGAAACCTGAATATCACATTTTTTGTGCTAAATCCTTTTTTTATTAAAAAAACAGCTTTGAAACAAACGCATGTTTCAGAATTCAACCTGGACCAAATAAAAATTCGGAATTTATAAGACACGAATGAACTACAAACCGACAGAAATATCCAACATGAATATAAATCGATGCCAATATTTTACAGGATCAAATTTTAAATGCCACGACAAGAATTGTCACCACAGTTCTCCCAAGAAAAGCTGCTGTAGGACCTTTTTCATTTCTGTTTTGTTTTATCACTTGTTGTTACAACTTATTTCGCATCAATTCGTATCGAGAGGTTTATTGTTCACCATGTTATCTCAATTCGTTGTTGAATGACTTTTTAGGTTTAGTTAAGGTGAATAGATCCAACTTTACAAACACGGGTTGATTTTAAGTCGGTTATAAGCATTATTTTATTATGCTTATTAGCGATAATGCGTGATTATGATACTCGTATTGTTTAACATATCTTTCATTTTCATTGGGAATTAAATAATTTGTTGATGTTGATGGAAATCTATTCTCGTTACAGTAACTTTCTAGTTCTCAACATTAATTACTCCACATTAGGGCATGTTTTGCAGAGATATTTAAAAATGATTGATTTTGCTTTTGTGGTACCATTATTTCTTAATTTTCCAAGAATTTATTTTATAATTAATTAAGTGAATAATTAATTGATGAAAAAATATTCGTTAATTCCATGTTCTTATGTTAATTCTTAATCCTGAAAGCTGACTTTTCTGCTCATTGTGAGCAAATGTGAGGGCTTAGGATAGACTTCAAGAAATGAAATACGTAAATTTGATAAATACATAAAGATTTTTGGAAAAAAATCTGGTTATTAATAGAATAAATACCTAAAATAAGCTAGAAATATGCAGGATAAAAACTTTAATTTTTAGGGATTGATCAAAATGCTTTAAATTTAAAATGTTTCCGTATGACTAATAAAATAATATAAAATAAAATGCTCTTATTTACAATATAATCTTGTTTCAGTCTAGATATTAATGGGTGGACGTTAAGGTCACCTGTGGTGTTCGGTTAGCATAAAATACGATGCACAAGATTGCAGGCATATGGCCTTATTAATTTTACAAACAGAGGAAAAATTCCTTGGAAAGGTTAGGATTCCGCTGTAGCATCGTCCGAACAGCAGTAGCAGTATATAGTGACGTTATATGAATAAACAACAAAAGGAGGATTTAATACGGCTTCAAAAATGATTAAAATTCAATAAATGGTTTGTATTACATTATTTAATAAAAAAACAAATAGATAGAGTTTTAATGACATGGGTCATGTTTTAAAAGGTATAATCTGGTATTGTCGGGATACTCCTTCTGTTGTGTGTTTATCTTAACAGTTTACGGCCTTCGGAGGGGTTTTTGTAGCAGGGAACAGAGAGATAGTCCCTACGAGATAAGAAGAGGAGGTGTGAAATGGAATCCGATATTATCTGTAAGGGAGGACCCGGGAGCCAAATGATGGTGCGGAGCGGGCTCGAAGGAAGAGCCACTAATTAGAATGAGAGGATAAAGCGGTAATGGAATGTAATTTGGCTCGGCGTGTTGGGGGTTTTGTTCTATTTAGCGGGAGCTACCTGGGGTAAGCCACGCCACTAGCGCCTAATAGGGACCTGGCATCTCCCCTACATCGTGGGATCTGGATCTCTCCCCCGGAACCCGGATGATGATGTGCTGATTATCGTCAACAACCGCCACTTAGTACGTCCATGGCTCACACGATCCGGCTCTTAGCGCACGATAGTCCTGCGTACTCGCCCGCTCTGCCTTCTTCTCGTTCTCTTACGCTTTATCCACGCTTTTATCCACTCCTCCATCTGCTACCGGGCGATCACAAACCCCGGAGCCGCCCTGCCTAAGTTATGTTTAGAGGTTCGTGACTTTTCTCTGAACACGATGGACTATCAATGCTCGGGCTAGTCCTTCAAGTACCACTGCATTTTGGTGAACCCTACCTATAACTAATTAACATAATTTCTAAAAATGGTTCATTTAAATTTTTACTAAGAACAAATATTAAATTCTATTTCATTATTGTTGGTGTGAATTATACGATCAATTTTTGTTCACTATTTTATCATCAGCGATATGTAAATTGGGGAGCAGTTGACAGCTGAAGATCGATCCTGTGGGATCAAGAGACATCTGGGGCTGACGCAGCCTCTTTAATGTGGAGATATCCTAATTACGGGAAGAACATGTCGGTTGAGTAAGATCACCCTCTTCGCTTGGTTGCCGTAGAAACCAAGGGTGGATCCAGGATTTTTTTCTGTTGGGGCACAACGGGCATAGGGCCAAAAAAAATCAACATTAACTTAGAAATAAACTTGTAGTATTTATCGAAAGGTTAATTAAGATCTAAGCAATAGTTTCACTCATTATTTTATTCATGTATTTTCACAACTATCATCATATGATTTGCCTATAGGTATGTACTGTAATGGATTCTCCGTAGTACACAAAACCCGTCTGGGGAGGGCACGAGCCCCCGTGCCACCCCCTCGATCCGCCTATGGCAGAAACAGTACAATCTATACCACGTCCTGAACCCTTATGGGTGATACAGGTTTTTTTAAATGTATATTACGGTACAACAGTACAACATATATATATATATATTTATTATTCTTTACTATAATATCATTATGTCAAAGTTTATAATTACACAATATATGGTGTAATTTATCTATCACCTTACATAATGGACACCCTCGATTTCAACGAGGTTTATTTTGATTCTTTTTTATTTATTATTACCTTTTTTATGAAATCACTCCTCAAAAATGCCAAAAAGTTTCCCTATATATATATATATATATATATATATATATATATATATATATATATATATATATATATATATATGTACGTGTGTGTGGGGGAAAATATTCTAGCGGTTTATGAAACTGAACAACTCCTTTGCAACATAAGGAAAAAACTTTTTGGCATTTTTGAGGAGTGATTTCATAAAAAAGGTAATAATAAATAAAAAAGAATCAAAATAAACCACGTTGAAATCGAGGGTGTCCATTATGTAAGGTGATAGATAAATTACACCATATATTGTGTAATTATCAACTTTGACATAATGATGTAATAGTAAATAACAATAAATGCAAATATAATTTACTTCTTGTTAATAATTGTTTTTGTTAATTTACTTTTAGTTTCTATTCAACCAAGTAACGTAGGTACAGTTGACAGTCTCCTATTAACTTTTTTTGTAAGTATATTGACGGACTTCACTTATGTAATTTTATTATTACATTATTATTTAGCTTATATTTTCTATTAATTTTTTTGACATTTCTGTTGAATTTTACTATCTTATCTAACTTATTGATTCTTTATCTACTTTATGTAAAAGGATTATTTGAATTTTATTATTACCAATCCAATCGCAAATTGTTTTAGCTTTATTATTTCTTAAATTCTTCTTATTTTTACCAATCGTATCAGGTTACTAATATATGTATATATATATATATATATATATATATATATATATATATATATATATATATATATACATGAGCACTATATATGAAGCGTTCAGGATCAAAAATTGATGACTACAAATATAAAAAATTGGCTTTTTTGACATTTTTTCTTTAGTTAAATAATGCCTATGGTCCCGAAACTTCGGGCTCAGATCCTGAATAAAAACATTAGAAATAAAGTGGCAAAATGTGTAAGATGAAAAACTTGTGGATTAGTGAAAAATTCATTGTAGAGGTGCAGTAAATAAATTGTACACAAAATAAATTTAACTTATTCGCTTTGTGACAACGTTTTGGACATCATCAGGATAGAGGGATGAAAAGTCCACCTGTCAGACAGTTATATATTTTTTTATTATTTCAATGCTACTTTCTAGAATATTTTACAAAAAATATATTTCAATCTTATTTTTATATTTTAATATTTGTATTGCCATAATGTGTCTGGAAACGTAATAAATATATAAATATCCTACATGTGTACATATGGTTCTGATAGATTTAATTATTTTGTGAATATGAGTTGAAATAACTATCAATATTCAATAACAATATTCTTGTGAAATAAAAGTAGATTATATATTCGTATCCTGGTCCATCAATAAATTGTGTGTAAATGAATTTATTTATTTTCATGAATGCGTATACAGAGAACGTGTCTTTAGCACATAAAGTCTGGTTAGTCCTAATCACTGAAATTGGTGTTTAGTTTATAACATTGATACGTAAATACTGCAACGGCTATAGGGCAGTCCTAAGCTGTATATGATTACTGTATATAATCTATATAGGATCGCTGGAAAGACGAGATATAAGACCAGATAACTGGGGTGGTGTTGGAGAGCACAAACAGAGACTAATAGAGCACGAGGTCTTTGTCTCGAGATACAATGAATAGCCGCTTCGTGAGGCGACGGGTTGATGTATTCACTCTGTCATTAGAGGTGCAATTACTGTAATCCTCCCGTACCTCTTCTGGATTCCGAAGCGTATCCCTTCCTTCGGGTACTCCTCCATATCTCTGCATCTTCCGTACAAGCACCTTCGAGATCGCGCTGAAAGAGCGACTTTGCCAGTCCACCCTCAATTAAAAGATAAATAAGTAATAAAGTGCTTGATGTTAATTGTCGTACCTATTTTATTGACTGCTATTGGTAAATGTAGAGTGGCTTTTTAGAAGAATTTAGTCAACAACACGTTTTAACTTTTTAAGGATATCCTTTCTAATATTCTCGAAAATGTAAAAATCTTTGCTTGGCCAAAACTCTTTGACCTTACATTAAAATCTCTGAAATCTACAATAACGTGTATAGATTGAATCTTGAAACTGTATACAATTTAGCACTCTCCCGAAAATGGCGATTTCGGGAATGCGACTGAAATGTCAAAGACAAGTTTCCTTATATTGGAATTATTGTTTCCTTCCAAGATACTACATATTTCATTTCTGACCATTTTTTTAACTGGCCGCTCAAATATTTTCCGAAATGAGGTTGACCCACCACCACTGCCCAAGTTATTTATTTACAAATGTCAACTCCGGAAAGGTCTTCCTTATTTATGATTTGCCTGCGATCATAAATTTATTAAAATGATGCAAATTTTTGGTGAATAAGGCACTCAATTGAAGCATATGAATAAATATTAAATTCAGTCCGAATGGATAATGGCTTACATCTTCCATACGACTTACCTCCTTGCATTATTATGTAATTATTAATCAGAAATATTATTACTTATTTACAAATATACCTAAGAGGTTTATTAGTTAGAGTGGTATCAATTCTGCAGGTTGTCGCTTCCAGGATAATTCACAACAAGTTTTAGATTTTCATTCAATTGCTTTTTAATATTTTCAAAAATGAAAATAATTGTGAGTAATGAAACAGTTTATAGTAAGATAAAGTAAATTTTGTTCACTTCCATAAAAAAGCTCCTTTTTGCATATGGATCCTTCAAAAGAACTGCGACATGACTCAAATTTCGCATGAATAACATAATTTTGTTTTAATTCAGAAAAATGACATCGGTTAATTATTATTATTAACCGGTATTTTTCTTTAAAATAATGCATTGTTTATATGTATTTATGTTGTAATTTTTTTTTTAATAAATGGCTGTATAGACTTGAGTCCCACCTGACTGCTGGGACAGCCCGTAGCATACCGGTGGCTGAGAGAGAAGCGATGTTGCCGAGATAAGGGAAGAGTGATCCAAATACGCCGGTAGATCATGAGCTCCTTTGATCTCGGCAGTTCATTACGATCCTTCAATTATAGCTGAGACAATTAGTCAATGAGGGACAATATCGGAAGGCTGACCCAGATCTGAGGGCACAAAGGCATCGGGGACATTGTACCATTGTGGTCGAATGAAAAGTGTTTCGAAATCTGGATCATCTTCGTGTCTTTGTCTTCTGAATGGATAACAAAGGTCGGATTGTCACAGGGTTACTCCTTCGGTAAGAGTTATATCATTTCAGGTATAGTTCTGTCAGTTGGGACAATAAAGTACTCTACTGTATGTCACAGTATGCTTTAAATGAAGACGGGACAAAGGAAGGAAAGAGAGGCTCGTCAATTTATCGTAACTTACAACTCAATATAAATCATTTTCTACTTCGCAGTAAAAATAGTTTTAATGACTTATTGTTTTGAATTCCCGACTGTTTTTCGTCATTAATTAATTGCCAAAGCTTTAGGTTTATAAATTTACATTATCGCCTGATTTACAACATAGCAGGGCGTAAATTTACGTGTCATTTCTGTGTTAAAATATCAATTTACCGGTATGCATTATTCAGGCTCATTTAAGAATAAGTTTGGTGATGTTTCATTGTGTTCAATGTTTCATTTAAAATTTTACTAATTATTTTTATATTTTCCAAAACTTAATTATTAAAAAGGTTAACTATGAGAAAAGTCATAAAAAGTAGATAAAGTTATAACAGAAATGACACGGTACTAAAAAAAATTAAAAGATAAAGAAAAAAATAACAAATTTTACTTATTATCACACGCAAATAGCATTTGGCTATTTTCTTTAGTTTCAATAATGATTCCTCTTATTACAATAATGTTCCTTTTATTTAATATATATATATATATATATATATATATATATATTGAATATATTTAATAAGAAAAGAATTATGACCTATTAACTTTATTACTCACTTACAAAATATTATTGTTCATGAATTTTCTGGCATTGGATATAATATTTTTTTTTTTAATATTTAGTGCTTTATTTATTTTCTTTTATATATATATATATATATATATACTTGGTAAATGTTTCTATTCTTTCATATATTAATAATATAGATGTAATTATGATTTAATTTTTTTAGTATTGTATATGAAATACATCATAGTTTGAATTTTGTATATTTATATTTGCAAGGCATATAATAAATAAAAAGAAATGGCATAGGAACAAAACTATCGTCACCTATGGTGTATTTGTAACAATAAACCTTCAATGCCCAAGTTCACGGGTTCGCAGGCCGACAGATGGCCCTAGGGTATTTTAGAACGATTAAAAATCCTTTATTATGGCGTCTTTCGGAAGTGACCTTAAAATGGGAGTTCCGAGCCAGTGCGGGGTCTAGTTCGTGATAAAATCTGTATCCTAATTACACCTGAATAACAAAATTTAATCTACTACAGCATTGTCTGAGAAGCTATAGGCGCATGAAGTGGCGTTAAATGAATAAACAAACAAAACAATTTTGAGACTGCTTTTAATAGTAAATTGATTTAACGAGTTTGATCTTAATAATTTGAGCAATGATCGAAGAAATGTTAAAAAAAATTATAAAACCACCGTTATAAGTTGTAATGTAACTCTAAAATCTTATTGCGAGTAAACTCGTAAAAAATAAAAAAATGTCTTTCTTTATTAGCCCCTTTGATTTATTTAATTTTAAAATATTGATAATGATGTATATAGGAATCTTTGGTACTGCACTTAGTGCAAAAAATAACAGTAGGTAATAACTTGTTCTTTTATACGTTACACATCACTTTCAACGTAATTGAAGATAACAAATTGCTCGGGAATCTTCTTGCTCAATTATGGTACGTATAAAAAAATAAAATTAAATAAAAAGTAATCCACCTAGGTGCAATCAAAAGGATCTGAAGAAGAGAAATGGAAAATATGCCGTAATTAAAGGGCGAGACGTGACGACGCTAATGTCTCAATCCCGAAGGACGAAGGACGAAGAAGAGGGAGGGATAAGAAGGAAGAATGAAAATAAAATAAAATGATGATGGCTCATAATGGGGAGGCTAAACTCCTTATAATTACGATCGCTTGGTCTAGATTGGCTTCCTTGATGAAGTGATCACCATTTTTTAACAGAGGTGATCGCCGCGGGTGAGGTGTTCTCTGCAGCGGCTGCCGGGAAGTGATGTACTAAATCTCGACTACTTTGTTGCCATATCCAATCTCCCACGAATTATTCTTTTTTATTTTTACTTCAGCCGAAAACTGATGAGTTGAAAACTTCTTTATCCGCGATTAGCGACTTTTGGTAGAGGAAAAACTGAGATTTCACGTCTTCACCACGCTCTAGAACCAAATGACGTTTTACACGATACTGGCGACACCTAGCGGCCTGTGTAAGAGTTATAATATTTGTTTTAATCAATTCAAGTTTAAAGGATAGAATTCGAATGATATAAGAACAAAACAAAAACCCGTGCCACAGCAACCCATGAGGAGACAGTGGTTCAGTACATGGTGGAGGCTGTACTGTTTCTTGAAAAACAGTTGTGGAGAAGTGATTTATCTTAGACCATACTCAACCGCCAGATTATTCTCCTTTATTTTGGCAATCAACTTTATAGAGGCTGGGTGAGTCCCGGGAGGGTCCTATATCACACAGGATCCACCCTAGGCCGCTAACAGATTAAATAAAAGTCAGCCGCAGCCGGATTTGAACCCGGGACCTTTGGTATGGGAACGTGGCGCGCTTCCACTGAGCTACTCAGCTCCCTGATATAAGAGTAAGTCTATTTAAGTTAATGGTCGTTTAATAGTTGAACAGCTGATACTAGTAATAACATAAAATATCAACAACCAGCTGAAATGTTCGTTTCCTCTAAAATATTTCATATTTCATTGTTACATATCTTTTAACGATAATAACAATGCTACAAATGAAAATAATGTTCATTAACGTGTAGAAATACAAGGCATTAATAGCATAACTGTACACTAATTATTATTTTAATTAAATTATTGATATTTAGTATCGAGCAAGTGCAGCCCATCATATGTTTTGAATAATAAATAAATTACTTCAATATGTTTATAATTATTGTTTGGAGTGCCAGTTTAAGTGAGAACCAGACTAATGTAAGAATTTTGATTTCAAAATTAAAAATTTAATTAATTCAGATTATAATTGATCTAGAAATTTAAAAAAGAATTCAGTTATTCCAAAATCTTGAGTTTTCACTTCTGTCGGCAGTTCTCATGACTGCCTATTTAATTTTTTTTTTAATGGAAGGAGATAAATGAATTTGTTATTAATCATTTATAAACCATAATTTGGATTATGATCAAATGTTTATGTTTGTATCGCTGCTCGAACCTGGCAAAACCATTAATTTGACTCCCCACTGTCAACAACTATTGAAATTGAAACAGGTGATACAAATAAAAAGACTTTATTGAGAGGAAAATAGTTGACTGGAAGATCTTATGTGGGAGTTAGATAGTCTAAAAAAAAGCCCACTAAATTACATAAACTTATTTAGTGTTTTTTTTTTTTGCTGCAACCCCAGACTATCTAACTCCCATAAAAAGTCTTTAATTTTTTTAAATTTCCAGTTGTTGGTGGTTTGTTTTTTATGTACAATATTAGTCGTCAATGTTGCCAAAATAAATTATTATATCTCTTGAAGTAAATCATCTTTACGCTGCTGACTTTTAAGAAGTCTTTATACAAAAACTGGCTAAATGATTGCCTTTAAAAACACCATTTTGTGTTCCGGATCGTGACGCCGGCCTGACTGTAGAAAACACGAAGGGTGCCTCAATTTAAAGCCTCGCCGCTTCTCATGATTAATCCGTCTTTTGGAAAAAAAATGGTCCGAAATTAAGAGAGAAAAATGCTTCCTTATTGATGCCCGCCTGTCGTCGCTAACAGACTGACAAGTCGCAGCGCGCTCTGGGATCTGGTTCAGGCCCTCTTTGCCCCTTGATAGATAACTCACTATAAATTCGATAGCGGCACTTCTTCCAATTTCCTCTGCCCACACTCTTGCCCCTCCACATCCGCGTAGCTGAAGGGAGGAAATCGGTTTTTCGAATTAGAGGTTGTCTCGGCCGAAAATTTATTCTTGTGGTAGCGATATTTCATAGGATCGGAGGCGGTTATGGAGATATCGATAAGCGTGGAGAGGATATCATGAAGGATTAATCGAAAGAAAACAAGTCATGAGGATATTAACTGCAGGAAACTCTGAAATATGGAGTTTATGGAACCATAAATTGAAACTGATTCTGTAATTTTAAGTATGTTATGCGTGTGTCGTAAGTTCTTCAGCATACGCCTCTGTTTCATTGTAACTATTTTATACACTGTACTAACTATGTTCTTAAAACTCGAATAAAAAATAAAGATCATTTTAATTATTATACATCATTCATGCAATTAAATTATTATGCATGGATGAAGTGTGAAGCATGAATATCGACTAATTATCAAAATGCTAACACCAAACCAAATATTGCTGCCATCTTTAGACAACCAACGACTATAAAAAATTCATTAGTCACTTAATTTCTTCATCAATTTTCTGCTAAGTATAATCTGCTGAATTGTATTTTTTGAAAGAAAATATACTCAGCCATGAAGTAGTGAATGCTATAATGAAAAATAAAGGGGTAAGTTCATAATCATCATGAATGATATTAATACTAAAATTGCTAGATTCAGTTTTGGTTATTTGTAAATCAGTTTAAATAAAAATATGTTTAATCGGTCATGATAAGATTATTTTTAAAATCCGATATCCTCAGTTTTTGTACCGCATAATTTAAAAAATAAGGAGAAATGAAGAAAATGATTAATAAAGAACTATCTATATAAAACATTTATACAAGGATCAAAAAATCATACAAAAGTATGAAGTTAGCCACTTGCTTGCTGGTAACAATAGCAATAACAATATCGATATTACAAAAGACTTTGTTTATTTCTTCTGGTTTAGATAAGTCTACACGGTCCAAACCAGAAGAAATAAACAAAATCTTTTGTAATAATAGTGGTCGTGGAAGCCTAAAAGAATATTTAATATCGACATTGTTTGGTCTGCCCTTGGAAGGAAAGACTAAAGTGGGCAATATAAAAAATACATTATTTAAATGGATTTATATCGATCCTATTATGGGAAATAACATTTATATATAGATTAATTGAGACAAATATAGTGAAGCATTATCATAAAATTCAAATAAATCCAGTAGAAACAAGGAAAGATTTTTTATCACTTTACACTTTCTATTGTCCCCTAGTAGTGACAAACACTCGGATGGCATAGGATCCACGATTTTTGACAGATCTTCGAAGACCGCCGACCAGAAAACGCTGACGAAGGACGCCCGGAGATGGTGATGGAGATTCTAGAACGGGCTATTAGGTAGCAATGCCCTGAGGCCTACGGTAGCCTTTGCCTGTTAGCATCTTCTCGCCTTCTTTGCTCTATAATTTATTTAACCACAGATTAAGGACACCATTCATCAATACCCTCGATGGCCACTGCCTAAACAGGGTTCTCCGATAATAGTCGTCTTCCCGGTGTTGGCTCTCGCTTTATGTAATATCTACTGTTGATAGCATAATATTCCATCATTTTAAAGTATATTTATTTTTTCATCCTGATGACTAGGTGAATAGATTTAAGTATATTACACAACAGTTGCTCAGTTAATAGTATAGAACTACTAGAAGAGTATTCTGCCGAATGTGTGTGTCCTTAAATAAGTACCATTTATTTATTCGGCCGATGTAGAGTTGGTTAGGGTATAGGGTCGCAGGTGGTCTAAGACTTGCGGATTGTGGAGCTTAACTAATAAACAATCGGTGTTTATTAATAAGCCAATATATACCTTTTAAAATTAGTTCGGTAATCGGTTCCGCAAGCTGACGCTTGGAGTTGATGAGTCACAACAACTTTTAACTTCCATTCGATTTCTTTTTAATACTATCAAAAATAAAAGTAAATTTTAGCAATAAAAAAGTTAGTTTGAAATCTAACTTTTCGAAGTGATTTATGTTTGTTAATACATTTATTTCTTGATGGAATTAAAATATTATAATACCGAAATATACACATTTTCCATAAGTTCACTCTTTTTTCCGTAGTACAGCTCAGGATTATATGTATTTTTGGAGAATATTGAAGTGGAAACCAATGAAAAATTAAAACTTGTTTTGACTTGACTTAAAAAAACTTGTTAAAAATAAAATAGATAAACAATCAAAATAACCGATGGATGAATGTGTTTTTAAAGACCAACTCTTGGTCGTTTTCAAAACATCATAAATGATGTAATGTTAAATAAATAAATACAAAATGAGTGTTTTATAAAATAAATTTGTCATACGAAAAATATTAAGGCAATAATAATAAAAAAATATTAAGGGTACCATTTTTTTTTTTTACGAAAGAAAAAACGTAGACCTGAGGATATTTTGAGGCGGAGGTGGACCCCCGCGGTGGAGCTAGTGTAAATCATGTGGGCTAATGGTAATTTGTCCGATGGACTATCCACCACCTCCCAAGCGTGGAAAATTTAAAATAACATAAATTTGAACTTTAATAAATGATAAATCAGTTTTTGGTGTTCTTTTGTCCGCCCTGAGTAAGATATGGCGCTCAGTACCCGCCGACGATCCGGCCGGAATTATAATCGGATACCACAGCTGTGCTCTGGGCTGCGTAACTCATGTTGTGTGTTGTGTTAATTTTATTACCTGTGTTAATAGTAATAAAATTATATTAATTATTTTGTAAGTAAAGCACAACTGCATAATATAATACATCCAGTAAATAGAATGAAGGTGATAACAGTGATTTAATATAAAATCAGCCTGAAAGTGATGTTTTTTTTTTTCTAGAATAAAATTCTACCATTTTCGGAATAGCAAAAACTTTTTCAAGAAAAAAAACCTTCAGATCTCCCTTTTTTGAGCTCTGCCTATTTCTAGCTTCCCTACATCGCTATTATAATACGAAAAGTAAACATAATGAATGCGACATAATGGCAAGTAGCGAAACTAACCAATGTTAGTACTCGTATAACAAATTCAAATTAGGCCTCTAGACCATCTTCTCTTCAGACGCCTAGGAGGATTATCAGGAATTGAAGAGTTTGCTAGCTTTGAAACTGGTGGGTTTGAGTAGGAACAAAGCGCGTTATGAGAAGATTGATCAGGCCGAATTGAGTATTTTACGAAGGATTTGGGATTGTAAGGGTTGAATACGAGAGGAATTCGATGGCTTAGTCCCAAAGCTGTACTTTAAGTATGGGTCTCATGATTGTCAAGTGTATGAGTCTTTTGTAATAAATTTGGAGATTATAGCGTTTGTCTAGTAAATGATGAAGCAGCCTGAAACGGCAAACTGTTACTTTTCATTTCAGTCTAGGAACATTACAAGATCATTACAAGTTTAAGGTTTGAAATGGTGTAGTAGCACAGGAATCAGTGGGGTGTTATTGAACTATTGAGGAGGACAGGAGGTGATTGGTTTACGACAGAGGGTAAAGTGATTTGACGGGATTTGTGGGAATTTATTTTAATTCTCCAGGTTTGACATTTTTCAATGTCATTGATATGGGATTGAAGAGAATGGGATGTTATAACTGTATCAGTGTTGACATGTAGTTAGATAGATAGACATATCATGTTTGTGCGTGACTACAAACGTGTACATTAAGAAAGAAAAAGATTTTGTCTATTGATTTCTTCGAATTAATTTTTAAAGACCATCATAACACTGGAGTTTTTTTCCTTTACTTATCATTTATTTTATTATTACATTCAGAATAGAGGGGATAAGTCATTAATTACAATTACAAAGAATAAAACGTTATTAAATAATGATAAATGTTAATGTATGATCTTGGAGCGGAGTGGCTCAGTGGTAGAGCACTGAGTTGCCATGCCGGAAATCCTGGTTCAAATCCCGCTGCGGGCAAGGCTTTTATTTAGTCTGTTTCCAGCCGGAGATGGATCATATAGGATCTAGGACCCTCCTGGAGGTCACCCAGCCACTATAAAATATTATAAAAATAGGGTACCTAAAGTAAGGGGGAAAATCTGACGGTTGAGCATGACCTAAGACAAGCCCCCTCCTTGCAGAACCGTACATAAAGAGTACAGTCTCTACCATATACTGAGCCCCAAACCCATTCACGGGTAGTAGTGGTAAAGGTTTTTTTTTAATGTATGATCAAGTAAAGCTGAAAATTTGATTATTTTTTCTTATCAGCTTATATATATACCTTTTATAATAAATATTTTATATTAATTAAAATTAAATTAAAAAGGCTTAAGGTCAATTATAATCTATATTTAATCATTTCTTATTAACTTTCATATGATTTTAAGTATAACTTCGTTAATTCGTTAAATATAATCATAATAATATAATATAATCGTTAAATTCGTTAATTTTGCTAATTTAATTTTGTTAAGTTGTAACAGCATGTATATAATAATGTCTTTTGCATATATTTTAGTATTGTCAAACTGTAGTATATAATAATGTCTTTTGCATATATTTTAGTATTGTCAAACTGTATAAATTAATTTGTAAAATGAATTTATAAGGCACATAGTATACTCACGTATGGAATGTGCTAACAAATAAACGGTCCTTTCAAAGGGTTACTTTGAAAGGAAAAAAAAAAAAAAAAGTATAACTTATCAATGCTTGCCTATCTTTTAAGTTCAGTTCAAAGAAACTTTAGTTTTTGTCCTAATGTTTTTCCCTGCATTTTCCGTTCTATGCCTTATATAAAAGTTTATTTACTATCAGTTTAATCAATATATTGGTAGTCAAGAAAGTTGTTTCTATAACAAAGCGAAAACTTGAATATTTAAGTGTCATTGATGATTGTTCGATTTTATTATCGTATCTTAAATACATAATTATAGTTTCGTAAAAAATGATCAGGAGCTTGAATATTCTCAAAATCCTTTAGTGAGAATGTTTATAGATTTATTTAGAGACGGAGTAGAACTAAATGGGGAAGTGGGTCTTGCGAAGTTTTGTATCTATAGTTTAATATATTCTTAGAAGAAACTTTCTTAATAACCATTATAAATCATACATTTTTTTTGTATTTGTTGTTTGTTTTTTATACTCGTAAATTCATTTGTTTATTCATGATAATTGGTTACCTCAATAATTTGAAAACTTTGCTAATTCATACTATACTTCGGACCCTTAACAATACCATTTATAGGGATTCTATTTTATTATGTTATCACTCGGTGTTAGTTAAAAAAAACGAATAAAGAAAAAAACTGAATCCCTATACTTATACAGGCACTCGTATAACTGACAGAACGATCACAAGGGACGTACGAAGCAGAGGATCACGAAATTCCCTCTCATCGGGTCAGATGATGGCGGTACAGGCGCTACTCAATCTTTACATAACGCCCCCTAAAATCATAGCCGACCTGAATAATTATCCATTTATCCTTGTGACGTAGAGTTTGAGCAAAAGCGATGAGAAAGGATACGTGTAGGATCTGGGCTAGAGGTCGGTGCACGTCGACAGGGCACGTCACCGACGTGTGAACTCAGCTCGTGATATATCCTATATAATTAATGGCATTAGTCTGGAGTGTGGTGGGGGCAGAGGGGGAGGATGTTCCGGACGTAACCAGGTGCTCTACACCAAGAGTATCTACATGACTCTCCTGTCTGGACTAACCACAATTTTTGTAATAAATATTAAAAGTTAATTATACTAATCTGTTGACAGTTCTCTATATGAAATCAAATTGAACCGTGAAGTTTTCATTATTATTGTAAAAATAAAAAAATGGACCACTACGACACATGAAGAGTCTTGGGTCAGTAAGTGGCAAAGAGTGTTCTCATTCTAGGAGAATGGTTTATCAAGGAGGTGATTCGCCCTCGTTCATGACCTACCATCAGGGTTTCCCTTTATATTGAAAGCGTTCAGCGCTCGACTACTAAGACACTCCGCACCCAGAAGTTTCTAATATGTTAAAAAACTAAATTTATACTTATGTAGGGCTTAATCTAGAATGTAACAAGCCATAAATTTTATTTTTACAACCGTACTTTTTTTTTTTAGGGTAATCTCTTAACTTACACATTCCAAATACTTATAACTATCATTATTACTTTCTTTCACTTCCAATTCGTTCGATTTACATAATAAAATAACAATGCATGCAGTTAACTTACTAATAAAAAAAAAATTTCTTTTTTGCGCTGATAGCAATATTCTATTTCATTATTTAATCCTCTATGTTTGTGTTTTATAACAAAAAACCTTTTATATGTAAAAAAACGTTTTATATGTTTCTTGGGAAGTTTGTCATCTGGGGCTTCAGCCATTTACGAAAAATGTCGATACCGCTTATACTGACATAGTTTTATATATTTGAAATTATGAAAGCTATTATCAAGCTAGGGCCAATAATGATTTAATGCCATCCGTCTAAAGACAAAGAAGAACTGGAGGGCCATTATTTCTTCCTATTTTGCTCAACACCGTACACAGTAGGGACCCCTACTCTTCTTCCCGAAGAGTAAAAAAGAACAAACAAGGAAACTGCTATGACCGGAAAGGAACTAACGACCGGAAATCAGAGCGGGGAGGACAAATGACAGACTAGTTCTAATTGGACGAGGAGGGCCCACACGCAGCCATCTTTCCTCTGACGTATAAATCACTTCTGTCATCTGTTCTTTTTTCTATCAGCGTTTGCTCTTGTTTTACCGCTTTTACCTTGTTCGGTTTTTTCCCATCTTTCTTTGGGAAAAAAAGTATTAAAAAAAAATAGACGTCCCGTAGTTACGATCGCGGAGGTCCTATATGTCCCATTTAGCAGTAAAAGGTACACTTGTTGTACTTCAAACGCACCGGCAGCACGTCGGCATTACTTATCAGAGCAAACAACTTGTAGTTGCGAAAATAAGTAAATTGAGGCCCCAATCCGGAAGTTCGAAGCCAACCACCTCGATTTTCTTCGATAAATCACAGTGAAAATCAAACCGTTTTGGTCTAATACGTTTTAGGGTTCATAGGTATATGGCGCATGAGTATGCAAAAATATTCTGAGACTTTTTTCTTCTGGAATTCGTTAACTATGACCACAATAACTCAAACCTAACGTTGGCCAAGCGGAATCGTGGTTGAGTGTTTCAAAACTTAAAAAAAAAATGAATCCAGAAAATTAGAAAAATTAAAAATAATATTTGGTATCCTCTTCTACTGAAATCGTGACAAAGGATTGAAAGTTGCCATGGCCACATTGTTTCTAGCTACTCTTGACCAAAAATTTTACATATACAAATTTAAAACGGCTCGTATTTTTTATTTTTAAAGTCCATAGTATTACAATCTAGTGGTGTTTGGTCATACAAGACTGAAAAGACAAGAAACTGCTCGACGTTTTCGCCTACTTCAACATTTACTGGACAAACACTCTAAGCTCCCAATTAATTACAAAAGACTCATTTACATGACAGTTATCAGGCCTATATGGACATACGGAGTTGTGCTTTGGGGCTCTACTAAACCATCCAATTCATCTCGTATCCAATCCTTACAATCCTCAATACTCCTTATGTCACAAACAAACTTATCCACCATGATCTTAATACCCCATAGGTTGCTGATTTGGTCCAAACTAGATACCTATCCTTCCATGACAATCTCCATACACAATTGAATCCGCTAGTCTCTCAACTTGCTTCCCATACTATTCCTGAAACTCTCCGAGGCGTCTGAAAAGAAGATGGTCTCGAGACCTTCTACTATAGAACTTTATTGGAGTGCTACCGATGATTAGTTTCTCCACAAGTTTTTTTTGTCATGTCATTTGTTCATATTAGCAGATTTACGGAAATGCGCATTTCTTGTTCTTACAGGCTCAATTTATTCCTATCAACTTGCTAATAAGCTGTTAATAAAAAATAACAAAATACTTTTTGTTTGTTTTTTACCCTTAACCGCCGGTACTCGAATATCCGTCCTTGATATTATCACCTTTGCTATTTTTCCTTGAAAAAGAGAAATGGCTGATATTGATTAATAATAGCTGTCTATATATGTATGAGTAGAAAGAACTGTTTATTGGAAAGCCAACGTATCGACCCACATCTTCAGCGCTTGCGGTGGAGTCAAGTGTCTGGGTTTAGCTGACTCTGTCAGACATTTGACTCCATCACGAGACTCGAAGAAGACCTGTAATGTTGGTCGAAACGTCTGCTTTCCAATGAACAGTTCTTCCTACTTGAGAGAATTTTTTTAATTCGACCCGGACCATTTTCTCCCTATAAAAATTAGTGATAGTTCAGACAAATTTTTGGAAATATTTGATAATCCTTGTGATGTTACAGATCCGAAGAAGCACAAAGAGACACAGGGGTATAGAGGTTTGATCTGGTTACACGTCATCTAATAGGTACTTCGACGTACCCTCATACTAACGACTGCCCTCCAGGGCCGGAAATTATTTCTGTTAAAATTCCACGGTTTCTAATAGCAACTGGAAGAGGGAGAAGGATGGTAATGAGGCAGAGGACACTGCGGTAGGTCGGGCCACGATCTGGGATGACCGCAGCCATCTGGGGCGCCCCCACACGCGCCTCAGACCGCAACATCCGAAGATTGGGACCGCCGAGGATCAATAGTCTTTGTTTTAGTCCCGATGGAAATGAAGGCTTCGATCGGAGGAAATAAAGAGAACGTGAATCAATACTGCACCATTTTTATTTTTCTCTCCTTTATAATGGTTGTATACGTGGTAACCGCAATGATGTACGAACAAATATCACAACCAATATTTTAAAAAATATTACGATTCGGCTTTATTATATTTCTACTAAAATTACAAAAATCTTCTTTTCTTGTGTAGGAATCATGATGGATATTAGAATTTTTCTTTATGGTTCATGTTGTAAGTCATTAATTAAAAAATATTTCGTATCATCGTATTCTTTATTACCGTTATGTACATCCGAGTATATATTTAGTGGAAATAAGTGATGTGGTAATACCATTCCATATTAGAACATTATTTTATTTTAAAAATATGTTTAACGGAGTAGCTCAGTGGTAGAGCGCTGAAAGTTCAGGGTTGAAACTTGCTTTGAGAAGTAATTTCTTTAATCTGTTAACAGCCAGGGATAGATCCTGTGTGAATTGGGGACCCTTCAAGGGCCCTCCCAGACTCTATGAAGGGTCTACCCATAATTGGGGAAAAACATGGAATACAAATCACATCACTGTTGTTAATGAAACAATAAAGTCTCTACCAAGTACTGGACCCAAGAACCTCCATGGGCTGTTCTGGTACAGATTTTTTAAATTTAACAATGAATTTAGTAATTTTTAATTTCTGGTGTGCAGTGAAGTATTGTTATCGCTTATATTCGATTTCCGATTGTGACGAATCAATTCATCCGGACTATCCCTGAAAACATTCTGACTAGTTTGGGCGTGGGGTGTTTGCTTTTTCGTATAATTTTAATGAGTGGCCGTTTTGGCTATTATGAGAGACCAACAACTGTGTCGGTCAAGGGCGGATTTAGGGAGGGCAAGTGCCCCCCAGACAGGTTTTCGTGTACTCTGGAGAATTCATTATAGTTCATAATTATAGGCAAATCACATGATCGTAGTTGTTAAAATAATAGAAAGAACATGAGTGAAACTATTGTTTTGATATTTTAATAAACCTTTGAAATCTTTCTATAGATACTACAAGTTCATTTGTAAGTTATTGTTTTTTTCCGTCTGATGTGCCACCCCCAGGAAAAAATCCTGGATCCGCCCTTGGTGTCGGTTTAAAATATAGTACAGTTTTTTTGTCAATACAGGACCACCGGAATGCAGTTCTTGAGTGTCTTAATATATTTTTATAAAAAAATTAACTCAATATAAAAAATGGAAATGTTGATTAATATTGAATTTAATAAATGATAGCTTTATATAAAATATATGATGAACCTGAATTGAGGCGTTCAGGATCATAAGCTGATAACTGCAAAAACTGAATTTTTGGCACTCCTCTCAGTCCAGTAATGCTTTATAATCCCCATACGTCAGCTTCGGAACCGGACTAAATCCATCAGAAGTAAGGTGGTAAAATTGATGTACTAAACTAGCGAAAAATTCAATTTTTAAAATTTCTGTGATATCCATTTTTGACCCTGAAGGCTTCAATTGATACTTCACTTTAAATTCTAAACTGCTTTTCACCGCTCGTCTGATAGTAAAGGGATACACGTATTTTTACTTTTTAAAGAATGCCATTATTCCCTCAGCAATAGGCACATTCCCGAGCGAACTTATGAAAAAATATTTCAGAGAATAATAATAAGTTTAGTCTACGAGGTGCATAAAATATTTTAACTCTATATAAAATAATAGAATAAATAATAAAATAATAAAAATAATAGAATAGCACAAGTATAGATACTGTAGTTGTTCTAGTCTGTGTAACCTATAATAGTCATAACCAAAACAGCTGAACTTAATGGCACACATCGACATGTGTTGTTTGTTCATTTAACGTCACCTTATGCTGCTACGGCTAAGCGGACGATGCTACAGTGAGAGCTCTAAAACACATCGACAGGTGCACCAACCTTATTATGACCTCTTTTACATGTTGGACTACAGTGTTTTCGCAAATTACGTTGTCATCTCTGTTGCTAGTCCCCTAGGAATTCTTATCTACTTTTTAGCCTAGTCTGTAACGGTAATTGAAATGGCGTACTTTAGTTGAGCCAAAATACATGTTTTTGTACCTGTTGGAGATATACCATTAACAAATAGGTATTGCTATATGCTAACTAGGCCACCGATGTCGTGGATATTGTTTTGACTTATGTCCGTTGGTGGCGCATCCGCCGTTCGTTCGTGAGGCTAATCGATAGTCACGCGGCTGAGTCTACCCCAGGAGCCAGGTAAGACCGTGAAAGTGAGACATATCATCTGTCAGGATTAGTCGTGTCAGTGTTCCAGACAATGAGGGACAAATCCGATTTGAGGCTTATGTTTGGGCACCAACTGCCTCTGTCCCAGCCAGCCCAACCTATGTGGCGTCAAGGAGCTTCCCTGCCAATTTAATCATATTTATATTTATATATAAACATATATATAGTACACTGTCTTAACTTTTGTCTTTTATGAAATTTTCATTAAAAAATTTACTTGAATATGTATAAGCATTTATTTGAGGAAATTTGGAATAATATTTCCAGAGATTTAAATTTTTATTTAATTATTTCTCATAAGGCTAGAGGTTAGTTATTATAATTTGTATATGACTATTAATGATTTCTGATGCTTATAATATAATTAAAAGTTGTAACGTATTTAACAGTTACATCATTTTTATATTTTATAATTAAAATTGTTTACAATGTCTTTTTAATATTCACTTCATTGAAGTATTTGAGGTACTTTTCTACTCAATCTATTCCGCCAAGTTTTGATATTTCTATTTTTTATATTTCTACATTCCTACATTTAACCTATGCGCTTACTAATGTAGGTCGTAATCATCAATAAATAAATGATGTGTTTGTATGTATTTTAAAGAAAAGAAGACTAAACCTGCCTGTTTCTAAGAGGTAGAGAAAGATTTACAGATGGAGATAACCTGCGAGGATGTTCTGGTAAAAATCAGTCTCAGTATGAAAATGCATACTTACATCGGTTGTCAAGAAAAACCTAAGCTGAAGACGGGAAAGAAATAAACGGAAGAAAAAAGGGAGCAGCACATGCAAATACCAAGAAGAAATAGAAAAAAGACAAAAAAGTATGGGTTTTGTTTTTAAATGCCACTGGGAATGGTTATATTTTCGTGAGCTTGGGTGCCTGATTTTTAAACTAGAAATATTTACAATAACAGGATTATTCATGTATTAAACATAACAAACTTAAAAATATACTACTTGGTTTCTATACACGGAACCTGAGATGTAGATACAAAGCAAGGGAATATCTATGAGATGTATCTCTCCCCTCCATCTTTATTTTAAACCACGCAGATACCTTGGTGCTTTTATATTTTAAACTTAATTCTTACCATATATGATTTTTATTGTCTGTATTTTGCATATTCAGCCTGAAGAAAACCTGTAATGTGGGTAGAAACGTTGACCCTTTAATGGATATTTCTCATCAAAAAGAGAAACATTTTTTACCTCCACACGAAGCATTTTCTTCCACATAAGAGAAAGATAACTCACGAGGGAATTTATTAGTAATTGGATTTTTCACGGAACTGACGGGCTTAAAAAAGTATTCTTATAAGATCGTAGACAACAGTGGGCCATTTTTCTAAGCAGATAAGTCAGCTTTACTCCTCCCTGCCACAGGTGACTCCGATTTCCAGTTTGCCGAATACTAAAAGCGAAGAGCATCCTTTACCGGCTCAGCGATCCGAAAAAAGAAGTGACAAAGGTGCGAGCTACCTGGATCTTGTCATAGAGCCTCCGAGGTCCATTAGCTCCGCCGTCCATAAAGTATTCCCAACGGCTAACAAAAAATAAATAGAGCGTTTCTGCAACATTCATCATAATCCCCATCACACCCACGGTCTTTTTTCCCGGGCCCCGTTGGGCAAAAAATAATATAAAATAAAATGAAAAAATGGGTTTGGGTTTGTGGGAGGAGCGCCCCCCGCTGGCACCCCCTCGGCCCTGGCATTTGATTAATCTGAGTCAGGTGCCTTCCTCGAACCCAGATCTAGATCTCGGATAGCTCTCTTCAATCTTTGCCAACGTTCCCTTCGTCCCCTAACGTATAATTAAGGAATTGGTCGTGAGATATTGATTGTTCCATAAGAATGCCATGTACTTTTCCATATTTCCATTGAAATGTGAAACCAAATGAAATAAAACATCGTGCGTATAATGGCTAATGCATTAGAGTGGCAAGGTGTCATATGTAGTTCCAGTTATAAATAAATTTATCACTCGATTTATTTTTTGAATTTATTTAAGTTTTAAATTCTTCAAGGCGTTAACATTTGTCACTATGCAAAATTATAGAATCTACGGCAAGGGTTAGAGAGTGTTCATGGAAGATTTTGATCTAAACCAATAATTTGAGTATAAGCAATAATAACATTATATCGGAATAAAAGCTTCCGGTTCATTAAAGGTTAATATTATTATTGATATATGATTATCTCCTAAAACCAATTGGCCTCATAACAAGCCCGAAGCTTTCGATTTTCGGTAAAAAAATCCCTACTAACTATTCCAAGGTAAACATAACAGTCTACCTACTTACCACCGTATTTGATAGTTAAATGTTTTGTTCAAAATACTTAAATGCTCCTATTCAGTCACGATATTAATAAAATCTGTTCAACGACAATCCATCATAGGGTATTGGGTTCATTTCATGGTAGGGACCGTTTTTTTTTCTCTAGCCAACGGCTGAGCAAGGAGGTGATTAGGCCCAGATAACGCTCGACCGCCAGATCTTTCCAAGAATAAACGATACCCACGTTATAGATGTTTAGATGAGCTCCAACGAAGTCTCACTACATTGCAAATATGTTACAATAACTCAATAATTAATTAAATAAAACCAATACGAATGTTGTAATGATTATACTAATCTTACCACAGTGACAAGCTTAAATAAGTCAAATTTCAAATATAAACGAGTAACTCACCTTCACAACTAACGACGACTACTCGGGTCAGTACACATTGATTTGACTTAGATCTCACTCAACTGCAATCCCCCAGACAAATAAAATTAAACGTACATATAGAAATGCTTATTTTTAATATATTCTCATTATTTTTACAATACATAACTATTTCACACATCTATTAAATTTATGGGAGAGCAATGAGAAAGGAGGAAATACTGAGGATGGTGGAACAATCGCATATGAATTGCTACCTGCAGAAAATAAAATAGTCCACATTTCTAAATTTTACAAGAGAAACGAAACAAGTAAATCCTGCAAATGTAAGTTTTAATTTAGAACATAATTTTTTCCAAGTTTCATTAATGGAGAAACTACCTACGACTGGTCTTCGCCTTTGGCCAATCAAAATAGTTATTTCGTCCAATCAAACGAACCGTAACCATTACCATCGACCCAAGATTAGTCCATGATTCTCCGACCGACCATTCCTGGAGTATACCGGACCATGAACCCGCCCGTGTTTAATAACCAGGATAGTAATAGAAGAAAGGACGGGGAGGACCCTGATGAAGGTATTAGCCGGAAGGTCGGAGGACCACACTAAGCTCGCCGCTAGCATCTCTAGTGGTTTAATCTCATTACCCGACTGATTGGACTACAGTAGCTGCTTCAATTTCATGTCTGCTTATTGCCGCAATCCCTTCTTACCTGATGGTTAATTAACTTCTTATGTACACTATCCCTTTACCTTTGCCTTTACCAGTCCGCCTCATGAGCGCCAAGGCAGCCTTATTGTCCGGAAGTTATCTACAGGTCAATATAATCTTTCTTAACCCGCTCACAGCTGTTCTTGTACCATAGCACCGAGAGGATCTAATGGTAGCTCTGAATCATGAGTAACAGTAATAAAACAGAATGAAAGATCTTTTCCGAATCGAGATATTGATGCTGTATTCATCATACGAAGCAATGTCATGGCCATTAATCAATTTACTATCAACTAAATTGAAGCATATGCCACTTCACGGAAAAAAAATTGTTAGAAATAAACAATAGCACCCCAAGTAACTTATGGCTTTGAACTACTGGGTTCTTTATTTAGTCAATCCTTAATTTAAACTAGAAGTTATAAAGTTATACGTATTTCTAGAAGCCCCCCAAATAGGTAATTTCGTTATAACTTCTTTATTTATTTCTATTTTATATCAAATTTTGATCACCTTCAAAATATTCTCCATTAACCTCAACGCACCTCTCGAAAAGATCTTTCCGTTGTTCAGTACAGTTTTTAAGTTCACTTATCGGCCTCTGGTTCTTAGGCCGCTGAAAAGGCTAGAGATCATAGTGTGGGATGTTTCTACTGATGAAACCCATTAAGTCACTTCATTTTTTTTGCAATGTTTTTTAATCACACTAAGTAATTACTCTAGAATTCACATCAGCTTCTTTTAAAAAAAACATGTTTCTGACTTAGTGTGCTTCACTTGTAACCCCACAAAAGTAGTATACCGATTATTGATAACACTCATACTTCATTGCTAACCTTCGGTGCTTTGGAACAAGAACAGCCTGGGGCATAATCTAAAAAAAACAGCACGTTTCTTGCTAGTATTGTTTGCTTGGGATATTCAAATCTACAGTTTTATTTCAATTTCTCAAAAGATAGGCTTAGAGATAATCGGCCTATTTAAAAATCAGATTGCAAAAACCGATTATGTAGTCGAATATTTAGAACCTTACATCAGAATTAATGGTACACGGTACGTGTTTACGTAAGAACGGAAGAAAACAAATTAGAACTAAAAGGAAAGGAATGCTGGGATGATCTGAGATGTGACTTGACTTTTTGCGATCCCCGAAAGTTACCTGAGCGACGAGGGAGATCAAATGGAGCAGGCGAACAGACAGACAGTCGGGGGGAGAAGAAGAAGAAAAAAGAAGTCACAAAAAGTGGCTTGGATATTGGACCAGGTAGTTCTGGCGTCAGGCTTTCTGCCACGGCCCAACTCCGCGCCGTTTCTTGGGAATTTTTTTTTCCTAAACCTCCCCACCACATGAGCAGTTCTTAAATACTAGTTTGGAAGCAATGATAGATAATTCCCGGAGGTGGTAGTTTTGGAAATGCTTCTATTTCTTTGCTGTCTTTGCTAATTAATTTCTTCTACCTCAAGATTTATGGTCCGCTTTTATTTATTACCATCGATTTGGCTCTTTTGCGGTGATTTACAGTTTGACATGTTAAATGTGGGGTACTGATAAAAAAACTATTTATATGCAAGTGTTACAGTTTTATTTATTTACAAGCATATAAGATATATACTTGTAAGTATAATCACGGTTAAATGTAGTGTAAATAATAACTTCGCATGTTGTTTGTTTTAGTCATGCTTCACTTTGTCACTTTGCCTACCATATCCAACAGTTACATTGGCATCACAACTATATTTAGAGTTTCCACTAAGTTAAAATTCCACTTAATAATGAAATTTTAAATCCATCTTAGTTTTCTACTTGTAACCCTACTAGGCTCTTTAAATTCCATACTGTATTTATCTTAGTGCTCACGTAAACTAATGTTAGGTCGAATATATTTCGAAGTAGTAAGATGCAATAATATTAACGTTTTTGCCAAGACGTGATAGTTCTATATCGCCTTAATGTTTATAAACTAAATGCAACGTTTCTCTCCTGTAAGTGAAGCCTGCTGGCTAGTTTTAGATTTTGACACGCTTATAAATTTTATTGTTTCAACTTGATTCAAATTCAGCTATATTTATCTAGGTCTTAAAAACATCAGTATCATGAGCATGGAGTTGAGATATAGTGATTAATAAATCATCCAGTCATTGAATAGCATCTCATAAACAATGCTTATAGCAAGTATTCGTAATTTTTGCGTTATTTTGAAATCATTTCTGCATTGGAGAGATTGTTTTTGTTAAAACAACTGCAAGATAGAATATTAAAATTTCATTATTATAAGTACTAAATTAAATAAAGGGGATAAATCCTGACATGACCACGAATGGGGGATGGGGAATGGGGATCGCTACATTGATCCCCACAACTGATTGCAGTGCACCTGGTGTCTGATCAATCGGATTATATATATTATATTCCCATAAGTTTCACGGCTACCTCGCCTAAACCTTTCCTATTCAGCAGTATCAACGATCCATCTTTTTATTATTTTTTAGATTAATTGTTTTGAAGTTACTTACTCCTTAATACCCCCTTAATACAAAAATAATTTCGTTAACATAAGTTTGCTTAATTTGATTTTATCGTCGTAATCTTGTCATATTGTAGTATCAGATCATAAATATGACAAAGAATGTAAAATCCAAAAAAAAAAATAAGCAACTCTTTAAATATTAAAACGATATTCAATATATCTTTTATAACAAAAAAAGATATTTCAAATTATTTTCTTTAAAATACTAAAATAAAACTGCAGAAGGGGAGGAAGCAGAAGAGTTGCTGCTAACTCAGATCTCGGTTTGACTCCAACAAACAAAATACTGTACTCCGAAAATTATATTTGTTCTTTGTAAAGTTTAAAATGATATTAGGCTCTGATTAGCCCTGAGGCATAGATACATTAATCATAAATAATAGTCGACAATTGTGCCATTTTTTATCTAGGAAAACCCATAAGTTCAAATCATTCTAATAACGGATTGGGGACTTAGTAAATAATTACGGCTAAGCCTGTGTTAATGTTAAGAATACCAAAAATTTAAAACTTCTTTAAAACATTGAATTGGCTATTTTATATATATGTATGTACATTATGCTGGGTTAAAGGTCTTCCGGCCTTTGTGTATACTATAGACAAATTATTCTCCGTGGGAACTGGAAGTTGTGGGATAAAGAGACCCTCCTAGGGCTTACCCAGTCTCAAGAAAGGTTGTTGAGCTTGATCTAGGTCATGTTATCTCCTTATCTCTTGCAGTGTTACGTTAGAAAAAGTACAGTACAGTGAAGTTTTATTTCTTTATAAGTCAGACTTTTACATCCCACGGAAGAGGACTAAATCTGAAAAGATGATATTACTCTTATTTCTTAACTGTCCTACTACTATCCAGTCAAGTAATTTCTTAAAGAATCCATCTCCCAAAATACCGATCATTCCTTAGGTTTTTTTCCAATTAATTAATTTCCAGTATTCCAGGAATGTTTGTTATATATATAATTAAATGTATATATGTTTCATTAGCAAAAAATAAAACTTTCTTCTCGAGAACTGGGAGCAATCAATATTGGGTGGGAGAAGGCAGGCAGCTCGGAGGAGGAGATGGATAACGCATTATTGACAGCCGTGGCAGGTAGCAATTTGAGGGATCGCTTATTTTGCGAGGCACCTGTCCAGGGATTTATCACTGGAGCTGGAGAATTCCAGAAAAAGCGAAAAGTTATTTATAATTGGGGCAGGTAGGAGAATCTAGGGGGGCTCCCAAAGGGAGATAGCATCTGGGCCTTTTAACTTCCCACTTACGTCTTGGATTAGTCTGTTGAGTTGTTAGTGCTGTTAATGCACTCCTTAGGATCTGTCGACGCTCATGTTTGTTTTTGTTTTTGTTTTTTATTGTTGTTTCTAGTCTGGAAAGTTGAGTCGTGTCTTGATTGGAAAGGTTTGAAATCTGTTGATTTTTTTTTTCAAACAGAGAGAACTAGTTTTTGTTTCTTTTTAGTTTTTAATTTTTAGAACTTTTGTATACTTTAAAAAAATATATATGTTGAAATTTACAACTTTATTGTAACAATACAATAAGTATATCAAATGAATTATGAATAATGACATGGATAAAAGCAAATAGAGAAACTATCAAGTGGAAGTAGTTAAATGACAAATTCAACTTAGAAGGTAAAAAGGCCTTCTTGTTTTCTAGGGCTTCCGAAGATAATAGAGGATTGAAGAAGTACCTTGCTATGAAATAGCAATGAACGAATGGGCTTGAGTGGGAATAAATTTTGACATGAAAGGATTCGGGCCAAATCAGCCACAAATGGGACATAAAGGCCAATGTGGATGACTTAATACGTAACAAAGTAGGCAGGACGATGGATTTTGGATGGTAAGCAGAAAAATTCAATGGCTTAGTTGAGCCTCAAAGCTCTACTCAGTAAATCCCAATAGGTTTTATAATATCACTTTATTATATAAGGGGCATTTGTTGTTGATTGAGAGCTTAGAGAGTTTGTGATGTTGATGTTGATACGGGGATTCTCTGCTTTTCAATTGTAATTATTCATTCTTGTATCGTAATAGTATGTTCTGTTGGAAGTTTTTTTATACATTTTTCTTATATTGTAAATTATGATTCTGCACAGATACATTTAAATTTGTACACTTGAGACTGGTCTATTTGGCATGAATTTTTTTGAATTTTACAAGAATAAATTTTAAAAAAATGAAATAAAATAATTGGTACTCCACAGAAGTTAATAGTATGTTGTTATACTCTTATTAACATAATAGTAAATCAAAGATAAACCATATTATCTACCATCTATGATATATATACTTCCCAATAGAATGCTTACTACATACAAAAAGTGGAGTCAACCACACCCCGGATTAGCCAAGTAAAATAGATTTAAAAAACCGATGCCTGTCAGAGACGGAAGCATTGAAGAGACTAGCAACAAAATGAACATATGGGGAAAAAAGAATGCATGGATAAATTTTAATTAGAATGCATGAACTAAGTTTGGGCATCATAGTGCTTTGCGTGAACCTCCTGGGTCCATTCGCAGTAAATAAATAATAATAATTTTATATATATATATATATATATATATATATATATATATATATATATATATATATATATATAAAAGAGAGAGAGGGAGAGTATGTCTGAGCGAGCGTGTACATGAGTGAAGCAGAAGCTGACTTACTAATAATTGATGATAACTATGAACGCAAGTAAAATATAAAATTATTCTCTGTTACACTGTTGTAAATTGTACATGCTGTATACAATTTCATGAAATTAAATCACGGTTATTATTAGATATTTTTTTAATTAATGATATAACAAGTCGATGAAAACGAGCTAGTTAAATGTATAATAAGTAGAGAATTTCTTTTATTACCATTGAATAAATAAATTTGCTCCCTCGCTTCTGGTAATAAAGGTTGTGGCCTTTATTGCTTTCGCATAACCGTAATGTACACACTGACCACACTACGACAGGCCGGCCCTAATGAGGCGAATATAAAGGCAGTAAGTTCACAATAAGCCGTATTATACATATATGTATATATAAATAAATTTATTGTATACAAATATATATAAATAATATTCTATTAGAGCGAGGGTTGAGAAATGTTTAGTGGGCTTGCGCCTTTTACGACCTCAGGTCCTTCGTGGCAAATTTTATTGTCCCGTTACAATGGCTCTTGAGCCACTGCTATTTGTAAATTTCCTATTTTATTTTCCGTGATATTTTCTCTTCTCTCCAACGAGTGCCGTCAATAAGCACGGGATGGTCGGAATATTCTCGATTTTATGAGCGTCAGTAAAGTATCATTAAGTACGGCAAAAGCGAGAGTACGAACATGCATGAATCTAAATTAATATCAAAAAGTAAATAAATAACACGAGCCATTTCACTAAAATCCCGTTATGGCCACTTTATAGTTAATATGACAGTTACATATACTGATAATACGGACATAAAAACACAAATATGATTTATTTAAATTGAATACCTTTGCATTTATCCTATTTGATAGTTATACCGATAGTTAATCTTAAAGAATCATACCAAAAACAAATTTTTTTTTGTCAAACCAAAATAAATTTATTTATCTATTAATTCCAGCTGGAGATTCTAAAACTTCTTTCTGGATATTCTTATAGCTAACTACGCAACCTAAGACATTGTTTTCATTACAACTTTAAAGTAGTAATATTATGTCTGAGACTTAATAAACTTACTTAATATTTCAAAATATTTCATTAACGGGGGAAAAATTAAACAATACATAATTATATCAACACAAAATAAATGTGAGGCTCATCTTTCGATCAGTGATGACGGGAACTTTATGATGATCGTTTAAATGTAGGTACCTTTTTCCTCCTAACCCCTTGGCTTATTTATTTATTTGAAATTTTCTTATTTATGAGGACCAAATGGGAATGGGATCTCTTGCACTGCACCATTTCAAGAGGGGGATGATGGTTTGGTGTTTTAACGGATTATAACCATAGGAAATTAATGTAATAAAAATCCTGAATGTATTTAGTCAGGCAAAAAAAAAAAAAAGTTCACTTCTTTCTGCTGCTGTATGACAATTGAAACCGTTATACTAAGTATTCCTTTTCAATAAATTCAATTTTTTGTTGTCTTAGTTGAAATATTTTGTGTATATATTGTAAAGTTTGTATATATATTGTAAATAAAATCTTTGAGGATACGAACAAAAAAAATAATCTAATAAATTCAATAACATGACATACTGATACTTTATTGACACTAACAACAGTAAACTTCTGTCCGTCCCGATTGTTAATCAGTGCCAATGTATGTTTCACGGCTGTGCTGATCCGTCTGTGATGAGCTTTGATATGGATAATCTCTAGCCTGGGGAAGGACATAGGCTACTTTTCATCAACACACCACACAGGCGAAGTTTATATAAAACTGTAACCTGATTGACTAACACACCCATCGGTCAACGCACAGCAGAAACCACTGAACTTAGCATCTTGAAGTTCGCAGATAGGTTCTTTGTATAGCTTATATGAGCACTAAGAAAGAAATTTAGACGATTCCACCGCCAAGGGTTTCCCTCTTAACTTAATAGGGGTTCAAAGATTGTATGGAATCTGTCAGTTTTAAGTTAGAGATCAGAAATTTTGGATGCATGAGTAACTTATAGTTAAAAAAAAATTAAATTATTTATTTAAAATGATCTGTCACGAAACTTTATGTTGCAGACCAAATTCCACGCGAGCGAAGCCGTAGGCAAAAGCTAGTCTAATATATAATTCAAAATAATTATCAAATAAAAAAATAAATGTACGTTTTTTCTTTTAGCATCGATTTCGTTATTTTTAGTTTGTATTTAATACATATTGTGTGCTAAGCTGGGACAATCTATGCTACCGTTATTGCTTAAAGCTATTACGAAAAAGTCGTACCTTATACCAAGTTATTATAGACCATTCATTCTATTTACTTGTATTGTTACAATACGGTTGTAAATTTCAATAAAAAAAATTCTTTTAAATTAGTTCGTTACAAAATAGTATAACATATATATAAAAGAATAAGTAGTGAACGACCTTCTAATATAAAAATTCCATAAGTATTACTTCTCGTGAGAGGGATGCTTTACACTAGGAGAGACTTTTTTAGGAGAGTTCTTTACACATAAAATGATTCTAATAGAAACATTAGCTATCGATTTAAACCGATTTTTTAATAGATCGATAACTTATTCGGAGCAATTAATGAAGGTCATTTAAGGCGCCGAGACGAGAACTTCGCCTGTTATCTAACGAAGTCCCTTTATGGGCGGACAATTTCACAACTGAAGCCAATAAAGGCGATAATTCCCGCGACATGGGGCATAAAGTGCTAAGTTTTATAACAGACTTGATAAATGTCAGATATAATTGTCTCCGATATCTCCTGGCTATTTAAATGAAGGGATAGCTTCATAACTCTTCCTTCGATTCGATAGATTTTGTGAATAGTTTATATTTATTTGCCTATCTAGTTATTAAGATATTTCTATATAGATAAACTATAAAGACATTCAGTAAAATATCAGTTGCTTGGTTGTTGTAGTGGTAATAAATTCTATTTAGTCTCAACTCTCAATTATAAACTTAAGGATTAATCGCCATCGTTCTGTTTTTCTAACAACTTCCGTTTTTCTCAAATCACCATGTAGTCTTTAAATTTTAAAAGTAGGGAAGATTTTTAAATTCAATTATAAGTTCATTGATTGAATTCAATAATGGATTGATTCTAGCAGTAGATTCTCAGAAGATAACTTAAATGTCCTTTAAAACAATATTGATCTTAAGGATTTATTGATTTAATACAGATGCTTCTACATAATTTTATATATATATATATATATATATATATATATATATATATATATATATATATAGAGAGAGAGAGAGAGAGAGAAAGAGAATCAGAGGGAGTAAAAAGGGCCATGATTAAACCAATTTTAACTCAATGAATTTTACTCCTTGTGTATTTTAAGGTGCGTTTACACCAAAGTTGGCAACTAAAAGTTGACAACTAAAAGTTGACAACACATTATGGAAAACTAAAAGTTGTCAACTAAAAGTTCTTCTTCAGGCGCGTTTACACCAAAGTCTTCCACAAGTTTTCCACAAGTTGCGGCAACTTGTTGCCGGTTTTAAGAAAGTACAGCAACAGCTTTTGTCTTCCACTTGTGGAGAGACAAATCTTCCACTAAATTTTCGTTTCCCGCGGAGAGTCGGTAAAGATCAAAGAAAGTTGGCAACTAAAAGTGGAGAACTGTCCCCCCTCCACGCGCCCTATTCATAATTAAATAGTGCTGTAAATGCATTTATTCATAAATAACTAGTGCATATGGGGTATGTGAGCACCAAAAGAATTATAATAAATTAGTCAAGTATTTACAAATAATTTTAATGCCGAGGGCTTTTCTCTTTAAAATAAAAATATTTAAAAATTAAAATAGCTGACCAATAATTGTAAAAAAAAAAGTCTTCTAAATATTTACAAGATTACTTATCAGTATATTTTTACAATCTTTTAATTCCAGTATGTTATTAGATACATTTTCTAAATATGGTCACCGCAATATGACAGTTTCAACAGAAGGGTATGCCTTTTTATTACCCGTGTTGCTTCTTTGTTCTCAATAACCTGGGCACCTAGCAAAAATGTGGCCTTCACAAAAATATTGCGCAACCTGTACAGCGGGTTCGTTTTATCTATATTACCATTTGGGGCCCAAACAGTGCTCCTTGAAGAGGCGAATACCGCCGGGTTCGTTTGAACTGGTAATAAATTGTCAAGAGGCGGGCCCTTGTACCTGTTCTAAACACTTATCTTTAACAAAAGTTTTAGGGCATTTATTGGTACAAGCAAAAATATTTAAATTATCAATAACCAAAATTTCATATACGCAGAATGCAAATGATTGTACTTAAAAATATGTATAGATAACCAAATCATACCTAACCATTTACTGTCTCACATTATTAATCTGGAAAAATTTTTAATAAAAATTATTTAAACAACACTAAACAAAATAATTTCTTCAATATTCTAGGAAATAAAATATTAAACCTAGATAAAAAACAAGCTTATTGGCTAATCAGAACAAATAAGAAAAAATTGCAAGCTCACTTAGATAAAATTAATAATGTAGATAATAATTCATATTCACAAATCTATAAAATATGCAAAAAATGGAGTAACATATTAAGAAAAATCAAAATAATAAATATAAAATTTAAAGCAAATAAACCTAAGAAATTAACATTCAGAAACCCATATATTAACAATGAAATAGCAAATAAGCATTGTACAGCAATCTTTTCCAACAATTCGAGAAATCTTTTCATTTTTAAAGAGAAAAGATAGGCCCTCGGTCGGGATACGAACCCGGAACCTTTGTCTTTCCGCGACAGCGCTCTACCAATTGAGCCACCAAGGCAAATACAATAGAGTCGTTAACTTATCAACTAATATAATACCCAACAACATTATAACTTTATTAAGTCTAGGGGATAATATTAATTATGACCCAAATAATAAAAAAAATCAACATTTCTCAAATGCTAGCGGACATTGAATCTATAATCATAAATTTAGAAACTCCCGAAACCCATAGAAATGGACTTAGGAAAATCTTAATAAAAACATCTTAAATTATTTGAACAAAGAAAAAAATAAACCTAATAACACAATAAATAAATTTAATAAAATTATAATCCCCCCTTGGCTACGGCCTTGGTTCAAATAGTCCATACTATTGATTTAAACAGAACTATTATTGTTCATGTAAGGTTTATTAGATAGTCCTCTTGTAACCCAATTTAATGGTCAACTTAGTAATTGAAATCATTAATTGAAACAGAACATTTAAATAACAAGCTTCTTTACTCTATTACAATAATATTTAATATTGAAATATGTATAGTAAAAACAAGTGTGACATTTAATATTACTTTGGAATATGTTACTCATTTTATCACGTACCATTATTAATTCTGGTTCATTACCAGTGTATCTAATAACATACTGGAATTAAAAGATTGTAAAAATATAATAATAAGTAACCTTGAAAATATATAGAACAAATTATTTGTAAATACTTGACTAATTTATTATAATTCTTTTGGTTCTTTCATACCCCAGATGCACTATTTATTAAGAATAAATGCGTTTACAGCACTATAATTATGAATAGGGCGCGTGAGGGGAAACAGTTCTCGACTTGTTTTCCACAAGTTGCTAGATACCCGCGCAGCAACAAATCTTCCACTTTTAGTTGTCCACAAGTGGAAGACAAAAACTGTTGCTTTACTTTCTTAAAACCGGCAACAAGTTGCCGCAACTTGTGGAAAACTTGTGGAAGACTTTGGTGTAAACGCAGCCTTAGATACTGCAAGTACGAAAAATGGACTTATGCCGCTTTCAAAAATAGCAAATCAAATATAATCCATGAAATTGATTTTTTAAAAAAGGAATATGTAATTTTTATAAATATTTTTAATCTGAGATATATTTATTTATCGACTAATAAAAGTATTGTAATGGTTGAATAACAGTTATATCTAAGCTGATATCGAGCCCGCCTATTATTAGTTAAGACATCTTTGACCCAGCTACTTCGCTTCCCAAGGATATGATAATAAATAAATAAAATGCAGAATATATTTTTAATTTCATTGCCAGTGGGTTTTGGGCACGTTGTAAGTAGATGTATACTACGAAGTTCAGTCTTTGCTGAAAATGTCCCCCAAAATATTTTTTGCATAAACGTTTTGGTGATTTTAGAAACTTCAATGTAACCTGAATCTTTAATTAATGATACGAATTTGAACAGTTAAATGTATTATGTTTCGTTCTAGCCAGATTGAATATATAGTTTCTTTTCTTGTTATATATATATTTTGTTTTCTTTATCATGACGTCTTTGCTAGTGGAACATACAGTTAAGCTTTCTATATATTATATTCTGTATATTCGATTTCAGTTTTGAGTCAGTAACAGTTACCTAGATATAGCTTTAGTTGAGAACAGTTTGAAAATACTATTTGCCTTGCGAGATGCCGACGGTGTGAACAGGTGTGTGCTGTGCCCAGGTAACTGGCTCCTATGTTTGTTCTGCCCGGGCCATCCTAAATAAATTCAGCAATATCTATATCCCAGGTGTGAGGGAGTAACTGAGACAACACCTAGGAAGAGAAAACTAATATTAACTCGTAAAAGATACGAGGAGAGAGATCTAGTCCAATTAGACAGGGTGGGACTAATTGATATTTGAACAATCAAGAATAATTAAGAAATAAGTGAAATTGTATCCAACTTAATAATTATTAAATTAATAATACGCAATTAATTTGACCTGCATTTATATGTATTTTATTCGAATAAATTGGCAAAAAAATTTTTGAGACAGGAAAAATGATCTATCTTGAGGACTAAATAGTTTTTAGTTAATAATTTACCAATTCTAGATGGCAGTCGTTTCAATGTATTCGTTTCCAAACTTTGTTTTGACAAAAGTAAGAATTTTGTACAAAACAATTAAAGAGATTAAAATATAATTTCAAATGCCTATATTGCTTTCTCTCACTAGTCATCAATTAACAATATTTTTATAATTTTTTTTGTATGAATATGATCCTCATGATCACAGTTGATCATTTCTTTCGTGTATTGTAACTTGCAGTCCAGAGGAAACTTACAGTTTATCACATAAATGCTAATACTAAGTCAAATCCATTACATGAATTTACCTATGAATACATTTTTTATGATGCCGCAATAAGTGATCCAAACATTACATAATCTATTAATCTTAATATCCAATAAATAAATAAATTTAATAATTTTTCTGAAGAATTTTTACCAAATTTATTTTATGTCAGTACCGTTGATGATTAAGTCAGAACCATGGCACGGAAAATTTGAAATTTGATTATCATTCTCGATATTTTGAGATTATAGCTTATTAATATATTAATTGATATTGATATATTAATTAAAAACTAAAAGATTTAATTACAGATTAAAAAAGTAATCAAACAAATAATAGTAGGAATCGATAACAAAATTATTTATAAAATTATTACTAGTTTTAATATTTAAAAATTTATATTCAAGCTATAGTAGATACAAATCTTTGTTTCCACCATTACCGGAACTATATTGTTATGCTTCAATTTATTTAAGGATTCTCACGATATCACACAAAACAAACTGTTGTTACGATTCCGAGTCGCCACGAATTGGTGTTGAATGTTTTAATAATTTTTTTTTCCTTTTTTACCATATTGTGAATGGGACCCAACAAACTCTCCCATAATATGGAAAACTGTTAGAGTGAAAACCTCAACCACTGAGGATGAAAGTGTCAACCACCTCTTACGGTAAGGCACGTTCTCACAGAAAGCGAGCTCGGGTGGGTACCACTCCGTGTACAGATCTCACAAGATTGCGGTTCCAAGTCCTAACTGGGTCGTACTACGGTCTTAACATAAGTACTTACTAAATAATTTAGATTAAAAATCGTGAAGATTATTTTAAAATAGTTCCTTCCTGCATGTCTGACGTTTATAGATATATAAAATATTGGGACGACATGAATTATTTCTATACATTTTATAAAAATTATTATAAATATACCTATTCACTAGAAATTAATAAATAGTTTTGATCAGGGAACGCCCATAAGCTCCCAAAATAAACATGGAAAGAAATGATCTTCTTATTTATTTTTTATTTTTCTAAAATAATAAAACCATTGTTAATAAAGAAAATGGCCAAGTTGCCCACTCCATAGAAAAATCTTTAAAAGTCTTTAAAGATTATAAAAGTTGATTAAAACAAAATATACTCTTTGAAAAACTAATTAAAATAAAAATGATTCCAGGGAGAGGGTTCTAGCTTTTAATTTAATTATTCATCCTCTTTTTTTTATTTATATATTTATTGAAAATGTGTAATTTAATTTGATTATAAGATCTATAAAGATATACTTGGAGTTTGAAATCTTCTTATTTATCATATTTAATAAATATTATGTTTTAATTGTTTTAGGAAAAGAAAATTAATAGCATTTAATTATAAATTAATATTTATCATTATTTTATCTTGTTTTTTTTTATTGAAAATATTTCTTTCTTTCTAGTTAATATGCATATTAATGATGCTGACTATATTAACCAAGATTGTTTTTTACGATTATTACTAATTGTTATTTATACGATATTGATGCTAACATAAACACAACTGAACTGTGCACTCGTATCTCACATCAATCAATTCTCGTCTTTAAGTACATATAACGTTTTTTTGAATGTGCTCCTAGTAAAGGGTAGGTTTCAAGGCTTCAAGCTTAAGGCTTAAACAAAAACAAAATAGAAGTTAACACAAAATATGCTAATTATTATTTGTTTTATATAAAAATTAATCAAATGGACAAACACTATTGTGCTTATTTGCTATTATTGCTATTGATTATTGAGAATAATCCGTGGCACACTAAATACAAAATTATTTGTTTATATATATATATATATATATATATATATATATATTTATATAAAACTGGTAATAAATATTTCAGGTTAAATATTTATTAAAATATCTAAAAAAAAATTACATTATACAAAAATTAATGCATTAAATAGTTTTATATACTAATAAAATGTAATTAATTTTATATGTTTTCTGGTTCTCTTATCTTTTTTTTAAATTTTTAATTATATATAATATATGTATATATTATAATAAGCCAAATGGCATTTGCACAATTTCTTAAATTAATATTATTATTATGTATATTTTTAACAACTTTAATTAATTTTGTGTTTATTTTACAATTTCAATTTAACCTTAGTTCAGTAACACAGCCAGAGAATAAATTTCGAATAACATAATATTATTGGTGAAATGAATGGTGAAACTGTCATGTTTTCACAATAATAAAATTACCAAATGTATTTTCTAACTTAACCACATACTCTGGATTTCATTTTTTAGACATCCAGGCCACAGATTTTTCTTATAAATCACATAAAAAACAGTATTTAGATTATAACATATATATATATTATAAAACTATATGTTTTTTATAATTGATAACTAATGCATTCAGAGGCACACTCAAGGGTAATGTTTACATCTGTATAAAGAGCAAAGGTTATAAAAATTAATGAAAAAGAAAATGATGTGAAAATATTAAACACATAACAAAGAAAACATAAAAATAAAATGAATAATTTAAACTGATATTAGTACTAAAAAGTAGTTCTAACAATTCTGACATTTGTTATTGGTAATCGACCTAACTGATCATACATAATGTTCATTTGCACATTATACAATGCTTGGAAATAAAAAAAAAGTATTAGTTCCAAAGTACAAACCCCATTTTTTTTTTCCTTTCAAAGTAACCCTTTGAAAGGAGGGTTTATTTATTGGCACATTCCATACATGAGTGTAATATGTGCCTTTTAAATTCAATTTTACAGTAATTAACCCCAAGTTGATAATTCTAACATATATGCAAAAGACATTAATTTCTACATGCTGTATTAGAACATATTAAGAAAATTAAAATTACAATAATTATATAGTGATTATTTATGTTTTACATTGCATGATTATTGTTAAATGGATGTCCACTTTTCAAAATCGATACTATATATAAATATAGTTAATTCTGATATAATATATTGTATAGGTCATGTTCAGCAAATGGCCAAACTTTCTCTCTTAATATTGTGGAGATAATTAATGCCAACAATATTAAGGGGGGTCCTTTGTCCTTCATACATCTGGCAGTTATATATATTATGTGCTCAAATGTATGTTCTTCTTTGTCTATTGAGAAGTACTGTCGTTGGTTAAGTGAAATCTGTGTATGATTATACTAAATATAATCATAAGGCATACCAGCCCATGTTCAGTTAAAACCTGAGTTATTTTGAAGTTAGTGGATTTTATTAATTTGTAGTTATTGTTTCTTAGTTTTTGAATGAACCAATGCTAACTAGGAATTAGCCAATTATTTGAAATAGTCCACCGTTCATTCCACCTCATAAATGATTCATCCCTAATTTTAAATTTTATGAACGAAATTGGTGTTTTTTGAATGATGGAGACATATCACTTTGTGCTGCCTCTTTTGCTAATTTAACCGCTATCTCATTGCCCTCAATACCAGAGTGACCCTTTACCCATATTATTTTTACAGAGAAATTTAGAAGCCTAAAAGTGCATAAGTTCATTCTGATATTTTCGGTAAGCTCGTCATGTATGTCTGTGTTAAGAACTGATTGTATCAAGATTTTGTTATCCGTGTGTATAACTATGTCTGTATGTATGTTGGCTGGAAGGTCAAAAAGGAATTCTGTCGCTTTTACGACTGCGCAAATCTCAGTAAAAACAGTATATTGTTATAATATATAATTATATTGGTTTCTACTTATCTTGATTGTTATTGAATATATGTATATATATATATGTATTCTGATTCTGGAGTTCCAGTCAAGTTTGTTTATTCATAAATAAAAACGTGGTGAATGGGAAAATTAGTTTAATTTTTAAGGTAGTATGTAGCATTTTTGTTACATACCTGATAATAACAATTTTCCTAAAATAATTACTTTATCTGTTTTGGAGAATCTACTAATCCAAAGTATAGCCTATGCATTTTCATTCATTTTTTGAAACTAAAGTAGTTTTTCATTTAAAGTTCTTTATAATAATTTAAACTTCTAGACGCGTCTTTTAAGTTAACTAAATAAAGATACTTCGTCAATATTTAGTTTTTTAATCCCGTTGTTACTGCATAACACGAAAAATCTTAATCATTATGAAAAGTATGCGCATATAAACTGTAAAACAAATAGTATAGTTCTAATAATATTGTAAAGTTTATGTATAACTAAAATAAATAATTGAGGATAATTACAGTAAAAGATATTGTTTTAATGGTACGAATGTTTTGAAAATGAATTATCGATGGCTTTGTACCCATTTCATGTACACCTTTTATTTTTTCGAATTTCTTAAAGTGAAATAACGCAATAATAAGACCGGTCATTTTAATGTATAAATTAACTATAATTAAATTAAATAAAATTAAATAAAAAATCAACAGAAGAATGAAATTTCAGCGTATATTTTAAGCCATTTAAAATCTGTAAATCTGTTGCTTTCGCTTAGGATCAGTTTTGGTAAAAATGTGTGAAACATTTTCGCTTATATGTGATCCGAATATTATTTTTTTTATCTTTAATTTTTTAACTATTAATTGCCTTTTAATAAGCATCAAAATCTTCCCGTGATAGTATTAGTTACAATCGACAATCAAAATAAGAGAACCGGTTTCTAGTGACACATATAATAAATTATTATAAAATAAATAAACTTCAGCACGCCATATCTATACTAATACTGCTCTAATTTAGATATTTATTTTTTATTAAAAAAATCATAATATTTTTTTTGCGTTTACTCTCTGATTTGTTGTGCTATTTTTTCCTCATTCCAGAATGCTAATTCAAAAGTAATACAGAAAAGATAACCATGATTTGGGCTTCAGAGGGTGTAAAAGTAATTACCCCGACAGTGCTCGAACCCATTAGAAATATCCATTGACGTGGACCAATCATCGAGAACAGTTTACGGAGTGTGCATTAAGGCCGAAGAAATCAGTGGGCAGTCATTCTGTCTAACGTTTTCCAATTTCTGGTAAGATTTTAGCTCTAACTGCTCCATAAAAATTCCTACGGGAAAGAGCATTTCAAGATCTTGCAATTGGGAATAATATGACGGAAATGATTCAAGCCTTACTCTTGTGTTTCCGTTTGGCAAATAATCACCAGTATTACCAAAGTACAAAGTATGCTTTACTACTTTTACTAACAAACCTACATACGGATCATTTTAAAATTGAAACATTGCAATCCATATATTCGGTTGTTTTGATTATTTTTCTGACCTACAGCGTCGTTAATTCAACTTCAATATCACCTAATTGCTTTCACAATATAATTATTTTTTTTTTTTTACACGAATCGGCCAGCAAGGACCACGCGAATATCACTTAATAATATTCTTCACACTCTCCGCCTTTCTTCTACTCCGATACTCTCTCATCTTCCTGGACTGGATTCCAATCCTCTCGCTCTTCCTAAGTCCATTTTCTCCCTCGTGTCTCCTTTCTTCCTGCAAGAACCCAACTTCTTTTAGTTTGTTTTTTTCCAAAAAGCTCTATGCAAGCAGTCCTTATCCTTGAAGTTTAGCCCATCCAGCTTCTATTTTATTTGTTTCACATATCCACCTATACTGTTATGGCTTAAGACTTTATCGCAGATTATTTTGTTCAGCCTCTTATCTTTCATTCTGAACTTCAGTCTCCTGGTCCTAGTGACTGTTTCAAGATCGTTCAAGTTTCTGTATATTTCTTCGTTGGATTTTCACCTATACCCCTCTAGTGTTAATTTGGGTCCATGAATCCTCCTCAGAATTTTTCTCTCAATCTTCAGGATTTTCTGCAGATTTTAGCTGTTTCCATACCATACAGTATTACTGTACAGTAGTGCCTTATTTTTGCATTGGAGAACAATTTATTCTTGCTGTACAAGTTTTTAGTGGCAAAGCTCAGTCATTCCAGTTTGATTATTCTTTCTTCTGCGGATGCCCTATCTGTTCCGTTGTTACATATTATCTCCGCTAGGTATTTAAACTTTTTTGTGACTTTTATTTGCCCATATTTTGTGTTCAATATTTCAATATTTCCTTGCTAGAGTGCTGGCACCCGTTGTCATAACCTCTGTCTTTTCATAAGAAATCTATAGACCCATTTTCTCAGCTATTTCTTTCAGGGTGTCTACTATATTTATATAGGGTGTTATGTGATTAATATTTTCCATAAATTTTATAAAATTGCATTTGTTTTTAAATAAACCCAGTCAGGGTGTCGTAAGGATAGAAGAAATTGGGCCTTGGACAACCTTTCCATGTAGCACCAACTCTGGTAGCCTGCTGTCTTTAATCTGACTCAATTAATGTTATTTGCAGAAAGTTTACTAATTGGACATATATTTAAATTATATTTGAAAGTTAAAATTAAATATGAAAACGTATGCTAGATATTAAAACACAAAATACCCTTTTTCTGAAATTCTTTTCTTGATAAACACTTAGTGAAATAAATGACGGTTTCTGTAATTTTTATAATAAACAAAACAAATCTGAACTATAAAGACAAAAAATTTATTGGAGAAAGAAAATGGTTTGGGTGGAGGTCCGAAAAATTCTATTAAATAGGGAGAAATGTGTATTGAAAAGTCAACGTTTCGACACACATTGTAGGTCTTATTCAGGGCCGATATAGGATCAAGAGTTGAGGGTGAACTGTTATTTCAGAAATATCAGTAAATAAAAAAATAACGATAGAGATTACCATTTCGGTTTACTTTCCAAACTAACGAAATTAAATTCCAATATAATCAAATAAATATGATAAACGAATAAATTTAATCAACAACGTGTCAATATAACACAAGATATGTTATAATTTTAAATGAGTTCATAATCAATTAATTGCGGAATTAATAAAAAAAATGTCTGAAGAACTTGAGTAATCAAACGATGCACTCTTTGCGAGTTCCAAAGGTAGACGATCCACAAAAATTTCAGTCCAAGTCCAATCCTGTAAATCATTGTAGTCGTTTAGTGTGATGAGAGGAGAAACCGGCCTCACAATTGCCGAAAACCTAAAGTTCAATTCGAAAAATTAATTGTAATTAATACTAATTAATGAATATTAGATAAATAATTAAAGTTCTTAATATGATCCATCCGACTTTTGTTTAAAAAAAAACACGCGTAAAGCTGTTGCCTTCTTGACTGTATCAAAAAACAATAATGTGTTTTCGGTTAACCATTTCAACCATTTCTTTATTTCTAATGAAATTCAAACCATAAAATTATTAAGTGATTGAATGAAATATATCATTAAGTTTAAAGTTAACATTATATTTAATAAGAAAATGAGCGGCCGAAACAACCCTTCTAAGAACTGCATAGTCTAAATTCTTACACTTTAAAATATAACGGAATTATAGATACCGAATATTGATAAAGATAAGTGTGGTTATCTAATGATTGTTGGACTTGTGTTGTCGGGACGTTGAAAGAGCAAACCTTTCGTTGTTCAGATGTTAACACTTTTGTTTGTTGTGGTGATATGGTTCTGCAGGGGTTGATGACACCCAACAAAGACCGTGGCAAATGGAGATAAGTGGTCTCGACTTCTTCGTGCCTGCAAAAAAAAAGCGCCCTGGGTGACTTCTTCGAGTGTTCGTGGTCAATTGATTATTCTAATGCGCTGGTATGCATGTACTTGCCACTTCACATCCCCTATTTGAATAATTTGTTTTGTTTTTTGCTTGCCTTTCCCAGCGTTTGTTCCTATCTACTCTATTTTTTTTTTTGATTTCCAAAATGTGTGTCTCAAAAGATTGTGTCCATATGAAAATTTAAAAAATTGCGATTAGGTTAGACAATTTATTATTTTTTAGGATTTTGTAAAACTTTTAGCTTGTGTGTAGCTACTACTGTTTTATTGTTAACATTTACTCGACTTAACATTTATGATTATATATTCTATTTATTCGAAGCAATGAATTGTTATTATTGCTTATTTATATATTAAGCAATTAAGCAGCATATTATTATAAATTGTTATAACTCTATATTATTGATTTTTATTTATTATATTGTTTCTCTTTTTCATTATTTTTTCCCAAGTCAATATTAAATTGATTTAATCAAAAATATTATCAGAGCCACAAAAAATAGAAATGAGGCAATGAAGTGACATAGGGTAAAAAACTGAATTGCAGAAAAAAATTATATAAAATTTTTATATTATTATTTTATTTATTTTTTTTTTTATTTTTATATTATTTTTCATTATAAAATGTTTAAATTAAAATATGTTGTTAATTACATGATATTAATGTTCTGTTACATTGATAATAGCTCCGAATAGCAGATGCAAAATTTAATACTTTTTAATTTAAAACAAAAAGAGGTGAGGCTAAATTATTTAAATAAACAACTACTTTATTCGTAAAATCGTGAGTTACATTCCAGTTTAATTTATTGGAATTTTTTACCTTTATCTTCAATGATATAGTAATTTTCTGATATACAAATATCAAAAATATACAAATTAAAATTTCTAACAAAAGTAAAAAATATCTTGTGATTAATCTGTTGATATATATGATGAACTGGGTTTTATTTATTATTTTAACAATTATTAATTAAACAGGGCACCAAGAGAAAATTTATTTCGAATCTATGTAATATAAAATATGTTATAATAAAAGACTGTTACAAATTTATGAAATTTTCAAAGAAATTCTAAAAAAATGTAACACCGTAAATAATTTTTAGAGTTTCTTTGTCCTTCAGAATAAATTTTCTAACTCTTTATACTAGAGAACATTAAGTTATTTTGACGCCATATTAAGGGTAGAAAAAAAAGTAGTGAAGTGTCATTTAATGTTACGGTCCTTATTAAACAGTTATTTAAAGAACTATGAAAACCATATAATACTAAACAAATATTTAATAACAAACATTTATTATTATCTTTAGCAATCAGAAGTTGAATTGCACGATTTGACTCATCTATTGTAAAACTTCTGGTTTTTTAGGTGCGTGTAAAGGTGTAATATTAGCTGTAACAGTTCTCATCGCAGGTAACTAAAATATAATTTATTTGAAAATTATAAACTTCACTTCTTATTCAAAAGGTATTTAAAACATTCATTTAGATATCATAAAACATTCCTATCAAAAGAGCTTTCGATACAGCTGTTCTTATTGAATAGAGCTGATTGACAAAACTATCGGTTGAGGCTGTATCCACGTCTCGCCCTTTACAAGAAAGTTCGGTTTGAAATTAAACATTTAAATGACGGATATAAATCTGTTGGGGCTAAGACAAGCCCCCGTCGATGAATACGGGATGGATTTAATTACTGCACCTTCCTCAGGACCTCTTTTCGCACAGTAAATCTACATTGGTCACAGCTACCACTCCTCGACAAAGAACGCTGATGAGGGCATTGGACACGCCGAACCGGAAGGGTTGTTCCGTCAGGCGGAGGGATGATAACTGCGGGGAAACTGCAAGGCGAGTAGCTGAGCCCTTGTTGTGGAAGTTATCATATTAATATTAATAATTAAACATCCAAATATTAAACAAAATTGATAAATTGAGTTTCGGTCATAAAAACAATTTAAGATTTTATTTAACATCAGGAAGATTCCATGTTGTAGTAAAATATGTTCTCCGTAAAGTACGGTATTCGACGAGCGATTAATGGCGTGACTGTCTGTTTTATCTTTCAATTAAAAATATATCATGTATTTGTAAAAGTATATATTAGTTCAATAGAATAGAATAGAAAAAATTATTCCGGAGCAATGTCTCTTGACAACAACATTGTAGGATTACAGAAAAAAAGTTTCTAAAAAATGAATAAGAGTATAGCTGTATATATACACACATGGATGTGTATATATCATATATAGAACATATGCAATTTGTAAATAAAGGAGGGTCTGAAAGAAACAATATCGGTTTTGTATTTTGCTAATTTTGTAGTATATCATTTACTTAGCATTTATATTATTATATATTTAACAACTACATTAATATTTAATGTAGTATAGCCTAGTAATATTAATGCAGTTTAGAGTAAAATAATATTAAAATGCTAGGTAAACTAAATACAACAAAATTTGTGTATCCCTTTTCATTTTTGCGCAGTTTACATTAATGAAAGCAAATGAAAAAAGAATAACATTTTTACATTAATCTAAAAACTTATAATGATGAAACTTATATAGATACAATTAACAATGTACAGTTAAACCGTACTAGAGTAAATTAAATAAATATGTATCTAAAAAAAAAAAAAGAAATTGTAATGTTCAGAAGCTTGATGTTAAATTTAGAAAGTAATGGGAGTTGTCTACTCTTCAGATAATTGAATTCACACGCTTTAGCTAAGAATTATTAAACATATTTTTAAAAAAGGGACGTGTAAAGCAACAAACAAAATCGAAAAAAATTAATATTGAAAGAAAATATTAATGAAATGTTACAGTAATAACTTATTTGTATACTTCCATGATTATGCAACTGATTAATGAGGCATTTCAACTCAAAGCTTAAGGTATTCAGTCATTTTAATTAGTCCTTGAAAATTCCTTTAAACAAAATTAGTGTGTTTTTGTCGATACAATAATTAATTTTTAAATTATTCGACTTATCTAGTTTACCTTGTTGACCAAGAAATATATATATATTATATTTTTGCTTCATCATTTTAAGTATAATTTTTTTATTGAAAGGCTATTGATTGAATTGTAATGATAGAATTTTTGGACATAATTAAAAATTTTCCTTATATTGTTCACTATTAGTACTCTATTTGTATACTTTTTATAAATATCGAAATAGAGAATAATCGTCAATTATTACTTAGCTCCTTATTACTGAGGGATATAACCATTTTCTATCTTTTTATTGAATTTAAAATTTATCGTCATGCCCTGTTCAGGTATTAATTATTATTAATTATCTAATAATAATAATAATAAATATTTATTTAGAGAATTTATACAAATCCCGTTTGGCACATAGAAATATAAATATGGTGAGGACCAACATACATTTAAGATACTTTTTATCTCCCCTCATGCTTGGTAATAAAGTTACGACGGCCAGAAGGAATCAAGAAGGCTAAATACCAAATGTTATCCTGGATGATGATCCTAAAGTAGTGGACGCGAGAACGATCAATATTTTGGTATCGGCACTCCAGATCTCCGCAGCGCTCCGTTTCGTGCCTCTTCCCTTATCAGCCTTTCCGATTTTAGGATACTCCGGTTGTATCGCTAGATCGCGGTCGTGGTGCTCTGCTATGGCTATCTCGGGATCCAGGCACGACCCGTGTAACTTATTGAAAACTTACAGCCTCCGTTGGTTTCACTTAGCAAAATGCTCTCTTGTCTCAGTTTTATTACTACCAGCTACGGATATAAATTATTTTATTTTTTTCTCTGTTGTATTTTATTAATCTTGTTAAACCTCTCTTGCCTGTTATTTATTCAAATATCAGGAACGGAAGATTGTATACAGCGATTCATATCGGTATTGAGCTTTCGGGTTCAGTAAGCTATTTATTGCCATTATCTTTTTTATTTTTTATTTTAGCAATGGCGAATAGTGTGTATAAGCTATGCCTTTAAACTTCATTAATAAAATATTACTAATAGAAACCATGGGGGGGGGTCTATGTTTCAGTATGTGGTAGAGACTGTACAGTTTTAAGGACAACTATTGTCCAGGAATATGATTTGTCCTAGATTACGCCCAACCGCCAGGTTTTTTCTCCAATCAAGGGTACTCACTTAATTATCGTATGTATGAGAGTTCTGCTTCCTGTGACTTACTCTTTTCGGAGATTGGCTATTAATAGCCAGGTGTGCCTGTATCTTCATCAGATCCTAACCTTCTGTTAATCTTTTTATGCATTAGCAGCTGCAGTAGACGATATTTCGCAAGATGTGACCCAGTTATTTTACTTTTCGCTTTTTGATATGTGATTTCTTGATCTTTTCCGACCCGACTATGCTATTAGTTATGTAATTGGTCCGTTAAATTCGGAGAACACGGTGGTACACCCACATCTCAATCGATGTTTCTAATTTCTTTTCGAATATTTACATAATTACTCCCGCTTTTGCGTCATGCATCAGTACAGGGGATAGATTATAGCTCGCCAGTCGTACAGGCAAGTCATTTCTGTTTGTTTGTTTGTTCATTTAACGTCACTTTATGATGCTATGGCTAATCGGACGATGCTACAGTGGGAGCTCTAAATTTTGCCTATCCAGGTTTAATTAGGATAGGGATTTTTAACGAGTACCTGACATCGTATAGGCTCGGGACCCCCGTTTAACGTCCCTTCCGAAGGACGGCGTAACTAAGGATTTTTTACTCCCTTAAAAAAATCCTAGGGCCACCTGCCGGGCTACGAACTTGGGTTTACTAGTTTGTTACGTTAACCACTAGACCACAGGTGACCGTTGCAAGTCATTTCTGGTTAGAAGCTTCTATATGATATTAAAAAATGCTATTGCCTTCTCAATTCTTGACCTCATTTCTAAAATTTGATTCCATTTTGAATTGGTTTGCGTTCCAATGTACATGTATCATTTTAAGTGAACATTTGGCAGTTTGAAGTAAGTTGTCCTGCTGGATGCTACTATTTAAGATGTTCTTTTAATATCCTAAATACTCTATATTCTAATATCCTATAAATTTTCTCCTCCATAAAATGTATAGGGTCAACTAATAATTATTAAAAAGTAACATTAATTTCAGTTGCATATTTTGCGTTATCACTTCAGCTTACAAGTGCATATATATATATATATATATATATATATATATATATATATATATATATATCATATATATGATCCGGGATGCAGGTTGGAGCTTGGAGGAGCGGGCCGGAGCGCTAATGACCGGCTAAGACAAATGGTGGAGGTAGCCGACATTGTTCCGCCAGTCATCCTCTCCAATGTCTTCCCACGGTTAGCTATTTACTCCTTTTCGCCGGCGTTCCAGATTTAGGATATCGTCCATCTTTCTCACGAGGAAGATCCTGGAGTTTGGAAAAGATTGTTTAGGAGCAATTGGGGTATCTTGAACACATGTAAACCTTAACTGTATTAAAAAATCTTACAATCTGTTCTGTAAATGCAAAAATTTAAATAAAGATCTATTTTAGTAGGGAACTATTTTTAAGTAGGGAATTATAAGTTTTAATTAATTAGACTATGAGGTAGGGTTGATGACCTAAGGTTATTTTGTATACCTAAAAAGTTAGTGCAAATTGGATAATTTTGGAGATTACGCAACGAGGAATTGCAGAACATGCACCCAGTTAATATACTTGAAGTTATGGCACTTCAAAGCTTGAGATGCGCTTGTAAAGTTGTTAGTGTTAGTAACGAACCAAAAATAAACGATAATTGGTGTTGAGGAGATTGGAAGCCGTTCGAGGGGTAGGATTGCGTCAAGGGTGGTCTAACGGTTTTGGTTTGGGCAGTAATCAGTTGACCCAATTTTATAGGCTTAATTAATTTTAATTATTATTAGAATATAGTAAGGACCCATTTCTTTAAAATTGAAATAAATTTGTTTTCCTCTCTACTAACCATAGTTATCCATAGGACTCCACATACTAACTGCAGCGAGCTCCAGTTTCCTGTTCAAGTTCAGTTCTCACTTGATAATCTTGGTAACGTGGCAGTCTTAAATATTTCCTATTTTTCGGGCATTGTGTCCTTTTACTCCAGGGCAATGGTAGGAATCATAATTTTTAAAATTAATTAATTAAATTGATGTAGTGTTATTATTGATGTAAGTTTAAATATCCTAAAGAAAGTTCCTCCTAAAAATTCATTTTTCTTTATGTATTAATATCACAACTACTCTTTGTGGAGGTTCCGTTTAATAGGCTAATCTGGACCGACAGGATGCCATCATTCCGGGAGATGACAATGCACACAGACATGGAGGGGAAGATTGACCCAAAAAATGTTTAGTAATTTGGTCGTTGCTGTTCAAATCCGCCTTACTCATAGAGACTCGTTATCCCATTTGGTCTCCTCTTACGCAGCTTTACCGGCGCTTTCTTGATTTACTGGAGCTCTTCTGGAAGTCATAGCGGGTTTCTAGATTAGGGACATCTTTACATCGGCTTTCTCGTTCGAGTTGTATTTCACCTTGGTGTTTATTTTTATAACTATTTCACTTTTATATTTTTTCCCATTAGCTATTAACTAATACTATACAAGTAGGCCTTGTGCGACAAGCGTTTTAAACAACTGAGCGTTGAGATCTGAATATGAAACAAGATCATTAACATTGTTTCATGAGGAACGCCTTTCAGAATTTATTAAAAAGTTCTTGAAAGATATTAGTAATGTGGAAGAAATAATTTTTTTAATAGTGATAAACTATTTATTAGAAATCGACGTTTCTAATCCCATATTGCAGGTCTTTTTCAGGATTGGATAGACATGATACAAAATTATATATAAATGAAACTATTGGAGTAAACGACATAGAAATGTAGAAGTAATCTATTTCATATTATTTTTTTATTAATTGTTATAATTTATGTTACATTTTGAAGATAAAAGGGATTATTGTTAACTTATATCCTAGAAAAACTAGAAAAAAAAATCATTTCAAAGATTAAATTTATACAAACTATTTCTACATTTAAATATTTTTATTTTGAAGATAAAAGATTTTTCCAGGGCCGGGATTCGAACCCGGGTCTCCCACGTCTTCGTCGTGGTGCTCTTACCAACTGAGCTAGCCTGGCTCGTACCACGTCAGGGAGATCCATTCCGTTTTAGTTAGTTTTAGTTTTAGTTAAAAGTAAACCAAAATAATAACTATTGAATAAAATAATGATTGAAATCTAAAACTTGTTTTCTTCCTCTTATCCTCTTGAGGTTGAGGGTTGAAGGTTGCTAATTTATACTTGTAAAGGCTTTGAGGGGGCTAATCTCATTAGGAAAGGTTCTTACTTCATTAATTTTTAATTTACTTTTACTTTTACTCACTTTTATTTTTGTTTTAATTTGACGAGACTCACCGCGTTCTTTTATCTGTTTATTGAATATTCCTCATTATTGATTTTTAACGTGATCATGCCATTTTTGAGGCCGCCCTGGTGGGGAGAGAGACTTAGTTTGGTTAGAACCTTATTGTCACCTATCAAATTCTTTGATGTCTTCGGTTCTGTACATGATTGAAACTGCTTCTAAGATAACGGTTGTGCAGGGAGGTGATTTGACCAAGATCATAATCAACCGAGTTTATTCCTTCAGGTACCCCTTTTATCATATTTACGCAGATTCGACAATGCCCATTCGTGGAATGGAAATTTATCTTATAAAATTCAAACTCTGTAATACCTGTTCGATATAAAATATAATAAAGAAACAATAATTTAATCTCTTTAAGATAATAAAGTTTCCTCGGCTGTACCCTGATTATTTGCTAAAGGAACAATTAATCCATTTATACCTACACATCTGTACATTCCCTTAGAGGAGAATGTCCTCCATATCTTGAATACTTTTTCTAGATCTGTTCATGATATTACACGGATTTTGCAACGCTCAGAACATTTATAACAACTGCACAATAGGCTACTGTTTGTATCGCGAGGGCATATCATGCTTTATTGCAATATCTTTCAATCGACTCTATATCTCTCTAGGGTGAACTTTAGTATCTCTAGGCTAGAAATGAACTTTAGAATGTCAATAAATAACTGCGAAAGGGTTGTATTGTTATAGTTGCTATTTTACAAAGATTAGCTTAATTACAATAAAATTACAAAACTATGAATTTTGTTCTGATCGACGTATTGTTTCGAACTTATAAGCCATCATCAGCGTTGATATTGATTCAGTTAGACTAAAAGTAAATAACATTATTATTAAACATACCTCATATCTCTGATTAGCTTTTAACATATATGTCATCTTCATTGGAAACGCTGCCCATGTTTTAAAAAAAAATAAAATATTCTCATACAAAACATAAAAACGTAGGTTTACTTTCTTGATATGTACTTACGATTTTTTAATGCGATTACAAATTCCTCAGATATTCTGCCCTTCGGAGGGGACATAAAATGGTGGTTCTATGCTTGTACGGCATCATGTACACGTTAAAGATCCCCACCATTATTATATCGGAATCGTCAAAATTTAGGAGACCCTTATATCATCGTCCGATTGGCCATAGTGGCATAAACGTTAAATAAATAAACAAACATATAAACTATATTTACTGAATGCTCCAACCTTTGCATCATTGTGGAAACATGAAGTAATTAATAAATAATTATTAAAGATATAGATTAATTCCTTTGTAAAGAGTTTCTGTTACAAATATAAATAAATAAATCGTACTCATATTTACCTACGTAATTATATTACCAAAATAGACCGATATCAAGATGCTTTATATAAGTTATGTATGAATGTTCATTACTCTATATACTGTTGCGGTAAATACTCTGTATATTTTTTATTTTTTGTGGAGTGTAGAAGGGGACGATTTTATTTGTTTTCCAATAGCCTCTTAAAATGCTCTAAAACTCATAGCTATGCATAGATCCTAACTAGGTAGCATAACGAAGATAAAATCGCCTTAGCCTAATCGTTATCTCACTTTCATGATCGATTTATTTTCAATACTATATTTATATGTGCAATCTTTACCACAATTCTCAGACTTATCAGTTATTTAGAAAAGCTCATTCAATAATCATTTTGTTTAGGAGATAATCGTTACAGAGGAACCAACAATTCGTCTTTCGAATATAGAATTCTCTGAAACATTTAGACCAGAAAACAGCAAATCATGCTTTTGATCTGATGTCAATACTTGCCTCAGCTAGTAGCAATCTGAAAAAAAAAATTATTCAAAATGAAGAGCTACTGAGCCCCGTAAATCCAAGCTGACTACGAGAGTGTTACCACAATTCAACACCGATAAAATCGAAACAATAAATCCTCACTTAATCTGTGATTTGTCTTCAGGGCTGTCTTCGCGAGCCCCATAATTTTGAGGATAACTCACTCCTTAATCGCTATTTTTGGCCTCCTAAATTTTAATATTGTTGTAATAATTAATTTCTTGTATCATACATCTCAATTTGAAAATTAAGATGATATTTATGCCTAAGGATAAACATTATTTAGTGCTATAAAACACAAAATGGGTTAACTTTACCAGTCACAATAAACTATATTTAACTATCTATACATTGTATTGATTTTAAAATTATAAGTAATATATTCTAATTTTGATCGTTCTTATATTTTTAACATTTTTTAATTCTTTTTAACAATTATTTTTTTCGTTTTTTAGGACTTATATAATAAAACTGAGAAGGGAGGTGAATTGTCCGAGATCAAGGGTATCCACTTTATAGTGTTTGGATGAGCCCCAGGTAGGTCTCCAGATCCCACAGCGTCCATCCGTGGTTGTTACCAAATTATGTAATTTATCTGCTATAATGGGAATAAAATTTATCATGTAAAAGTACAAGAAATAAAAATAACGTAGATATAAGATATCAGTAGTTATATAGATAGAAACAATTAATAGTTACGTATATAGGTAAATTATAATGTCAAGGAGAAAAAAACCAAAGCAAATAATGAAACTAAAATACAAACATTATTATATATAGTATTATTTAAAAACAGACAGAGAAGAGTTATAAAAAAGAAAAGAGTGATTAAGGAATTTGGAACATTCTTGTAATTTGTATTACCATTTCAGATCACAGAGGTATTATCGCCGGCTGTTAACTGATTAAATAAAATCTGATAAAATATTGTATTATTTGAAGTTGTATTATTTGAAGCCATTAATTAGCAGTTAATTTATATAGTTTTGCGTCGAATGGCCTTTACATGTAAGGTGATACAGAACAGTATCGGACCGAGACAAAGAGAGCAGAGGGGACTGAGCCCAGCGGCCGAGTCGAGAGTGACTCGAGAGTCTTTAAGGGAATTGCCCTAATTGTGAGCGGTGGCTTTGAACTGTTCGCTCACGATGGCGTTGGCCAATTAGCAGGTCGGTGTGAAAAGTATAGGCCACTGGTCGTGGGAACTGTCATCGCTCGGGGAGGGGAGGAGTGTACTTGTATGTGTGTGTAATGCAAGTGTAATCACCTGTAATTGCGTCTCTGTGGTCCCCATGTCATCAATGGTTCGGCCCCATTCAATAGGGATCATCACTTCGACGAAGAGGAGGCTTAGGATAATCTCTAACACTGGGTCTTTCAAGCCAACTGTTTTGCCAGGAAATCATTGAATCTATTTCTTACTGAACAGCCAGGGTCCCTCCCAAATAAAATACCAACTTTACATAGGATCTATGATCCTCAGGGAAGTCTCCATATTACACAAAGTCGACTTACGGCTTTTAACACATTTAATTAAATGATATGGCACAACCGCTCTCAAATTTCGAAACTCCAGGTCAATATCCCACCAAATCCCTGCTTGAGTATATGATAGAGTAGCTTTTATTATCCAGCTCACTGAATGAGTAATTGAATCGAATTTTGTCCAAAATAAGTATCTTGTAAGCGGAATAATGTTATTCTCGTTGTGAACAAGTGGCTAAATCAGGAATTGCCTCGAAATGCAGAAATTAATTTCAATCCAAAATCTATGATTCCGCTTCCCTTAATACAATTAACGGAATAACAAATTTCGACTTATTCACCGGGGATGAATAATTAATCTTTAATGTCACCAATAAGTATAGTTATGCTATTATTTTCTTAGTTTTAGTAATTAATTATAACCTGTCACATAAAGTTAAGAACAATGGCGATGGGTCTAAATCCATCGTCGTTCTCTTGACAAGTGACAATATTTTGCATTTGAAACAAATTATTATTAATAAAGATTTTCTGACCTACATTCGGGCCATTTTCTTCCTCATATTTATAAGGTCAACTAATAATGTTCTAGGAAAAAGAAGTATTATTAACTATTTCATGTTTACAGCCCTAAATCAATCATTTTGCTCAATGGAACAAATAATTAGAATTTATGTTTAAAAAAACAGTGAATTAGAGACCAATTTCTGTTTACCGATGTTATGCAAGCATAATATATTAGTGTTTTTCATGTCATATAGTACATATTAGCAGATTTACTTGTTGTAATACTATTATAGCTGTAAATATCAATAAATTAAATTTTTAAAAAGAATTTACTAAGCAATTCGCACAAAATAGCATCATTCTCATGTGTTTTAACTAATGTTTCAATGTTTTGATTCTAAATCCAAGTTATTTACAAAAGACACAACTAAAGGCAGTAGGAGTGGAATAGGGTGTACGGTGTTGTGCTGTTGGTTTGTGATCCAGTGTTCGAGGCCAACTTTAACAGATAACATATTTACTAACGACCCTTTGGGATTATCTTGGAGTTCACCATGCCTCAAAAAGTTGTGAGATTAGTGAAATTTCGGTCAAATAAACTCTGCACTAACGTTGACCTGAAAACAGTACCAGCCTCTGCCTTGTATCGAGCGTACCACCCTTTGTGGTTTCTAGTGGTATCGTTTTTTAATGCAGTGGTCGGTATAAATGCAAGTGTTATATTTAAACAGGCCAGATAGGAAGGACAAATTATTGCTGTAATAAAAAAAATATATAAGAATTAGACATAAATAAAATATCTCTGCTCCGTCCTTCCAAGGCAGTGCAGAATGCACCACAAGCAGACTGCCATACCTCCTCCTAGAGGGAGATTCTTGGTTCATCGGTCATCTTCAGTGTCAGTTCTTCTGGACAAAGTATCCTTGTACATCGGGCCTTGTAAAGCAATTTTATTCAGGATGCGTCGGATACGACATTATCCCACAACGTCTGCTTTTTGAATAACGGAGGTCCTTTTTATTATGCCATAAATCGCCATGACAAAGAGAACACCCCCTCACGGCGGAACTAGCCCAAGTAAATCAAGGTGACTCCTGAGTCCTCCATGAGCTGGCTCACTTTTAACCGCGCTATATCATATCACGGTCCTTTGATTTATATATACTTACTCTCGTACTCTTTAAGAGCTAAACACGTAGGCTAATCGTTTACAATATTTGTATACTCTGTAGAATTAATGTTGGAACCCATAAGATATACAACGAAACTGAATCATACTCTTGGTGGAAATGCGGTTTCAAATTGCAGAGAGTTTCTTATGTCTTCTTTGCGATCATCTCGCTTCTCCCATCTGCATCTACAATAAACTAAATATGCAGGAGTATTACTTTATCGGAGTTGGAAAATGGGTATGAAACAAATAACCTTTATCCATCCTTAACTATTTTTTCCTATACATATATAAGAAGAAGTAATTAACATAAAGTTCTAAATGAATTCAAATATGCCACTTGATTGATTGGCATGAAGCATTTTAATATTAATTTCTTAATAATAACGCCTTGAAAATACAAGTAGGGTCCAAAAAAAGGTATGATGAAGGACATTTATACCAGCTTTCCAGTTTTCTTTTTATTAAGAGAGTGGTGTATCTCAGTGTGTGTGTGTACCTCACTGTGTGTAGCGCTGAGTTGTACTGCCGAAGACTCCGGGTTCAGATACGGTTATGGCAGGTAAATTATTTAATTCGTTAACATTCGTAGTTGGAACCGGTGGGGTCTGAAGACCCTCTTGAGGCTATCCCAGCCTCTTTAACATGGGTACTCTTAATTGATGAAAAAAATGAGCGTTATCTCGTACGAATACTCTTTACACAATTGTTGTCCTTGAAACTGTACAGTCTCTATCATATACTAAACGCAAGACCATTCATGGTTAAAGTGGCAACGGTTAGGCTTTATAGTATTTTCATCAAGGAAATATTTACCAGTGCACATTTGCTGTAAAAACTAAATACGTTTAGCAATTAGCAATCAAAATATATCGAGTTTTTTATCTCTCCATATTATATAAATATTTTTTGATCGTGATCACCATGTGATGTCCTAAATATTTCATTTTCTTCCCATTGATTCAATTATTTATGGCACATTTTTTATTATTCAACCTTATATGTAAAATTGAATTTATATGGTACACGTATTTCAGTTAATGTTTTTATTTTCGTTATACAGAAAAATACATAATATAACAATTATACCATAATGAGAGTTCGAGTGATTTGAACGACTCTATAATAAAGTAAATTCTTAAATTAAGGCCTGGAATGGAATGCTGGGTCGAAACCTAGGATTATATTAAATAGTTTGATAATAATAATTTTGACCTACATCAAGACATGCTCTCCAACTCTCACCTACATACTATATGCTCCTCCAAATAATTTCTATACTTAACGGGTATATTTTCTAGACAAGTCTACATGTATTTTGATTTTGATTTAGAAATGTAGTTGGCCTCTAGAAAATAGAGTTTTTTATGTAAAACACTAGTCAAAAATATTTTTGTGATAATATGAAGTTGGTTGTGTCAGTATGGTGGTTCTGTCAGATCTGTTCCAATTACAACCGAGTTTAAATCTATTGATTATCCTGTCTGCCACAGCAGTAGCCTTCGTAGTGATGTCTGTCTCGTTGCATATCTTCTCTTTCTTCTCCTTCAGGATACTAATTTGATCTCTGCTGGCTGAGTAATGTTTGAAATGAGAGTGCCTGTCCGGCCAAATAAGACATCATCATCATCACCAGTCCCTTAAGGCCATCTGGAACGTGTAAGATAAGAGTGAATCCACACACGCCAAATCTTCTGAAATCTTCATACATATTAAATCAGTAAGAGAATGAATATATAAATATAATGAAAAAGATATTGGATTATATCTCAACCCTAATTGGAATTCAATAGTATATAAATAAGGCCCTCATTCGAAGAGTCGGACAAGTATGAATGTTTAAACAATAGATTCCATTCATTATAGCTACAGTATGTGCCGCTACAACCCGTGAAGGTTCTTGGGTTCAGTATGTGGTAGAGGCTGTACTGCTTCTTGGACAACGGTGATTTGTGCACGGAGGTGATTGTTCCTAGATCACGCTCTACGACCAGATTCCCTCCCTACTTGGGGGTACCTCTTATATAGAGGTTATAGATTTACTACCTCTTGGGTAGCAACTTTTTAGAGACTGGGCCAGCCCCAGGAGGATCTTAGAATCCATAGAATCCATCTCCGCCCGCTGACTGATCAAATGCAATCTGTCTGCTCCGGGATTTGAACCCGGCACTGTAACTCAGCGCTGTTTCATTATCATCATAATATAAATTAAAATAAACGATATTATTACTGCTGACTGATGAATATCTAAAGATGAATAAAATTCTTTTTAGGCTGCATTTTTAATATAGAAATAACTTGTAGACTTTTTTACTTGTGTAGTTGCATTTTATTTAATTTATGATACGTTTTATTATAATTGAACTATATAAAAGTTGACATCTATATAATTTATGAAAGTGTATAATAAATCATAAAAGTGATGAAGGTTAGCTTATGGATAAATCGGTTTAGTCGAATTATCTTCATAATGAATTTCATATATTTGAGGAAGCGGGGTCGTGTAATTCTTGTTGTGCACATTAGCTATGTCAGGCGAGGGTTTGAAAAGGAGTTATTGTCTTTAATAAATCTCCATTTCAAGCCAAGAAATACAAGAATTGCACGATTTCGCTTCACTCAATACAGCTTTATCTCTCAGGATAACATTCGACTTGAAACTGTACAGTCTCTATCATATACTAAACGCTTATTCATCAGGGCTGCAGAAGTATTTTCTATTATAAAGTCTTTCTGACTCTACATCTCGGTCTCTAAATTCTTTATCGCCATCAGCCACGTAACCATGACCCTCTATATATCCTGGAACTTGGGAGAATAAGAAGACAAAAAATCAAAGACCCGTTTTTACGCAGGAGTTGGAAAGGGTCTAATAGTATTTGAGCGAGGGCTATGTTTGCCGGCCCCTGGAATGCGATATAGCGTAAACACACGTGGGCCTTCCCTGTTTGGATATGGAAATAGTTCGTCTTGGTCCGCCTGGCGGCCTTCTTCTTTAGTCTGTTCTAGAGAGTTGAGGAAGTCTTCGGTGGTCTCAAAAAGGAGAAGAAACGATTCCTTTATACAGTAACATGACAAGAATCAGTTCCTTAATTATCGAGCTAGGTAACAACCACATTAAATATATATATAAGTAAGTATTAAGAGGTGATCGGGATCAGAAGCGGATAACTCCAAAATTTCAAAAATAGACTTCTTAACATTTTTCGCTAGTTTAGTCAAGATGAAGTTTCGGAATTATAAACCATTACGGTCCCGAACCTTCAGGTTCAGAAAAGCACTAAAACCATAAAGAATAAAGTGGCAATGTATTGTATTAGTTAAAAATGCTTGACTAAACTAGTGAAAATTGTGAAAAAATAATTTTGGAACTATCCGCTTTTGAACTTGAGCACCTCCCTTAATAAAAAAGTGGTAATGTAGGTAGAGAGTTCGATGTTTAACAGTCGACTAATTAATAGTGAAACTGAATAAATGGTAGCCACAAAAAAACAAACAAAAAAAAGCAATTCATCGCAGCTACGAGCCCTGACTTACATTTATATGTTGAAACCTCTACTACACCAAATAATAATATCAATTAATGTAATTAAATATATTTAACTAAGCGAATAAATGAGTTTTCAGGATGGAAATAAAATTCATATTTATGGAAGTTATAACCTGACATGCATACATGTTACATAAACACGTTGATGTAATAATTTAAATAAGCTTACAGACCACCATTTTTATATAAGTTAAAATCCTCAGCGTATAACAACAACTATAAGACAACCGATTTTTATGAAATACACATTGTAGAGAAGGAATTTGACATGACTGTAAACAAAATGTGGAGTCAGATATGACCTCACTCAGATTTCACATGCTGTGGTTATTTGGAAGAAATGAAAAATGATGAATCTGAAATTATTGCAACGTTGATGGCACTGAACTGTGATTTTCTAAACAATGCAGTGAAGTTAATAGTAAACTAAAAACAATTTAGAAAATACTACATAATGGTTTTATACTTATTTTAATATGTATATTTCTGATTATAAATGTTTTTTTAATATTTTAATCCACATTTGTTGTTCTTAATAGACATCGGACAACAAAATACCAGAATAAAGCATTTTTCCTATCATGAACTACTTTTTATATGTATTTATCTTTATATGTTTGTGGATATTCAGATAAAGAAAGTATGTTTTAGTACAAAGTAACCCACACAAAGGCACAGAGCCGTATTAATCTGTAACAACATCTCCCTCTGTTCTGTCGCGAGTCCTGCAAATTGCCAAGAAATATCGGCTAATTAAACTGAAAAAACTCCCAGGGCCTTCAAGCACCGCCTGCATACCTTCTTGGATTCCGATACCGGAGGCATCCCAGCTATCTGCTGCGCCGATCTTGGTAGGGTACGTGTCAATTAAAAACCATCCACCGAGCTACAATTGTTTAAAACAAGAGCGCATTCCTTGCATCCGCCGCCTTATCTCGACCAAAAGTGTTCTCCAGAGGACCGGAGGTGTCGCTGCAGATTGGTCCTGGATACCTCGGATGCCGAAACGGGATATTGTGGTCCTTGGATATTTTAATGATTAGCCGGATATGGCATATAGGTATCGGACTTTATGGAATTTATTAGTTTATCACTATCCCTTTATTAATTCTGAGAGTTGTATGATTTGTCCCCTCTATGTCATCACTATTGATCTAATTCATTCTTTAAGATTGCTATAAAATCACAACTTATGCTAATCAATTTAAATAGTAGACCCATATTGTTCATCAACAAAAATCATAGCGTAGTCGGTGATGTATTAGATCTTTGATCAAATTCCAGATTAAAGATGAGTGATATTAGGGAGTTGCAAAAATGTTTAGTCTTGCGATTTGCAAAATTTACAAAACGATTATGTTTTAACTAGACTTTCAAGAGAAGATTAAAAAGGCGGTGGCCTAGAGAACAGCTTCAAAACCATTAACTAGTTGAAAAATTTCGAGGAGATAAGAAGCCAATTTAGACCAACTTAAATGGATGCGAACCCGCGAACATGTAACATAAAGGAATAATAATAACAATGAAGTAATTTATAATACGTTTTATGACCACTGGAAAATTTAAGAGATTACACAACGCGGAATTGCGAAGCATGCACCCGGTTTATATTAATTATAGCATCACGGAGATTAAGATGGGCTTTTAAAGTTGCTGACTTGGTAAAAAAAGAACTACTGAAAAGTTAATAATCATTGCAGCGACTGGGAAGAGTCTGAGAGTTATACTAAGGCGTATACGAGAGTATAAGAGTGGTCTGGTGGGGTTGGTTTCGTAGTTGCAAGTGGACGGAAGTTTGTAAGCAATTTTGATTGGTGGTATCGTCACCTAGCCTTTGGGTTCGCTAAGCTGATTGTAATACGATTTATATATATATATATTTTTCTGTTTTAAAATACCTTGTTTGATGAACTATGAGGCTATTTCGATCCCCATTAGCTTATAGAGAAGGGCATACCTAACTGCAAAATATCACGGCATCCAACTATCCGCAAAGGTTTAGTAGTGCTTTGGAACTATAAAGCCTAGGAGGTTGGAATACGTGATATAGGAGGAACAGGACAGGGGAATGCAGCGTAATGATGCTGCCTCCTGATTGGCTCCTCTTTATTGCTTCGCCGTGTACGAGAACCTTCCAAGTAAAATTTTGCGTAAGTTCACCTGGCGCAGAGCGGGGTCGTGAGAGAATCATACTGCTCCAAGTGAAATAAAAAACGATAATTTCAATATCTTGCAAGTCTTTCCTTTTGGATGAAATGTCTTAATTATGATTACCTACTTTACGCATTTTAATTATGCAATCCACCTACTATAAGGTTGAGAAATCTGTACAGTATCCATTGAAGCTTGATTGTTTTCATAATTATTTATCAAAATTATTGCTACAGCTTTATGAAAATGTATACAATTTAGTTATTCAGATTATTTATTAATATTTTAATAATAATAATAATAATAATAATAATAATGTCTTTATTTATTCTGGGACGAGTCCCTATAGAATAACAATACAGGCATTGTAAGCTATTAAATCTTAGAGTGTTAAATAATTACTTTTAATTAATTATTACAATTAATTTAATTAGTGAGAACGAATAAAAAAAAATGAACAAATAAAAAATGTGAATTACCTACAATAACAGTATTTCAAAAACATATTAGAAGAAAAGAAAGAAAAAAAATTAAAATAAGTTTACAATAATTATATAAGAGAAACAAATTTATGGTCACATATATCAAATTTATGCCAAGAAAAAAAACAAAAAAGAAAGATTAAACAAGATTATCCGAGATTTACCTTTCATCCCTTTTTGTCCTTTTTAATATCTATCTATATGACATTAATAATACATATGTACGTGGTTTAAATTCCACACACTCAAATATATGAATACAAAATAACACACACAAATGTACATCTAAAAACATCATTCATTCATCGAATAAAGAGAGCATTAAGTCAATACTGATCCCCTACTGTTTTCGATTTTTTGGGAATTGTAGGGATAATAGGTGCTGGAATATACGGGATTTGAAGGTTTGAAGATTATTGGAACGACGAATGGAAGAAGGTATAGAGTTCCAAAGGGAGGAGGATCGGATCAGGAAAGCTCTGTCAAAAGCTGCAGTTCGGTGGGATGCTGTATATAGATCAGAGAGCCGAGAACGGGTGTTGCGGGAGAGGACTGTGGTTTTGAATTGAAGGAGATCGAAAATGTAAGATGGTCGACGGGATTGGATAACTTGGTAAAGGAAAGATGCTAGGACGTACTTACGGCGGTAGGAAGGGTAGAGCCATTTCAATTCTTCGTAATATCGGGTCACCGAGGCATCTCTAGGGATCCCAAAGATGAATCGAACGAAGCAATTAAGCAACCGCTTTAATTTTGCTTCGAGATCCCCAGAGATACCCCCATACACCGAACAACAATAGTCAAAATGGGGGAAAATTAAGGAAGAAACTAGGAGTTTACGGATTTCAAAAGGGAACAGGTGACGAAGGTAATTGAGACGCTTTAAGGTGGAGAAGGTACGACGAGAAATTTCAGAGATATGGTTTTTCCAGGAAAGGGTCTGATCAAAAGTAATTCCAAGGTTTTTGACAGTTGGGTAGAATTTGATAGGATTATTGTTTAGAAGGAGAATTGGATTATGGGGAATAGTTTTAAGGAAGTAGTTTGACCCTATTATTATTGCCTTGGTTTTGTCCACGTTCAACTTTAGCTTGTAATCCATTGCCCATCGATTTATTCGATTCAGGTCATCTTGGAGTTTTTCGGTGGCTAATATTAGATCGGAAGGGGAAAAGGATAGGTACACTTGAAAGTCATCGGCATAGAGATGATACTGGGAATGTCGGATAAGAAGTGGAAGGTCGTTTATGTAAATGGCAAATAGGGTGGGGGATAGTGATGAACCCTGTGGGACACCACAGGATAGCGGAAGGGTTATGGAGGGAGGTTGACCGGGGACCAAAACATATTGGGAGCGATCTGAGAGGAAAGACTTGAACCATCCTAGAGCACTGTTGGATATAGGTAAGTTTCGTAGCTTGGCGAGAAGGATATTGTGGTCTACTGAGTCGAAGGCTTTGGAAAAATCTAAAAGGATCAGAATGGTTAATTTTTGCTGTTCAATTGCAGTATGGAGATCATGGGTGATTTTGAGGAGAGCGGATTGAGTTGAATAGCCTGGACGAAAGCCGGATTGGAGAGGGTTAATGAGGGAACGTTCTTCTAGAAAATTTGAAATTTGGTTTTGGGCTAGGCGTTCTAATGGTTTTGAGAGGTTAGAGAGAAGGGAGATAGGGCGGAAGTCATTTGGAGAGGAGGGATTTTCAACTTTATTTAGCGGGCGCACTAACGCGGTTTTCCAAGGCGTGGGAAATATGGAGTTTTGTAACGAGAAATTATAAATATGATGTAATACGGGCATTAAGACAGGAAGGCAGGATTTTAGTAGCTTTAAAGGAATATTGTCGGGGCCATAGTCACTGGTGCGCGATTTCAGAATGGCGTTTAATAGTTCGTCATATGATACATGGGAGAAAAAGAAGTTATCAGGGTTAAAGTTTATGTGATCAATGTCGGTAGCAGATGAGGATTTAGGAGATGTGATGGGTACGAAGTGGTTATTGAGATTGTCTGGCGTGATTGAAGAGGAACAGAGTTTACCGGATACTGTTGGCGATAATTGTCGGAGTATATTTGGATTTGGGATCGGTTGCATTGGTGAGGATGAATTGGATGTGGTTTGATTTTGCACGACGTATTGCAGATTGTGTTTCATTGCGAAGTAGTTTGAAACCTGCATAGTCTACTGATAGACGTGTGCGACGAAATTTTCTCCTTGCTGCTTCTCTTTTCTTCATCATTTCTTTTATTTCCGGGGTTAGCCAAGGTGCCGTTGGACGGCGTAAGGTAAGGGTTTTTAAAGGAGCATGGATGTCTAATATGGATTGCAGATTGGAAGTCAAGGTGGAAACCATCTGATCGATGGAACTATAGGAGTAAATGACGTCCCAGTTGATGGAACTTAAATCGGATTGAAGTGATTCGAAGGAAAGGAGATCCAAATTGCGATAGGACACCGTTCTGGGAGTAAAGGATTTGACTGGTAGGTCATATGAAATTTGAATGAGATCGTGTGATGAAAGAAACGGAACAGGATGTTGGGACGAGGAAAGAATTTTAAGAGGTGAATCAGAGATAAACAGGTCCAACCAGGTATCCGAAAATTGGGTGTGATGGGTTGGAGAGTAGGGAACTAGGTAAAGATTGAGAGAGAATATTAGATTTGAGAAAAAGGATTGATTGCTTGAATTCGAAAGCATATTAATATTGAAGTCACCACATATAATTATATTGGTGTAGGTAGAGACTAGTTGAAGAAGAGAGGATTCGAAGTGGTTGTCGAATGGAACATGAGGAGGTCGGTATACTACGGCATATAGAAGAGGAGAGGAGGAAGTTGAGATTTCAACAAATATATATTCTAGGTGAGGAAAGGTTGAGGCGGGAGATTGAAGAAGGATTTTAGCTTTAAGGCTTTCATGGATATATATACCAACTCCACCTCCCCTGCGGTCAGATCTGTCATGACGTATGAGAGAATAGTTAGGAAGGGACAATTGAGAGGAAAGAATGATAGGTTTGAGCCAAGTTTCGGAGACCGCTATGACATGGTAAAAGTTATCTTGGAAATATTTCTGAAACTCATCAATATGTGCAATAAGGGATTGTGCGTTAATGTGACAACAGTTCAGTAAATTAGTCATAACTAAGGACGAGAGAGAGAAATGACAGGTAAACGGAATACGGATTGAGGGATAGAAAATGAAAACTTTTCGGGCACAGAATAAATTAAACGATGATCATAATGAGTGAATGATGCGAAGATAGTTTTGAGTGATATGAAAATTTCACGCCTATTAATATTTTACGCCTTTTAATTATCGAATTCATGCCTTCAAGTTTAGAAAATAGAATATAAGCAAACATATCATTTTAGTTATCTTGAAATTTTTGTACATGACACAATGCTGTGCATACAATTAATAATGAGATATGGCGTGGATATCAAATATTGTGATTAAAAGCTTGCTCTTGAATTCAATTTATGCAAAAGTGAAAATTTTTATAACAAGCTATAAGTTAATTGACTGTCATAAATAGGGTGCTTATTGGATATGGCTGTTATAGTAAAAATCGATCTTGGGTTCAAATTCAAAACATGGTAAATACTGAAATGTTTCTAAGCCAAGCAATTTACAGGGAAGAGATTTAGCCATTATCCTCAACCTCCAGGTTTTTGTCTTTACTAAGGTTTTTGTCTTACTAATTTATGCAAAAGTGAAAATTTTTATAACAAGCTATAAGTTAATTGACTGTCATAAATAGGGTGCTTATTGGATATGGCTGTTATCGTAAAAATCGACCTTGGGTTCAAAATCAAAACATGGTAAATACTGAAATGTTTCTAAGCCAAGCAATTTACAGGGAAGAGATTTAGCCATTATCCTCAACCTCCAGGTTTTTGTCTTTACTAAGGTTTTTGTCTTACTAATTTATGCAAAAGTGAAAATTTTTATAACAAGCTATAAGTTAATTGACTGTCATAAATAGGGTGCTTATTGGATATGGCTGTTATAGTAAAAATCGACCTTGGGTTCAAAATCAAAACATGGTAAATACTGAAATGTTTCTAAGCCAAGCAATTTACAGGGAAGAGATCTAGCCATTATCCCCAACCTCCAGGTTTTTGTCTTTACTAAGGATACTACTCACTTTATAGAGGCTTGGTGAGCACGAAGAGGGTTCGTAGATCGTACAGATTCCAACTACGGCTGTTAACAGAGAAAATAATTTGTCTGCCACAGCAGGATTAGAGTTGGGGACTCTCTGCACAACAATTCAGCGCTCTACACACAAAGCTATTTTACTCCCAGCACCCATTTTAACCGTCAGTTCTGATTATAGTCATTGCTAATCGCAAAAGCTATCTCGAGAAGAAACTTACACTACTTAGCCAGAAAACGTTCAAATCTTCTACTTATTCTTTGGTATTAACTAGCCTGCATAATAATAGTGTATTATATGTTGATATATTTTTATAAATATTTCTCCTATGTATTTCATGGTCTTGATGATACGTATGTAAATATTTTTTTACTATAATTTTTTAGAGTTCTCATAACCATCTGATGTAACATGTTTGACTCAAATATTACATAAAATATATAATAAGTCCAATTACGAGTTATTCCAGATTAAACAATATACTTATTGAACATCAATACAGTTCGGTTCTTAGATCAATACGATAACAGCACAGATCCTTTCCTCAGGAGACGCATATCATCGTATTGTTCTGGAGCTTATGCTTAGTAATAAGCTCCGAGACGGCCCTTATTAAATTTACTGCACCGTATATTAACCTTGCACCGAGCTCTTCGCTGACTAAACATTAATAAAACTCCGAGTGCTATAAATATCTAGGTTTAGTGAAACAGTAAATGCCGAGAGTTAAAAAGGCATTTGCTCTGGTAACTATAAAGCCTGAGTTGACCCGGTGAAGGGGTTCTATTAAAGTGTATTAGGAAGAATTTACGACTCTGCGATCCATTGAGTGCTTCGTAACTTCCCGTTATTATCCTAGTTCAATAGCAACTTATAGGGCCTATTGTTCGCGATGGACTCGAGGAAATAAGACGGCCCTGAGCATAGAACCTTATATGGTAGAGGTTGTTGAAGAGGTTTCGTTAACTGTGAAAAAGTCCGAAAGACGTCCATTTACGGGGGCTAACACCTTGTCCCAGGCAGTGTTTAGTGCCCTCATGTCCAGTTCGTAGCCGTTTGTAATTTGTTGACAAGGCTGTTGTTACTTTTCGTCCCATATCAAGAATTTTATGGATATCGTTTACTTAATCTTACTTAATCGTTTACTTATTCTGAAGAGTTCAAACTACCTCATATATCCTGATATTTTAAATTAATCTATGGACAGTATTATTAATAAATTTGTCATTATAGCCCGGGACCATAAATAGCTCATATTTATCGTATTTACATGATACCAATATTAATTAAACTGAAAGTTATAACAGAACGATTTAGCTGTAAAATTCGATTATAACGTATCTAGGTTAAGGGAGTAAGAGCTCGTACTAAATAGCAATGATGGTATTGCTACACGTAATTGCATATTCGTGTGCAACGCTCAATCCGAGTAGAGATGTTATCATGGAATGGATAACTGGCGGTAGTTTCGAGCCCATAAATCCATCTGTAGGAAAAGCCCGTAAAATGATTCCCTCCTGAGCCAACACAAGAGTTCTCTGGAAGGACCGTTCCCGAAGAGGTCCTCATTCCTTGGATGTGGCGGAGCGTCATCTTTATTAATAGTGGTGAGTTATCCTTTGCGCCATGTTCCATTTATCACTTCTTACATAAACATTCATTAGCTCATCGTATTCCTCCATTGAGTTTCATGTTTATCCTCTTTCTTCGTTGATGCTCAGAAGTACCATCCTTATTTTTTATTTCCAGTTTTTAATACTTTTTAAAGAGTACTGTCGTTGCGGCATTACTAAGGTAATTATTTATTAGTCCATTTGCAACTTGTCTTGGGCTACAAGGTCTCAGCATCTTTTTTTGCCATTTTATTTATTAGCCTTCTCTTTACCGTGATTTAGATTTTTACTTATAATTCATGCATTCTAATAATCATTCTGAGAATGCATTTTTACCAAAGCTTCCAGATAACGGCGATGTTCACAGCAAGTTTACAACAAATAATTCACAGCGATTTACAATACCTTCGTTTTCTACTGCAGTTGTGTTATCATTTGTTACGTTCCTCGACAGCTATGAAATTACAGCGATGTCCCAACTCAAAGGAACATGGCAAGCGAAATAGGAGCCTGTTTTCAATATTCTCAATAAGTTTTTCTAATGGAAGTATTTCTTGATTATATTAAGAAATCAACCCATGTAAATATTAGATTGGTTCTTTCATTTGATCAGATGCAGTTATCACACATCTACTAGATCTCTATATATCTCTCCAAAACAAGGTTGACATTGTAGGACAATTGGGACGATTGGAGGGGTATTTTAGTTGGTAACATAAATTATGTTTTTATAAGCTTTAACGAATTCAGTTGAAAGCAATATTGGATGCAATTTTGGAGCCCATTAATAGAATAATTGAATTGAATGGTATTTAAACCTTAGCATAAAAATTTGTTGTATGAAGGTTCCAGGCAATGTTTTTAAAACTACAACTCTTTGTTATTTTTGGTGACGAAAACGAATAGTAACTTAGTTCGCTGAACATGAGAATATATCTTTGTGGTGTTCTTCCAAATTATAAATAATAATTTATATTTATGTTCTCCAAATTTTTACGTTCCTTTACACTCCCATGGCTCTCCTCCTCGACCAACCAGTTTCTGCCTCTAATTGGAAGTATTAAAAAACCTAATTTCTCCTGCAGAACTGAGATTCGCAGAAATGAAAGAACGATTTTGGTATGCCAGTCAACGGACTGGCAGAGAGAACGCTCTCGTACTATAAAACGGATATTGAGCTGTGAAAAGCTGTGTGCTGCTGAACACATAATGTTCCTTCAGCAGGTTTTATTGCTACCTGTAAACCGGCAGACGTTATGGCTATTGCTGGCTAAATATCCCTGTTGAATGAGTTCTTCTACATCCGGCAAGAGTCTCGGCATCAACTCCAGAAATTCGGAATCCGGTCATTTCCTGAGTTCTTGCTAGGGTCATCACCTTCCTTAATACGGCAATAAATAGCAAAGGTCAGGGATTCTTTCGGAATTAGGAACGGCCTCTGAAAACATTAATAGCACTGGGAAGGGAAATCTAGATGATTCATTCTATATGAGCAGAGATTTTATATTTTTTTTTCTGCAATGGTACAACAACCATAATGATTAATGGTTTTGAAATAATAAAATGTCGTAGTATGGAATACTACTTTTTCTTTGACACGCTAGTAACCCATAAATAAATATTTATAAAAAAACCTCATAGGACTTTGCACTTTACAAATTTACAATCTAATTCCTTTTGAGCACAACTTATTTTTACGGAAAAATAAAACATTTCCTCTGGTCCTTATCAATCGCTTAGTGATAATCGATACATCGAATCGATTCAGAATGATGATGTCCTTTTAAATAAATATAATTATAAAATAAATATTTAGTGTCTCCTACAGCCTTTATGTCAATCATTACCTTTGTATTAATAAACTATTATTTTACAATAATCAAACAAAATACACTTCAATTTTTCCCTCATCCATCTCTCTATTAAGAATAAACATTTTCATCAAAGAGGTCAATTTCGTGTCTCTTACTTGACTTGAGGACATAATGGAACTCTATATTATTTTTTTATTTAAATCTTTTTGTTATGTCATTTATTAAAAATAATCAAGATATAACTATTTTTTAAGACACTCATTATTTTTTATTCCGGTTTCTAACTTTCCAGTTCATTTCTTTAGAGTAATTCATAAAAATGCTTTGGAAACGGAGACATTTGTTCCATATTACCAGGACGGTTTCTGAGCCGTTGGGTTCAATATATCCAAAACTTTTTCACTGATTTGTTTTTTTCTCCCAAAACATAAGAAATTAATTGAGACTTGGAATTACTTTTCATGGGCGTGTTCTCAAGTTTTATTTTAGTGTTATAAGTACAAGAAAAAAAACCTATTCTTCCACTGTGCATGAAGAATGTGTGCAATACATGAAGGGTCTTGGATTCAGTACGAGGTAGAGGCTGTTATATAGAGGCTTTTCTTAAGGACAGTCCCAGATCTCAAAGGACACATCCCTTGATAACATAACAGATTAAATAAAATATTCCAGCAGATTTGGATCCATGACCTTCAGCACGGCAACTCAACGCAGTATTATAAGAAAATATATAAGAATAATATCAATCCGAGATATTTGGTTCCAGCTGTAATGAAATCAGAAACAGATATCTCTTACGAGTTACGGTAATAGTACAGCCAGGTTTTATTACAGTAACTTGTCAGTATTCCTGGAAGCCCCAAGATCCTGCGGGCATCATTGCCCATCATATGCGGGTTTTCTTCCAAGGTAACAGTCGTTTTATAACATTTCTCTCCTTAATATTTTTTTGCAGACAAAAATTTTAATTTTTATTCAGTTCTTGGTTCCTTCATCACCTTCGTCAGCTAATCATGTAGTGATGTTGAGGAAGCTAAAGTCCCCATTAGCCAAAGACACTTACGAACGGAGTTAGTGCAAGAGAAGGAATTAGTGAAGTGAGAAGGATTCATTGTTGGCTCTGACACCTCCCGGCCGAGCTCGCTGCCAATACAAAGAGCCATTTGTTGTTGTACCATTAATGGCCTCGTCTCCTCAATCTTCATCACCAACAGCTCTTTGATTAATATCCATCCACGGTCCTTGGTACTACTCCTTTGGAATGTAATATATGTAATATTATTTTCATGGTAAATAACAAACTATAAATCAAACTATAAAATCAAACTATATATATGTCTTCTTATTTTACAAGCCCTTATTTACATATTGATAATCTTGGAAGTGTGCAGAATGAAAATAGATAAGTGATAAGTAGTGGAGGGAAGATGTGAACAGTTAACACCTGAAAGACACCGAATGAAGTTTGGGTTTAACAAAGGTACATGGTTATATGGTCTCACATTCTGTATTGCAGTGGAATTTAGAAGCAACGTGAAAACTCTGGAGGTTTTTCAGGATGAAAAATCAGATAAGTTTGGGCGAAGCTAGACTGAGGATCAAACGAAACGTTCTAGTGAACAATGGAGAAAACACATACATTGCATCTTTCTGTTCTGAATTGCATCATCAATCTATTATTAGTGAGTGACCTGGAGAAGTCCGGGTCGAGCAGAAACCTAAGGAGCATGTCATCAGCTGACTCCATCGGCTTCCTTGAAACTGATAAGAAACAGGACCACGTACGATATTAAATTTATCAATTAATTTCTAGAGGACCACATAATGGAGTTTATTATTCTAGGAATATTTTTTTCTAAGAAGAATTTTCAATAAAAGTTGTTATAGCTAACGATTTTTATATAAATACTACGCCAATGTTTTTGCATGGCTTGCAACATGTTTCGTATGGCTTTGTGCCAAAAGATCAATAAGATTTTCTAAGCAGAATAAATTCTAAAAAAAAACCATGGGGTAACTTTGGGTCTATCCAAAAGTTTCCCTTGCATCAATTGAAAATATAAAATTTATCGTTTATGAAACATACTATACCTAATACTTATAATAACATGATTACTTCTATATTAATCTCTTAAAAATGTATTAATTTACCTGGATGTTTGCAAGTTACGAAGGTATGTTTGCAAGTTCTTGAGGCAAAAGTTTCATGAAAACAAGAATTTTGAAAAACAATGGAAAGAAATGAAACCTAGCTACATAACAAGTGTAAAGATTTAGAATCCCGAACTACCGCATGGTATTACTTACAGTATTAATACAGTAATGTTCTACACAAATCATGTGATTGGAGACTGAGCCAACATAATGTATCTCGGAATCACTGCAAACTAAAATTTCCCACTTTCCCAAAATTACCCCATCGTGTCTGTTCGTCTCCAATAAACGGCTGAAACAAACGTAATCTCCCAATATTTCATTCTTCGTTGGGGGTCCTCCCCACTTTTGTTATGAGGCATTTACTTAATAGGTTCAGACAACTCCAATCCGATTCCAGATAACAAAATAAAGATGGCCTGACTCGGCGTGCCCTAGAAAAACCAATGAGAAGAGAGGTTACATGAGCACCCCCACAAAAGAAGGACTCCGAACGGATGATTATTATTTTCCATTTAGCGTGTAGCAGTTAGGCGATAGATGGGGAGATTGTGGGCCGCGCTATTAGCCTTGTCGTGGGAACTATCTGTAGCACGTACCGGGGTGGCGCTATCTCTTCGATCCTCTCTTATCCTATTGGTCCTCTGGCCTGTTTAATATATGTATTAAATGCATAATAATATTGAAATGTAAAAAGAGACCTTACTTAAATGTTAAAACCGTGGAAAAATTTCGCCCATTCAGGCATCATCAGGGTAGAAAGAGAATAACAGCAAAACAAAACATGAATAATTCACCCAAGAAACATCCCACCACCTCGAAGGCTCAAATGCAACTAATGAATCATAAGGCTACATATCATAAGCTGAATAAGGTAAGATAAAAACAGCTGATAGATACTTCAGAAATTCAAAATTCAATATACACTCACCACACTTCAAAAAGCACAACAGGAAAAAATAAATAATAGCAAACAACACCAAAACTTAAGAAAAAAGTCCATATGAAAAAATGAACGTAAAAAAAAAATTAATAACATTATCAAGAAACCAGTGGACTTAAGGCTTTTCCACAAAATATAATAACATTGAAATGTAAAAAGAGACCTTACATAAATGTTAAGACCGTGGAAAAATTCCAACGAAAAGCCCTTAGTCTCCAAACTAAAACAGAAAAAAAATATATCTGTCCAAAATTTCGCCCATTCGGGCATCATCAGGGTAGAAAGAGAATAACAGCAAAACAAAACATGAATAATACATTGAAGGCATCTGATGATGCCTGAATGGGCGAAATATTAGACAGATATTTTATTTTTCTGTTTTAGTTTGGAGACTAAATGCTTTTCGTTGGAATTTTTCCACGGTCTTAACATTAAATACATAATGTATGTATGATGGAAGAGGAGGACAAACCCATGATCAATATGATTGTTAGAATATAGGTAAAACTAAGCCAAATTGCCATTGCACTTGAAAACCCGAGACAGGCCATACGCAGATCTCATAAAATCCATATATTTATTTTAAATTTATACCACAGAAAATATCTCAAGCCTGACAGCAGACATAAGAAAATGATGATTACAGTTTTATTTAAGTGGAAAATATCTGGCTAAATAATTCTAATAATGGTATGAAATGTTCAATTGTTTCATTACATAAGTATATTTTAGTCATAAAAAAAGTTGTAATTTTTGTTACTTTAAATTTCTATTTATACAGTTTTTTAAAATATTTTTTATCGTTTTTAGTTTTACTGGTAACATGGTAATCATTGTATTTCAAAATCTAATCATTTAACTAAATGCATATAAAATTTTCTTATTTTAATTTTTTTATACAATTTATACAGTGTCTTCCGTCCTGAATATGTCTCACCAGTTACTTATCATTATTTTTTTTCTCAACAATTATTGCATACTTTATTTACTCTCAGTATTTCTTTTTCTCCTTAGATATTCTGTTCTTCTTCAATTCTTCAATGTTTCATATAGAAATAATGAAAGTAGACCGACGTTAGAAAAGTGGAGATTGATGACAGAGAAGGGAGCATTGAAGAGGCCAAGAATTAGACGGAAGATAGAGAAAGAATTCCTGGAGAAAATAACAAGGAAGTATGGAAAAAAACAGAGTGCTTGATGCGTGATCCTCCTAGCCCAGTTCGCGATGAACAAAAATACATTATGTATAATTAATTAAGCTGGCTGGCTGCTCCAAAATAAACTTTTATAAATTGCAATTGAAATGGATTTAATTTTAACTAAGTGAATCTATATGTATTGAATTTTGAATGTTTTCATATAGAAATTTTATATATAAATTGTAGTTAAATATGTTTAATATTGTTATTGTTATTGTTACTAATTTATACATTTACAAGTTTTTTTTTTATTTTCGCTTGGGCTTCCTTTTAAAGAAAAAATAAACCAAACCAATAAAAAAATTCTTTAGCATTTATCTTTTTCTTGTGAAAACAAAGAAACATGTCCGGTTTTTTTACTTTATCGCTTTCGAATAATGTATCTAGGACGCATACGGTACAAGCCTGTTATATAAAACTCTTTTTCTTCCCCGTTTCTTCCACTTCCCTGTTTGCATATGCTACCAGAGCGGTAGATATCTTAAGTCGTTCGCAGACAAGGTGACACTACAAGAAAGAGGCCGGCGGGAGATAGTCCTGATGGACGGACGGACTCTATTGATCCTGTCCAGGACACGGAGAGGCTATCTGACGGATCGGGAAGTGATAACCAGGATGGGACAAAGAGGTCGCGGATAGAGGAAGGCCCTGTAAAGGAAGGATACTAAAGATAGGAGGGATTTAGTGCCCCTTAGTAAAAGGGTTGGGCCGGCATACCGCAGGATTGTACTTGCTGGATGGTGTACCGAGGTTCTATCCAACTACGAATTCACCAAGAGCACTCATCTCTCTACTCCAGAGATGGAAAGAAAAGACGACGTCGAGATTTATCCTTCCTACTCCATCATGCATATGTGAATTTCAATTTTGGGATTGGTTAATATATTTAGATTCTATTGCAAGATCCATGCATAGATCGAAGTGCTTTTGATTATAAGCTGCAGAGAACATACTCGATTCTCAGAACCCAAATTTTAAAGAGTGACTTCAACAGAATTTACTCTAAAGTCCTCAATACGTCACAAATACAGACTTAATTATAATAGAATGGAAGTTTGATAAACATATTATACCTTGTAGGAATTTCTGTAATTAATGGTTGGGGTTGTCCATCAATGATGCAGTTTAATGTGCAAATTATTTTCTCAAATAGTTCTAAATATTACTCAGCTTTAATCATTATTATTAGAAACTTTAAGCAAATTTCTATAAGATAATATCGCATTTTTTGGAAAAATACAGCTTGTTCAGCCGTTCATAGGTGTTAAAACAATGTGACAAATAGTTATTAAAAATTGTCTCATTCCGTGTTGTATTTCCTATCAGAATAATACCTTAAAGGATTCAAAAAAGCTGGTTAATTTCATCGGGACTCCAAATTGTAAAAAGGCTACTTTTATCTATTATAATGCAATTGGGAAAAACCACAATGCAAAGCCCTATGTTTCAAATCTAGTAATACACCCACTTACCAGTCGACGTTTCGCCTATTTAGGCATTATCAAGACACAAAAACAAAAAGGGTTATGTGAATCACATCTCGAAGAAAAAGGTGCAATACATCCCAACGATCAACAGCCCAAAACGGCTCTAAACATGAGACAGCACCCCATCACCAAGACTTTCAACATACAACTGAAAAGAAGGTAATACGCAACGAGCTGGGAAGGTTATAGAATCAGCTGATCCACAAAACATATCAAGTATTACTAACCTATATAAATTTATACACATCAGCAAAGTTAGCCAATTTTTCCTTTTATCTATAGGTTCTACTTTTATCTATATATTTTGAAATTTTAAAAATTCTTTACACGAAAACGGATCAAGGTAAGATGGGATTGACATACTATAAGATAGTCTTAAAACCCTCAATTACTGGCAAATTTCTTGGGCATGTCCAACGTATGAAAGAGACCTCTCAGTCAACTTATTTCAGCATTCTTCTGATAAGTTTAAGATTTCCGAAATGCTTTATTAGTTTGTAATTTTGTCGATGAAATACGTCTTGAAATCTTTTGGTGAGGTATGGTATGGAATGTCTGGTATCTAATTATTGTACTTAATTAATGTGAAATGTAGTGTAGCTAACGTATCAGATACAGAATGTTATTAGTCTTCATCCTTTTGATTGAAAAGTCAAGATTTTTCAGATTTATACTTTTTTTAGGTTTACAAACATTTTCTGGTGATTTATTCAATTTAAGTTTAAAAAGGTACTAAATAATTATTGCGTTCACAATCAAATGCAGACGACTACATAATTAATAAAACTGACGTTTTTCGAAATCATTCTGTCTAAAAAAAATGAGCCACTTAAATTGAGTTATAAGAAATGAATATTGTTATCCCATTGATTAAATTCATTCAATAAGGATTTTATTTGTTTTATAGAAAATTCTGCATGGCGCTTCAACTGTTTATCTTCCATTCTGATAAGGAAGACGCCATAAATACTATTTCATAAATATTATGAAACAATCATAGAAATTAAACCATAATAATGTTCAGATGTCTAATTGCATATGTCTGTTCTCCGAAGGTAAAGGATACCATATCATATTTCTTATTTTTTAGGAGAGCTGATTTTTGATAACTCTGAACTATTAACATTTGTTTTTTTTTACTTAAGCAAACAGCTTAATTGCCCACATTTTTCTAGGTATTTATTAATGATAATTTATCTAAAATATTACCTATTTTGTTGACACAATTTCCGTTCCCTTCAGGGCACAGAAGTAATTATTATTTATTTTTTGGGATATTTAAAATCCGTTTATTTATATTTCTGGGACATGTTTTTGGATGAAGACCTTCAATAATTTTTTGCGCTGCCAGTTTAGACTTCCCAATTACTGCACTACTTCTTCTTGATTACGGTTCCAAAAACGGACATGCTAGCCGACCTATCCCGGAAGCTGGGCTCAGAACAAGATCACCTTGCCCCGATCCTCCCGGACGGAATGCGAGGCACGAATAGCGAACAGCGACGGTTGCTGTCGACACAGACTTGGGCTGCTTTATTGTACCTCCTGGAATGCACCGAAGGATGCATCGAATGATGCACCGCCAGCTATATGACAGCATTAATTACAGTTAACTGTCTGTGTGCGGTCAGCGATTCGAATAGTCCTACTCCGTTCGATGCTTGTCTACACGAGGCTGGGAAATGTCGGACGCTTTCTGCTATGGTTGTCATTAGTAGGAGTGTATTCCGTAATTGTCCGAGTGATTTAGTACACGGCAAAGGATCTTAGGCTCTAGGGATGTGGAATGGTAATGGCAAGGCGGAAGTTGTGGAATATGTTCATAGTACGCTTTTGATTTTTAAAAGGTAAATGTTAAGATTGATGGTAGAAAAACAAATCATGTAGAACACCATATTTGTCTTATTAAAGTATGATTAGAGCATATATGCGATCGAAATGCACGAGAAAAATAAACTGGCAATAGAACGAGTGAAATTGAAAAGAACCAACTCCAGGCGCAACTGAGGAAACAAGTTGGTCAAAAAGGATGCAGGATACTATGGAAGACTTTCGGCAATAAATAGTTTAACGGGCACATATTAACTGTAAAACAAGAAACTGTACAAAAAGGTTGGACTAATAACATCAACAAAAAAGGTTTAATTCTATGGAAATATCTTCAGAGTGCCCGATGATCGCCTGACAAACAAAATATGGAATTTAAAAATATATTATGCATAAAGACTTGGATGTTTTCAGGAGTGTGATAGGATCTTAAAGAAGTTGATATTGCGGACGACTAAATCACAGACAGGGGTAAATTTCGACGAATGGTGAAAAGCTACAAGCTGGGAGAGAAACTCACAAGACTAAGGGAACCTCAGAGGAAGGGGCTCAAGGCTGGTAGATGAACAGGATCCAGATACGGAAAATGATTTGATGATGGAACTGTTAATACATAGTCCATAGCAGCTCAATAAAAATATAGATAAACAAAATGTCCTGTATATTTATATTCGATAATTTCATATTTAGTTTAATCAAGCGAGAATGAGAAAATATTTATATTCATCTTTCCCGCCTTGTTCTACGACATATCCTTATGTTTCTTTTCCTCACCTACGTTGTAGGAGTTATTACCTACGTCATGGTCTCTCATCTCCTGTAGCGATCAGGAACTGGCCGGTGATGTCGTAATCCACAAGCCGGCACAGAACCGTTCTAGGAAAGCACATCTCCTCGCCAGCGGTTTGGGAAAACTCCAGGATCACGCACGTGGGCGTTCCTTGGGCTAATTCAATAAAGGAACGGCCGCCCGAGACGCGGCGCTATATCGAAAAGTACTGATAATTATCGAGCCAGGGCTGTAATTAATTCCCTTCCCCGGGGCAGCTTTAATTATAGAAGTAGATTATTTGGCTAAACTAATTGTCCGAACGTGGCCGGATCTTTCCAGACCCGCCTAATGACTTTATTTTTTATTGACTGCTGACTCAGATCCGAATCTCGTCCCGAGCGGATCGAATAGCCAAGACGAGGTACTCATCGGATGGTCACTCGGGACTTGAATATCAATTGGAAGTAGTGAATGTTATAAGTACCCATCTCTAATGATACGCTGACAGGAGGTTATAGACAGCTGTGTAATTGCTGGTTGTAATGAGACATTATTCATTCTCTCAAATCCGATACCCTTCACCATCGGAGAGCTCTTAGCCTATCAATAACAGGTATATCTTGATAAAGAGACTATGTTTGTTTTATACTTACATTTCTATTATTTTTAAAATTTAATTAAAGGCCATTAAAAGTAAGTTAAGGCAGCCATTTCATCCGTATGGTCAGATTGGGATAATTAATATGTGCTTCGATCAAGGATCAATTAATTTAATTTGTATTCTTATTTCTAATGCTTATTATTTGTATTATATTAATCTAAAAATTTGTGGTAGAATATAATATAAAAGAAATCTTATTCTGGGACCAAGTCCCTTTAGAATGAGAAACATGAATAGAAAAATAAACATGATATATATCCGGAGAGAAGGATACATAATAGTGTAGGTATGTATCATCCCTTTAAAAGAACAATGTCATAACTCAAAAAGCCCACATGTTTCAAAGACATATTTTGTAGTTTCATGTGAGCTAAAAAAAATAAAACTGTGGGTATTGGCAAAGATAAGAATTCCTATTGTAGTGGAGTTGTGTTTTAATCTTACTATCCATCGGGTCAGCTCAGCTATCTTATCAGTGTAAAGCTGCTTGCGATTCATCTTTTAAGTTTTGTTTTTCAAATTATTTTTATTCCCTCAAAATGTTTTGGTATTCCTGAAATCCAGGTATTCATTTTCACTTCTAATAGGCAATGTTTATAGATATAAACTAATCCTCTAAAAATAGAATGTGATTAAAAAGGAAATATTTATATCAGAACCTATCTTTCTGTTGTTCCTTATGAGAAGTTTAATATATTGCACAATTACAATGATTGCTTGTTTACTTTAATATTTACTACCAATCCTAAGGAGCTAAGAGAATCGCTTTTATTAATTGCTATTCTTGGTGGTGTTGCGGTTTCGCTTAGTTCCCACGGTGGCAGACAATGACATCATTCTGTACATCCTGGAAGGTTTACATGGGCTAATATCTGGTTATAGGTCATCTAGTGTAGTCTGCTATATTGCAATACATTAAAAATCTTTATAGACATTAAAGCTTTCATACTAAGAATGATGCGTACGATATGGTTAAAAATCCACCTACGTAAGTGAACGTATTTATCTTAATACAGCTATTTTCCAATTTATTATTTTATAAATAAAATACCCTGTATGTGGAACAGAATGAGTTTAGCCAATGTATATTATAAGCTCTGAGTCGATCGAATCCTATGGCAGACAAATTATTTAATCTGTTAGTGGCTGTGAATTCTAGTTTTGTCAAGACACGTGTACCTTAGAACGTCTCGCGCATAACTCAGGTTGGTGGTAAACAGCTAAACTTTGGTATTTAGAATTGCTATATCATCTATTTGTGCACTCCAGTTTTAGTTATTTCATGTTCTCTAATTATCAATTCACCAGTCGAAACGAATGTATGGGTTGATAGATGTATTTGTACACGTTGAAGTAAAAATCTACGTATCGCAAACTCCGATTCCAATTTTCACACAGAAAACTTCATCAATTTTAGAATTGTACAATTTGAAAATAACTCTCTAGTTAAGTTCTAACTTAATTGTACATAATTTTTTTTCTGTTTTTTCTAAGAGTGTTACAATCTTAAATGTTAAATGTGATATATTATAACTAAATTAAAACTTACTTATAACTATCTTTAGTTACAAGTAAGTTTTACCAGTAGTACAATTGCACCGTGAATGTTGAAACATTGGACTGGACTCTGACACTAATATGAACAAGAACTGGAAGTCCATTAATGACTTTAATGAGTTCAAGAATAGAAATGCTTCCGTTCGATGCATCAGTACCCCTCCGCATAATCATTCATCACCACAGAAACAATAAGCATTATTTTGAAGGCGGAATATGCGAGAGAAAGGTCTAGGAATTTTCGTTAGATCTAATTGCAGAAGGGAACAATAGCAGTTCTTAATCGTGGCTTTGATGATAGAAGAAGATACGCAGGGGCCTTCCTTATTGGAAGAAACCACCAAGACCTCAGCACGAATGCGGCCAAATGAGTCCAGGATAACTCGATTACAAAGGCATGATCTACTGTCGCTCATTGGCTGGCTGATTGACCAATTAGAATCGGTCAGGGCTATTAGGGCCAATGACTACCGGCCAAACGAACCGAATTAGCTTGGGGCCGACCGTGGCCAGCCGCAGCCTCCCATTGCGGCCATTACGCTAACAATTATGCCCGACACTAAATTGTAGTTCTCACACAATAAGTTACCTCGGGGTAATTATGTCTTTTTTACGTTGCCATGTTGTTTTCTTGGACTCATTTTGTTCAGCGTAGCAGAGGTTATTGAATTGTTTTTTTAAATATGTTTCAATGGATTACCACAAGATCTCACAGGATATCACGTACTGACTCTTTTTTCTTTGTTTCATTGAAGGGAAATGTATTAATCGTGTGATTTTTTATACCTAGTTACCTTTTTTCTATATCGTTCATTCCTGCTTCATAGACATAAGAAGTCGTCGCTTGAAAAATAGCCAAGGTACAAAATTCGAACTGAAAAGTAAAAAATAAGAAAATGACAGATTCTGACAAAACAAATTTCAAGTAAAGTACCACATTAGAGCTTTATCTGGTAATCAAAAAGGAGGTGCACAACTAGATACATCAAAACATAACAAATTAAAACTTTTTCACATCTACATAGTTGATTGTGAGCTGTGGTGCAAAATAGCGGTAACATACGTACTTATATTACGTTACATCAAATTTAGGTTGTAAAATATACATTTTTGAAAATCATTGAACTGAATTAAGCAAAAACTCTTTTATTTTATTTTTATAAAATAACACCTAAATATATTAAGCTATATATCACTCCTTCAACAGAACAACAATATAACTAAAACAATGGCATTTTTTCAGCCTACAGTTATAATCGTATTATTTGAAGCTTTTTTTAATTCTGGAATGGCATGCCTAACATTCCTTTTCCAGCATGATTGTTTCTTTAAGTAATGTTATATTTCGAGTTGTATCAACAGTACCATTTTTGTTTTTAACTCACATGGGACTTTCAAATACTTCTAATAAAAAATTAGGTATTTATGACGTTGTTCTATTGAAGGGTCGATCTGCCATAACAAAACTATCAACTGCACTCTGACATTGATAAGAATAATATTTATCTACTTATTAGAAATGAAAAATTGATGAGAGAGCTGCATAACGAGCAGTCATGATTCCATGCATAGCAATGATGATTCAACTGAGCGAAAATACCAAAAATCACGTATACGAGCCGGAAGAGTGGAATACATACATTTTCATAAGATCGGCCCCGGCGGGAGGTGCAAAGAAAAGGGAAAACAAACGTGATGAACGGGAGAGGGTTTGTTCATGTTTGTGCGGGTGTTTGTGTACCATTTCCTGAAGGAGCCGAAGAACGGAGAGATGACTCGGGCTTCTGGAGTGGCGGAGTCCTCCGGAGCTTACTGGAGCAGCCCGTGGGAACTATTTGTTTGCCCGCCCTCTCACCTCTTCAACTAGTTCGCTCCGCAGCAAGTAGATCATTACATAAACTTGTAGTGAAAGTAAATCTGCCTTCCCTTCGATATCTTATTATGTTATGCTTCCCTTATTGAAGGGAACACACCCCTTAACCTCCAGGATAAACTGTGTACTTACACCTACAGGATAAATGTTTACTTCAGGATAAACGTTATTCTATTTTTTTTTGTTTTAAATTTTTTTTAAAGTCCCGTCAAGTGACATCAAGTTACGTCATTTCTACGTCACGGTCTTATACATTTTGTTGTATATAAAATTGGAATGGTTAGAAAAATTTGGCTCGAAACAAAGTGATAGCCCATTTGTGAAAGACTAACGCAACCACTAATGGATATTTCGAAGTTTAATATAAAAGAATATTTAACCTAGCTAATATTTACTTATTTCAGTATTAGAATCCAGCTCAATTTCTTATTTGTCATAATATTACAAAGATAATATAACCTTCATTACTTATAAATGAACATGAAATTATACCAAATACTAATACCAAAATAAGTACATGTTGGCTAGGTTAAATATCCGATTTTTGTGGTATCCCGCTTTACAAACTACTGTGTAAAAACATATACGGTGATCATAAGAAGAAGAAAGAACCAGAATGTAATAACAAATGCACCCTTCACCCTTCAGAGAGAGACCATGATAAAAATTGAAGGACAAGAATTACATTAAAAAATATTTAAAAAAATTTTGTTTATGTGGAAATCAAAGCATTCATAAGTTTTTATTATTATAATATTACATAGATAATTTTTAATGTTTTTAATTTATAATTTTTTTAATAATCAACACTATTAAACTATAGCCACCTCCTTGAATGAAGATGTTACATAAATGATAGATGCTGGGACATTAGTCTAAGCTATCACCAAGTGAGTGTCGCAGAGGATTATCAGAGTTGGTTTTATAGAGCTGTGTGAATAGCAAATATGCAGGAAAAGAAACGCCTATGGCCTATGACAAGTTTAAATTTAAACATTTAAAGTTATACAGCTGACATTCCAACCCATCCTAACACCTTCATCTCCACGTATGCTGATGACACATGTGTGCTATCAGTTAATAACGACCCATATATTGCATCCCAATCCCTTCGATCACACTTATCAAGCCTCGAAGAATGGTGTCGGAATTGGAGAATTAAAATCAATTCCAGCAAGTCCCATCAAATTACCTTTATCCTTCGCCGAAAACCCATGACTTCCTGTCCTACTGTATTCTTTAATAGTACTCCACTTATCCCTGTTGAACAGATTCGCTACCTGGGACTCAACTTAGACAAGCGTCTTACTTGGAACCCTCATACAAGACTGAAAAGATAAGAAACAGCTAGAAGCTTCCGACTACTTCAACACATACTAGACAAACGCTCAAAGCTTCAGATCAATTACAAAAGACTTATTTATGTGACTGTTATAAGACCTATATGGACTTATGGAATTGAACTATGGGGCTCCACCAAACCATCGAATTCCTCTCGTATCCAATCCTTGCAATCCAAAATCCTTCACAAAATTCTAAACGTTCCTTATTTTGTCACAAATAAAACCATCCATAATGACCTTAACGTTCCATATGTTACCGATTTAGCTCATTCCAGATACCTATCATTCCATAATAAACTTCAAACCCATCCAAACCCACTAGTATCCATCCTTGCATCCAATTCCATCCCGGACAATCCTCCTAGGCGTCTGAAGAGAAAATGGCCTCGGGGTAGTGTCTCTACATGCCCTATCATGTATTATTTACTCTTATAGCAATTGTACTAGATGTATGTATTACAGTTGTACAACTCAATAAAATAATTTAAAAAAACAAACATTTAAAGTTAAATAACCTTATCCAGCTGGGGTCGAGTAACCTTCCTTATGATTCATTAGTTACATTTGAGCCTTGGAGGTGGTGGGGTGTTTCTTGGGTGCATTATTCATGTTTTGTTTTGCTGTTATTCTCTTTCTACCCTGAGGATGCCTGAATAGGTGAACTATTGGACAGATTTTTTCAATTTCTGTTTTAGTTTTGGAGACTTGAGAACTTTTCTTTAGAATTTTTCTACGGTCTTAACATTTATATTTACTCCCTTTAAAAATCCTATGGCCATCTGCTAGGCTGCGAAACCGCATAGTTGGTTGTTATTCTAACCACTACACCATTCCCTAAGACTACTGAAATCTTGCTTACCGATTTTAAAAAAAATATAGCTGAAGGAGTCGCAGAAATCTTGAAGAAGCAGTGAATTACACTGACGGACGAACACTTCTACCAGAGTAGCCAAGTAGCAGAGAAGTGTCGGTGTGATCGAGAGCGGTGTTGGAACATGACAGCCGAATCCCGTCGCAGCTCTTATTAACATATCAATAAGCTCTGTTCGTCCACGGCGAATCATCACCAGCCTTTCACGGTCCGGGCCGAAGCAGATCACTGGATCATCAGGTCCCAATTATGTAACAGCTTTGCGAAATTTCGTCCATAGGAAAGTCAGCTTTGAGCCAACTAAAATAAATAATAAGTCCATAAGATAGCCCTGCTAAAATCTAACCTCTTCTTTTCTTTCTGTTCTAACCCTCCTTCTTCTTTCTGTACTTTACCCCTTCGAACGTTGGCTAATAACATGCATATCTTAATTTTGTTGAAGGCACTTCTAAATAATTGGACAGTTGTGAGAATAATCTACTGCCTTAAATAATGTAGCCTCTTCCTTTCTGGTCCTCTCCTACTTTCGATGTTTCCCTGCACTGGATGCAGTTGATGAATTTACGCTTTTTGATAGTTTATGCGATTTCTTAATATTTTCCGACGCGAATTAGCACTTCTTTGTTAGTTTTGCGGTCGATCGAAGAAACCCGGATATTACGGCGGTACACACATATCTTCTTCCTTGTTCTAATAAGATTGGACCGTATTAAAAAGTATATCTAAAAGTAAAGAATATTATCATGGTCTTATTCTTCATTGTCTTTATCTTTCACGGCTGTTTGGACTTTTAAAAATATACTTCGGAACAGTTGAACTGTTGTGATTCAATACCATTTACGCAGGTTGACCAGCCAAGATATTCTTCTTCCTCCTGACTCTATATCTCTGTCAACGTTTCCTTCAATAACATTTCGTCGTTGGATTTCTCATGGAATGTGGCCTAGATATCCTCCGCTTTATAGTTGGTAATACATCTCTGAAGTACATTGCGTGGTACATGCTAGAAATTCTCCATTGCTGGCCAGGAAGCCATGCATTCTCCGTTGCTTCACTCATGAACCATCTTTTAATTCCGTATAAATTAGCATTTTTTTATTCCCTTCTTGGTGTCCAATACAATATGAGCCAAATGGCATTTGTATGATTTCATAAATAAATATTTTTATTATTATTATTATTAATGTTCAGACTAAGATCTTGGCTATACAAAAAAGTTTTTTTTTTCTTTTTTTTCACATTCTCCAAACTTTTATTTACAATATATTACAAATGTACAATGAATACATGCAAATGCTTATATATATAAAGGCCTTCTGTTACCTTTCGGTATTTTAAGGCGTTACAATGTGAGTCCGCTGTAGGCGGTGAAAAAAAAAAAAAAAAAAAAGGTTTCATTTAAAAGAAAACTTTTTTTGGTTTCTGGTTGTTTTGTTTCATCGGGATAGCCACCAGTATATTATCATCATGATAAAATATATTTTTTTTCTTTAATTCATTTCCATTAATTCAGCAGCTAAGAAGAAAACTCTGGCGGTTGAGACAATTGATAAAATTTATTGCAGAAGTGGTTCTCTGTGCAATCGTTGAATTAGAAATTGAACAGTCCGTGCTATGTACTGAATCTAAGACCACTTTCCAGTTATAACAATTTAGATTATTATGTAACGTTTGACAAACATTAGTACAATGTAGTTAAAATTTACATATGTATGGTTATTCTTAGTACTAAAATATACAAGTTCCATTTCCTTTTAGTAATTTACATGGCAAACGGATAGAAGCACATGTTAACAAAAAATAAATTAAACGGACAATAAAGTATTAATAGCACCAAAAAGTTAATTTCCTAAAATATAAAATTATAAAAAGCCATAAGGATACTATTTATTTTCCTGGCTCTTATTTTTATAATTTTATAACTTTGTTTAGTTTATAGATTATCCAGGCTAATTCGCTTTTTTATATAAAATTTATTTTTAAAATCACTTCATAATTGCTGATTATCCACTTGCTTTGATGCGTTTTCCTTCAAAACAATTGATAAAATTTAGATAAACTGGAAACATAAAACTGTAATATAAAAAATTGTAATTCAAATAAAAGTAACTCTTTTTTAACTCTTTGCAAAGTTAATAAATTGTTTAAAAAGAAAAAAATATATAAAAGTAGTTTCAAATAGAGAAAAAAAAAAGAATGTGAATAATTGAAAATAACATTTTTGTTCTATCATATATTTTTTTTATACCTTCTGATGTCTAAAACCTTTTATCCAAGTTTCATTACGTTGTATAATATATTTTTTCCCAGATTACATTTTTAAAGTTTTAATAATTGATTTATTATATTTATTGCTTCTGAATACCAGTAGAACATATTTTATCATACATTAAATTGGTTAGAAATTAGTTATTAAGCATTAGTTTTTTTTTTTTGAAGTTATTTATTCCATAAAAAATCAATGAAATCCTAAAGATTGCTAAAAATAGAAGTTAGACGGAAGAACAAGAGTATTTTGATTTAAAATTATCCGGTACTATCTTTAAATTTTATATTTATTTATTTGATTCTAAATCAGCGTGGATGATCTATCCCGCAGTTCCAATGATTCCCTAAAGAGCGCAGTAGTATGCAGTGTTACTGTTACGTTCGAAATGTGCCGTAACATTTTCACCAAGTGCGAGATCACTTGATTATTCTCAGGGAATATATGCATACATAGGCTTACAAAAATAAAATTACACATTTTTAAATTTTTTTTTCATATAAAAAATAATAATACAGCGAAAAAATAAGGCTAAGAAATAAAATAATGACATAAGCCGCCATTTTTATTTTACTAATTATTTTATACAGAACGATATTTGGTCTATTTATAGAATATCTATTTATTTTATTTGTTTTGATAAATAGTTATTAATTCATAATTAATATATCCAAAAAACCTAATAAACTAGTGTATCGACATATATGTGTATTGTTGGATAATGAAATATATGTTAATTTTATTTTTTGTTTTCTTTAATATCCTATATTTCACTATCATATTTATTATTATTATTATTTATAAATTGTAAATCTGTTTGTAAATCTAGTTTTAAACCAATTCGTGATGTACTTTAAACATTTTTTAACTGTTCCATCTTTTAGTTTTATAGTGATTTAAAAAAAAAAAAGAACACTACAACCCGTGAACGGGTCTGGAGTTCAGTACACGGTAGAGACTGTACTGTTTCATGGATAACGGTTCTGCAAGGAGGTGACTTGTCCTAGATCACGCTCAACCGACAGATTTTCTCCCTTAATTTTGGTACCCTATTTTTATTATACTTTATAGAGACTGGGTGAGCCCCAGGAGGGTCCGAGATCCCGTATGATCTATCTCTGGCTGTAAACAGACTAAATAAAAGTCTTGTCCGCAGCGGGATTTGATCCAGGATTTCCGGCTTCTCAACTCAGTGCTCTACCACTGAGCTACTCCGCTCCCCTTTATAGTGATTTACTCTTGTTATATTGGTGAGGACGACCATCAATACATCTAAAATTTATACCTTTTTATTTACACTACAAAATTTCAGTGTGTTTGTGCTTAAAACTTTTATATTGAATAGTATTAGTTGACCTTATACATATGTATATGTATGAGGAAGAAAATGGTCCGGGTATAGGTCCAAAAATTCTTTATATAGGGAGAACTATTTATTTGGAAGCCGACTTTTCGACCCACATTGCAGGTCTTCTTCACTGCTTACTATACAAGATACAAATTGATTAAAATAGTATGACATACCTTTTTAATCAATTTGTATCTTGTATCCATATTATGGTAAAAAGTAATATATTTATACAGTAATATTATATGTAGTAATTATTATAAATAAGAACCAGAGGAGACTAACTTATAAACATTTCTCCCTGTACAGAGTATTTTTGAACTATACCCGAACTATTTTCTTCCTATTAAATCTGTTTTTATAAGTATTTCTATAATCTTCTTTCTATTTACAAGTTTGCATTAAGGATTGCTTGTTTATTTATTCTGCATCAAATCGCTGCTATTGCTAATCAGACGAAGTTACAGATGGAGTCCTATAATTTACCAATCCTAGTATTACTAGGATAGGGATCTTCAACGAGTACCTGACTTTAACGCCACCATTCGGGAATATTGGGTTGCGAACCCCCGATCTTGGACATTATTGATTGTTACTTATTAGTAAAAGTAACTTCTCCTCAAGTATACCTTATATATGAAACGTCGGCACATAATAAATAAGTTATGCTTATTTTGGTGTTTTGTTTGACTGCACCCCCAACTATTTCTTCCTTAAATTAGAAGATACAGTCGACCAATTCTTCTCTAACATATACCTTATATATCTGAGGCACATTATATACTTACTGTGTGATGTAATCAAATAATTTTGACCATGATGTATATTCATCTAGAATAGACGTGCGACAATGAAGATGGTAAATGCGGTGCGTACTCCCCGAAGAGGTGACGTAGCCCCGCCCACGATCTCATTGAGCGTCGCCCATTCATAAGGACAGGACAGCTCATGCCTATTGTTCCCAGACCACGCGCTACACCCAAACTCATCCAACACTTTTTCTTTCTTCGCCTTCATGTCTCTGCAATGTTTACCGCTACTTGTCCAAACATGTTTATTCAGTCTTTCATCGCATCAGGATTAGTTCAGGAAATTTATCACCTCTGGCCAAACACCTGTTGGCAGTTGAGGATATCAGTGCACACTGGTCGACAACATCACCATACATTATGATTATCTTTAGTGGGATCTACCTTCGGTTAAAGGCCCTGAAATAAGCCAAACACGCAGTATTTATTTAAAACCCATCAGAGACCAGGTGTATCGCTAAATGTAATCCCTAAATGAACTTGTATTCTATAAAGGGTTAGAATTTATTCTAAACATTCAATTAAATAACATGACCATTATCGATGATGGATATTGGGGTCAATAAATGGTAGAGTTCTTATTGTCTATAAGCCAACAGAGGTGGTTTTATCACGCACTACAGCTAGATATTGTCGACTGGGTAAATCCCCTAGTTTGTCTGCTTATCCCACAAGGCCAACCTATAGCTATTAATAGAGAAAATTATTTATCTGCCATAGCCGAAGTAGAACATGATCTTCAGCTAGGAAACTCTGTGCTCTACAGATCTAGTTACCCTACTTTAAATAAAAAAATTTCATAAATAAATTATAAGCTATCACCATATGACTATTGTGCCGTTCTCCAATATTTACAGAATTCAATTTTTTTATAAGTGGTAATTTTATAATGAAAAAAGCTTCCTTAGTTTCCTTGAGTGTTGCACTTTAACATACGGGTAGAAGCCAAAATTTTCACTACTTTAAGGAAAATGGTTTTTCTTTATCCAAAGTAACTAGCTTCCAATACATTTAGTTTAAACATTTTGTTAAAACAAGTTAAGGATTTAAGGACGTTGTTACCATGGGTTTTTTTTTCCTTAGTAACATTCGTGCCGTCAGCATACCATTATGTTGTAGTTAACCTGCTGTCAATCAGATGTGTATATAAAGTGCATAAGTGGAACCAGGATAGAACCTGGAAGGATTCATTATGAAAGAAAAAAAACAATGAAATAAAGAAACAGAAATATATTTCATATTTACTTTATTTATTAACAAAGCAATGGAAGATTTCTATAATTGTTAATAAAATGTCCGAAACTTACTAACGTTTTAATCGTTAATAAAATAGTTATATCACAAAAAATATATACTTTAAGCAGTCAAATCTCGAAGTTGCGCTTAAATTTAATTGGTGTCTTAATTATAATTGGTTTTAATAAATTATATTTTAGATGAAGGCTGAAGAACCATTCTGGAAGATGGACATTTGAAAAGAATGCCTGAAGGAAGACTACCCAAACGGATCTACCAACGGAAAATTAGGGTAACAAGAAGACGAGGAAGACCAAGGAAAACCTGGGATAACGAAATGGAGGAATCCATGATGGGTCATGGTCTACGGGAAGAATGGACCTTAGATAGGACATTATGGAAGGAAGCCATCCAACCATTAGGTTAAGGAAACCCACTATTAGTGGAAACTCCTGTCAAAAAAAAAAGATATTTATATATATATATATATATATATATATATATATATATATATATATATATATATATATATAATAATGTTTAACTGTAACTGAAATTTATAGTTTATAATATATATATATATATATATATATATATATATATATATATATATATATATATATATATTATAAACTATAAATTTCAGTTACAGTTAAACATTATTATATTTAAAAATAAAGGATTAGATGAATAATTCATTATTGAGACCGGTAATATACCTACACCCAATGAAGCGCCTCGATTCCCAATATCGGAGAGAGTTCAACGGTGGGTCAGGATGTAGGACTGCGGCACTCCCACCATTTGCCAAATTTCTAAAGAATTGATCTCTAGTTTATTATCCATCCTTAGTCATTAATCTAAAGGAATCAGCTTTTACCATATTTTTCATGTCTGCCTAATTCCAATAATTTCATGTTTATAAAATCCTCAGGGATACATTATGATATTTATTTTAGATTTTCAGTGCTTGAAAATATGAAGTTCGTTTTCAAATTAAAATTAATTTCATATTGCAATACAATTCATTGCTACTAGATTCTATGTTATCTCATATGTTATGCACCGTACGCCATATCATACAGATAAGAGAACGGTATGTGTGTCAATGTGGTAAATGATTGGCTTGCTAAATGCTAAATGATAGCTACAAGATATTTTAATTAAGTGAATTTTAATTACTAAGCAATATACCCAGGAGGAGTCATTTACTGCCACACTGTAGATCCAGCGTTACAATCTTCTCATCAGGGATTCGTAACTATCGAATGTTAGTTTGTACTAAATAGTTAAGGGTTACTTAGTATTACTAATTGATTTAAAAATAAAATAAAAATAATTAATGTGAGATAATCTAATTTAAAAAAATGCTATCTATAGTTATTTTTCCATTACTTCAACTTTCCTTGTCACTCAAAAATAATATGATTAATATTATTGTGAGAATCAAGTCTGATTAACATTTTATCCTTTAAACTACTATTATACAGTTTTGGGAATAATATGGTTAACCATAAATTTAAGCAAAATATTAATTTCAGTTGAATTGTTAAGGTACTACGCTGGATGAACGGGATCTATACTGAATGTATAATTATGTTTCATTGGCCTGATAATAATGTCTCTTCTGAGTGCTAATTATGTATGATGAGCAATTGTCGCAATTGTATTTGAGCAAACTTTAGAATCGTCATCAAAATGAAACGAGTAAAATGGGGATACCGAACCTATGAGGTCTCAGGTCTTAGGTCTCAGGTCTCTGGTCTTAGGTCTCTGGTCTCAGGTCTCAGGTCTCAGGTCTCTGATCTCAGGTGTTCATTTCAAGATACCTTTCTTAATTATACTATTCACAATTAGAACTCCCGCTCCACTATCGTCTGATTAGCCATAGCAACATAGAGTGGCGTTAAATGAATTAACGGTTAACAAAAATAAACAAATCTTGTATTTTCTTTGTATTTATATATATTTTTGCTTGTTTACGTCTAAGGCGTATAACCTATTTTTTTAATTCATTTTTTCTTTTCAAGCACGATTTCTGTTTCTTAACAAAATTACTATTTATAACTTCAGAACGCTATTTTCCAACTGTTAAATATATTATATAGTTTTATGTGGTATTTTCAATGCATTAGCCGATTAAAATTGTAAAGAACGCATAATACCAAGATTTATTTTTATTCTTCCAGGAAATTATTACATTTTATGACGATGGGTTTTATACTAAGTGCTCGATGACATTTAGCATTGGGTGGAATAATCGTTTATCTAATGTGTATGGGCTTTGAAATAAGTGATATATGTTAATCAGCCTGAAGCGGCAATAAAATATATCGTGTAGAAATAACGAGTGCGATACAATGAAAAGCATTGAGGCTCCGATGGTTTAAATATGGCGCCTTGTGGGCTGTCTTATAGGGACAAACAGGTGCGTAAATCTTGAGGCAGCAAGTGGCATTTGCTCAACTCTGACCTCACAGCTTTCCCCGGCCGCATCCTCTGCTAAAGGTCTTCCATCCTCTGCACAAAAGAGCCATCAGTTAGTGCCGTTTTATGCTCCTCTGGATTGGATATGCGATATTTAAGCGGGTGACTTTAACGCAGAGCGGGTAATTACTGAGGTGCCTTCCATAGGGAGCCCTCGTACCGAATTTACACCTGTCGGAATGATTTTCCAAAAACCTATTACGTCGTATAACTTTCTTCGGCCTTTGAGGTGAGCGAGCATAAGAGGTTAGGTTGGCACATGCAGAGGAGAAACTCCTTTTCCAATCTTGGTCGTTTTATTTGATGGCCTATTAGATAAAAACTTACTTGATTTTTATTTTTTAAGTACCTGCATGTGTTTTATAGTTTATAATTAGTATTGTGGAAACGAAAGAGTGATGCTTGTGATATAGATGAACAGTGTAAATCCAAATAACTAATTATTGTTTAAGAACTTACACACGCAGTCTTCTTTTTTTATTATTGTATTTTTTTTTCTTTCTACTTTTTTACTTTATTTTATTTTTTACTGTCAAGAAGTTTAAAATGAGACATGAAAATGCAAAAGGGTATTAACATATATTTTATTATTTGTATATTGTTAATTGATCCATGGAATTTATTTATAGTTTTAGATTTAAAAAAAAAAATGATAATTTAGATTTATACTTTATTGCATCTCCATGTCTGAAATTATTGTAAATTAAGTTCATGGAAATCATTTTAATTGCAATATTTAAAAAATATACATAAATTGTATTTATATATAATTTAAAAACACGAATTCATTGTTAATGCGAGAACTACTAGACCAATTACTGTTCATCTTAACCTTTGCGGCCACGCCCTACTATGTCATTCGCAAAGTCACACGCAGGTCCCCTAGACTGTGTTAAAATATTCGCATTTTTCAGTTATTTTCTTTTTTTTCCTTCACAATTACATTAATTAATGTCTTCACATGAAAATAAGGGTTTGAAACGATTTTTAATAAGTGGGAAAATAGTTTTTATGGAAATTTATGGACTCGCAATGAAAAATCTCTAGTAGATCTCCCAGATTCCCATGTGGCCGTTAGGGTTAACCAGATACTGGAATTGAATTTTTTTAATATATTCAACTAATAAATCTTTAGGAACCCGTATAAATATTCTATATTCATTGAAATTTGTTTCTTTATTTAGTAGTAATAAGGTCCAGATATCTTAGAGCGGTCGAGGAAGTAAGTTCTACAAAAATTCAAACTGTAAAACGTTTTGCTAATAAAAAACTGTAAGTTTTATCAATTATTATTATATCTCATCTTCTGCTCAATAAGATGCATTAATAATGTTTTACACAATGAAAGGAATCCTTTTCTATTTGACAGTATGAGATATGAATATGAAGATATGAGAGACAATATAGAAAGCCTAATTTATACCCTGAATGCTCCAGACATGTAAGATAGAGGCCTGTAAGTCAGCGTTGTGAATGGTTGATATGCAGAATACTAAATCTATATTGATTTAAGAATTGTAATTATTTATTAATTAAAATTCCCAAATCAATATGCTATATAATTCAAATCAATAAAATAACATTAAGCAATGCACTCTGCATTGTCAAAGAGGAGTCATTTACCGGCACAATGTAGATCCAGCGTTAAAGTCTCGGATTCTGAGATTTTTAGCTATCGATTGTCGGTGAATTATTCTGAAAAATAGAGAAGGATTCGTCTATCGAATCTGTTAAATTAGGTTGGGTATAATATATAGCCGATATATATAATTCATATTCATATTATAGAATAGAATAGAATAGAATAGAAAAGTAACTTTATTCTGGGACAAAGTCCCTTTAGAATAACAGATATGAACAGGAATAAAAACATAATATTTATCTGGCCAGAAGGCTAAATGTTACAAATCATAAAGCGTGAAAACATGACAGAAAACAATTTAAAAAGAAATATATAAACAAAAATAATAGTAAGTAAATAAATAGTACAGATCTTGACAGGATATTAAGCAATTACAGAGAATAGATAAATCCAAAGCTTTTGAAATTGAATGCATGAGCTAGCATTCAATAATTTGTTTACATGATGTACAGCTTTTCAAAGAGCAGAATTAAAAGAACTAGATAACACAGTTTGTTATTATATACATTGTATTCTAAGCAAATGACTAACCTACCTAGAGACTATCCTTCTGGGAAGCTAATAGATGTTGAAACAGCCAGGATTTGAATACTGATAGAGAGGGAGTATGACGGATGTTAGGAGGGATTGAGTTCCACATAGTGGTGGAGCGGGCGAGAAAGGAACGTTCGAATGCTTTAGTTCTGTGTGAACGTATATAGAGATCAGAAAGGCGGGATCTTGTTTTATGGTGTTGCACTGATGATTTGAATTGGAGGAGACTGTAGATATATGAAGGGTGTTGAGAGTGAATGGATTGGTATAAGAATGAACAGAGGAAATATTGTCTTCGGAAGGGAGGGAAGAGCCACTTTAACCCATCATAGAGGTGGGAGACGCGCGATCGCTTCGGAGTACCAAGCACAAATCTTAGAGAGCAATTCATTATTCTCTTTAATCTGTCTTCAAGCATTTTAGAGAGGCCTCCATATACCACGCTACAATAGTCAAAGTGGGGGAAGATGAGAGAAGATACGAGAAGCTTACGGGAAGATTGTGTAAGGAGATGACGAGAACGATGGAACAACTTCAGGGAACTAATTGTCCGTCGGGATATTTGGGCGATGTGGGATTTCCAGGAAAGGTTTTGGTCGATGGTGATGCCTAGGTTTTTCACCGAGGAGGTAAACGTGATAGGATTATCGTTTAGGAGTAATGTTGGGAGGGTGTGGATGGATGTAAGGAGGGAATTGGAACCTAAAACAATGGCCTGAGTTTTCAATGCGTTCAATTCCAGTTTGTTCAGCTTTGCCCAGGCACAGATCCTATCCAGGTCTTCCTGAATACTAGCGAACGCAAAAAATAGCTCGGAGGGGGGAAAGGACAGATATATTTGGAAATCGTCAGCATATAGATGATGGGAACAGTGGTGAACAGATTTAGGAAGATCATTGATATAGCAGTTGAAAAGAAGAGGAGAGATACTTGAGCCCTGTGCCACGCCTGAGGAAAGAGTGAGGAAAGAGGAAAGGGGATGATTAGGTATAGAAACTGCTTGAGATCTATCAGAGAGGAAGGATTGGAACCATCGGATGGAACTGTTAGAAAAGGACATTGATTTGAGTTTGCTAAAAAGGATAGAATGGTCCAAGGAATCAAAAGCTTTAGTAAAATCAAGAAGGATAAGCACAGTTAGTTTTTTGTCGTCCATAGCGGTATGTATGTCATTGGTGATTTTGGTAAGTGCCGATTGTGTGGAGAAACCGGGACGGAAACCGGATTGAAGTGGGTCAAGGAGGTTGGACTGTTCGAGGAAATTTGACATTTGTGACTGGACTATTCTTTCTAGAGGCTTGGAAAGGTTTGAGAGGATTGAGATTGGGCGGTAGTCTTTAAGTGAGACAGGGTTAGAGGATTTATTAATAGGATGGACTATGGCTTTTTTCCAGGAGGCTGGGAATACTCCGTTTTGCAGTGAAAAATTGTATATAAAGAGTAGGACCGGTATAATATCGATAAGGCAGGATTTTAGCAGTTTGACAGGAATCCCATCGAAGCCTGTGGAGATGGAGTGGGATTTCAGAACAGAGGAAATAATGTCGTTGGGTGAAATGTCAGCGAAGTAAAAGTTGTCAGGGTTGAAAGATGGTGGTAGGGAAAATACGGGAGAGGATGATTTAGAAGTATTAACTGAGGTGGACAAAAAATATGAGTTTATTTCATTGGGAGAGGCTGGAAAGGGCCTAGAACAAGATGAATTAAGAAGAGAAAGCTTTCGAAGGAGATGCCATTTGGATTTAGAATCGGGAGCAGATGAAAGGGCTTCGTGGAAGTATTTGGTTTTTGCCTGCCTGATTGCCGACTGTGTCAGATTGCGGAGGGCCCTAAACGCTTGATAGTCGTCAGTTAACCTTGTCCGTCTAAAGCGTCTTCGGGCCGCATCACGCTTCCTTTGAAGATCTTTAATTTTTTGACACAACCAGGGAGCAGGCTGGTGACGGAAGGTTGAGGTTTTCAGTGGGGCATGGGTGTCAAGGATATATTTGAGATTGGAAGTGAGTATGTCAACCATCGAATCAATAGAGGCACAAGAATAAATCTCTCTCCAATCCAAGGCTTCAAGAGAGGGTGAGATGTTCTCTGGGGTGAGAGCATCTAAGTTGCGAAAGGTTACGGTTTTAGGTAGTATAACAGGAGTTTGGATATTGTATGAAATATGGATGAGATCATGAGAGGACAGAAATGGAACGGGTAATTGAGAGGAAGAAAGGAGGTTCTGCCGTGAATCAATGACAAACAGGTCTAACCATGTGTCGGATTGAAAGGTGTGATGGGTGGGAGAAAATGGGACAATGGAAAGGTGTAGAGAGTAAAAGAGATTTTCCAGGTATAGTTGATCGTAGGATTGGACAAGGAGATTGGCATTAAAATCACCGGAGATAATGATATGGTTATAGAGAGGAATGTAGTCGTAAAGGGTAGATTCAAAAATTGAATCAAGAGGGGCCAAAGGAGGGCGATATACTACGACATAAAGGAGAGGGTTTGGGTTAAAAGAGATTTCAACCAGAAGGAATTCTGTGTGAGGATAACCAGTTGCGGGTGAGGAATCAAGGATACGTGATTTTAGGGAGTTGTGTACGTAAAGACCTACTCCTCCACCAGTCCGGTCTACCCGGTCGTGGCGAAGGAATGAATAGTCTGGTAAGGATATTGCAGAGGAGGGGATGTGGGGTTTTAGCCATGTTTCGGAAATTCCAATGGTATGATAAAAGTTTTGGGTAAAATATTGAAGGAATTCGTCATAATGGGCAGGTAAGGATTGGGTGTTGACGTGACAGGATGTCAGGATACTGGACATGATGGTGAGGTAGGAGAGAAGATCCCCGTATAAGAGGAGAAGATGCTGTGTGCAATTAATTTTAGCAGGTAGATTAGGTAAAAAGCTATGAAATGTTCCAGATAGTTGAAGACATGCAAGATAAAACAAAAAACATATAAGAATATTAATAGTATAGAAATGATAATACTGTTAAAATATGTAAAAAGAGAAAATAATGAATTAATAATGAGAGAAGCAAAGTAATAGAATATGTATAGCTGCTTGAACATGAACAAACTTAAAAATATAGAACAAAAGATCCTAAGAACTAAAAATATGGTCCAATAAAAAGAAATTAACTGTATAGAGAGGGCGTGGGCAAAATCCAAAATTCCGTGGTGAGCGCCATTGGTTGTCATAGAGCTAGCGGGGAAACAAAACTTTAGTAGTCACCCGAAGACGTCTAGATCTTGGGCCTGATCTATGAAGACCACCTGGTGAATGCATTATACCTTGACAAACATATTTTTATTACCGATTGATATTCAAAAAATCAACGTTGCCGTTTGCCTTGCAAAATATAGGTTCGATACTAGAATTTTCCGAGTTTAAAACTTTTATGTTTTAGTCACACGAATTCTAGAAAAGGTGGCAAGATTAATCATGTCAATAGTATAGTAAGAGGAGTAAGTGAAAACTGGGAGTGGTTTAGTTTCTATCAACATTGACACACTATTTTCCAATTGAATCTGAAGTTATCAAAACAGTTTTTTTGCTGCTCCAGTAAACTTCCTTTTCCATGATGTACTGTCTTTTCCAAGCGGTTGTAGTTTATACAGACAGGCACAATAGTAAGTTAGCAACGTCATTCTTCGTTATGTTTAAGTAGTTAAGTTATAAGCTGCTGCCTCTGCCAAGTTATCGAACCAATTCCGACCAGTTAATCAGACAGCAGATCGTAACTTGAGGTGCGAGACAGACGTGAAGTGTACCTGTAACCCCGGAGCTCACAACAGAGTGCAACCGGCTAACTACCCGAGATAGCTGCGACCTGGAGATCGGCCGGGATAACATCTCCTAGCTAATCACCCTGATCGGAGCCGAGGGTTCAGAGGCCGCCTTGCACAACAGCCAGTTCGGTGGGAGCTGGTGAGTGATCGGAGGGAATGGGAGGAGTGGCAATGGATGGATTGATGGATGCCAGAATGGATGGCGGGATGGATGAGCGGAGCGGGCCAGTCAGCTCTACTAATTGTCAGTATCCCACACTCTTCCGCCCTGACAGATCGGTGACATACCTGCTACCATCTATATCCTCCGCGGCCTCCGTGTCAATCTCTGTCTCACAGGAGCAATTACTTTGCCTCAATCATAATATGTTTTCTTTTTGCATCGAGCTTAGATCATAGGTATATTTAGAATACCATTCTTTTAACGAATTCCTTCATTATAGAAAAATAAACCAGCAAGATAATAATAAAAATAATTTTATTCATGTTGTAATAAAATGTGAACAACTACAAACCATGAAGGGTCTTGAGATCAGCATGTGGTTGAGACTGATAACGTTTCTCGAAAACGGTTGTTCAGGGAGGCGATTAATCATAGATCACGAATGAAGAACCGCCAAAGTCACCTCTTATTTTGGAGATCAACTTTAATGATGCAAAGTGAGCCTCAGTAGGGTCCCAGACCCCAAAAGATTCACACCCTGCTGTTAACTTCACACACTCAATTCGCATTTATGTTGTAATAATAATAAAGCTTAGGGAACCTGCGAATATCGCCCAAAACCAAATCCGTAAGCTCGCTAATGACGCAATCGTCCCATCTTTGTCTCGGTCAGTCCTCATCAACCATTCGGTTCAGCATTTATTCATTTTTTTTTAATTTAAGGTACTTTCTACTGACGCCATTTCGGATTATTCCAACACGTAGTAGAGAAATGTTCTATGCTCCCCATTCATTACAAAACGCTCATATACATTACTATTATAAGAACCATTTGGACTTTCAGAATATAGCTATGGGGCTAACCACAAAGCCGTCGAATTCCTTCCGTATCGAATCATTACAATACAAAATTCTCAAAGTTCCTTTCGATATTAAGAATAATCTACTGATAACTTTGACGGATATAACCAAAAGCTTTTAATTGACTCTATTAACGTTAAATCGATCCTATCTTGTTGGTGACAAACGTTCCTCTTCGTAGCTTGTCAAGAACCTTGACGCCCTGCCAAGGTGCCAGATGTGTAGTATCACAAAAGGAAACCCGCAGTAAAAACAAAAGAAGACAAGAAGGTTGGGACAAAACTGTCGAGAAGAAACGAGGAAGCAATGTGAGGGTTCTCACTTCATTACCATCAACTTCTTAGCTCCTCTAATGTCGGCCATTACCTTCGTCTTCGCTTGTATTCAACTCCCCTTTACAGGCTTTTTTATCTTATCCACCTTTGTTCTCTATTTTCTCGCATCACCTCTGATGCTGGTCTTCTCTTCTTTCGGCATTTAGCATCTCTCTCACTCTTCCCCTCTCTCTTTTATGGGTTCGTTTAATCGTTCCGAAGTAGTTGATTGTCTCTTGGTACAGATGTAAGGACGTAAAAGGCGGTAAATACCTACTAAGGAAAATACCACTAGTTTTTCAAATCCTTGTTTAGAGAGGTAATTTTAACACCTACCCCGGCTTGTTGAAATGTTCAATTATTTATCGGCTAAAACTTCAAACAAGATCCAAAATTACTGTTAAAGGCAACTAATATTTATAGCCTATACTGAATAGAGGAAAACAATAAGTAAAGAGATATTTAGCCTACCGAAATATTTATTGTATGTCATTATGCGTAGTTGTTTAGTCTTAATATGTGACGACCACCCAAATCCGTAACTGTTACTGTATGTACTTCAAATCAATTATCAAACCTAAAATAAAACTCTATAGATAAAAAACGAAATATGTGTTTTTTTCACATTTGGTGCTTTATATTCGGTATTTGTATCAATGATACTTCCAATATCAATGTGAAAAAAAACCTCCTCACACTTTGGAAATTTATGAAGATAGAATATGTCGATGATGATGATGATGTTGTTGATATAAAAAAAATATCGGAATTTCTTTTCGATATCACTCCTCATAGCATTTTTAAAAGGGGATCTAAAAATATATTATTAAAAAAAATATCAGGTTTTATTAAAATTAAACAGAAAGTACCAATATGTTTTCTAAAGCCTTACAGTCTTTTAAGATATGAGACTAAATAAACTTAATGTTTAATATTATAAAATAAATTTTAAAAATTAAATAGGCAACCATTAGGAATGCCTACAGAAGTGAAAACTCAGAGTTTTGGTATTTGTGTGTTTTTATTTAATTAATAAATAAATTATAATCTATTTAAATTATCAAAAATAGTCTGGTTTTAATATATTCTGGCACTCCGAACAATAATGTTTTCATTTTAAAATAGTTATAATATATCGATGCCTTCGTTCACATATGTGTTAAATTCTGAAAAAAAGATTTTACAGGACTCAAATTTGATAATAATTTAACACAAGAAATACAGTTCAAGTTTAAGCAAATATTATATATTTTTGTAACCTAACAGCTTCTCTATTAATTTTATATCAACATATGATCAATGTCTTCCTGATTACAACTTTACAATATTATTTATATAACAAAACCCATTTTTGAAAAATTTGCACTTTCAACAATTAAACACATTTGTAAACTAAGGCTGCACACGCTCAATAAAAAATATCTCAATACAATAATTTAATTGAAATATTAATTAGTTTACAGGTCTACCTATATGTTAATGAAGTTTAATTTAATATCATCAAAGCATTATTATCATTGCTGAGTTCAACAATGCTTAGATCATTTGAACTATTAATGTAATATCATAAAAGAGAACATGGTAAATAAAATCGTTTTGGGGAATCGAAAGATTTAATTAGTAATTGTTATTTTAAGTTATCATTCACATGAATTGCACCACTATTACACGGCATTTAAGTTTATTCTTACAGCAATCACCTTAAACTAAAATTTTATAAAACAAATTGTATAACTCATACAAATGCTGCTACGCCTCGCCAGTCTCACACAACACCTCATGAGTCTATGTCTCGTGCAAATAAGTTGTTCGCTTCCTAAAATCATTCAACGCGGAAGTTTTCAACATCAAAAAGCCTTGTTTTGTGTAATTTACACAACCGTTTAAAACACTTTCTTAGCAAATAGTCGCTTGACCTTGAAGTACACTAGCCAGCGTGAGGGCACACGACAGCAGAAGGGGATAGTACTCGAGCCTTCATTGCGACTCCTGGTCCACGATAAGAGGACAGAAGGGGAGTCGTGAGCCGAGAGAGCGACCATCCATTCTGCCGGGGACTGGCAGCTCGATCGCCGGCAAATTAGACCGGGAAGCCGCCCGCTAAATAGGGTTATATATTAATCAGACCAGAGCGGCAGTAATTTATGTAAGAGCGAGTCCCAATTAACCGACTCAGTCGCGGATTTATGCGCCCGAGGACGTACAAATGCCCGAGGCTCCTTACAAATGCCCCCCAGGAATTATGCGCCTCTCCTCCTCATATTACCGCTCTTTCCGATGTCACATGTCCTTCGCTCCCGCACGATGTGAGCATTGTCACTTAGCTACTTGTGATTTACCAAGTCGCCATGGATTCTATCCGCCATTGTTTATAATCTCAACACTGATATTTCTTATACTGATAACATCTTACGGGGTACGGCAGCATAACTACCCTTTTTTAGCATTTATTAAGTAGGCACATGCTTAAAGTTTTTTTAACATAGTTTTGAAGGTCAAATTAGTTAGGTAACACCCCCCCCCCCCCCATTCACTGAGTAAACCGATTCTGGTGTTTGTCATGAATCTTGTCAGCATAGCAGACGTTATATTAGCAATTCCTTCGTTGATGTTGGTCTTCAAATATCATAGGATCCTGGAATGGTTCGAATAAAATCAGGATTTAAAAAAAATATAGAAAAACATCGCTAGTGGATAAATCGGGAGAGTAGGCCACTCCAAATCAGGGAAGTGTTGAGACAAAACTTTTAGTTCCGCCTATTGAACGAGGTCACTCCGCAACGACATTAACCGAGAGTTATGCTGCCGCACTATGTACCTACATTCTTAATCATATTAATCATGATTGAAATATACGATATGTAATAGTTAAATGCTAGTTCTAAACCCCTCTGGCCATATTCCTTTTCTTATAGAAATGGTTCTCCAAAACTGTCAGCCAAAAAATCACCACTTCATCTTCTTGTCAAAATCCGTTTGACGACTTTATTCACATAATTTGATCTTTGGAATTATTATGAACTTCTGGAAGTGTTCCGCAGCGTCTTCTTTCGAAGACGACTATTCCCAAAATGTTATTCTATGAATTTTATGTAGATTTAATTTATTCTGTTAAATAAGTAGGTTTCATAGTGACCTGTTAAATAAATAGTACTGTCACACCCTATCCTGTTATTGCAGAAATTTATTCAATTTATTCAAGCCTACTTAACTCTTAGAATCAATTATTGTAAACGATTATATCTCGTATATTTAAAATAAATGTTAAACTTCGAGGGAGTATAAAGATCGCCATAAACGCAAATTTAATATCGTTTGGTTTCACCTAACACCATTTTCACACTTATGTACAGTACATTTTCCTTTAAATTTCATGAAAAAAATGTTTATTTAAAGTTCTTTTTACTTATAAAAATAAATTCCAATATTTTCCATTGCAAAAAATGGTTCCATAACATGGTGTATCCCAAGATACGTCCCTACGAATAAAATTTTATTTAATAATGTAATATAAATAAGTATTTCCTTTTCACTAAGTTCGTTTTTAACACTTTCTGAACGGTTCGTTATTGGTTTGAATGAATAATAAATATAATTATGTAGGAAGAATCATATAATGAGGATACAACTGACAAAGTATAATCAGGTAACATTTAAAAAAAAAAATTTGCCGCTTGAAATCCGTTTAAAATAGTACAATATATATATATATATATATATATATATATATATATATATATATATATATATATAATAATAATAATAGCTATGGCTCGATACCGAGTTCAGTTTACCCTTCACGGTCACACATAGAATTACCACAAACTAAAATATGTTTATGGATGAATAATACTATATGATAATGATATTCATTGATTGCAATGCGACCCATCAAGTGCCGTAATTAATCATTTACAGGGTTTTATGATCCTGGACTGACGCACCATGATGTCACTCAGGCAGGAACGTCACGACTAATAGTGCATTCTAAAACTTCATATTGAATAGATGTCAGTAGTTATTCCTTCGACCAATAATTCTTTTTTGTCGGGATCGTGTCTTAGGTATGTCGAGTAAGAAAACTATTTTGAGGTAGCAAGTCTTATAGCCTTGTAAAATTGATGAACGTAGTTGTTTAATTTTCTATTTTTTTTTTTTACAAATGTTTACTTCGTACTATGGATAATAATAAACACATTTTACCTAAGTATCATATTTAATCTTAAGTATGTCTATATAAACAAAAAAAAAGGCTCGCGAACCCGAAGGCTCATTGCCGATACCATTAATTGATTTTTATGAACATCAAATACAAACCACGTGCCGTCATCTGATAATTCAAGCAAATTTTACCTTAACTCGTAATTTATTTATCCCGGCCTTTATGAAAACAAAATAAGTAATTTTAGTTATTATTCAAACTGTTTATTTTTCAAACTATTTTAAAGTTTTCTTATGAATAACAACTATTTGACCTGCGAAGAAAAAAAAATGAACAATCTTAAAAACACATTTGCATTCATACAAGTATCTTTATTTGGAAATGATTACATATCAAAAAAAGGTTAACCTACACCCGTTTAAACATCTCTCTTCTTCAATATTGCTCGGCGCTATTAACCAATAAAGTTAATTGTAGATCCATTAAAAATTTATGATAAATGAAAGAACCATTACAAGGAAGCCAAAGTTTATTATAGCCGCTCGGTTTTGATCACTCCAGCCCTGAGGCCTATAATCACAACTCAATCAGTAGAAGCAGAGGTGTCTTGAGGTGTTTAGCTTTTTACTTTTTGCTGACTCTGTAACTTCTCATTTTCTCCACAGGTAGCCACCACCTGATTGCGGTCTATTTCACACCAAGCGGCTCTTAATGGAATCGTATTAAGGGAAATAAGAAATTTACCCTCAGGAATATCAAATAGTACTTTCTCTCCGCTCCAGTGTAGTATATGTAGACCATTTGAAATAGTATTATTATAAAATTATTTTGACTTCGTAATATTGTACAAAAGTATGAAAGAAAGACGACATAACTTGTTGCACTTACTAGTTTGTTTTTATTGTAAACAATTTAGTCAAGTCATGTTGCTGTGACGGCTGAAGAAAAATGATACAGATATTAACATTCGACTTTGTCTCAATTAGATAGTATTTATGAAGAATATTACCATTATAAAGATATAATAAAAGAATAATTAAACTAAATTGCTCATATAATATAAAATATAAAGCTACTCAGCTTCATTTTTTCTCCTATTATTTGTTAATTATTATTTTTGCATACGCTTGTGTAGATTTACCTGATTATTACGATCACCATATGTTTATATTGGGGTTGATTTGTTCAATGAATAAACTTTTTTAAAAATACAATAATTAACAACCGCTTTTCTGGCAAGTTTAGGGTTGAAATATCGTGTGATTGCCATACTCACGTACACGTTTTGACTTATTATTTGCCAAAAAATTGCTTTTTTCGTAGTAAATTTTCTGTAGATAATTTACTTATTACATTGTCTGATCATGATTCCCACATTAATGATGGTTTAACGAAAAAAAAAATCCATGATTTCCATTATCTAAGACTACAGCGGCAAACTTTCCATTGTTCTGAGAACTATTCAAAAGATGATCAATCAAGTTCATCCCGGACTGGACGAATGCTCTGGAGAAAGGCGCTGATGAGAGAAAACTCCGACAGGAAGAAAAAGCTCCGGTAGATTTTCCGGCAGCGACCATTGGAGCACTGATGGGCAGAAGAGAGTGGTAGAAGAAGATCATTTTGTTATGGATATAAAAAGGGCCGGAGAGCTAGTGCTAAGCACCATTTAATAAGAGAACCTCTGTAATGTCTTCATCTGCCCTAATGGTAGGGTCATCAACTTCTCCAGTCGCATTACATCCCCGGGCGGTCATTGCGGCGTTACCAGGCCAGTACTAGAGTGCCTCGGGTAGGTACCATTTGTCCACCAGTCTGTACTACATCCTTCCCTGTGGGTCCATTATTCTTCACTCTGTAGTCCGCTTATAGCCCTGTAGTAGGGAGTAATGTCGGATAGAAAGACATACCTGGCATTAGATTTTTCTTTTGGTTAAAACTATATTAAATTACATATATTTTTGGGCGTTTTCTTCACAGATCTTGAGAAATTCAGAATGAGCACGTCAATAACGTCTAGGTAAATCTATTTTGAATTAATGAATTAAACTTTTTTTAATTAAACAAGTGTTTAATTTTTAGTCTGTACCAAACCAAATGATTCCAATGATTTATTATTTCGTCATGACACAAGAATATTACCGCCTGAGGTGGGGATAACAGCAGAATGCGAACATCTGCTTGAACAAATGGACTTATAAGCTTTCAAAAATAACAGCTCGATTATCAGGGTTAGTTATACTGATGATTAAAAAGAGGTTCGGACAATACTTAATATAATATACTTAATTAACTATACAAATAAAGTAGTTCCGCCTATGTTATACAAACTAGAATCGAAGAAAAGTTTAACAAATCAAAAGATAAATCTTATTAAATTGGAAAGCCACGTACTTAGAGCTCACCCATTATCTATCTCGGAATAACGATCGCTACATTGTCATATATTTTATTTTATTATTTACTATAAAATTATCTTTTAAATTTCTGGCTTTTTGCTACCATAATTCACCATATATCTTACTAAGATGCGAATCCTGTTTCAACTCGAATGCTTGGTATTTTACTCGTATTTGCCTATCTTGGTTGCATAGGTGGTATCGATTTTTTATGTTTTTTTGTCTAATTCAAGGGACGTTGCCAAAAACACTGCTGTGGTGTTGTGAACGAGTTGGTATCAAGTGACGCGGAGTGCTAGACATTTATTCCCGACGTCTGCAGTTCAAAGAACTAGTCGTATTGGATAGCCACAGCCCCAGAGCGCACTATCTATCTCTTAGTAACGCCCGCTAAATAGCAATTAATTATCGCTTCTTTTGAGCAAATGAGGATAACGTGGAGGAATCCCGGACAGAGAGGTTGGAGCAGTGATATATCCCCGAGATAGAAGTTTACACTCGGACACCCACGTGTGTATTCGCAGCCATAGATCAAGGGATGTGGACCCCACAGGTGGCAAGGCTACGAGGCTATGTTATATATCGTGCCTCCTCGCTCTGCCAAGGAGTCGCATCAGTTGGCAGTTTGTTTCCGAGATGAGTTCTGTATATCTTCTCCACTAGCACAGCTTATGTCCGCCTTTTTTACGAGCCCCTCTTCATTTCAACATAAGAGGATACAAATGGCGTGTATTAGTCACGTCCGATAGCGCTATGGCTTGTCCGCGAAATTTTTATGAATTAAAATTAACACCTGGGAGTGGTTTGTTAGGATTCCGTTTTAAACCTCCCCCTTCCCCCTCTATATCCCTCCGATGCGGATTTTAAAACTCGTATTCTCTTACTTATTAGCATATTTACTTGTTCGGCGATGTAAATGACGCGAGTGAAAAATTGGATGGAAATTTAATGAATTAAAGCCATTAAGGATTCATAGGCTTTATCGCGTTGCTAATAATGCGATTCGTATCAAACCTATGTTACATAGCGTGTTGTGTTATTAACATATGTTTTTAAATTTGGCAATATAATATTTGAAAGAAAATATTCATATTTTATTTTATCTCTTCCTCGGTGACAGGGGTTCTCAGCCGAAGGTGTCTCCAAATGAGCAGATTAGTGACCGAAACACAGCTAAGTAAACAAATTATATGAATGAATGAAATCCATTATATTAAGGAAAAAGATAAAAATAAAATATAAACAAATTTCTAAAAAAACATTTTTTAATCATAATAATTAATCTTTATAATTTAACACGAACGCTGGTCTAAGGGTTGAACACTTACATCTGCTTTATTTTCCTCTCAATGCCTTCAGCGTCAAAGTACCACATCAACTCAGGATCTTAGGTTTTTTGCCAGAATCCTCAGGTCTTCTATATCCTTCTCTCTTGTTTGTCCTAACACTGTAACAAAATTGCTGTAGATCAGCTTTGGTCTTCCTCAAGGTCTAGAGCCTAAGGATTTGGCTTCCATTACCTTTCTTGGAACCCTGTCTTGACTCATTCTGCGGGCATGCCCAAACCATTTTCCTTTTGACAATGCAATTATTTAATTAAAACTAAAAACCAAATTTTAATAATTAATGTAAGTTTATGAATAAGCAAATCAAAATTGATTGTCCGGTAACTGTATTGAAATATATATTTCAAATCCGGATATATTATTCGGAGTACAGTACAATTTATTTGATAAAATAAGGGAAAATATAAACAAATATCGGGTATATTATATATTTCTTCTATATTTTAAAGTAGAATTTAATATTCTCAGTTTATATTTTCAATAACCAAACCATATAATCTATCCATCCGTTTATGTCCATTTGGATAAGCTCATTTACTCCATGTTATTCAAAATTGATTGATCATTAGTTCATATAATGATCATAACACTGTTCAGTGAAATGTGATAACAGTTTCAGAGAAATAGCTCGCGAATATGTATTTATTATTTTTGTATTATTTATTATTCATGCAGCATACTTATATTTATTGTTACCAACCAATTATACACCAACAAAAGGCTTATTTTTGATTTGATGGTAAATTTTTAAGAATATCCTAATAAATCAATAAATGATGTGGCTGCAGTTGACCTAGCTGCTGGTACAAGAAAGCGATTGGAAAGAACATTGGTGAAATCCTTGAACAAAATCATGCAGGAAATAAGCTGTATTGTATTAGTGTATTTCCCATTACCTAGAAGGTTTAGTTAAATTTAATATTGTTATTCTGTGGTAGGGGTAGTCAAATATTACTGTTAAAAAAATAAATAAACAATTTGGATCCGTAAAGAAAATGATGACATTAATTTTACAGAATAAAAACGAGAGAAGAACCCATACCATGGATAGTATGAGCTCTACTTATATTTGCCAAGGATTAAAGCAAAATTACTTGGGCCCACGCTTCTCTCTTCGAAGAACACAATCCGACTCATGTTTCAAAGAAGATTGCCACACTGAGAAAATGGGCCAGGCAGCCCGAAATATAGCATTATGCCAATCCCATCCTCGGGGAGCAAGGAGGAATATATTAACCAGGAAGACGGATGGCCGAGGATATCTGTGGACAAATCGTCGGGTCTGCCGTGTCACCGGCTTACAGATTAACACGTCTCACTGCCTGTTCGTACTTTCGTAGATTAATGGTTTCGTATTACTTTTTGGGGGGAACATATTTTGGCGAAGGACTTCCTTGCCGACTGGTCGGTGTAACATCTGACATGGCTTCATTCACTAAGCTAATCTTTACAACACATCTACAAGCCAGATATGTTGATGTATATACAACAAAAGAAATATAATAGATGAATGGATATCTAAAAAGAAAATTTAACCCACATAGATTCTTATGTTCAGTAGACGGATCAGAGCGTTATTTTTCAATGCTTGTGGGGGAAGTGTTTTGGCTGAAACAATTTTGCACCACGATTTTCCTTCAATTAGAGAAATAGGGCCGATCTGTGGATGTTAACATAACTACCGGTTTCGAACCTGTATCCTACAACTCTGTAATTTAGTACTCAAGCCCAAATCGTTCGGATTGAAGCTTCTCCGGAGTTTCTTACACGGAGGCAATGTTACACATAAAGACCTCAATCCGGATCCTACTTCCCTTGTCTTAGATTCTAAGCGCCGAAGTAATGAGATCTAGGAACCTACAGGGCCTCACCCAGGCTCTATAAAGTGTTATAAAAATAGGAGGGGGGATATGGCGGTCGAGAAATCAAGGACGCCACCTCCTTGTAGAACCGTTGTCCATGAAACCTCTACCAAGTACTGTAGCCCAGACCCGTTCACAGGTTGTAGTGGCACATGTTTTTTTTCAGCTGAGATTGGACTTTTGCTAATATTCGCAATATTTGAAAACAGGCTATTACAAATAGTATATTAATTCTATTATCATCCATAGAAAACCCTTCTGAAGCTCATCCATCCTAAATAATGGAGTAACCTAAATAGCAGAAACAAAGTTTTTTTCATGTATTTACAAATCAATATGAGAACAAAAGGACTGATGAAAGATTGATTAGATCAACAAGTAAGTTAAAAATAATAATCTATAAAATAAAAATAAACTAGAAAACTTTGTATTGCTTTCAGGATTCATAAGATATGCGATTATTATTACTATTATGTATTCTTTAGAAGGATCCAATGCGTTATTGTTTATTTTTCTACTACAACCATATAGTTTAGTATAATAGTAGACGGGATCGGTATTCGAAATAATGAATATATTAATAATGTTACTAAAAAATGGTAGTAACCGCATGATATCTTACTAACCTTAGGCTGTTCCTGGGACTATTCTGGTTTTTCCGTAATGACGATGAAGAAATCTAAATATGAGTGGAACAAACCGGTGTAATATATATTTGGGACGTTGATTACGCAGATACGGGGAAGGGGACACTGCCTCTAATGGCCGAAGAGGCAGCTCTATAAAATCTGTTCTCCGACTTGGGGATCTGATACGCTACCAATGGGGGCTCTTCCTCCTCTAGGATATTATAACATTTAGAAATATCCTAGTATGCATATTCCTGCAAATAAACACATATAGCATTTGTGGGAAGACTCGGAGGGTAATACTGTTAATGATGGGGCTATGTAAATGGAAAACGGAGCTGGATACAGCCCCATAGCTAAGCCAGAACGGTATTAAGATATCATAAAGAGGTGGAAATATAAAAGGACCTGGAAGGTGCAGCCGAAGAGGTGTTGTCCAGGAGAGTGGAGAGGTCGCAGATCAGCTGAGGACAGCGCCCGGTTCTGCCCGGACCTTGTACCCTTCTCCCAGCGCCTGATTACAATTCATTCGGATTAATGAGCAAGCAAATGGCTTCCTTGTCGGATCATACGCTACTCTCTTCAGGTTTATTGGCTACTTGAGATCTCGCTCTTATTTATTTAATAGACCTTGTATTTATGTTTTTAATTTCAATTTATTTTTATTACCTTTGAATTTATAATGTACTTCATGACTAGAATTGAATTTTACTGCTTACAATTTGATATAAAGGATTGGTGTATATTATGTATTTTATTTTTAATTCTATACTATTATTTATGATGCTTTTTTCAAAAAACCTCCTTGAACCTTACCCTTAGTCAGAGGTCAACCTGGGAAGATATATTACGTAATATTCCAAAAGAAAATAACATAACCACCATTTCCTCACAGTTGTTGGGTACATTGTTTAATAGCTTGGTCTCTTTATGATGCTTTTCTGATAATAATCGTGCCAATACATACCTAGAAGGGTCTTGGGTTGAGTACATGGTAGAGACTGTTCTGTTTCTAGGACAACTATTGTGCAGATAGATCATTTGTCGAGACCACGCTCAACCGCTATGTGTTTCTCCCTTAATTAAGGGTACACACTTTATAGAGGCTGGGTACAGCCCAGAAGGATCGTCATGTCTCAACGCAGATTAAATAATTCATCTGCCACAGCAGGATTTGATGACGGAACCATCCGTATACAGCTAGGCATTGTAGCCACTGAGCTACATTGCTCCCACCTGATAACAATAAAACAGTCGGTCTCGAACTGAGGTCTCGGAGAAACGAGCACATTGCCCTACTCACAGCTTCACTCCATCACTTTATTAATACCTCGTCCAAGGTTTTTCTATCGCATTCGTTCCATTACCAGGTCAAAACACGTTTTGTTGGAATCACGATTAATATTTGGACGCGGAGGAGATTCCCATCCCACATCAGTAAGGCTGATATTGCCCTAACTCCGTGGGTTATACCGGACCATAAGGTAATCCCCCTGGTATCCTTCGCTAATTAAAGTCTCGACCTGTTATTAGCACTCAAATTTCAATTTAGAGAGGATTGTGGCTGGCCTGAAGGCAATGTGAGCAAGCGACTAGCGTGTAATCTGATTTATCACTTCATATCTGAGATAAGCCTCGTGGGAAGAGTTCATCTCCCATTGTCTTAGGTATCTTGAGGATGCTCCATCTTGGCCACCCCCTCCTTTTCAGCGTTTAATAGGAAATTTCACGATAGCTGAGGATAATGCAAGCCCTCCTGCGGTGCGGACTCTGGTCCTCGCATCATCTCTTCTTCCATCCAATGTAATCTTAAATATATTTTCTGCGATCAATGGAGGCTACATCCGCCATTAGCTTTATGGATTTTTATAAATTTCTAATGAATGCAAAATACACCCAGCTAATATGCTCAGTCAAAACACACTAATTAACTCATTCACCACAGTTTAAATTCTTAGATTCTACATCCCACTGATGGTGTAGAATATTTTTTTAGAGCATTTTAAACGACATTTCCTTGTTACGATGTCAGTTTATCATAAAATCAAAGAGGTTATTTTTAAAATTTGTTATACATTATTAAATATCATTAGTAATGTTCATAAATATAATAATGATCGTTAGCAACTGTATCTCAGATAGATTATTTCATAACCGTCTTCTTTTAATGAAATAAAAAGGATGACCTAACATCTGGTTTTGTGGGCATGGTTAGAATCAACAGATATTGTGAATACGATTCATCAAAACGTAACATAAAAATGACATATTACAGAGTTAATAGTGATGTGTTAGGATTCAAGTAGCACCTTAGTAGACCGAATAGGTATTTACTATTTGCAGTATTTTTTTTTTCATTATTGCCATCTTCAATCACAACATACAAATATTATGAACAAAATTTGATGGTATTTATTAAGGACAATGTGCCTTATTATTCTTTTATTCAGTTTGTATGCACTTGCATGAAGATCAGCAATGATTATGTAGTTTAAGGCTTCAAAAATATCCATAAAAAAATTTAAATCTGAACTAAATATGACTTTCTATGAGTAGACCTCAGCTGATGACTGAAACTGAGGAGATGAAGACTAGCTAAGAACAATGACACCTCCGCCGTACCGTTAGAGCTACGAATTATAAGATTGACAGGGGCTACGGCGATGGGGCAGGAAACTAGTGCCGGGTTACGACTGGGTCTTAATTATAAAGTAAAATCGACGCCTTAGCTCTTGATTTATCTGCGACGCGTATTCGGGTTTCCATTTAATTGTCTTCCTCCCCGGCTATAAATCATAGTCCACTCAATTAGTTATTTAAATCCTCATCGTCTTAACAATGGCACAATATCGGGCAGGATGGTAGTTGACGAAAGTGTCATCTGACTCGCCTCTACATCCATCATTTGGTAGTTAATAATTTACCTTATAAACTAAACTAATGTTGATAGTTTTTAGAGCACCAGCTTTTTAAGGAGTGCCTGTAACAAAAATTAACATCTAACGTCTTAAAATTAAATTATTATGATCCGAACGATCAATCTGGCATAAAAACTAAACCGTCATATGTATTTTAATGTTCTAATATTAAAGGAAGTCATTAATTATCTATGCTTTCAAATCCTTACAATCCAAAATTCTTCAATGTTCCACCATTGATGACCTATTTGTTGCTGTTTTGTCGAAACCCATCAGAATTATAATCAGAATATTTCAATTACTCCCACTCAGACCTATAGTTTTAAATTTAAAAATATCTACAATTCTTGACAATCCTCCTAGGGGTCTAAAAAGATGATTACCTCATGACCTTCTAAGTTGTCAATTTCAATAAATAAAATTTCAAAAACTATTAAGGTACTTGACTTATTTTTCATCACGTTAATTCCGTAAGCCACTTTAATATGTAGATTATCACGTAATAACAATAACAATCATTGAAACTGAAGACTGTAAATATTAATTCCTTTATCTCTCTGTCTGATATTAGGTTACGGTTATTGGTAGCAGACCTAGCGATGACATCCGTAACGGCAAAGCAAGTGGAGTTCTCATGTCGTCCAACGAGGAAGAGACAATAGACCTTGAGTAAGGACAGAGCAGGAGGAGTCTTGATCCTATCTGCATAGCGTCCAGTCAGGCCCTTCTTATCCTGTCCTCCGTATGGCCTTTATGAATGGTCCTGTCGAGGATAAGGATGCGCAAGTCCTAGGGTCGTCGCTTCATTCACCTGCCCTCGCTGCTCCGCTGTCCGATATGACACTCCCGGTTCACTGACCTCTGGCTTTTACGTGATTTCTTGTTTGGTTATGGTGTAGCATTCTGTTTTTAGGGATTAGTGAAAGTACTAACTATATATAAAAAAATAAAACGTTTGATGAATTGCTTTGTACGCTTTGTCTTAGGGATCCCCAGGGACGCCCCTGTCTCCCGATTTTATGAAGAGTTGAGGTGGTTGTATCCTTAAGTTATCCAATCCCGCCGTCCATTATACATCTATGAGCTCCTCAAATTTAAATCCTCCATCCATTCCCGTGATACCCGCTCACACCCTTCCGATTTGTGTATAGAGGCCCATCGAACCGCTGCTTTTGACAGATCGTTCCTGATTAGGTCCTGTTCCCTGTGAAATTCTATCCCTTTTTCCATTCGCTGTTCCAAGACCCTTCCTACCTTCAAATCCCGCTTATTTGATTACTTCCTATCCCTCCAGTTCCCCGAAGGGCATACATAAAATTATCAACAGAATATTATTTATATTGTTTATTCATTTATATTTTTTTTGTGTGAAAAGTTCTTTTTAGTAATTATTTTAATTTTATTTAGGTTCTATTTCATTATCATAAGAAGTTATTTTTTTATTTATTTATTATTATTTAATCAGCTTTATAGATTGACTTATCTGCTTGTTTTTTTTTTCTTTGTACTCTAAGGCTCTAAAGCCCACAATAATGTACAATTATGTTATTCTAAAGGGACTTGTCCCAGAATAAATAAAGCATTTATTATTATTATATAGGAATTGAAGAGGATACAGTAAGTAACATAGATTTTAATGACACGCAGAAGACAGCACTGTCCATTAATGGCTTATAGTCACGCTTTATTTTGATGGCGACTCTTAGCTGAAATTTTTAAACAGCTTGAAGGGTATTCAAAAGAAATCTAAATGAGACGCAAGATCTAAACATATAAATACAAAACATTCATATTTGTTCAATTTTTTTGGATTTTTTTATTATTGATAGGGTCACAGAAGGACTTTGTTGTAAATTTCTTCTTAATGAAATGATCCTATAACTGTGTACCGATCACTTATTATAAAAACTGCTTATGGACTGATTTCATTGATATTGGATAAGACTTTATGAATCTTGTATTCTTAATGTAATAGATCCAAATACTTCATGTATCTCAGACATTTGTCAACATCTATCCTTTTTTACCATCTAATGTGTTATATTTATCATAATTATTAACGTGGAACGATAAAATATACAATGTACACATTATATGTTTCAAATTAATACGGAGAATATTCGGTAAAAATTTTGGGGTATATCAACTTATAATTAAGTACTAATCTACAAAGTATCGGTTTACTTATTTCTGGTATATTTAGCCCTGAAGTAGACCTGCTATGTGGGTCGAAACGTTGGCTTTCCAATAACCAGTTCTTCTATATAAGAGAATTTTTCTGACCTCCACCCGGACCATTTTCTTCCTGTATATATAAGGTTGAAACTGATATTATTCGAGGAAAAAAATTATTTGACTTCATAAAGATGACATACCTTTGAAAATGTGAATTCTATATGAAACGACACTATATTGAAAATAAATAAGCCAATAAATCAAAGCATTGGTTATTGAAGACTTAGTTGGGAATTGATCGGATAATCTGAAATAAAAAATAAAGTGATGGAAGAGAAGCACTAATTGCAGAGAACCGGCCGCTAAATGGCCCTTACGTGGCCGATACTCAGGGCTAATTTAGAGAATGCCATCGACTGAATTATTCAATAGGACAGGAGCTGAGGACTGTTTATGTCTGTCCAACATTACGCTACTACTTTTATCTCGCATCTCCCGCCCACTGCTAGCTCCTAATGTCATAGCTTACCCTCTTTTTCTCATGTCCTATGCTAATGAGTATAGCGAGCGCTGTTACCAGGTGTAAAAAGGATTTCTAATTTCTCTCCTGTGTTCAACCTAGTCCTAGTTTACTATGCTGTATAACAAATAATCGATTTAAAATCTATTTTTAACGGTCAGCATATTATGACGTTAAGGTAGGTGCTTCTCTGTCATAGCGTCGACATGATAAGCGCTTATTAAGCTGTAATAAAATATTACTGTTTTATAACTATTATTTTATAGGCAATGAATAAAAGATAAGAGGACTAAGAAAACAATTCATCGTTAACAATTTGTCTAGACAGACTGAGCTCTGTATTTATTGGACCATGATTCGTCCAGTGGATGGATTGGAAACCTGGGAAAAGCAACAAAGCAACTGAGCAAACTGGGCAACTGGCCTTATCTTTCAACAAAAAGCCTTCCTTGTATATTTACAGATTATTTGATGGGATAAATAGATCCATCGAATGTGTACTAACCATAGAGTATACCAGGTATTTACTTAGACAGACATAGTTCAGATTTTAAAATTTAATTAAATTTACATTTGTAAAAATGGGCAGGCCATCTGACATAGATGGAAAAAAATTAAGTAACAATTTATATAGCCACTTCATGGAACCAGGAAAAGTGGCAGGCTGGAGATGCATTGACGGAGTATTGATGTACTCAAGGGACATTCTTGGTGTCAGGGATTGGATAAGAAGTGCTCGATTGCCGGAGGCAGTTGTTTAGTGGTGGCCAGGACCCGTCGTGGGGTTGTAGTACCGCAGTAATAATAATAATAATAATTTAAAAAAATAATTTTTATTTAAGGAGTGAGGTAGTTTAGCACTTAGTGTTTAGGGTTACTGATCCCAAAATCGAGACTGGATGTTTCAGATTCATTTTTCAATCAGTTTACATTAAATCAAACTAGTATAATATCAGGAATCTGTTTGGGTGCTCACCCAAACTAAAAGTTTGTTTATTTTAATGTCAATTTATACTGCTAAGGCTAATCGAAAGATGCTACAATGGGAGCTCTAAATTTTGCCTCTCCAGGTTTAATTAGGATAGGGAATTTTAACGAGTACCTGATATTGTGCAGGCTAAGCGCGCTCGTTTCAGGGCCCTTCCGAAGGACGGCATAACTAAGGATTCTTTACTACACAACCTATATAAAACGCTATGAAGAGATAATGAGTAAGCCTGACAGTTCAGAACCATCTCAGCTAAAACTCCTCCACCTCCCCAGCCCGAAGTGATCTGAATATGGTCGGAATACCTTCATAGATACTAGATATTATTTTTATAATTAAATTTTTTTTAGAATAGTTCATTGATATTTACAACTATAGTAATATTACAAGTAAATCTGCTAATATGAACAAATGACATGAAAAAAAAACACTTGTGGAGAAACTACCCATCGGTAGCATTCAAATAAAGTTCTATAGTAGAAGGTTTCGAGGCCATCTTCTTTTCAGACGCCTCGGAGGGTTATCAGGAATAGTATGGGAAGCAAGTAAACAGACTAGCGGATTCAAGTGTGTATGGAGCTTGTCATGGAAGGATAGGTATCTAGTTTGGGCCAAATCAGCAACATATGGGATATTAAGATAATGATGGATGAGTTTGTTTGTGACATAATAACGAGCCTTGAGGATTTTACGAAGGATTTTGGATTGTAAATATTGGATACGAGATGAAATGTATGGTTTAATAGAGCCCCACACATTTGAGATTCATATTATAACAGCTTCAGCGGTCTACAAATGTGAACCAAAGTGTTTGTGAAGTAATAATCCTCCAATAATGGAAGTTATTATTTAATGTAATATTTTTTTAATGCTAATCCTATAAATTTATTTGTATCGTGCTAAGAACAATTAAAATAGTTATTCCATACACTACTCCTACCTAATTTAAATCTAGACTTATTTTTAGGCTTCATTGATTTAAGGAAAATCTAGATAGATAGTTGTACAATGTATTAATCTCGCCTGCATATCACGGTTGCCATGAAAACCCGATAACATTTAGTTGAATAATTTATAAATATCATAAAAAAATCATTCAAAACATATATATATATATATATATATATATATATATATATATATATATTGGTTTCTACTTATCTTGACTTTTATGGAAATTATATAGTGTTTTAGTTCTTAGGCCTAAGAAGTTCAAGAGAGACTGAAACTCGAGAACTAAAACACAATATATATATATATATATATATATATATATATATATATATATAGAGAGAGAGAGAGAGAGAGATTTAATTATCTTGTATTATTATTGTAAGATCATTTAAATAACTTAGGTTTTAACTGAAAAAGGTCGTTGGACTAGTACGTACAGCCTACAATACTTGATAACCAAGCCCGCTCTACAGGGCCGTTATGCGGGTCTATCTATCTTGACTCTTAGCAGGCGCTGTCCACATACTATTGGCCTTTGAAGGACTCCTTATGAATATTATATAATTGTATAAATACATTGTATATTGTAATTATATACAATAGTGAAAATACGTATGTATCATTGTGAACCCTTTACCGCATCGATTCCCTTTCCCAGCAACATGCTATATTACTTTTTTGGAAATTGAAGATTAAGAGTAATTACCTGTTATTCGAGTTTCTTAATGTAGGCTTGTGTATATATGTTTTAGAATTTCGGTTATTAGAATTATTGTTTCGGTATTAAAAAGTTGTGTTTGTATTCTATAATTTTCAAATCAGAGAGATCTAAAGACATTTATCTTAATGTATGCATTCAGTGAAAAGTGAGTACCTACACAAATTCATGTCCTTTGTTTAGAATCTTTCATTTCAGTTTGAGGCGTAGGCTAAGTCATTCTTTCAAAATCTTGTATTGTTTTTATAATTGTGATATTATTCTTTTTTTATTAAATAATTCCTAACATTCTGAGTCTCCCATCAATCCTTTTGTCGCATAACATTCATGTTATTTAAATTTTTTTTCAAACCGTCTAACATTTAATGGATAATAAGCCCAATTTGAGGTAAGGTTGTAAAGATTAAACATGAGGTATATCAAACGTTTTTTATTTTTTTCAGTTGTCGGCATATCTCTGGCCAATTCAGTGTCCTACAATAGTTTTTTTCTGAATTTCTAATAATAATTAGCTTTAATATTATCTTAAATCCTATAATTGTCATTGCTATGGCCATTACGGACAGCGCGAGGTATTGGATTCAGTTTATCAAAGACAGCTTTCCTAGTGGCCTTAACACCATAATTATAGATAAAACATTTACTAGGATCTAAGTTGGAAATACAGTAAAGGCTAAAAAAAAAAACAACCCGCTGAGAAATACGTTGTGTTGTGCGTCTAGCTAACTTTTCAATTCCTGGACTATGTATTAACCTAACATAATACTTAAAACTACGGCCAATTTAAAAAGTTTACCATTAGTTGAGATTGCAACAGTTTCATTATAACAATTTCATTATTTCATGAACAATAATATTTCAATTTTGAAATAAAAGTTACAGACTACAAGGATGATATTATTTGAACGTCCTAAATAAATTCTTAAATTATTACAAAATAAACAATGACATTAAGTGCTATAAATAACTATAGTTACAAATAAATTATAACTGAAAAAATTCAGAATATTTTGTAAAATGGAAAATTAATTAATCTTATTTTGCATTAATGCCACTTCTTTCTAACTGTATACAGTTACATATTAACTTCTCTTACTTATATTTCCTTTTCTTTTCATTCTTCATAGTTCATAGTTATAAATACCACTATTTTCAAGGTTTAATTTTTGAAATTTATCTATCTTTTCTTTCTATATATGCTTGTATTATTACACTTTACCTATGTAACCCCTCATGTCTGGTATCTTATCCATATCTATTATTAAACTAGTTTTTTCTAAATCCTTCATACTCACCCCCCTTTTTCTATATTTTAATCTTCTCTTTTTGTATCTTTCCGTTTACCTCCTCATTTTTCTTTCCCTTTATATTATTGTTTACATTTTATCCTTTCTTGACATGTATTTTTTTCTATTTTATATTCGTATTCTTGTATTATTATATCTGTCACTATTAGAATTTCTGTTCATCTACAATTTTATTTTTATCGATCACTATTTTAAGTTTATTATATTCTGTAACCAGTCTTATATTCATTCTTATTTACCATATATCTATTCACTATTTCATCATATCTAGTCACTATTTTAATTTCCACTCCTGTACCACTTTATATATTCTTGTTATTGCTACGTTTTTATATATTTCTGTTTGTTTCTCTCTCTTGGCCCTGAAGATGGCCTACATTGTAGGCCGAAACGTCGGCACATAATAAATAATTTATGCTTATTATGGTGTTTTGATTGACTGCACCCCCAACTATTTCTTCCTTAAATAAAAAAATAATTGTTCAGAAGCAATTTAATATAAACCCTTAGAAATTATATTTTTTAATCTATTCCGTGATACTTCACTCACTCTTCAAAACGCACTCGCTTCCAAAATGTAAAATCCTGCATCAGCCTTTTCTAAACAATATTTTTAAAAATTTTAATAAGTGTAATTTTGAAAGATACTTGAATATATAAGCGAACGCACAATTATAGTGATGAACGTTTTATGAGGGGGAAAATAATTCTGAGTTTGTTGTTTCTTCTTTTAGAAAGTAGAATGTAACCCTTGAAGTCTCCAATCACGTTTTTTTTACTAACCAGATAATAAAAGTCGGCAATTACTAGTTGTTAAAATGTTTTATTGGCAGAGAACGGGATGTTTCTGTTCCAATTTAATTCTCTTAGATTCCATCCTGAAAATCTGCCGGTTTTATAGTTTATATTTATGATTATTATCTTGAGATGAATCAACTAGAATTTTTTTTAATGTAATGGCCGCATTCTGAAAAATTATATTGCTAATAATAATTACAGCGATGGGTAATAAAGGCTGTAGTTAACTCAGGAATAACCTCTTTACCAATTTATTTATGTTTAAACCAACACCTGGTTATTGCAGTTAAGAGCTGAAAATATAATTGAATGGTAGATTACAGTATAAGCAGGCTGATAATGATAAAAATCATAACTAGAAATTCAGTTGAAAATAAACTAACAGTTAAAAAATAAAACTGCAATGGCAATGTTATTTTGCATAACGATGTGTTGAGGTTATAAGTAATTTGTTACATGTAAATATGATGTGAAGGGTTATTTAATAGTGGCTGAATTTTAGGTGTTACTTATGAATATTGATTGTTTTCAGTAAAGCGGTGTTTGTTTTTTTTATATCCATCTTGAAATTACTTTTCTAGGACGTATTGTCTTGTATTTCAAAAACTAGTTAGGGCGTACACCAGATTTAAGACCGCAATACCAGCAGTCAAAGATTGTGTCCATCTAAAATTCAAATCACGTTTTACACACAATAACAATACTCGAAACAATGAAAACATAAATGGCGAACAGTTTAAGGACGGTATGATGTCCGTTATTCGTAAAAAGTCGAAGCTTTGTGTTTCATATGTCGAGTGACAAAACTAGCATAATATACTCAATATAATTGTTGTGTTTACAATAAATAAATTCCAAACAACAAGCCTTATGTTTCCAAACTAAAAAAAGAGCAAAACATATTTTAATTTAGGCCTAATCAGCCATCTTCAGGACATAAAGAGTAAAGTAACTAATCAAGCAATCCCATAATCAAAATGCAGGAAGACACGAACATAAGAAAACACCCCATCACCACAAACAACAAGGCTTTAATATAACAATTGAATGAAAAGGATACAGCCGGAGGAGGTTAAATAACAAAAGTTAATTAATAATAAATATAAAAGATAGAAAATCTACGTATCCAACTTCCAAAAGAAATTAAAAAAAAAATCGCAAAACAGAACACATGACACCATATAAAAAGGAAAATAACAGTATTAGTGAAAAATGGCATTAATTACCTAAAGCCCAGTGGACATGAGGCGATTCCTGAAAATATATTAATATAGCAGCACATAATATAGAAGCACAAAAGCTCAAAAGAGGCATTTACCGCAATCCCAGTGGTTTAGGTGTTAAGTCAAATTCGGTCCATAAGGATTTAACTAGTATTGAGGGAGAACAGAATCGTTTTATTCTTGTAGTTTTGAGACTTGAAATGGACTCGTACCATACGGAATAACTCCACCACTCCAATGCTTGACAAAGTGACTTATTTGGTACGAGAATAACACCATTCCGTTTTTCTCAGTATAATAATTAACTCTGGTCGATATTCGACCAAACCGCATATTCACCGAAGTAGCAGTTATATAAGAATCTCAAATGGGAAAAGAAATGTTACACACAATAGTTGACTGCAGCAAAGCTCTATAACTGAAGTTTTACCAAAAAATGGTTTCTGAAGGTCTGGTATTTTTTCTTTTACATCATTAAAAAAATGCAAACATACAAAGCGAGGTCACCTGTGATGTGATGGGCGCAATAGTCTTCTACACTCTAATTTCAAGACAAGATTGACCTTTTTTTTATCTGTTCATTTGTCCATTAATTAATTAAGAACGTACCCTATATTGAATAAGTTATTGCTAGTGAACTTTACATGGATTGAATATTATCGTTACGCGTTAATTTATTAAGAGTTACCTGTGAGGAAGTGGTCAGCCTATAACAACCTTCTATGCCTATGGTTGCGTGTTCGTATCCCGGCAGCTGGTCCGTTGATCATTTAAAGTAAGTAAAAAATCCCTGTCTATGCTGTACGAAGGGGCGTAAAATGGGGACTCGAGCCTCTGCGGTGACAGGTGCTCGTTAAAGATCTCTAGGCCTAATATGTCACGGTAGGCAAAATTTAGGACTCCCAAAGTAGCATCGTCCGATTAGCCAAGGCAGCTTAGAGTGACGTCAAATGAATAAACAACTACAAATAAAAAAAATCTTAGATAACTACCATTTAATCCGGAGAGGGATATATGAATTTTTATGAGGCTTCCTGCTGATTCAAGAGGGATAAAGCTCTCACGAAAGAACCAATTCTCACCCGAAGCCCGGTATTTACCCGATGGAGCTTATCCTCCGATCCGGGTTAGATGGGCTCCTAATACCGATATAGCCCGGACCGGTAGCCGGGGGAGGTGCGAACCGGCCAATCATCGCCGCCTTTGTGATCTTTACTCCTTCGTGATCGGCGCTAGCTCCTGTTATTACAGCAGCTGGACCATCCCAAGTCTTCATCACTCCTGATAACTCCCGTTCCCATCACGAGTGGCTAACCAGGCCTCGGCGGACACCGTTCTGTACGTCTCCGATGATATCTGTCGTTAGTGTCGTAACATCTCTTCGATTTCTGCCCTTGAGCAGAGCCCGTAAGACCAGGATAAAATATATCGTAAACATTTCTGATATCAGCTACAGGGAATGGTGAATCAGAGGATTTAATTGCTATTAGTATATATTTAATCTGCGGGAGCGGAATGGCTCGGTGGTGGTGCACTGAGTTGCAATGTTGAAAAACCTGGTTCTAATCCCGCTGTTGGCAATACTTTTATTTAGTCTGTTATCGGCCGGAGATGGATCTTATTGGATCTAGGACCCTTCTTGGGGCTGACCCAACCTCTTTAAATTGGGTAACCAAAATAAGGGGAAAATCTGGCGGTTGAGAGTGATCTAGCACAAATCACCTCCCTGCATGAAATAGTACAGTCTCCTCCATATACTGAAACCCAGACCCGTTCACGCGTTGTGGTGGAACTGTGTTTTTCTTAATATATATAATTCTGCAGCTTTGGTGAATAAGTAGCTAAGCCACTAATATACTATTACAATCACACTATTTCGCTTCCCTCAGTACAATAAACTGATTCTACATGAAATTCGACTCAACCACTGATTCACCGAGGTTGCAGAAATATTAGAAGCCGAAGATCAAGTAGTGGATTTGGACCTCTTTTTTTAGATTAATTTATGGATATTTACAACTGTATATCAAATACAACTAACAATTGAACACATACTGGAGGACTGCCCCCTCAGGGATAGTTATTTGCAGGAAGCTCAATTACAAAGATACCTCCCAAATATTCTTAGTGATAATAACAAAAATATAGACACAGTCATCAAATTTCTAAAAAAATATAATCTTTTTAACAAAATTTAAAAAATGCTCAAGAATATAAAGAATAAAGAAACAAAGAAATAATACAGATTGAAGGACGGACTTGACACTGAAGACTCTTGATGTTGAGTGTCCATAAGCAATTCTACCTAACCTAACCTTTACAACTATAATAATATTACAACAAGTAAATCTGTTTTTGGACCTAAAAGTAAAAATGTGTCGGTGTAGGTTCCATTAAATTATAATATATATTCATTCTCTCCTATATGAAGTTTTAAATAGGTGAAGAATATACGTTTTTAATTAGAATTCTGTGAACTGTGATTCCAGATTAATTTTAAAGATGAAAACCGTTTTTTTTTTCATCTTAGTACGTATGCTACAAATTATTATCTAACAAAACTTAACTACCGACAAAAACGCTATTCATAATTTATCATAAATTCCATTATATCATACTTATAAGAATATTTTTAAGATATATATATATATATATATATATATATATATATATATAAAAGTTAGGTACTATGTACTTCAAAATATTTCATTGAATACGATATAACTATATATTGAATTTTAATTGATAATTAATTAATGACGCTGTACCTTTGTTGCGAAATTGTATAGTTCATTGTGCTTTTAGTAGTTTAACTCCTTCTGCCGTCCTTTTTTTAGATTAAAATATTTAAATTACAATAGGCCATATTCCCTGTCTTGTTTAAGGTTTATGTGGGCTGGTATCAACGAGAACAGTATTTTGTTATATTTCTCAATCATAATGATTAATTTTTTCAAAATCATTTTCAAAAGACTGAACAAGCCAATAAACTTTACGGTCATGCTGCTTTATATAGGAGTAAAAAAAAATATGGGTTTTATTTCTTTATTATATATGGGGCCTAATTTCATAATTTTGCAATGATACTTCAGGCTCGGGATAGGACTAAATCCAAGTGAAATAAAGAGGCAAAGTCTGGCATTAGAGAAAATTGATTGACTAAACAATCGAAAAATGTGAAAAAGAAAATGTTTGAATTTTTTTAGTTACGCGCTCTTCTAAACACCTCCTATGTTTCTTAGATGACATTTCTATTCAAAGATATATTTAATGACCTTTGATTCTGCATTCCTTTGATGGTGTTTACACATTAACAAACTTCTACAGGTTATTCGCCTATTGTAAACAGTTGACTAATATCCGTGAAATCACCTGCCATGAGATACGAGAGAACACACTAAATCTCGGAAGAAGATTATAGATGAATAATCGTGGACGTAAATTTTATCAAAGAACGCGAGGATATTAAAGTATTCCGCGGGAGGATGCCGATTGACCCGGGGGTCGGAGTTGAACGCGAGGGCCGCCATTTAAATAAAAATGAAATCCGCCTAAACAGGTTTCGAATATTAGATAACTGACGAAATTATAACCGAATAACATTAGTCATAGTCGGCGCCCGTGGCCCGAAGCTGCTCCAACACAGCCTGCTAATGTAGTTTTTTTATTTAGTTAATTAATCCGTCAATATTACTCGCATCACCATTTGTTTTTCTATCCATCATGTACTATTCGAATTTGAATTTATTTGAATAGTCCATTAAGTCTATTGTACCGTTAATTTATACGAATACATTTTGCTTTGATATAAAAACCTTAAATATCAAATTACTCCCGCACAATATAAAATAACTCAAAGAAGTTTGCTTCTTTTTTTTTATCTATGCACTAAAAATAAAATTATATCCTGCAATGAGCACGTATGTGTCATGAAAGGTCTTTTAGTTTAGTACATGGAAGATGCTGCACTGTTAGAGTAACTGGCTGCGCCCCTTGACAATTTCTTACTATTTTAGAACAACGGAGATTTGTATCAGAGATTACACTCTAGGTCCTGGTTTCCACCAATGGAGGGTAATCACTTCATTAAATCCCACAGGATCCATTAGTGGCTGCTAACAGATTAAATAACTCAACTGCCATACCCGGATCAGAACCTTCGGCACAGCAATCCAGCGCTCTACCACTGAGCCATTTCTCTCTCTACTGTATACGGGCAGTTCGTTTTAATAAAAAAAATCTGAAATATCCTGCAGAATGTTAAAAAACTTAAACAATTTTTGTCTATGCTCAAAACAAAATTAATTTCAGCGATGAACGCGCGTGTATACGTTGTAACGGGTAATAATTTTAGTTCTAGAACTACAATTCATGAAGGATTTTGACATCGGTACTTGGAAGAGACTGCACTCTTTTTAAGATAACTATTGATATAATATGTAGATTGTATAATCTGTATCGATGTGGATTGTTTGTGTGTGCCTGGATGAGAACGTTACCTCGTTAATTTTTAACCGGTATTTTAGGGACTAAGGATATGTTAAGGAAGTATAAGAGTCAATGTTTTGACGTTAATTGGTACGTTAAATGCTTTTTTTATGGGTAGAGTTTATATTTATTTGGCTGAAACGTCAGGTGAGGTGAACACTTAGCTTTATCAAGAACAAGGTATGCCAGGGCATATGTTTGACAAAATATGTGGTTAAAACGAAATTGACAATTTTTTTTTTCTCGAAAATTTGGCTTTAAGACTTTATTATCAAAGTCCTATTTTGCGAAATTGACAATTGTAACCTTAAACAGTTTTGGTGAACTGCAGAGTAACATTTTAATCTGATAGGGAAAAATGCAAAGTAGGAATTCTTAATAAATAATTTTTAGCATATCATCACCACCTTAGATGTTATTTCTCTAGGCCCTTCTTACGTTACCTTCAGCTTCAATAACACTGTGCATTGTGATTTCAGTGAGAGTAGAAAAATTAAAAAAATGTTACTTATTGTAATTAAAAATTGGCTCTGACTGAGTGAATAACAGTTAGTATGAATTATAAATAAACAACTGATAATAATAGAGAAGGACAGTTTGAAAAAAGAACAAATGATATTTTTCATGCTCACAATACACTACTGAGATTTGAAATTCTCAGTATAATTTTAGAAGGGAACTTACCCCACTGCTGGGATAATATTGGCATATATAAAAATGCAGTTCTCTGACTCTCTCCAATAAAGGCCAAACTAAACTCAGGCTGAATACTAAGCAGCTACTAGATATGAAGAGTTAGTAAGTGTGTACTAGTAACTGCGGGAGGTATTCACCTTCGATGGCTATGCGCATTGCAGTCTCCTGCAGGCAGATGTTTGCTAAATCACCGCTCAGGGTAGGCAGTATCTCTTCGCTCCTGCTTCAAGATTTATTTAGTACGTTCCTATTCTTTTCGTTTTTTTATCGCATTAATACTTATTCTGTACATTAAAACGTTTGTATCAGTTCATAAAGACAAGTTAAGGAAATTAAAATAACAACATAAGTGGGTTTAATTATTTTCCTCCTTTTTTTCTAAATATATATCTATATATATTTAGAAACCTGCTTTTATTTATTTTTTTAAGGAGTAGTTGATTACTGAGCCAAAAATATTCACATTTCAATATTCGTGATAATTAATAAAAAGTATAGTAAAAGTCTATCAAATTTATTGGTTAAGTTTTTTTAGTTTACTTACTATACGTTTAAATTGTTTTTAGGTTTTATTCAAATATAAAATTCAATTTTAATTCGTAATATAAATTTATTGATATCAATTGTTCCAATCTAAAAAATGTGTTTTTCAATACTGTTTCTGTAAGTTCTATTTTTTATATATTATTCAAGTATTTTTTAAAATATAAATATTAATGAATGTAAATTGCAATTTCTCATCGTTTCCATCTACTTCTAAAATAAATTAATTAAATACTTCTAATCAATAGAAATGTTATAATAAAAGAAATATGAGGCGTTAGAAGACAAAAGAGAAAAACTCCAGAATTTCAAAAATTGACTTTTTCATTAGTTTAACAAGATATTTTATCGAGCATTTTGCCGTCTTATTTTTTATGGGTTTAGACCGGTTCTGAATCTGAAGTTTTTTTAGCATAAAATTGGCAGGCCAAACTACAAAAAAAAATCTGAAAAAATCAATTTTTGAAGTTTGGAGTTATCCCGTTTTGATCTAGAATGTTTCATTTGTTTTTAAAATATTTACAGCTTGATAAGTTTCATGTTTAATAGTTTTAATTAAGTAAGCGTAAGCTTTTTTTTATTTATTTTATCATGGTGTTAATCGGTTATAAAAATCAATTTTAATTCTGGGTATACATCGTTTAAATTTAGGAAGCGGAGTGGTTCGGTGGTACAGCGTTTATTTAATCGGTTAACAGCTGGGGATGAATCGTATGGGATCTGAAGATGCACTATATAGTGGGTACCCAAAATGGGATAAACATCTGGTTGTTGAACGTGATCTAGGACGAATCACCTTCCTGCACAATTGTTGTCCAAGAAACAGTACAGTTTCTACCGCTTACTGAACCTTAGGTTGTAGTGGTACAGTTTTTTTAAATATAATTTACATCATATGCTTCAATAAAATTAAGAAACCAAACAATATTTTCCACCAAATTTTGCTTTTCTAAGTTCTAGTACTTATATGGTCATTTTGACAGATATACAATAAATTATAAGTTAAAATGGTTTCCATTTATTTTCAAAATAAAGGACTGAGTTTTGTAAATTACTTCTAATCAATGAAAAAGATATAATAAACGAAACATGAGGAATGAGGAATTTTATCTAACACGATACTTTGCCGTCTTATTTCTCTTGGTTTCGTACGGTCTGCACCTGAAGTTTCGGAAATATAAAATTGTTAGACTAAACTATCGAAAAATGTGAAAAAGTAAATTTTTAAGTTATCCACTTTAGATCCCAAACGCCTTACATAAAACATTAAAATTGTTAAACTATTTGCTTCAAAGAAGTAAATTTTAGTAAATTTCGGCAAGTTCCAAATGACGAATCGTGAAATTACCTGTAATCCTACAATATTATCTTACCTCTAGTATTCACAATACGCCTAGCACTTTATAGTATGAGAATTTTGTTCTGTTTCCTATCATTGGATCTTCTTCTTCTTCTTCCCCATTTCCACTTCCTCACACGAGGGAAGCGCACATACCCGGACGCTGTGACAGAGGAGAGGCGCAAGTGGCTGGAACGGCCGGCTAGCTAACGGTATGGTCCTGGGAACTGAGGGGTCAGGGGTCGCTGGGGGGGATGCCTCTTATATTCATTTTAGAATATTTATAATGATTGGCCGCTAGTGATGTGTGTGGCCGCTCCGATAGGACGCCATGGCCCGGTATATCACGCTCCGCTTCTCCACTATCTCTTCTAAATCGCGCATTAGCATCGCCATCAGGATACGTGGGTACCTAAAGATAACATTGGGCCAATTTTTAACAGTGGTATAAGTTCGTAAATTAGTTGATCCGCGCGATAATAGGGAAGTACTGTATCGTTGCACCTCCCTTAGGATTACTCCTCTTCTACACTGGCAACAGTGTAAAAGCAGATCCATCGGTTTGGTTCTGTCCTTTTGGAACGGGTTTGACAATCTAAGGATTTGTGTATAGCTGTATGTTCACAAACCTTAAGTTACAATATAGCATCCTAGTTGTCAGCAATGTTATTTCCTTGACTCAAAAATATTGCAAGCTAGAATGGATTAGAAAAAAGATAAATGGATTATAAAGCGTCGAATATGTGACAGAACGAGTAGATATGAGAGGGTATGGGATTATTTGGATTGTTATGATTATAAATTAGATAGTAGTCACTATGTTACCTGACAAGTTATAATGTTAGCCCATAGTTAATAGTCAACCTCATATGAAAGGCTTCTTTGTATACCATGTAATATCGTTCCAATTGACAATAAACAAAACTCTTTCTTAAAAATCAATTCTATTGTTTCTTAAATGTGAGATGTGCAAAAAATATATATGAAGCTTGGGCTATTATTTGGAAAATTATCCTTTGCCTACTACTTCCAGATATGCAAGAAACAGAAGGCTCGCATACGTACATACGAACCTTAATGAATAAGACGTTAGATACTCGGGTGTCAGAGGGGCCATACAGGCAATAGAGGATTGTTTCCTAACTATAAGGAATTCTCAATTATTTTGATGGCTATTGATTCAATCGTTTAAAATTACTGATCGCTTCATTGAAAAAAAATACACGTATGAATTTCTATTCTTCGAATCCTTCGTTGCTAGATCCTCTACCACATCTGCTGCCAGCTCTTCCTCCGGCATACATTAAACAGACTAGTTCTCGGTGAAAGGGACAGTAGCCCACTAGAGGAGAGCACTAAATAAATTAGCAGATGGAAAGGATGGGTGAAGTGGATAGACGACTGGAGGAGATTTAAGCGGTGCGAACTAAGGTATTGCCTAAGGACACGCCGAAGAGGAACGCCCCTGCTTAGTATGGGGGAATCTGGAAGTAGAACAAGGGGACCCTGTCAGCCCCTTCTTGTCTTCTCTTTGTCGCTTCTCTTTAGCCTCTCCTCTCGAGTTATGTCTTCTAGTCAGTCTTTAGCTGTCCCCCTTCTAGTCTCTTCTTGGTGTTCCGCCGTCCTCGACGTGTAAACTGCTCTCGGTCGTACTTTTAAGAAGGGCATTGAAGTCTCCGCGTATCTCGCATTATCTTGATACTCGGCTCGGACAGTGAGGCCTCTTGCGGAGGTTGTCGTTCTCCTCTTGCCGTTCTCCGAAGCCAGTGAAAGGTAAATTATATCTATTGTATGATTTCTATGGCTACTAAAGTCGAGGAGGTTTAATAAATTTTAGTTCCATTTCTTTTTTAGTTTCTAATTATATATGGCATACTCTACAAGAGTATGATAGTAATAGTTTTCATTATTCTAAGTTATTTCTAATCGGATGGAAGTCGTACCATAAATATTCTTATAATATTATCAATTAATATTAAAATTATATCCTTCTATTCATAATATGTTTCATTGCAAAGAACTTCACGATAGTTCTATAAACAAAAATTTTCACATAACATTCCCATGTATCATTTTAATATATATTTCTCAACTAATGTATTTGGATCGATCCCGGCTTCACAAATTCTCCATTTCCTAAATCGGTGTTTTGTCATAATACGACCCACTAATAATGTCTAGACCAAAATTCAAAATGGTTTAGTCATTTTGAAATGACTAAACCATGTTTGGTCTTGCCAGTCTCTTTGACTGGCACTTTTCCTTTTTAAGGCATTAATAGTTATATCAAGTAATTTAATTCCTATCTCGATTTTTGTCAGAAATTTTCTTTATAATAATATAAAGAACTTAATGTTAGTATTCTCCTAACTAAAAACTAAAATCTGTATAATTATCTATGTTTGCATAACATTTAAATTTGACAGGGAGTGGGGTAGCTTAGTGTGTGGATTGCTTAGTGACTAGGCTGAAGGTTGCGGGTTCAAGTCCGGCTGTGACAGATAAATTATTTAATCTATTAACAGCGGTGGATGGACCTTGTGGGATGTGTTGACCCACCTGGAGCTCACCCAGCCTCTATAGATCGAGTAAACTTAATTTGGGGAAGAAACTGGTGGTCGAGTTTGGTCATATCACTTGCCTACACAACCATTATCCTAGAAAAAGTATAGCTTCGCCCATTTATTGAAGCCATAATCCTTCAAGATTTGTAGTGGTACAGGTTTTTACTTTTTTCTAAATCCGTAACTCAATATGGATAACATGATTTATCTTTATCTTTATATCTTTAGAATCATGATCAGTTATTACTCTAATAATTATAATTTAGAAATTTACACACAGATATCTTTTGTAAACATATGAAGACTCAAATACGTTTAGCTTTTATACGAGTAGTTCTCATTATTTCTTAAATCCATGTATATCGTCCCGGCCATTTCCAACTATGGAATGTGAAAATCGGTACTTTTGAGGAAAATTAAAAAAAAAACAGTTTCAAGGTTCAATAAAAATTAGCGCCTATAGTCAAACCAATAACATTCGTTTTACATTGTTTTCTTGTGACTGAATAGATACCTCTATATGAATTTTATTTCAATTATCAATCCTAAAGAAACTGCTATAAGTCGAAAACGAATACTGTGTTTTTTCACATTCGATACTTTGCGATGCTAGGGACGATATGATAGTGTAATCAAAGATAATTGTATAAGCTGCAATAGAAATAATTTCTAAGTCTAATAAAACAGAGCGACAACTTCATGATCTGGAAGAAGAATCTTCAAGTGTCATATTAAATTAATATTTATCCCAGGAAGGATGCTTAACGTGGCAGTTTTAATGTCCACTTCCAATTTACGACCAAGCCTAAGTTTATCATATTTTTATTAAACTATATTAAAGTAGCTCCAGGTATATCCTGTGTCCTGAATGTTTCTAGCTTATCTACAAGAATTACTTAAGGTAATATTCAAAACCCTAAGTAAGTCAAATAAGTTTTGAATAATGTTTTAATTCCACAAGGAATAACTTAAAATCGGATTAGAAAAATTGTATTCACTTATGAGAGTCAGTTCACTAGAGCGAAGGCGACAGATGTATTTTTTTCTCTTGTAAGTCTCAGGTTTCTAGTGCCCTTATTTATACAGCTCGGATCGCCCTTCATGCTTACTGTTACTGCGATATTATCTTGCTTTTATTTTATTATCGAGACGTGGTTAAGTGTTTCATTTAATTTAGTGGTTATTTTCCTAACAATCTAGTATATCTTACACACCTACGTAGATTTCCCTCCTACCCCTTTATTAAAATTAATGTGATGAACATACTCTAACAGGCCTATTATTCTAATTTTTATATTTGCAACAGCTTAACATTTTCTTAATTTCTTAAGTGAGAATATTCACCAAACTTACTCAATCAAAATATATATTAATAAAAAAAGTAGATAGTTCCTACGAAAATTGAGGCACATATATTAGTCACTTTTGATTTTTGTGTTTCTAGTAATACAAGAGAACATTGTTCATTATTACACTCCGAAATTGAGATGAAGGTAAAATAATTTCTCATCTGACTAAACTCTTCAATGTCACTAAGAAACGAATCAGGGGCCCTGAAATATACTTTTTCGCATAAGTAACCATTTTTTTTTTTTAAAAAGCCTAAAATATTTCCTAATAAAATCAAGAACTAAGTACTGTTTTAATAAAGTAAAATAATTTTTTTTAGTTCATGGAAAGATTGTTAAAAAAATTTCAACTCGCAATCTGAACATTATTGTTATTATTAATTATTATATTATAATTATAATTATTAATTATTATACAACTCAAGAGATCTTTATCATGACCATGACAGTATAAATATAAATTTAAAAAGTAAACCATAATAATTAGTTATACTTTGTACATGAAACAGAAATAAAATTGTAATATTTAAAAATGAAATGAGATGGATTGAAAATTATTAAACAAATGATTGGTACATGTAGAAAAAAATGCCTGTACCACTACAATCCTTAATGTGTCTTGAGGTTAGTGGATGGTAGCTACTGTACTGTTTCAAGGACAACAGAAAAAAATAGGGAGCTCCATTTAGACGCCATTGGTCTGGAGCAGGCGTGTGACAGTGTCCGGAGGAAAAGAATATGGTCAGCACTGAGAAGAGCGCCTATTTATGAGTCCATTATACAAACCATTTAACACTGGTACGGAAGCGATTTGTACTGAGTGAAGACTGAGGAATGCTCTTAAGCTATTTTCCGAGATCAGAGAAATGAGGGAAGGGTATCTTCAAGCATTTTAAAATTATACTTGGCTGACGTTGTGAAGCAATGGATGAGGCAACCTTGAGACTATGGAATTTATTTCGATGACGTCGAGCTTTTTATCCTGTTCTTCGCGGCTGATCATGCCCCGAAATAAATTTTTCCTGAAGTTGACGGTCTTCAGTTTTAAGTAATTTTATGAAGTTGCAGGCCTTGGGATGAACCTTCAAAAGACTGAGTGCGCGGCTTTGTGGGGAAATGAAGAAGAAGATTATCACAAAGGTGGCCAGGTTTGCTAAAGAGTGATGATTTTTAAGTACCTCGCATGCTATTGGAGAATGTTGAGGTATCGTAAGTTGATGTCCAAAAAAAGTGGAGCTCGCATCTTCTTTAACACAATCGAATCCACATTACCCTTCCTAGGTAAAGTATGGACGATTAATATACTCTGGTACCGTTCAGACTGAAAATAGAATTTTGGAAAGGTGTCTGTCGATAATAAGGCTAGACAGAGTCCAAAATGAAGTGATTAGGTGTAAGAAAGACCGCTATTGAAGTAAAAGGTAAATGGCGGATAGTGTGATATTTACACTGCAGGAGAACGCTGGAAGAGAATTAGCTGAAGAGAGTCCTGGACTCGCTGCCGCCTGGTAGATTAATCCATCATGACCCTGAATCACATGGATAAAAAGATTTGGAGTGGAGATGGCCGACCGAGGTTTTCAGGAGGGACATATGTATTACATGTTTTCAATATAGAATATAATAGCCCGAGATGGAGAGATCTGGAGACGATTCTGGGACTCACCCAGTCTTTATAAAGTGGGTACTCTAAATTGGGGGAAAACCTGACGATTGAGGACAAATCACCTCCCTGCACAACCGTTGTTTAAAAAACAGTACAATCTCTGCAAGATACTGATCTGAAATCTGGATTTTTTGTTAACATTATATCACATTTCTCCGCTGTATATTTTCATTAGTTTGATACGATATAACCACGGATAATCCCATCAGTAGATCGAAACATCCTGCTACAATTTCATTTCTTCTGGAAGCTTTCACTAAATTTTCTTTTTCTTCATTTCCTTCCGCTACAATGACTATTAAGGATCCTCCAAATTCCTCTCAACAGATCCTTGCTCCTGAATAATTCCCCTGGTTTTAATCCGCCCGCGGAGGGAAGACACAGAAACGGAGGGACATTGAGGAACGGTAAGGGCCGCGGACTCACGCTGCGGGCCGTTACCCGCCGATAATCGACTGATTATCTGCTCCTTCCCACGACAGCTATCCCATCCCACTATCCCATAGGTGCCCTATCCTCCTTCTGTTTACCAGTTGTTTACTACTCTGTCCCTTTGTTAACCTTTCAACCTCTCACATTCCCTCCCTATCTCGTTCTCCATCTAACACCTAAATCTCGCCCCGGTACTGCACTGTCCCCAGTCGATGGTAGTCCTTCTCTAATTATCCATGAGTCATTGGTAGTCGTTGCTGCTTGTTCTAGTAGGCGGTCGTGGTTACCTCTGTCCCATCACTGTTTCTTATTTTATTTTTATTTACTACGATCGCTTAATTACAAATAAAAGATTTTGATTAATTAAATGCATGCGAATTATTTTGTGGCATAATATATTTCCGGGTTGCGCCCATACTTATTTTGTTATTTAGAATCTTCGTTACTGGAAAAAAAATGTATACTTATATTTGCGATGCGACTAAAAATTCGCCTTCGTTCTAGTTTGAATCATCATCATGCCCAAACTTATTTTCAATGAAACACCAGTATTTCAATAACTTCGAAATTTATGGCCGATTATAATCGGATAATTATTATTTCGCAACATGTAGGTTATTTATCTTTAAAAATCAAACAGATACCACTTCAACCCGACGGAGTTCTTGGGCTAATAAGATGGTAGAGGCTGTGTCTATTTGACCAAGATTCCCCCCAAAGGGTGTGTGTGTTCCGTCCTATGCCCTATCGGCTCGACTCAAAGATGTTAGCACAATAAATAATCTACTATTGGACCAACATCTCAGTAACTCAACATTAAATTGGTGTTTATCATCAAGTAACTTTTTTATTATTTAAGCGTCATTTTCTGCCAAATGTTATTGGTTTCAAGTCATCTTCAGTATCTTCAGTTTCCAGTTATTCTGGCTTATGCAAGGTCATTCAAAGACGGGTTACTTCGATGTGTTTCCGGTCTTGGGTCGCATAAAACGAGACTATATTGTTGAGATGTTCTCACGGTGATATCGAGTCCCATCACATGAGTGGACCAAAAGGGGCATTTGCCTAAGTGGGATGGGACGGAGGGAATACTCACACTTCTGTCTTCTTATCGCCGTCTAACGAGACAGCTTATACTAACCACAGCTTCATCGATCTCCTTCTATTGTCGTCTGATGCCTTTACGGGCAAACTCATGTATTCCATCAACTGTTTTCCGTTGTGCATGCCCAAACTTCTTTTCAATGAAACACCAGTATTTCCCACCGGCTCGTTTAATTAAAACTGGAGGAAAGCTTTAGATTGATGGAAAAATATTAAGTAATTCATGACAAGAAAAACAAACAAAAACAGAAAAATAAGAACAAATTCGCATACTGAGTTGCTACTTAGTTGTGGATATAATATATGAGACTCTCATAGACAAAACGCACTAATTATATTATAAATATTTTTATTATGAAGATAAAAGAAATGCCCAGGGCCGGGATTCGAATCCAAGTCCCCCATGTTTCGGTCATTGTGCTCCACCGCCTGAGCCACCTTAAAATTATAACAATCAATAAAAAAATAAAATATAACATAAATTATAATAATTTTATCATAATTTGTTACAATTATGTTATAAATATGTGACGTAAAATGTGATCCTAAATTAAACAAAAATCTGCTGGTTCAGTAAAAATAATTGAATATTAATTAGACCTTATCTTATTACTTGTTTCAGAGTAATATAAGATTAATAAAAAAATACCATAACCGACAAAACTAGGATGATTGAAAAGGGTTTATTTTATTACCTGTACCTTTACCTTCTTCACTGCCTAAAAGGAAGTAAAACAAGAATTATTTTAAATATTTTTATTTTAAAGAGAAAAGATATGCCCTCGGCCGGGAGTCGAACCCGAAACCTCGGTCCCTCCGTGACAGCGCTCCAACCAATTGAGGCACCAGGTTCCGGATTCGAATCCCGGCCGGGGGCATATCTTTTCTGTTTAAAATAAAAATACTTAAAAATCAAAACAGCTGATTAATAATTATTAAAAAGGATTACTTTAATTTATTTTATTTTATTTGTTTATTAATTGCTATAATTTTTGAATATTTTTATTTTGAAGAGAATGTATTTGTCCAGGGCCAGGATTCAAACCCTAGTCTTCCACGCCTCCGTCGTGGTGCTCTGCCAACGGAGCTAAGTGAAGAGTATGGATTTGCCTGGCCGTTTTACGAACCAGGCTAGCTCAGTTGGCAGAGCACCACGACGGAGACGTGGGAGACCCGGGTTTGATTCTCGGCCCTGGACAAATTTTTTTGTCTTTAAAATAAAAAAGAATAATTTTAATTTGTTTTATGTGCTGATCGTCAAACTATCGTACTGGATAAACGTGGATCAATATATAATGAGAAACATAATGTTTAAGCCATTGAAGAATCAAAATGTACTTTCTTACCTTCAAAACAAGATACCTACCAATCTTAGTTATACATGGCTCCTTCGGAAGAAAACCGACACAACTCAAAAATACAAGTTAACTGTTTAAAAACAAGTTGTCTGTTCCCCTTATCCTATAGAAGGTTTTGATAATACGAAACTGACATAACTTCTCTTTATAGGCCGACGACTCGAGTTACTTTTGTAACAATTTTCTGCGTACAAATTTACCACATTTTCGTTGTTTTTTTAAGGAATATAATCGAAAAATAGCACTTTTTCTAGTCATGCCAGTTTTCTTCTAAAGCAGCGATTTTTTGGATGTATATAGTAGGTTGTATTTGATTGGTATTTGTCAAAAAAAGGGTAAAAAAATTGATTGGCATGTCTATATAAAAGGTTTTAAAATCACCTCCGGTTTTCAATGATTTTGTTCTTCCGTTAAAGCAACCCTTTCTCTCTTCAGCTCGACTTGTGAAAGACAGGAATGGACGAGGATCCATCAGATCTGGCAGTTGCTAATTGCTCCTTACAGATGATATACTTGGCTTGGAGTTCCCACAGGAGCAAGTTTGGTGGTCCAATGTGTAATGTAATGTCTTCGAATTAGGCGGATGCTTTCGCCCCTGAGGCTTCAGCTTTCTTAGCTTCCATCCTCTCACATTTCTCCTGTAGCTTTCTTTTTATAGCCGGTGTAATTTCGGGGTGAATTTATTTCTAACGTTCACTGTGGTCTTCTGGCGACCTATTGATAGAAGTATAAATAAAACAGTAAAATGATAAGTAAGTAGATATATATTGGAAACCTGCATCAGTGCAACCCATGAAGGGTAATGGGCTCAGTGTCCACTTTATAGAGGCTGCCCATGTCCTAGGAAGGTTTTCAGATCTTACAGAGTCAATTCACAGATTTAAGTATTGGTATGTCATGGCCGGTCTCGAAATCAGGATCTAGAGCACAGTAAGCTGGAGCCCTAGGGCCTGAACTACGCCGTTCCTAAACAGTAGGGCCCAATTTTTTTAAACTGCTTAAATTCACTATCTTAAAGAATATCATATTTTCTTACATTACATTTACACATTAGCTCTTGTTTACTTATTCACATAAAGCTACTTTTGCTGCTTGGGCCCATCGGATGATGCTACGGTGGGAGTCCTACATTGCCTATCCATCTATAATCAGGATACATTTACTTTAGTGAGTAACAAACACCACAGAGGCAACACCATTCATTGATATTGCAGGATTACGCCGTTAGAACTCTTTAAATATACTTAGAGGCAGAAACTACTGAATAATTATTGACAGGTTCCACAATTATGCTATTACCACTTTTTCCTGCCATTAATTTATAAAGTTAAAATACAAATTTCACACATAAATATCAGACAGAGCGATAACGGTTTTAAAAATCGTTAAAATGGTTGATTTTATAATTATCATTTTTTTCTAACTTAAATATCATGGGGGCACAGGAGTAATACATGATATTGAGAAAACGCTGATGAAAAGACACAAGTTTTAGTATAAGTTTTACAAAAGACACAGTTTAAGATGTTTCTACCGATGAAACCCACTAAGGCACATCTTTCTTTAATTTATTTTTTTAATGCTTCGTAATAAAACTAAGCTTTTTCATCGCTGTTTACTCAAAATCATATTTTTCTCTTTCTGTATTTCACTAGTAAGCCCACGATATATTATTGTTTTCTCCTTCTTATAGTAACTGTAATGGTCACTTGCACCATCCGGTAGTGCGGACTACGAAATATAAGCCGATGGATGCCAACTAACGTGATGTTAATTAACACCCCTCCTCACCCGCGTTAATTGAGAAAGGCCAGCTCGTCGAGATATCCGCTGTCGCCGAATGTCTCGGGGAGCGGTGCAAAGGGTCTCCAAGGAACAGATGCAGTTATTGTTCCTTATAAGGAACAGGCTCTAATTGTTCCATAGATTTATAACATATGAGGGTAATTAATAAAAGGAACAGCTCGGATGCATACCTCATGCTTCAGCCTTAGCGTCCATTCTTCTTCGCTTCTTCTTTAGCCTCACCAGCATTTCCTCAGACCGGTTCTCGAGAGTCGAACTGTCTTCACGTTTAATAGCTACGTGCTGTATGGATCCTTCCTTGCTAATATAGAAGGGAGATAATAACCCATTACCATAAACATTAATCAATGTTTCATTTATTTATCAATTTTTAAATATTTTCTTTTCTTTTACTGTATTTATCTGCTTTATTATTCTAAACGCTAAAAATATTGTATAATTCTAATCACGGCACATAATTAATATGCGTGATCAATATTTCTTTAGACCAGGCAAACTTGCATTTAATTTAGTTTTTTAAATGATACATCAATGGAATTCGTCAATATACCAACAGAAATCCTCACGATGAACCTATTTTCAGTAGTTTGTTTTAATTTAAAATTTAAGGACATCACATTACCTTCTACGCTTTCATGCTCACTAGAGAATAAAAACTATCCTCTAAGGTCTTCCATTCATTATTCAGTCAGAGCATACTGTTTGCTCACCAACAAGCATTTTTGCAATACCATCAAACGCCATTATAATAATTTATATAATCCTATGACGAATAATTAGTAAGTTGTTATAAAATAGGAATTTACTATGGAATAGAAATAAATGAGGGTATATGATATTAAGTAGAACTGTATTTTCAAAATATTAACTTAACGATACAGTAAAATCTTCCACATTAAACAGACTTAAGCATTAACATTATGTTTAATAAAATAGCTCAGTATTTTTAGAATGTAACTGAGGAGTTGAATGGAGAAGGAAATGATCAGCAGTGAAAAACTATTTGCTAGAAAATTACGTTCTTCCATGTTGCAAGCCTTCTTTTGGACTGGAAAGGCAGTATACAAATATATTTCATCTTGTTTGGTCAACCAACATTGTCCAAGATGCAGAGTTGAATTTTCCTGATTAAACATATTTGTTCGTTAAAACTTAAATATATATATATATATATATATATATATATATATATATATATATATATATATATATATATATATATATATATATATTGTTCGTTACGCTTTGAGGGGAGATCAGGTTTCCAAACTTTTTTTTTTTGACGCCCTTTTATGTCTAGAATATTTTTTCATATTAGATTTCTCGTTGATACTTTTAATTAGTAAGTTTAAATATCAAATTATAAAAATTATAATTATAATGGTTATGTACAGCAAAAGATTTTTAGGGCGGATTAAATATGCATGCCGACTATAGGACATAATATGACATACCAAATAAAGTAATATTAAGGTGTGATAGAATCACTGTAAAGATGAAAACTGTGTATTTACTGGTATTTTTTATTAAATTTAAGTTTTGTATTGGATTCAGAAGATAATATAAGGAAGTAAAAATATTTACACGGTTGCTGAGCTTCTGAAAGGTACACCCTTCTGTGGAAGCCGCTAACCCTCGTTTATAGGACTATGTTTATGGACTATGACTGAACTATGTTCAGTAAACAAAGCTGGACTAAGATACACATTTTTGAGATACGTCAGTATTAGTCTTGGAGAATGTTTTATGTTTTATCTCCTGAATGAGAGATCAGACGACCACCTTTGTTGACTAAAAACATGACCCATTGACAGATCCGGCTCTCCGTCCTCCATTGATCTTCGGCGAGGCAGAAGAGGCGGAAGACCCGCTCTGCAGACCCCACATGTCGCTCCGGTGATTGATCGAGCCGATAATTAACCGAACTCTTCAGCAGTCGAGGGCAGCGCCTTCCTCCACGGACCTCAGCTCTCACACTCCCAACACCTTCGGAATGAGTTTCACACTGGATATTAATGTTTCTCATGTCATCTCCACTCTTACCTCACACGAGGGATCCTACATCCTTCTTCTTCTTCATCGGATTGCATGTTCGCTCCTTGTTTTAAATGATCTATATGGAATGATTTATATTCAAATTATTTACAATATTGATTAAGGATGTTGGACTGAATATTATTTTACTTTTTAATTACAAAATCTTTTCAGCTCACAATTCAACCCAATTAATCGGCATATCTCATTCTTGGTCAATAAGTCAAGTTACCTGTATTGAGGAAAGTAGAATAATGCCATTCTTTGACACTTAAAATGGAATTATAATATAAGCAATAACTCCATTTAAAGACAATGCCTGTCTTAGCTTCTCATTCACTACACGATTTCGCTACCCTCTGTACATATACCTAATGCTTCACATTTCGTACAATAGGAATTCACTAGACACGGAAGAATTAAACATTATTTAAAAAGTATTCATATAATAAATAAATGAGCGTCGAACTGATATTTTCAAACCACCTGTTTCACAAGAAAAACAAATACGTGATTTTTATTAAGGATGTGTTTTCTCAAAAGAAACAAGGTTATAAGCGAGCTGTAACGCCAACAACCTTCTAAGCCCAAAATCGCTCAGTTGGCTCTAGGGTTTTTTGAAGGGATTACAAAATCCTTGGTTATGACGTAATTCGGAAGAGACGTAAAATGGGTGTTCTCATGTCAGGCACTCGTTTAAGATATTATCCTTATTATACCTAGATAATAAAATGTAGGAATCCCAAGTATCTTCCGATTAGTCAAAGTAGAATAAAGTGGCGTTAAATTAATAATGAAACAAACAAACGGTATGGAGAAAGATGAAGGTGACTTTTGCTCCAATTCAGAAAATGGAACATGTTTCGGATTTGATTAACTGACAATCATTTGAACATCGATTTTTTTATTCTAGTGCTTTTCAAATTTGTTTTTCAATCTCAGAGGTATATAAGGTATCAGATAAAATTAGTTTTATCTTAACTAACAACCAAAGTAATACTTACGTCGCCCTTATGTAAATTATTCTTAGCATTCAGTTTGAGATCGTTAGTATTCCAGATTAAGCAGTTACAGCGCTGAAGGCTCTGGAAAAGTGGCCTTCATCAGAAAAAATAAAGACTTTCTTATGAAGTGAAAGAAGCGGGTTGATTGAGTTTCATCTCAGTCATTATCTTCCAACACCTGGGCTAATAAAGCCTCTGGAAAAGAATTAAGATCTACCTATTTGTGCCTTTCTGACTTGGAAAATTTCCCTGACGTTTCGGCTCAATCGTAACTAATCGCAAAAAAAGCAATTAGCTTATAAATAGTTTTAATATGATTGCTTGGTGTCTGTCCCGCGTTTAAAATCCTTAATACTCCCTTTAGTAAATATATCATTTAATTAAGGAAGATGCAAAATATATGTATTCATAATATGAAACGAGTTTTCATAATGTATGAATCCAATATATTTCATATATTGACACTATTTTGCATAGCCTAGTTCGTATAAGGAATACTTATAATAATTCTTCACTTTATTAATTTGCTATGTAGCAGACTAAGTTTGCAATATTGGACCGTGCTTATTATTAACAATTACTGAATAATAATAGTTGACCTTATGTTTATGCAGAAGAGAGTTCTATAAAATGGAGGTGATCTATTTATTGGAAACCGACGTTTTGAGCCACATTGCAGGTCTCCTTAATTAATTCAATTCGTAGAAAATAAAAAAGATAAAATAATGTAACAAATGAAACTATTAGAGTAAACCAGATACAAAAGTAGGAATGACAACTTTAAAATAAAAAATATGTATTCTTTACAATATATTAACCAGAAAAATGGAAGATGAGTTATTTAAGTTTATGATGAGAAACCGTGGAGGTAAATTATTTCTATTTCATTTTAATTTCTTTGTTTAGTATTTTATCTATTCAGTATTGATCAAAACGTTTAACGGATTAATTAGTTTAAAGATTTAAGAAAACCATTCTTTGACCTGCACCCAGACTCCAATTTCAGACCTTCTCACAGACATTTCACATATAGGACGCTAGTATCATCATGTTTAAGTACTATTTTTTTGTTTTGTAGACCAACGAACTAATGAAAAGTATTAATAATAAAAAATAAAAAAAAACTGTAACACTAAAACCCGTAAACGGGTAGATGTAGATGGTAGATATTCTACTGTTTCATGTATAACGGTTCTGCAAGGAGGTGACGTCCTACGTCACGCTCAGCCACCATATTTCTCCCACTTATTTTAGATACCCTATTTTTATAATATTTCATATAAGGCTGGGTGAGCCCCATGAGGGTCCTAGATCCTGAATGATCCATCTTCGGATGCAAACAGACTTAATAAAAGTCTTGCCTGCAGCGGGATTTGAACCAGGGTTTCCGACATGGCAACTCAGTGCTGTACCACTGATCCACTCCGCCCCCATTAATAATAAAGCATATAGAAATTAATACATAACAAATTAGTTAATAATAAATTAACAACATCTTAATGGGGAACATAACGTTTAATGGGGAACATTCAACCCTTGATCTTGAATAATTTAAGTTGACCTATATATAAAGGTAAGAAAATGATCCGGTTGGAGGTCAAAGAAATAATTCCTTAAATAGTGATGAAATATTTATTAGAAACCAACGTTTCGACCCACATTGCTTCGGGACTGGGTAGATAGCAATAAACATATTTGTATCCTGCCCATCCCGCTCTGAAGAAGACCTGCAATATCTTTCCCATATGTAGTTCATCTGTATTTATGAAAATTTTCTTTTGATCTCAACTCGGACCATTTTCTTCTTCGTTAATATTTCTTGTTTAATACAAGCCGCACATTTAAATGATTTATTTATAAGAATCAAAGAGCATACAATGCGGGTACCAACCAAACCATTTGCCTGTTCCTGGCCCTATCACGACCGCCATTAAACGAAAAGAAACTTCTGATCTGATCTGATCTAATGAAAGCAAGTGAATCGTAGGGACCATAAAGAACAAGAAGAACAGACGGATCGAATATAAGAAATTATAATGTCTTCATACTAATTTGTGTTGGTAGTGGACAGTAAAGGAGTGCTTGAGTTAGTGCCTCTGCCGAGTCGGGGCAAAAACGGGGCAAGGCGCGGGTATAATTGATCCGTTTTTGGTCGAGCAACATGAATAATGCCGGGACCACACCGGGACGGTTTACTAATTGACCTCGGGTCTACGCGGAGGGCCGCTCGATGCATCGGCGGCAAAAAAGAACGTGGACGGCAAGAAAAACCTGGACATTTATTAATTCTTCAAGATGACTGCTCTTCATTCTTCTGAAACGAGAGCGCCTCAATGTAAGTTCTCGAAGGCTCTCCAGTGGCTTTCATCATGGAGCTGGATTTTTGGATCCATGATTGGAATGCGTAGTCGTGATAAATTAGTAAAATTTCAATATCTTATTAATATAAGATTCCGGCCCCAGTGAGATCTGCAGACCATCCTAAGGCTATAGCCTCAGCATAGAAAGGACTCTAAACTCGGGTAACCTGGCTGTTAAGTATGATCCTGGTCAATACATCTTCCTGCGACACTATTGGCTGCGGTCTCTCAGTAAAGGAAAGAAGAGATTTTCACCCTTGGTATTACTACTATGTTTTTACTAGTCACTATGCTTTTCTTTCCCTCCAGTTACCCATAATATTTAAATCCTGGCATCCACCTGCGAAGTCCCACTTTTTATTTTTCTTTAACAATTATACAATGGGAGTTTGTTCACTGCTCGGAAAACTGGGGGTGTCCAACTAGTTGTTATAATTGTTATTAAGTAAAAAAAAAAAAAAAAAAATTTAAGTACACCTTAACAATAATAACTGGAAAATCGTATTATATAAACTACGTTCCTACGGTATTAACTTGATACAGTTGAGCAATATAACCTTATACATCACTTGCATTCCGGATTACAGCCTAGATAGCATATCTTCATTTTCTTTAAAATGTTACAAGGTTCTTTCACGAAGTTCAAAGCATGTTATTAGGCCCTTCATATCCAACTAATCTCCGAGACTATGAAAATTCCTTCGACATCGAATTCAAACAAGAAACTAAATGCGTGTAATTCCCTCCTCGATCCGTGTCTTCCATCGCATTACATCGCTTCATCCATAAGCATCAATTTTCATCGCACATCCACTCCGGAATATTACTTTTAATATTTTATATGGGAGTTCGTAAGTGTACATTAATAATGTTCAACCTCGAACCGTTTTAAGATATATTTGTAAGCCTTTTTATCAGACAGCCAACATTATCGTGGGAATAATATTAAAAGGGGCTTAATGATAGGGAGTTTTTTTTTATTGTATATTTATAAATGTACTCAAAAACTCAAACAAAGTTGTTATGTCATACATAAAGAATAACAAAATTCTCACTTCCTATAAGATTAAAATAATCTAACTAAACTCTAAAACCTTTTATTAACTCTGATTTATCCAATTATGGGGAATTTTAAGGCATCTGTGATCACGCTCTATCTAATAATTTTTCTCTGAAAATAGAACTACGTGTAATAAGCATTTCTCCATGTGTTGTAATATTGTGTGATTTTATATTCACAGCATATCTGAACCGTTTTATTTATTATCGGGGATCATAGGTAACGCATATATAACAATTAATTAATGACAATTAATATAACAAATAATTAACATATATGTAAATAAAATAAAAATTTTCCAATTAATATTTTCATTCCGATTCGAGGAAGTAATGAATACTAATAGATTATTTTTATAAAGTAGTTTTAAGTGTTCATTCCTTTTCAAAATTTCCTCCAAGAGCTGCGATCTTAGAAAACCTACTCTATGAGCTCCCTTCAGATTCGATAAAAGATCTGAAGGAAGATTTGGAAGAAAACACTTATAAAGCAGAAAATCAAGTCGGGAACTTGTATCAGTTCTCAACCCTAGTTGAATGAATCCTTTAGGAACAGCAATGAATTGTTAATTTAGAAAAATTATGGTGACTGTTGAGGAGGTTATGTCTTTTTCTAAATCGTTAATAGGCATTCGGAATTTGTAACGTGTTTTTATGATCAAGAAGAATGCGGAAAAACTCATGGTTCTTATACTGTTGGATTAATTTGATCAACTGCTTATTTTTCTGCTGCAACAGCTCAATTCCGAAACCACTTTCGATTAAATTATTTCTTCACAAGTTGAAAATTTAAGAATATATGCCAAATATTTTAATCATAATTGAAGTGGTATTTTAAAATTACGTAAGTAAAACCAGCGGGTAGTTACCCTACTTGTATTAATGCCATGCCATTATATACCATTGATAATATATAGCTCAATTGTAGAATAAAGTAAATTCCCATGAATACATTTTTAAAAATTGATGGAAAGTTAAAACTCGTTCGAATAGTTTTTTAAATTGCTTCTTCCAAATAGACATTCGTTTTATTTTATATTGTAGAGTGTTTGCTAATATTCCTCCAGTCTAAATAGTTGAATACCATATGATTATTTCTGTGGAGCTAACTCCATGTTTGGTAAATAGTTCTATTCCGATGATCTTCTCCTGAACATGAAATCATTTCACAATTTTTGATCCCTTCGGTATGTGAGAACTTTCGTATATTGCAATATGGTCAAATATCAAAAACCTTGCAAATGCCTCTTGAAAAGATATATCCATTAGCTTTACGGTGGGGCATCATATCTTTTAGAATATTTTTTATTTATCGATTTATTTTATGTTTTATTACGGCCGCTAGTACGTCTGATATGAAGACTACTAATGAAACGCAGTAACTTCTTGAGTTGTGATCCCATGGTTTCGAAATCCCTGAGTTCTGTTAACGTAGGGAAGAGAAAACGACTTCGCTTAAGTGAATTTCCTTGTCAAATGGTAGCAGAGGGGTTCCCTTTCTAGGTTTAACATCGGTAAGTTTAAGTTAAGTTTAGCATCGGATTATCACTTAAAAACAACTAGTTTTATTTAAGTTCTAATTCAGTACTTAGTTCCTCAAAATATTATTATAAAATAAATTTTACCTGGTATGATTCTACTTTTATAATCTTATTTTTTTTTTAAATTATTAACTTTAAAATATGATGTTAGCATTATTTTCATTTAAAAAAAAAAAAGGAAGGTTTTAATTTTGGAAAAAGCTGAATTAACTTTTTGAATAAACTATGACAACAGCCAAGTAAAAATCGAGGCTTTGGCATCCATAATTGAGGAAAACGTAATTGTCAAATCTTGTCCCTAAACAACCGTTGGGTTTAAAATTGTACTTTCCGCCCTTACCAAGTAATAAAAATGGGTAGGGTTTCCTTTATGCTAGTGGTCCTATTTCTTTTTTTAATACTGAAAACACAAGGTCATTAGAAATATGGGATAGTTATTCCCCTTTAATTATTTTTGTAAATATAAGCCAAATTACTGTTACGTAATTAATTGGCAGGCCGTTTTAACTTATACTTCTTATAATTCGATTTTTTAATTTACTTTATTTCCTTATTTACATGATTCGCTCTATATTTTGAAGATGTGTGTAGGATTTGAAAAAATAATTTTGAACTGGACTTGCATATTATTAATAGCATAAACATTTTCTCTAAGTCAAGTAAGTAATAAAGTTAGTCAGAAATAATTGAATGTCGCTTGCGCAAACAAATAATACTCACAACAGATGACCTCGACAAATCCGAACTAAACAAGAAAGTTAGACCATTACGTACGAGGATAATCCATTTATGGCCCATTATATGGTGAGGACCACACTGAGTATGGCTAACAGAGTGTGGTAATGGCAACATGCTCTCGCCACGATAATGATTGATATTTAATGATGTCTTCTTGATGGATGGACAGTCGCCGAGACCATTTGTCATCAAGATCTGTTATCTCCGGTCAGCCGGGTCGTGGTGACATGTCCGCATCCGTGGGAAAAAAAAAGGATATGGCTCTACGGAGTACAAGAGCTGGTCCATTGTCTTGGAATCACTCTACTTTAAGATCGTTGTGACTATGGAATAGAAAACACCAGAATTGCTTTCGTGGAGAAAGATATAATGCTAAGCAAAAACATAGTAAGAAATTGTTAAATATTTTTGTTTTGAAGAGAAAAGATTTGTCCTGGCAGGGATTCGAAGCGGGTCATCTGCATCTCCGGTGCAGTGCTCTAAGCCACTAGGAAACGAGGGGTCGTATCCAAGTCAGACAAATCCGTTCTCTTCACCGATCATATATCCCCATGTACTCTCAATCTTTGCGGTGTATACATGGGGCAGAATGTTCATTAAACATTACTTTAATTAGGATCTTGTTGACTTACGTCAATATATTATTCGTGCATTCATAAAACATATGATGAATAATATGATAATAAAATGGTGAATTCAGATAATGAAAATACATGTTTTAACAGCTATAAGTCTGACCTGCAGGTATCCGTACGCATCTCGACAGATAAATGCAAAACTATATACCTTTGAGACTCTATTTTCATGCACGAGAGTTGATGGAAATAAATGGCGAAGTATTTAAGCTAAATCAAAAATGGATTACTCGAAATGTCAAAAATTCCCTTCTTAACATTGCTCCAGAAGCAAGGTGGCCAAGTGCCGTTTTACACAAAACTGCTTGAATAAACCAGCGGTAATAAGAATATTAATAAGAAAATTTCCTTAACTGTTTTTGGAAAATGTATACCGAAGATATAAGTATAAATGATGTGGTCGATTTTAATGTATTTAATAAATGAAAATGAAAAAGTTATGTTATAGCTAATTTTTACTATTGTGAAACTTCTCTTCACCAGACAGCTGCAGTTTGAAAATTTTCACTCCCTTAAAAATGTAAAAGAGAAAACAAATTGGTTTCCCAAAGGTCGATTTTTGAAGCCATTTGATGTGAATAGCATCTACTGCTTATCAGATTTGATGTAATAAATTGTATAAGATAACATAAACTACTTTTTCATACGGATTGGCAAGCGTACTTCCCTTTTCTGATCTAAAAACACGATTTGATTCGAAACTAGAAATTCCATTAGGTTGAACTTAAATAGTCCGTTATCTATTTCACCAAAATTTCTAATTAATATAATTTTTGGCTTTGAAAGGATGAAATGAAAGTTTGTGTACGAAAAGGATAGGGAAATAGTAAAGTATCGATTAACACATTGGCTCCTTACCTTTGTTGAACCTTGCCCTCGCCTAATCAAATAAAAGAGCTCCACGCCCCCTCCCTTGCACTATAAATTGTAGGGGTATACCACAAAGAACAACTATTATTTCATTAAAAATCAAACATTTTCTTTTAATTTCACAGCATACAACATTATAAGTTTTAATTTAAGGTAAAGAAGTATTGGTAAGACAAAAATAACTGAAATTAAGTGAGAATTTTCTATTCACTGGTCTCGCGCCTCCTAGGTTGGGAACCATTGGGTTAGACTATCACAATTCAATATCATCAATAGCAATACATCTTTCAAGATTATCGATGTCTGTATCTCATCCCTATTCAGAGGATCTGCTGCTCCCAAAAGCAAATAGAAAATAACATTAGAGGCAATATAGGTCATGGAGGAATCGAATATTTTTTTCTTCTTAAAAAAATTCCAAGAGATTAAAGATAAGCACCCCGTATCGGGGTATTCCTTATAAGCTGAGATGTCATGCCAGCTTTGGAAGGCCCGTGAACTCAACGTGGCTTTAAATCATTTTTTGCAAGCGACCTCATTCCTCCACCAAAGAGGAAGACAAACCCGCCGAAACGCAGGACAAAAACGCAGCGCGTTAAGGCCGTGTTAACGGTCGTCGCATTCCTCTCCGTCGCCCGGGTGCGGATCACGAATCCTCCTGATTGCCGATATTCGGGACGCTGAGACATCTCCATCCCCAGGCGATGTCCCCGTCACGAAGGAGTAAGTACAGCAATTTATTTGATGCTCCCCTCGTCGAGGAGGAGTCGTGATAAGATCAGCTCCATTTGGTTATCGCTGATCACAAAGGACCTCATCACAAGTATTTAGGCCTCGGGAAACTTAGAAAGCTCTCTCGGCAAATAACTGACATTACCAATTCCTCAAAATCTTGATTAAAAGATGATTCCACATTGTTTACGTGCACAAGTACCGAGTACTGCGTGCTCTCGCCTTACTTAGACCATGAGAAATGGGATCCAACCTATTGTTCTAGAAGAAGGCTATGGGAAGAAAGTTTTCTCGAAAATCGATGTCCTCAATTCTCGAGCAACGCATCGCTATGAACAGGAATTAGGAGGAACTTCTTTTAAATTATGTAGCTTTTTAGCTTCTTGTATTTAATGCTATTTCCGCATTTCTTAAAAGATCTATAACACCGATTACGCTCCAATTCAAGTTTATTTTACAAGTGTAAGTTTTGTCGACCCTTTCTTTAAGTCGTTTTCCACATCGTACAAGGATCCAAGAAGAGCTATAGCTTATATGTTTTTTAATATTTTTTTTGCTATTTTCAAGAAAATAGAAAAGTCTTAAGATAAAATACATGATTTCAAGATTTTTCTAACGCTTACAGCGTCTGCTTGAATTATTTATGATCCCTTACATCGAGGATTTGATACTTAACACGGACTATTGCACTATTGTACAATTTATATTGAATTACTCATGTCGAAGTTACTAAATTAGGTTTCCTTTTTTAAAGAATGTTCACGGTTTTTTCGTTACGTTCGTTTTTTAATAAAATAGTCCTAGAATAATTGACGCTTTGAAAAATACGAAGAATCGTGCATGGATGATTGTATTTAGGAATAGGGAAAATAAATCAAGTTTCCTTCCATTTTTTTTAATTATTTTTAACATTTATTTTCTAACATGGTTTAGACATACTTTCGCTATTTACAAGAATACATTTAGTTACAAAATATAATTTAAAAAAAAAAAAAGGCTCATCATGAACACCTGTATGAAATTTTCTTTTTGCTTAATGCGTTAGCAAAATATATATTGTTAATATTTTTATTATTTTTTTCAGTTTTTCGGTCATTAAGTCACCTTACAAGTATTACATCGTCAGTTTTATTGCCGAAATTGCATTGCCCACCTTTTTTAATGAAATTAGTATTAATTTTAATATTAACTATTATTTGATTTTTCTAGTCTCTAGTTGCTTTTTGCAGTAGCTTTATAAATGTATTTACTTTTTTTCTAAAACATAGAAGTAGACTTAAGGGAATATAAATTTTCTGGTTCATCTATAGACAGTCAGATTATGTCCTTTTTTTTTTGTATGTAAGCATGAATTATTTTACATTTAATTATAACACAAATTGTGTTACATTTTAAGCATCAAAGAGCTGATAGACGTTGAAGTATTGGAGGCTGAAATGGTAGGCGTGGGAGACATACTGACCCTGGATACCGAAGAAGACTCCGGTGATGCAGCCCAGAAAGCTACGACCCAGAAATGCGCTCTTCTCCGCGGCGGAGGCAAATCGTCCTCGGACTGCATTGTTCCGCGAGCAACAATGGCGGCATTACTCTTAGCCAACGGTTAATTGTTAATTGTGCCTGTTGTTAACAAACCTAGGTTTTGCATATATTCATTAGGGGATGCCTAGCGGCTCCCAGCTCGGCACCGACCAATCACATTCCTCCCCGGTCCACTTCCTGCACCAATCAGGCTAAAAGGAATTTACAAAGAGAAATAGAAATTCTAATCGGAGCCTTTGCCACAATTGCGTTTTTATTTTTCCATGGGCAATCTAAAATGTAAATTCCCTTACCAAAAGTGGATACCTCCCGTTCTAGGGATAATATATATTCAATTAAATCGAAATCCAGTTGAAGCTACAGGTCAGGAAGAGTTCCCTAATTACATAGGTCGCAATACAAACAAATAATAAAATCTGTGCATAACGAACTACAATAATAATTACTACAATATCAATGGTATCAACGTAGGTATGTCTTACTCGATTGAGTACATGTAGCCGAAAAAAATTTATGTTTTCGTTATATCAATTTTACCGATAATAATGGGAGAGATGTCATTCAGTTCGATACCGGTTGTGACAGCTAAAGTATTGCTACTAACACCTTTGGATGGAGCCTGAGGGATCTGGATCCTCTGCCAGGGGAGGGGGGGGACCAATCCTCTATAAAATGGGACACCTCAATTGGTGCAATAAAAGGTTGAAAGTTATCTCGCCAAATTACCCTCCTTACACAACCATAGGCTAGGAAATATAACATATGCCGAAGTGCTTGCAGAAAAAGTTATAGAAAAAGATAATATTTAAAATGACATCACATTTTTTTAAAAGTTTAAATTATTCAAAACAAAGAGCTTTAAGGTCAGTTTGGTGTTCACATCGAACTGACAGTGCATAAGCTAAATTGATGTGAGCTCACATTGAAAAAGTGGACTGATAGACTGATGAGAATTCAACATTTCGGCGTGACACGCCGAACTGACGACAGTCCAAAGTGAGGGTGTGTATCGTCGCGTCAGTTCAGTTGGTCACATTAGTTATCTGAGCATGCTTACAGGTGTCGTTTGGATAGACATCACCCTTTCAATCGCTTTTTCAGACCTCGTCTGTATTACTTCGTTTTGTGTGTTTGTTATTACTGAGTGATAATATGGTTAGTTGGGGCAAAGATTTCCTTTTACAATTTTTAGAACTGTTCAGAGGGGAGGAATGTTTGTGGAAAGTAACTTCAAAGGACTATCATAACAAACAATAAACAAACAAAAAAACTGCATTATATAGAAATAACAATTCATCGTCCGAAAACATGATGTAAATACGAAATTGTGTTTAATATATTAAATACATAACACAAGGCACAATAAGAGGGAGCTTCAACATAAATTTTGTAAATTTAAATTTACTGGAAGCGCGATCTAGGACAAACCACCTCCCTGCACAACTGTTGTCCAAGAAACAGTGCAGCCTCTGATATTAATGAATCGCAGACCTTTCATGGTTTTTAGTGGTATAGATTATTTTCTTATAATTAGCCCAAGGGGGTTTCTTGGAGAGAATATGAAAAACAAGAAATAATCCAAAATACGGAAAAGAAAATAATCCAAACATGCCTTATAATAATCTTTTAACTATTTTATTTAGTTAGAAATTTTTTAATTATTATTAAAATTATATTGCTTTAATTACATTTATATGTTTAATTCTAGATGAGGAGTAGATATTTGATACTTGCTAATCATATGCGAATTACCAGCCATAAACCCGGTTTATTAATTCTTTTGATTGGTGAATTACTATACCAGACTTATTGGAATTTTTATTATTGCAATAGTAATCTAAGCAAATATAATTAATTATTGAATAGTATAGAAAGTATTTTAATTCACTATTACATCTGAATAGATTTTATTAAGGGGATTGTGTTACCTTACGAAAATCGCTCATCTTACAATTAATAAAATAGGTGTGCTATTGTGTTGTGTTAACACGATACGATAGGGATCTGAGGATTATCATATTTAATACAATCGGCGGGAGAGGAGATGTTCAGCGGAGGAAGAACGGTCCCGTTCAAGTTGCATTTATCTTGCACCTGCTTCCCCGCTGTCACCATTAGTTGCCGACGCAATAGGAATATCTAACTAGCTCTCGCCCCATTCCCACTTCGGCTCCACCGTTAAAGTCTCCCAGGCGGTCGGAGACTTCAACGCGTCCGGGGACAAGATACATCCGATAAGTTTTATTAAAAGTCATTTATAAAACGGGCACAACACCTGAGTTAGCGATGTTTGTCCTCCAACTCCAGTTTCCTGACGGTCCTGATGGATGTCTTCCCACCCCAAGATCCTGGTTTATCCCCATCGGACAAGCGAGGCAGTACTATTACACCAACACCTCATAACCTAAAATTATTAATTCTTATGTGCGTATTCTCTACTAAGCTCAAATGTAAATAATATAAAATGACTTATTTATATGATTATATAATTATACCAATAAATTATATAATATTTTTGGTAATTTCAATTACTTTAAAGTAAAATTAAAAATACAGTTATGGCCGATGAAATATATTTATAATCCTTGTTGATAGTTATTTTATAATTAGGAAAGACATCTTCATTTTTTATTTTTTTTTTTTATAGAATACTTATTACATAAATATCAATGTAAATTATAAAAACTGAATTGATTCCGTCTATGCTAAAGGGACTCACCTGTTCCTAAGCCAAGGGGTGTGTAGGGAGGTGATTTGGCTGAGATCAAGGTCAACTTCTGTATCCCCATATTTTAAGCATTACGTATTCTATGATTTAAAAAAAAAAATATTATTTCCAGAATTTTTCTACGTTAACTTGAAAACATAAAGGTAAAAATTAAGTCAGTTATTCCAGCTATAAAACCAAAAGTAGCGTGGAAAAATCAGGAAAAATATTTTAGAGAAAACAATATTTTAAATATAAATCGTTTCGTCTTGCATAGTTCATGTTATGGAGTTCATAGTATCAGTGCATTATTCAAATAATGCAAAATAACAACACTTTTAAGACGAGTGAATATTCTGTTTCAAGGTTAATTCAAAGCCAGTATATTTGCCTATGTTATATGTCTTATAGATGAATCAATATGAATTTTATATAAATTATTAATTCTAATGCAAACCCTATAGATCGAAAACGAAAAATGTACTTCTTTTACATTGAATTCGTAACGATGTAAACATTTTTCATATGATACAAAGATTGCTCCTCTTCCTAGGATCTAATTCCCAAAGTATATAAGTTTTCATTCAGAACAAATTATATTGGTTACCATCAGTTTTTCTTCGGTTTAATGCCTGATGGATCTAAGCTGAAATTACATCTTCTGTATGAAGTTATTCGACGCTTCCAACGCCTTACAACCAACGAATTTTAATTACCAGTCCTCCATCTTTCATAAATCCCGAAAACGAAATGGGTTACGATCACGGTATACCGCGGAGATGAGTTGATCACGCTTTACCGTGCAATTCCTCATTACTTTACGTCCTCGCCGCGAGAAGGAGACAAGAGATGTGGGAGGAGCCGAGGAAAATATCAGAAAAATAATTGGCCAGGTCGGTTGGCGTGATGAATAACAAACAAGCTAGCGTGCGCGGCTATTGGTCAATCACGACCGATGGTTTTAGCAGCTCGTATTGGCACACGCAACCGCTGAAGCGTCCATTACCCACCGGATTCCTTGGTTATTGCTGTTCCGGTGTCAGTCGCCATAGTAGTAATAGTTTTAGTACCTCGTCATAGCCAGTGTTTGTTTTATGGTTCATCCGTGTCCCGTTCCTGTTAGCGGGCTATTAGCGAAGGAGTAAATTCTTGATGTGTAGGCCTTCCCCTCGACTTAAGGGGCTGGATATAAACTAACCATGAAACCTTTCTTCTCTTCTTACTATTTATTTATAGTGAATACCTGTATATAATAAACTTTTGTATAAGTAGACTGTGAATGCGCTTAATTTCTGTTTATATAACTACTATCCTTACGCTAAGGGACACATTGGCCAAAGAATCGCCTGGAAAGATAGAAAAAAAAAACTCGTATTTCAATAATAATTTAAAAACCTGGTCGCAATAATAATTCTAAAAAACATAAGGGGAATATAATCGAAAGCTTGGCAGCTATAGGATTCAAATCAACGCCCTCTGTAAGGGTAGTGGCAGAAAAATCAAGGTTTCATATGCCGGCTATAGTTTTTCCGACAAGAAATAGTTAATTATACTTTTCATAAGGAAAATGAATCTTGCTACCGGTTTTGAAATTAATTTATTCTTACATAAAATCATATGACTCTTGAACAGTTGCTTTTCCTGTAAAATCTTCAATCTAAATATTTTTCTAGACGGGCAATAGATTTCTACTTTGTTTCATCGAAATAATTTAATATTATCTTTTATTAGAGTTTCTGTTTCTTCACTACTTTATTTTAAACCGGGAGAGGTTTCCCTGTCATCATTCTATAGAGGTTCGCTGTTCGAGTACGGATAAAAATAGCGTGAGATGTCAGAAATATTTTATTTATACATAAGAAACAAATAATACCAAACGGCATAAAAACAAGGGATGTGAAATTATATTATCTAGGGTAAATTGCGTAAAAGGAGAATAAGAAATAAATTGCCGCTCTAGTTTAGTCGCTAGATGGAAATATTCCGATCTGTTTGTACTTGCTATCAAGAAATATACAGTTGTATATAGTATTATTCGACAATCGCTGCATTTCCTAATAGCCCGCGTTATGTAAACGAGATGGCAGGGAACAGGGGTTGTGTTTTGGTATAATAGCTTCATACCAACGCCGATATCGCTTCCATTAAATATTTCTTTAGTACTTTCAGACTATTTATTATTCATTTTCTGATAATGGTTAAGGATAAGTGAAGTCGGTCTCCGAAGTGATAAGATGAGAAATCTTCACTTTTAGTTTAGCAAAGATGCTACTTTCCATTAGATCTCTATTCCGATGCGAATGTGTTTATCTACAATCAACTGGAGACGCCACTTTCCTGTTTCCCTGGACCGCGCTAAGTAGACCTGCCATAGAAGTGTAGTGGACACCAAATCAGCAGTGACTAGTTAGTCGCCATCAAAAACATTTAATAGTATTGGTATTTTCTTGTATTGATTACCTTTTATGTATAATTATATTTCCAATAAGCTAAAGAGTCATATTATTGATGTAACAAACTGTCTGGTCCCCGTTATATCAAATTTCCTATCCGTCTCTCCTGAGAATGAACCATCAAGCCAGTATGTATGATCCATGAGTTTGGATCTACTCCTATCCTAATAAATATTCCTTATTTTATTCCTGCTTTCTCAACCTTTTCTGTACCTCTTAATGGTCATACAAGAGTAACGTGCACTTTTTCTGAACAGGATCTAAAGTCAAAATGATTGCAGGGTACTTTTTTCCTCTTTACTTAGCAGTTGTAGAAGTTGTAGTTCTGTTTATTAAAACATAAATTTGTCAACAGATTGTGTATCATAATATAATCCTTAATAATAGCTATATAACAAATCAAATTCTTAGTTTGAAACATGAATATACGGCTTCACTCTTGTTGATTACGTTGATTAGTGTACACTAGGGTTTTATATGAAGTTGAAATAAATAACGTATTAATTTTATCGAACGTTGAAAAAAAAAATCTGGATGTTTTCCTTACGCCTGATCGGAATACTATTTTTATCATAACACAAAAGCCATTGATTTGAGAAAAAAAAATGTTCTGAAATTACTTGTTTATTATTTTAATTTAAATTTAATTGTGAATTTCACCATCGATAAGAATATTAGCTAATGTGGTTACTGACTCTCTGTTTACTCATTAGTGCATTACTGCTCGGAACAGTTTATGGCCCAGACTTCCCTAAGAGCGAGATCCGGCTCATGAGGAGGATGAGCTGTCCTTTTGCAGGGAATGAGTTGCAGGAGGAGCTGATGGGCACGTGATCAGAGGAAAGATGTTCCCGCTGCCATTACATCTCGATTTACAGATCAACAGCCGATACTCTCGTTTACCTCCGCGGTCTGATGTTCGTCCGTGATGTCTTGTAACTGTTACATTAGGAGCGCCCGCTCTCAGCGTTACAGCTGTTTATGAAGAGTAATTTCATCTTTGGTAATTATGGTATTAGTAGTTTCGAAAAGAAAAGAAAGCGATCGAAGATTAAGGTGATATTGCTATAGATGATTATTTGAAAATTCCTTTTATGGTAACACTTGTAATAATCCCCGAAATTCTTTATCAATTATTTATTATCTTGAAATCAGCTTTATCGTGATATATTAAATCATACTAAAATGTTTAAAATACTGTTTGAATCCACGGTACGAGGGGTTTGTTAGCTCCAGTGGTAGCTCAGGGTGAAATTCGTTCCTGAGCCGCACTCCGCGGGATTAAATCCTGCTGTGGAAGAAACATTATTTAATCTGTTAAATATTTCAATAAGGAGCCAAAGATGGACCCTGTGGCATCTAAACCTAAAGACCCTCCTAGGGCTCACGCAACCCTGGAAATTGAATTAAGGGAAAGACCTGGGGGTCGAGTGTGAACTCGGTCAAATCATTCCTATCGTTGGATTAGAAACAATATAGTCCCTTCTGTGAACAGTGGTGCAATTTTATTCGTTATCAGCACTGTTTTACAAGATTTCTATTACTGTATTAATAGTTTGAGAATTATTCCTTCCCTCGATAATTATAAAACATTCATTAAGTCGTATAAATGCTTCTCTAAACTACTTGGATGTTTATATAAGATATTGAAAATCCGTCGGAAAAGTGTGTTCTGGTAGAACGTTCTACTAATAGCTAGTAGGATTCCATGGGAAGCTGCAAGGATATGTAAAAATATGAACGAATTCATCACATATGATTTTTTTTTTTACTGCAGCTATGTATTGGAGATCATTTCTTCCAAATCCTATTTTGTTATTTTTATTGCAAACTTAAATAAATTATTTCATAACAATTTATCAGGAATACTACTGTACTTTAAGTTTTTGATATAGTTGATGAACCAAAAGCAGTACTGTAACTTGAAATCTTAACTCCGTTTGATCTCGCTAGGAACGCCACACCGTTATCATTCTTGCTGAAAATCTGGTTAAAAAAAAAAATGTAATAATGTTATTCGTAATAAAGAAGATCGAAAATACAATATGTGCCAAATGGCATTTGTATGATTTCTAAATAAATATTTTTATTATTACCTATTATTATTTATTTTACCTATTAGTTAAAAGTGTTAATTTTATAATTAAAATTATAATTATAACAATAACTTTTAAAACGAAACATTTATGGGTCAGTAGAAGTAGAGGTAGAGAATGTACTCTTTCATGGACAACGGTTCTGCAAGGAGGTGACTTGTCCTAGGTCATGCTCAACCGCCAAATTTTCCCCCTTATATTGGGCACCCTATTTTTATAATATTTGATAGAGGCTGGGTGACCCCTAACACTGTCCTAAGTCTTGCCCGCAGTGGGATTTGAGCCAGGATTTCCAGCATGACAACTCAGTGCTCTACCACTGAGCCACACCACTCCCTTAACTATATTGAAATACAAATATTTCGAACTAAATACAGAATACAGCAATTATTTTTCAGTGGTATATTTACTAACTCAAATAGAAACTCATATATCCATGTCTTTTTTCGACTTTTTTGGAGTAATTAGTGAAAGTGCAATCAATGTATTATTATTCTTTAATACGACGTTCCAGTCCAAATCGTGAGCAATTTATTATCATGGTTGCTCATGTCACAAGTTTTGCCTGAAACGTCAGCTTTCAGAACAGCAAACTTATATCAATTTCGATTTGATTATTTATTCCTCATAAAAACTCTTACATCATAAGATCTTACATCATACTTGTTAAATAAAAATACAAAACGTCGATTCCATTCTTTTATTTGTTCATACTGAATATTCCAGAAAACTATAAAATGCAGAGGTTTGTCGTAAACAACCTTGTAAAGTTTAAATACCATTTACCAATTCAGGGAGCGCACTTCGATTTAATGGAAATCTCAATGCAGATAATATGCTGAAAAATTTGCTTCAATGCAGTTGCAAATGATAATTCCAGATCGAACGGTAATAAGAAATTTATTGGCCATTGTATGCTAAATGGCAAAGGGCCGATGACGAGATACTCGACCGCCCGTAGTCCTTCTTCTTCTCCTAATTACCCGGGAGTATTCAAAGGCCCCGAGATGACCAGACGTGAGTGGACAAGAAGATGGTATTAGACAAAGGCTAGGACTCTTGCGACAATGGCCGCTGTACAGTTATCCATTTGAATATAGCCGGAGAGCGGACAGCTAGTTCTGCAACGGCTGGATTTATCGCCGAAGAGCTCTTCCTATTGATGGTCATATTGTGCCATCGCTGGCTGCTAACGGGACGTCTTCTAGTCCCCTCCCCCCAACCCTTTTCTTTGAAGCTCTTATTAGCTTTGGAGCGAGTAAGTCACTGGAGCATCTATCAGCAATCAATGTAATTTGAACGATATAATAAGAAAAACAAAGTATTCTAGATCTAAAACCCTTACAGTAACTTCACTACATTAGTAATAAATATAAAAAAACGCCACCACTAAAACCCACGAATGGTCTACCTCTAATCTTCCTTTCAGGGAATGAATATAAATCATATTTGAGTAATTGCGTTAACCAGGAAATCCAAAGTTTTATAAATCAAATAACGGAATCAAAATTATAGATCGCTGAAAAATACACGAAATTTATAAAAGTATCTACATTATATAATGACCAACCCAACTTTTAAGAATAAAGCTCTTTTAGAATGGTCTCGACGCCAATATTATTTAATAAGTTTAAGTTTCGTATCTTATCCCCCTCTGCCTTCCGTTCTATTTTTCGCAGATACCTCAGTTATATAGATTGTATCTGACTCTTATCTTCTGTTTCACCTCTATTCTTCCCAGAAAACCCCGTCGGGCCATAATAAACACTTTCCTTGCCGCTCCTGTTCTTTGATCTCTTCATCATTAGTTTAACTGCATTCATTGAAAATCTCTCGACTTACTCAAATCTCTGTCCTCCAGCCCTCTGCACCCTCAGTACGATTAGAAATCAAATATGGACTAAAGTAGATACCCCTTTCTGATGCAAAATAGTAATCTTTTGATGGCCACCGTAGCTTTGTGGTTATGTTATTTATTAATAGATATCCTCCATGTTGATTCCAGCTTCTCCCAGTTCTTCAGAATCTATTGGTTATCGTGATGACACTTAGGCTCTAAAAGACATATCTTAAATTTCTAATAGCTTTGCCTTAAACTCTTTTGAGGAAACACTTGTTCGGTAGAAACTATCACCAGTTTAATTCCAAAAAGGGGCTTTATTGGTGAACAAGTAAAGTTTCATCCAGTAAACATTACAATTCCGGTCCATATACTTCAAGTACTAATATAAACGGCAAGTAGGACTGGGCAGTGTTAGGCAAGCAGCATGTTCCGCTGTTGCACTATTCTGGTGTATTTCGAATGTTATGGCTCCATGTTACACTCTACTAATGTCCCATTAAGACCAAATACACCAGAGGAAGTAAAACTGAATAGCGTTTCCCCAAGCATTAACCTCGAACCATACCAGGCCATTAAGCTCACAGTGATACCTTAAAATGGTTTCATCAGGGTTGGACTTTGTACTGCATTAATTTCCCCGTAGCTTTAATCACTATGTAAACAACTATCACCGTTTACTAACGCTTCATATCTCCCCCCCCCCCCCAAAGCATTATTTCATCTGGCCTCTTCTTTTGATAAAGCATCCCCTTGTTGATGTGGATTAAAAAAGGTATAATTAATTTCTAGAGTCATTTGTGAACTTTTCGTGTGTTAATATTTTTATTTTTAATTAATATGAATTTGAACTGTGGCTACTGAATTATGATTGGCTGTTTTAGCTTAGGTATTTATTTGGCTTAGTTTTGATCAAATTTTTATTTGATCCAGTTAACAATTTCAATTCTGAGAAATAAAAATTATGAAATGAAATTAGAAAAGAATGCTCTAAATGAAATTGGTTTTAATTTTATATCGTGTTTAAAGTGGCGGAGTGGCACAGTGGTAGAGCACAGAGTAGCCATGCCGGAAATCCTGGTTCAAACCCCGCTGCAGGCAGTTACTTTTATTTAGACCCTCTTGGGGCTCACCAAGCTTCTATAAAATATTATAAAAATAGGGTACCCAAAATAAGGGGGAATAAGCTGGCGATTGAGAGTGACCTAGAACAAGTCACCTCCTTGCTGAACCGTTGTCTATGAAACAGTAAAGTCTCTACCAGGTACTGAACCCCAGACTCGTTCACGGGTCGTAGTTGTTACAGGGTTTTTTTTCGTGTTTAAAGTAACTTGAAAATAAGCCACTGTTTCAGAATTTTAGAGAAAATTCTGAAATGGCCTCTGTAAGTGATGAAACAGGAATTTTATGATTAAAAGTACTATGTCGTTTTACTTTCTGTTTTAGGAAACCAGAATAAGCAGTAAAGATTTGAACAATTTAATTAATAATTCATATTCTAGTCCATTCATTAAATTCTGTACTCACAGTTGAACCGTTATTCTGAATAAAAAAACAAAGCAAAGCAGTCAGTCATATTTCACATATGAACTTAAGTTTTTAGTAGTATTGCGTGCATTTAACAGAATTCGTACTTTTTTTATATAAATTTTTCTTTAATTACACTTACGAGGAGATAAATTCCCAATTAAAATGATATTATTTAAGGCAGTTAACACTCCACACAAGATGATAATCGCTGTATACTCCTTATTTATAACAAAACCCATCTATATGATAATAATGAAGCGATGCAATACAAAAGTAATTAACAATAAAGTTCGACAAAATCTCTCTAGCCGAATGACAGCTACCTGCCAATGTTTTGCACTTCACCGCACAAATAAAATTATTTACTGCTATTCCATGTAGTCGTGACTTGTAATGAATTCCCATTCTCACACAATAAACTTCTTGCACGCGAAAACTGGATAGCTGTGAAGCAATATCGCGTCAAATATTGTTTCCTAATTATTCTCCATGAGTGGATTATAAATGGTGTCATCACTCTTACTCGTGCCTGTGTACGATGAACCGTTTTTGAAATGTTAGATAATTCCAAATGCAGTAGACTTTAATTATATTTAACAAATACCTAATTAATTTGAAGAATTTTTCCCATCATCAACCCAGTGTCAATATAAAAAGATTTTTCTTAATTTTAATGAAAACGTAATTTTGAACGAAATGTTTTAATTTTGAATCTTCTCTTCCTCCAATATTCTAATTTTGAATAATTGCGATATGCAATACATTATGAACTGTTTATACCGTTATATAATATTCTTGCCTTATTTTAAGGTAACAATATTTAGTGACGGCAACTTGCCCAGGAATGAAGTTTAAATTAAAGTTTACGTTGGCTTGTACTTTTATAAATGTTATTACTTGTAATATCACATTACTATTTGCATTTTACATCAAATTATTGGTCGTTTCTTATGAAATGTTAGTTTTCAAAAGAAAGGTTATTCAGTAAAACGACTTTAGGAAACCAACATAATGTTATCCGAAAAAAAAAATTGTCGGCGATCTGTCTGGCGAATAAGGTGGGCGTGAGAGGACTTGGTAACCCAGCTCGTTTATTTTCTTCACTGTCCACCTTGATACATGAGATCTGGTCTTCTCCTGAGAGAGTATAGATCCCTTCCGAATAAACAATACCGATTGTTTTTTATACAGTTAGCTTGCATTCCGTCAATATCCCTATAGTACGATGTGAATTTATAATTTAAAAATTGACAGAAGTTATAATTTAAATTTTATTTATTGTTTTGTGGTGCATGGATGATTGTATAAATTATTTGAATGATAAGAAGGTTGCTTAAAAAAAACCATCATCACAAAAATAGTAAAAAAAAGTTTTATTTAAAATGTTGAATATACAAAAGTACTTAACTACTAGTAGGGGAGCGGTAAAGGACTGAGTTGCCATGCCGAAAATCGTGGTTCAAATTCCGCTGCAGGCAAGACTTTTATTTACTCTGTTAGCGGCCGGAGATGGATCATATAGGATCTAGAACCCTCCTGGGGCTCACCCAGCTTCTGTAAACTGGGTACCCAAAATAAGGGGAGAGGGACTGGTGGTTGAGTGTGATCTAGGACAAATCACCTACCTGCACAACCGTTGTCCATGAAACAGTACTGTCTCTACCATGTAATGAACCCCTGATCCTTCACGGGTTGCAGTGATTCAGGTTTTTCATTTTTATTTAACTGGTAAGAATTGGTATTTTAAAAACAGACCTCATACTCCATACATTAATTTTGAAATTGTGTTTCAACAAAACTTTTTTCCATTTGAATATCAATTAAAGACATAATTTAAAAAAGAATTCTATATTTTCCTCGACGTATGATCTCGCAATAGTATAAGAGGAAGTCAAAGAAGAAGAATCCTATCTTTCATTACATTCGATTAAAAAAAAGAATAGTATTACAAAAAAAATTCAACCCTGGATGTTTAAAAACATAAAATTATCGAGAAAACTCTGAGCTGCCCATTGAATTTTTAGTGTATGTTCGATCCTATGTTCTAGGGATATCTATGGACTCCGCAGCCTGAGCCTGGATGAAATAATTTTCCTTGACTTTGCTCCTAAATAAGGTATTTATACCTTTTGAAAGTTACTGTATACCATGAAACAACTACCCACGCTGCCTAATACGCTCGTTTGAGCCTGAGAGAGCAGCACAAGAACAGGGAGTTGAGCAGAAATTTCTCTAAATAACTAGCCCTCTTCCAATAAATACAGTAGCGGCCGCTGGCCAAGGCTCTCACACTAATCCTCACTCCTGGTTTACACCCAACCATTAGAGTTGGAACTAAATGCTGGGGTCCGCCAGGGATTCTCTTCAGCCCCTTCTCTTACACAGCGCAATATAATTCTCATTGGCTACAAATGGTTTTACTGTGCCTTATCGGAAATAGATTGGGATGACAGGCTACGAAGAGATGAGCCTGTAATTAAAGATAATCTTTTAATAGCAGCACAAGGGACACTCAGCCCTTAGGTAAAGATTTTACAAGAAAACTTTAATTATAAATAAAGATGAACTTCAAAACTGCTTAATCTATAAAATTGTTGTCAGGACTTTAGCATAAGTCACCTCATTTATATATATATATATATATATATATATATATATATATATATATATATATATATATATATAGATAATTATATAATATAGATGTGTATGTACATGAAGTTAATATTAACTTAGGTCAGACTGGAACCGTTGCCACAGCTGCGTCTTCCATAGCCTAGTCTTAGTCTAGTCAACAGCATCCTTCCCGCGTCCTCCACTTCCTATTTGGTTATACTTTCATTTTTATTAATATATTTATTTTTTTTACATTAAAATATATTATGACCTACACTGATACAGCACTGAGTAGCCGTGCCGAAGATCCCGGGGTTCGAATCTGGCTGTGGCAGAGAATTTATTTAATCATGGTTATCTAGGATCTGGAGAACTTCCTGCGACTCATCCAGATTCTGAAGAGTGAATTTCCAAAGTAGAGATTAATATATGGCAGACGAATTACCCCGAAAGAGATCAATTTTTTGCAGTAAAGTAAACACAAATTCTTATCATAATGTATTTGTGTATTATATTTACAGTCACACCACAAGGCAACCTTCCCTCGGAGTTCCCTCCAAACAGGATTGTGTATGCTCGTTTACCCTTAGGGGCAACCCCCCGACTGATCTAGGATCGGATAGGCCGATACCCTGTCCATCCGAATCTTCAAATATCTCGAGTAATGGAAAATATACAGATTTTAAGGAATTCGACATAGTGAGGTAAAAGATAAGCGTGATATCGGACAAATCACCTAACTGCACAATCGTCGTCCTAGAAATAGTAGTCTCCACAAAGTACTGAATCCAACACTCATAATAGGCCGGATTGAAACAGCTTTTTTTTCCCCTTTCTAGTAAACGCATGAGACGTACTAAGTTACAAAATTAGGATGAAGTAAGCAAAAATTATTGATTAAATATCATCCAATATCAAGCAAAACTTCTGCATTTTGTTAGAGATAAGACACACCAACCTCCTGAGATATAACTTTAGCCATTTAGTATACCGTTGCGATGCCCCCTTCTTACGAATCACCTGTAGCGAAACGCGATACCCAAGCGGTCAGGCAGTCTGTCCGTATGCAAAGGAGAAGGCTGGAGAGCTGGGTGGGGCACTTAGCTGGCCGGAGATAGAAGTCCCCAATAGGGCCCAGGCTCGTCTGCTCCATTAGTTCCGTGAAACTTCACAGATAAGGCTTTTTTGACTTATCTCTTGAAAACAGTGTTTACCCCGGCCCTGTTTCCTTATTTAGCCTCAACACCTTGGAAGTGTATTGATGGTCCTCTTGTTTCAGAGGTTCACTTCAAGCCGATAAAACGCTCCTCGGAATGGACTCGAATCCATCAAAGTTTAAACCTTTTCATTGGCCGGCTGCCTGTTAAGATTAGTGCAATGGGCAGTCTTGTAACCTGGCTGTGGCAGAAAAAAAGTGGAGAGTGCTTGATTTCACATCATTTATTTATTGAACAGTATTGTTCACTTCTTAGAGAGAGCACTTTGGTGGAAAATAAGTTCAGTCAAGTCATAAAAAAATTACGATCGTTTCGAGCAAAGAAAATTAAAGCCATCTATTAGGATGTTAGAGAAAAGATCTTTTGAACGGTTGTTTTTTTTAATATAATAATAATACTGATGAAAATTAATACATCTTTTTTCTTTAAATAAATAACACCTGAAAACAGTTTTAAATTTATTATGTTTGCAGACAATAAAAAATTATATTCGGTTTTAATATGTATTGATACAATTTTAAATTTGCAGATAAAAACAAATCTTGAAACAGTATTGCGTTATCCCATGTTATAGAATGTGCCAACATCATATGCAAATGTCTATCTTTAGTATCAACAAAATTAAAATAAAGCAATATGAGACTCGTTTAATGATTAAACATTGATTCATATTGAAGAACAAAAATTCAAAAGTGAAATAAAATGCATGTCAAGACATTAATGGAAACATTTCAACCAAAAATTCTTAAGTCTCTGAACTGAAACGGGAAGCACTTACAATGATCAATTTAATGTATAAATTAATTCACGTACAATGTTTCCTGTGTTTTTTAGACACCTGATACTTTTTTATTGGAGTTTCCCACTAATGACAAAAAATATTAAATGAATATTTAAAATTAATTATTTTGATTATTTCCTAATAAGGGTAAACTATTCTAAAATGAGTGCAAATGAAAAAAAATTATATAAAAATACTTTTTATTTTTTTAATATTAACTAGTGAACCTTTTGGAATATTAATGGGGATAATCTATAAATATTATTAACATATCGACGTATTTTAATATTAATCAAGAGTAATATTGTAAATATTACAAAACGCGTAACTCAATAATTTCTTAACTAGATTTTCAACTTTTTTCACTAGTTTATTCATACATTTTTTAAATTTACACTTTGCCGTTTTTTCTTAAATTTTAATTCCAGTTCCCAACCTGGATTTCGCGAGCATAGGATCGCTTGACTAAACTAGCTAAATGTGCCAAAAAAAAGACAATTTTCGAAATTTTGGAGTTATCCACTTTTCATCCTGAATGCCTCATAAGATAATTTGTATTATTGTATCATGTAACACAACTTTTCCAGGCTGATTTCTTTTTCATAAACGGAATAAATGGAATTAATATTCAGATTCATTTTAAAATCTAGGATAAGTAAAAAAAAGATATTAAGGATTTAAGCCGCATTGTAACAGAGCAGTTAGTTCAACATTTAGCAGTCCTACTGGGAGTGTATTTTTCTTCGTGCGGAAAAATGTGAAGGACTTGAGCAATGTAGCGATTTTCTTAAAAAGAATCAAGAGTAGCCGATAGTAAACTTTTTATATACCTTTTAGTGCTCACTTCTTGGGAAGCATAGTCTAACAAAAAAATATAGAAAAAGACACAAAAAAGTGCTATTCTCGTGATAGAATCTTCACTTCTTTGTTTTCTTCGAACACACAGTCAATCGATTTAGCTTTTACATTCTGTATCAAGAACTAAAGCTTCTAAAGCGAGGTGCTCTTTTGCGCATGCTGTACTGCTGAGAACATCGAACAGAGTGTGGTCGTACCAGAACGATAATTGAAAATAATAAAAATAGGGACAGATTTACGGATGAACAGCTATTTGGAATGTTGAAAATTTTAAGTATGAAGTAATCCATGAAATCCACTCATAGATAGAGTAATATATATTTTATGGTGGATTATTATTGAGAATACAGTTTAAAACGATGATACATCAATGGAAATATCGATACATTTCATAAAAATAGTAAATAAAAATGATATTCATTTAAACAAAATACAAAGTTTCGGAAGGTATTGGGCGTTAAGTAAAAAAAAAAAAAAACCTTTCAATATAAGAGTTGTAAACAATTCGCAATAAATTAAGTCGTGAATGATTCTCCATGAAAATGCGAGGATAGGATTCAAAAGCGTAGTAAGATATTGCGATTCTGTGATATTTTCCGTCTTTCAAGAATATCTTTTAGTACAACTTATTGTACAAATGATCAGACAATGAATGCAATCATCGTTTCTTTTCTTTGTGGTGTGAACGACGTCGGAAATTTTGAAGGATAAAATATTTATTATTATTTAAGTTTTGTAGCAATCATTAAAGAAACACATATCAAACATTTAAAATTTATCTTTACCTTTCTAGGTAAAATGACAGTTTAGGCATTGATCTGAAAGGATTATCACAGTCAATACTTAAATATATAATCGTATACATCACCCAGCGCCTTTATAAATTTTATATAATTTACAAAACTTTTCAATCAAAAATACTTGGAGTTACCACAAAAGCATCTTGTTATGTTGATGAAAAAACTTTGCATACTGACTTAAAAATACCTACGGTCGACGAGCATAGCACGAAAATTATATCATATTATATTATATTGCATGGATACTCAAACCCACAAATGTTAAAGACTCAAATGGCTGAGGACACCAACAGGAGAATAAAAAGAAAGTTGATGAAGGATCTGTTATCATAAGAATATTAACTTACCAGAGGGCTGTACTGCTGGATATTGTAAATCTTTCCTATCATGACAATTTATTGTAATTTTACTGACAGAAAATCTGATGATTGTCAAGTTGTTGTTTTTGGCTATCCTCTTGTCTAAGCCACACGTGATGATACCTCTCGTAATTAAATACCATACATAGGATCTGTAATAAGTGGCTGTAGCTTGAACTGGAGTCTGTTAAGTAAACGCCTACACCTGGCTGAGGCAATCTAGCAGCTAACAATAAACAAGGGAGTGTATTTGTTAGATGTCAATGACGGTCAATTGTCCAGCGATGGCTTTGTCACTGGCAAGATGGCTGATAGCTCCCGCTGAAATATTTTTATTGGTAGCCACCTGGCCCCCTATCCGCCTCTCCATCTTCCTATCTTCTTCATCTCTCATTGTCCGTCCTCCGGCTCTGCCTCACCTCGCACAATGGCTCTTGATGAGCGTCTGTTCTTTCTCATCATCCGGGAGATGAGGCCAAAACAGGATTCTCCAAACCAGGTGGATTCGCCAGATTAAGATCTAAATGGTTGCGGCCGTTGTATCTTATTGTTTGTATTTCATAGAATTCGGAAGATTTATTGCCGAAGACATTGTTAAGTCAGTAACTTTTATATTCGATTAGTTGTGAAATAATAATTTATAACTTCTACCAATTGTGGTATAGTAAGCATTATGATTGGTCCGAACTATTCTAGTGATTAAATTTTGATGCAAATATTTAAATTTTTTTAACGGATCATAAATATCGAACAAAGCAATTTATTCCATTCAAATTTTGTCTAGCTTGAGCTGAATTTATAGTGCATTGACATGATCAAAACTGTCATATTCACTCCACGGAGAGATTTGACTTGAAAGTTTCAACCTAGTTCCAAGACCTGTGCAGAAATAAGGAGAGGTGGGGATTATCTCACGACTAAACTCTTAACGTTCCAGTACTTGTTTGCACTGCTGATATTTATTTGTTAATATTGTGATACATATTTTTTTCTAATGATATTTATATCCTACTTATTCCTTGACTATGGATTCTGAATAAGATGAATTTTGATGTAAATGACTGTGAGGGAAACTCTCACGGGAACTCTTGAGTAAAATTAATAAAAGACACCTGTCCAGGTTAAGTATTTACTCAAATAATTACCGAGATAATTAATGTCAGAAAATATTAATTGATAAAATAAATAAGGGATCACTTAATATTCTTTTGCTTGCTACATGGTACACTATTCAGGATATGTATTAAATAAAACAAAATTAGGTATCGTATTTCGCAAGATAGTTCCGGTGGTGCTTTATTTTTATGAAAGCTTATAAAAAAAATTATTAAAAAATCTTTACTACTACAATGGAAGGAGCTTGTATTCAGCATATTGTAGGTACTGACTGTACTGTTCTTAGCCATCGACTGTGCAGAAAAGCGATTACGCTGAGATAATGCTCACTGTCAGGTTTTCCCTCAATCAAGGGTAACTACTTTATGAGAGCTGGAATAGCCCATCTGCTATACAGCGTTCGTACTCCAGACCTCTTGAGTTCAGTACCTGGAGCACTCCCTAACCAACCCCTAAGCAATTGTCTTTTATTTTATTTATTCAAATGATTTTTTCTGGTTTATCTTATATATCTAAATATTCTAATTACTGGATTAATCATACCAGAGGCAAAGCTAAATTAAAATTATGTGATTGTTTGGTGTCTTCTAACTTGTGAAGTTGAGGATGTGTGGACTATAAGTAAATCTGCTTCTCCATATTCTTATTTGAATATTTTTGTATAAAATCGTATTAAAATACATAAAATGAAGCAAAGTAAAATTAAAATTGAGCATGTAAATACATTATTAATAGTTATATTAACACATAACTATATGAAACCTGCGAGATTTAGGGTCACCAATGGGGTAGTATTTATATAACTATTTCATAGACCCAAGCTTGCGAGTTTGTAGTAGGCGTCTCTAGGATTTTTAGGGAGTAAAAAATCCTTGGTTATGCCATCCTTCGGAAGGAACGTAAAATGGGGGTCCCAAGCCTGTGTTAGATACCCTAACAATACCTGGATAAGCAAAATTTATGAATTCCACTGTAGCGGCATCAAATTAGCCAAAGTAGCATACAGTGGCGTTAAATGCGTAGTTGTAGTTGTTCATGCAGATTTTGCATTTGCAAAAATTTTTCTTTGAAAAAATACGTTTAAGAAGTTATAAAAAATATTAGTCCGTAATAGATAAGGAACGCTTAGTTCGGAAAAAAAAACGGTTTATTAAGTTCGAAATCCCCATTCGGGACCGGAATCAGTTATTTATTCTGTGAATCTGCTCTATGCTAACTGAAAATCCATCTTGGGTTCACTCAGACTCAATGAAGTGGTACTCTTAACTAGGGAAAGGGTGAATGTAGAGCAATGAATTAGCAAGCAAAAACAGCCTATACTGAATTGACTCGGTCAATACAATATCATTATTTTTACAATACTTTTAGGCTGGGCATGTTTTTTACCGCATTCTAAAGATGACTGATACTATTATTTAACATCGCATTGACTATGACTACTTATGATAGTATTTTAATATTCGCAAAATCCATCTCTCCTGTTCCTAATTAACTTTGACTAGGTATTGACAATTCCGTTATAGGCCTCATGAACGAAGACGCTTAGATGGTCTAAGAGTTTCGTATTAAAACTATAATGGAATTTTTAATTCTTTTAGGTCTACGGCACTAAAATGGTTGCTTATAAGAAAACCTGACCAATTAAATATAAGTTGTGTGAAAATCCCTTTTTTGAGTAAAATGTTTATAAAGCACTAACTCATTGTCGGCTAAACTCTCACCTAAAAGCCGCTTATGCTATCTGATGCAAATAGTGGAGAGTATTGGCTCCTAAGGAAAGGATAACGCGCACGGGGAAGACTGAAGCACTGAAGCAAATATTGCCAAAGAGGCTATAAAAGATGGAGGGCCATAAAGAGGGCGATCTGTTAGCAGTCTTTAATACCCCAGCATCTTCAACTTTACTCCTAGGTCCTCCCATTGCTCTCAACTATAAATTATCATCTGTTAATGTTATCATTGCACCAGTTTGCGAACAATACATGAAGTACTCTAGCTGTTTTCAATTATTTGCAGTATATTAAACCTAACGAGTATAAAAGCTTGAGCAGCAGAGTAATGAAGCGGAGGTTAGTTTTTAATTATTTCTAGTAGTACTGTACTGGTATCAAGGGAGAGAACTTGGCCTTGAGGATCTATCTGCCAATAGAACTTTAAATAAATTTTCGATAATATTTATTTACCACTAGACTTTATATCTCTCAGCCCTGATGCTGGTTTAAAAGTTAGACAGAAACATTTAACCATAAAAAATGTCGTACATATCAGTATCGACCGCACCCATTTTGTACTTAATAAATAATTTATGTTGTGAACCAATCGTGTGTTGAGCTGCCTTTACATGATTTAAATTTAAATTCAATACAAAAGGAATCCTGTTTTTTTTTATTACAGTTGTTCTTTCCCATGTACAAATCATAAATGGCGAGGAGGTTTATTTTAGTTAAAAACCTCACCTATAAATAATCAGGTTATAATTAGTTATTGGACATTGATTGTATATGATATTTTTATGTTTGTTCACAACGTATATCTTAAGAGGTGTGGAAAAAAAAGGTCATCTATAATGTATTGGCCAATCTTGTCCCAAGGTCGTGGGCTTGTAGCTCGGCAGGTGGCCTTAAGATTTTTTAAAGGGAGAAATCCTGTGTTATACCGTTTTTCAGAAGGAGCGTAATATGGTACTTTGTCAGATATTAGTTAAGATCCCTATCCTAACTAATAATGGATAGATATCATTTAGGGCTTTAATGAAACAGAGAAAAAGGGGGAAAATAATTGTTTTATTTATTAAACAAAGAAATATAGAGACAATTGGAAGTATTTAATTTCAACCATTTATTGTATTTATGTGAAAACCGATTCTTGTTGCACAAAAATTTGAATAATGCAAACCCTCCTACACTATTACGAACAGTTTAACTCAGGCCATAAATAACAGTTATCTGTCATTGCTCCTGACATTCCTAACCCATCATTCGATTTTCGGAAGACATCTTATTCTACAACTGATTACAGAATCAATAAATAAATGATTAACTGAGTTGCGATATGAGATGCAGGCGGGTGAGGCAGGAGAGAGGTCCCAGGTGAGGATGCTGTTCCCACGACTCAGAACCGATCTCATCCTAAAATTAAATATCTTCCCGCCCACGTCAGGGCCAGGGCTACGTGCCTCTCTCCCATTCAGTTTTAAAATCGTGACCCCTTCCTCCATTAACTATATCTTCCAGGATTTTAAATATCTCACAAAGTGGTCATTAGTCCTGCCGATAGGAAAAATTGAAATGATAAACGACAAGAGATAGTATTGATATATGGACCATAAGCGAATAACACAGCTGAGGCTCGTAGCTACTCCGCTCTGCTACATTGATCATCCCACCCGAGCAACACCATTTTTACATTTGTCGAACTCCGCGACTGTTGACAGAATCCACTGATTTGAATACAATGGACCGAAAGGCGAAAATGACTTCAGTGCTTGGTCCCTGTGGTTCAGCCTGCACTCTTTCTGTCAAAATCCTCTGATCCGAATTCACAACACTTTCATCTTTTTTACACTTCACAATTTTTACAGAATTGAGCAAGTCCATCAAAAAAACTATTGTCCCAGCCAATTAGTAACAAACTAATGAATGTTAAATTACCTTAGAAAAGGGTGCACCCTTCATGATCATGAAGCAATCCACGTAATTAAAAAGTTTTATTTAATTGCGTGCCTACATTTTAGCCCATAATCACAAGGTTATCCCTAAATATATAACATTGTAACACTAATAAAAATGTGGTAATATAATATAATAGCAAGATTAACTAGTTCAAAAAAATTGTATGAATAATAATAATAAAAAATATTATGCGAATATTGCCGACCCCCTTATTTCATTTATAATATTGACAAATATTGATCGTTTTTCATATTGTTTTATTATCCTTTTTCTTACTTCACATTTTATTTTCCACTTCTGGAACTATTATTATAAAATGTTTCCCTACAAATGAAATTGATTTAGGGTGACTTTAAATTAATGAGTTGTGAATTAATAAATAAATAAATTAAATAATAAATTCATTAATGAATTAATGAGTTGTAAGGTTTGTTTCCTTCTTCATTTTATAATCTTATTATAACGTTTAACTCGGAATCCTCAAACCAGACTGAAAAGATAAGAAACTGCTCGACGTTTCTGGCTACTTAAACGCTCACTAGATAAATGCTCGAAGCTACTAATCAATTACTAAAGATACTTAATACATGACTATTAAAAGACATAATTGGACTTACGGAAAAAAATTTTGGGGTTCCACTAAGTCTCTAATTCCTCTGGTATCTAATTTTTACAAAATACTTAATGCTTCTTACTTTGTTACGAATAAACACATCTGTAATGACCTTGATGTACCAATTTTTCCTTATTTTTCCCGAGCCCCTTCCACCTCAAACCCACTTGTTTCAAATCTAGCTACCTATTCAATACCCCATAATCCTTTTAAAGATCTGTAAAAAAAAGTTAGATACTCTACCTAACGTCTAGAGAGATGTTCTAAATTGGATTTGTTATTCGAGTACTACCAGTGTGTAATTTCTCTACTTTCCATGAGCTAATGTCATTATGTATAATTCAATCTATTTAATTGTTGTAATTTCACAATACAGATGTAAATTTCAATAAATAAACGGTACTTGTGTCTTAACGCAGCCCTGGTTATTTTTGCCTACTTCTTCGCATTCGCGAGCAGTTAAATTTTGTAACATTTATATTTCTAAAAGCTGATTTGTTCTATGTTTCTTCTTGCTTACTGAGTTTTGATTATTGCTGATTTATTGTTTCTTATTGTTTGTTATTTATTGTTAATTATTTGTTATTTATTGTGTGCTATAGATTTTTCGTTGTTATTATTTTAGTTATTTATTTAATAAGTGTAAAATGCGTATTTGGGGTTTGCCGACATCAGAAGAACAAGCTATTAGTTTTTTGCAGGAGCGAAATATTTTACCAAAACAAAGAAAATGTAGCAATTCCCATCAAATGAAATTGTATTGTGGTGAACGTTTCTTTTGGAAATGCAATTTAAGTCTCGATATTAAAGTATATTTCGACGCATGTTCCATCTAAATGCGATTAATAAATTTTTTGTCAATAAACTATTGTGATTTTTCATAACTTGTTTGGTTTAATTACAGGGATTTTTTATTATTTGTATTTTTTAATTGTTCATTGTCCATTCTTGTCTAATTAATTGTTCATCATATATTACATTTTAAATATTTTTTCATTATTGTGATTTGTCATTACTTTTATTTCTTAATTGTTCATTGTGGTTTAATTAATTATTCATTATTATTATTATATTCCATTTTTCAATAAATTCTTTTGATTTCTAATTGTTGATAATTTTTTAACCCCAATAAATAGAAGATAACCGTTAGAAATCAGCAGTTACAAAATGTAACTGCTCGCGCATGCGAAGAAGTAATAAAAAATAACCAGGGCTGCGTTAAGACACAAGTACCACATAAACTTTTAAAAAATTGGCCCTAACTAATTTGGACTTGCAATTGCTTTTTTACTGTTCACAGACCAAACAGAAGGAAGGAGCAGACGCAATATCTCAAGAGAAGTCTGAGGAGAATAGGAAATGGAGAGGGGAATTATAGAGTAGACAAAGAGGCCAGGATGAGCGTGCCCTATGAACAGGTACTCGGATAATCCTCGGCACTGATCCTCCCGGGAGCAATAACTTGTCCTTAACCGCTGGGGTCTTTGTGCGCACGAGCAGGCCAGGCCGCAGGAGAGAAAAAGGATGCGAAAAAAGGAATAGGCCGAGGAGGCGAAAAAAGAAGAAGGATATAGCGTTTTGAAACGGAGCCATTACCCTGAGCAGCGAAACTTGGTCGGCTCTATATGGATCTATTCAGCTCCTTTCGCAAGGTGAGCTTGAAAAGGATATTCAGTGATAAATTTCTTATGAATGATCCTCTCCTGAGTGCCGCCATTCCTCTTCCGTTGGCAAACCCTTTCAGCTGATCTGTTATCCGCTCCCGTCCCTATTTTACATTTAAAAGACGTCTGCATTTCTAGAAGCAAAAATGGCCGCATAATGTATAAAATAGGAATCGTCTTTATGGCCGAAGAGTCCCTATGTTGACATCCCGACGACCCTCTAAGGATCGGATTACTGGAAATATGGGCTCCTTATAAACTTTTTTTATTCCATCCTCGGAGAAATAGTCACTTTATTACTTAGGAAGGAAAAAAATGAAAAAAGAAGAAGCCTCATTATGACGCTTTCCCTAAATGCATCACAATAGGGAATTTCAGTAACTATCTAGTGTTTAAGATTTAATTATTATTAAAACAACGAAACCGAATTTTAATTTATCTACTTTTCTAGACGATTTATATTAAATAAATAAAGTACTACTACAATCCATGAAGAATATTAGGTTCAGCACCTCGTAGACACGGTACTGTTTATAGAACAACGGTTTTGCACGGAGGTGATTAATCCTAGATTACACGCAACCGCAAAGTAGCTCAAAAAGTGATTCTGAATCATGGATTATGGAAAATGGAAAAAAAGATAAACTATTAACCTGAACGTAATTTATACTTGGTTTAGGACAAGGTAGAGACTGTAATGTTTCTATGACAACAGTTATGGAGGTAAATGATTTCTGCGATAACACGCCCAATCGGCAAATGTTCCTCCAATTGATTAGGTTAACTACTTATAGACGTTGAGTGAGCCTCAGGGGCTCCCAATATTAAGATGACGCACTCACGGCCTATGCTGTAGGTTTATTTCAAAGCAGAAAGTTGTAAAAAACTAAAATTATATAATGAAGTAGTAAAATATTGTACTGAGCCCAAATAAAAATGTAGTGTGCGTCAGGAACTTAATCGTCAAAGTTGACCTACCGAGAGTCACTTTGTATCTATTATATTTATATTTATATTTTCTTAAGAAGGACTGTTACAATTTTGAACAAATTGTTCACTACAAATGATAACTAAATGATCTTTAATCTACTATAAGTCATCTCTCATCATCACTATTAAAAGACTGTTATGAGGTGACTGAAAGAGAAAGTAATATCAGATTATTAGTAATTTCCATCGACATTGTACAATACAACACACTAGTTGTAAATCTCCCTGTACTATGACAAGAGAGAACAACAGGTAATTAAAACTGTGACATAGGAAAATATATGTGTTGGCAGCTCTGAATGAAAGATAAATATATTGTATAAAAATGGCAGTACATCCTGACCTAAGGACCCTCGATTACCATAAAGACAATGGCAGTAGCCGGGATTGCATTGCCATGCATGAGATGTAAACGACGTTTCGCCATGCACTGATTATTGAGACGTTAAATAGACCGTTGCCATAGCGTCGGTAGTATCCCACTCACGTCTAGGCTCTCCTATCGGACCGGCTAATTTTCAAGGAGGGCTCAATTGTGCCATCCAAACACAAATCGGTTGCTAATCGGCCTCTTTAGCATTCTGGAAATGAAGTCGTCTCGGCAGTTTGATATGGAATAGCCATCGCGAAGGAGGATTGGTTTTAAGATTACTGCAAGCCATTTTACAGCTGCACTAAAGATAAACAGAAGAAAAAAGTGGTCGGATTTTCTTAGAAACTGTTGTTTATAAATACGACTTAAAAGATATAAAAAGTATAGCAGTAAGCAATTACTTTTACAACAAATTGAATTATCAAAAAGAAATTATCAAAAATTATCAAATTATCAAAAATACCTCTTCTCACTGTTTTGAGGGAAAAAAACTGTAGAATGACTACACGATAAAAGGAGAAGGAATGTTGAGTTGGCTACCAACATTTCTTTCTCCTTTTTAATTTATTGGAAATATCCCCCCTCGTAAAACGGGAAGTTAGTCTACGGGAACTACAGACAGTTGTTTTTTGTAAAAAATGTGCTTATTTAATAACTAGAACCGAACTTCATCTATTTCAGTACAGTATATACTCTGATATGCAAAGTACGTTCTGGTGGGAATGGTTCCTTAAGAAGGGCTTCTGAGGATCAACATTTTGGAGATGGTGGGATTAACATAAATCACAACCAGTCGGCAACATAAAGTAGGGTGGTATTCTTGAGGGATTATTCTATTTCATTGTACTCAAAAGTAAAAAGTCCTCTCTTAGATGAGTTTTAGGAGCGTGTGCTTAGCAACGCTGTTTAGTTTGTGAAAATTTGATTGGATATCAGTGAGCATCAGGTAGATTACAAGATAAAGCTGTGATGCAAATGAATAAAGAGTGAGATAAAGCAAATGATAAGAGTTTGAGATGACGAGGCTTCTGTACTGCAAAAATCGTCGATAATTTGAAGGGAATGCAAATACAATTGACCCATTACAGGACACACAAGAGAATAGAAGTACCCGCTTTGGGCCCTTCTTCCTTTGTATTCCGTCTAACAAGGAATACATTGTTGTGTATAAGCTTTAGAAGGTATAGAAGCTATAGCTATAGTAGGTATTTAGAAAACGTCTTTCTGACATTACCTGTTAAGTAAAATTAGTGTCAATACTTCTTTAGAGTCATAATATTTTCTAACTGTTCTAAGGTTTTCTATTATCCTCCGTTAGTTAATCATTACACTTGTTGTAAGTTCCTTAAGTAACTTAACGGCCAGTAACCGTTTTTAGGTAAGTAATAGAAGCTATTGAGAAAATCCGCATCCTATTTGGACTTAGCCAACCTATTAAAGGATAGAAGCTTCAAGTCCGTCGAATAGACTTCTTCCAATACATTTCTTCATAATTACCCTTCTGACCAAGGACCTCTTCATTGCATCTCAATAGGAAGTTCTTTGTTCTGGTAAGGCATTCATCAGCTTCTTCTCGTCTTCAGCTTCCTAAGGATGTTCGAGCTTATGAGATATTCCTGCAGGAGCTTCTTCATTATTCCTTCATTGATGAAATTCACATGTTTTTGAGATCATAGGTGAATCGCGTAATATATTAATTTAATTTTTTTGCTAGTGAATTTTTATTATTATTAATTAAAAATTAAGGAATTATATTACTTTTTTTATGAATTTTAGTGTCAAGAACTACATTTGTCATTTTATATCTTTATTTGAGACAGAAAGCATATAAAGCTGAAAGAAAGACTTTTTATTTTAATTAATTACAGTTCTTATATTTGTGTGTGTGTGTTTAATTAATTGAAATAAAAAATATTATTATCCTTTTTTTTTAGCTAGGGTTTTTAATTTTTTAACCTCCTGATGTCGCTAAAAATCATGTTAAATAACATTATATTAACATGATCAGCGAGTAATAGGAGTCTTACTGCAAGGAATTCAATGGCATTCAATGACATTCCACATATGAGTTTTCTTAATAAGCCCAATTCGTATGCATTGAATATGTTGAAGTAATCGTATTCGACTTACGGTTTTATATTAGGATCTTTTATGAAAATCTCATACTAGTAATTTTTCAAATTTTTGAAATGGGGATGAGGGAGCTGGAAAAACGCAAATTTTAAACTATCATTATGTTTTTTTTTTTTGCTTTTTTTCTTATCCTCCAAAAATTTTATTTACAATATTATGCAAATTTACAGAAATTGCTGGAAATGCTTCTTTATAAACCAAAAGCCTTTTGTTACCTTTCGGTTACAATCGGCTGAGTCCGCTGAAGGCGGTTTTTACTCGAACCGGCTCAAAGCCGCTGACGTTATACAATACAAAACAGGGAGGGACCGTTTAGCGGGATCAAGAATAGTTGTAGAAAGAAGAAAGTGGAGGAAGGAAGAAGGAAAAGGAAGGAATGATAAGGACAAGAGAGTACTTACCCCATCCCTAGATCAAATGTAAGCACATCGACCAAGGGAACACTGCCCTGCCATCTCCCAGATCTGGGGGGTGGTTTTAAGTCCCTAAATAAGGGGTTCGCGCAAAAAATTCGATGTGCCTCCGACCTATGTACTCGGGCACCGAGGGAAGCCAAAGTTCCTCCCGGATGGTGGTGTTAAGTGCTCCCTCGAGCGATGTGCCACTTACGGTCATTCTAACCTTGCTTACTTCTGAGGTTTTGAAAAAGTAAGGAAGTAAATAATACAATAGGTAATTACCATGAAAAATCCAATATACACAACAATGATACCAATCTGTACGGCAATAGCAGTCGCAATTGCATTAGAAAAATATTGATTGTTAGAAACTGCAATTTCATTCCCACGACAGAATACTATCCGTCAAAATTTCAGATCGTAATATCGAAAGTAGTCATTTACGAACGGCATTTAAAATAATATGCAAACATACAAACTATGATAACAAATCTCCAATCTTGCCTGAACGTCCTTTGAGAAGGTGGGATGTCTATCAAAGGTAACGCCAAGGTAGAGAATTGAAGTGGATAATCTTCTATCCTGGCAGTCCACGGTAAAAGTCTTCGGTAGAGGTTTCCTACTCACACTCTGAAATGACATTACGATGGCATCCGTCTTAGACGAATTCACCCTGATGCCAATCAGTTTCAGCTCCTTCACTATGGTTTCAGTCGCCATTTGTGCATTGTTAAGGGCATGTGGGGTTCTGATGCTGGTGGCGTAAATCCCAATATCATCCGCGTATGCTGCTACCATTGCTCCTGGATGCTGTGAAAATCACAAACATCAGTGGCCCCAATACAGAGCCTTGAGGTACTCCACAGCTGGTCGCGTTAGAAGTCGCTATCATTATGGGATCTACAAAGTAAATGTAAACTAAAGTAAAGTTTAATTATAATATGCCCATCTATTGGTCAGAAGTTTTATTGGTAGAGAGCAGACAGTCATTATTAAGAAAATGTATTTACATAAATTATGGTAAAATAATTTGTAAGTTTTGAAGTTGATATAAAACTTTTCTTATAAAATCAAAAAAAAAAAAGATGATGGGGCGGGGTTGCTAAGGGAGCGCTGAGCTGCGATGTCGACCGTCCGGGGTACAAATATATTTTTGACAGATAATTTATTTTATCTATTAACATCCGCAGGTGGATCTTATGGGTTCCAGAGACCCTCCTGAACCTTATCCAGCCTCTATAAAATAGGTCCCCTTAATAGGGGAAAACCTGGCGGTTGAGCGTGATCTCAGACACCTCTCCTCCATGCATAACCTACTGAACCCGTTACTCTTAGGGGTTTATCCATTTAAAACAATGCCTGGATCGTCTTGATGTGCGATTATATTTATTTTTGCTCCTAGACGCGTGCAAGATATAACGTTTCTTGTCAATCATAGGTATGTCATGTCAAGATTTAGAGAAGTAGAGAGCATTTACTATTACTATCAGGTGTAATACCTTGTACTAACACTGCCAAAGGGAAAAGAAAACGATTAGCATAGTAGATCCCAGTAGATCAGAGTCCTCCTACAAGAAGATCCTCCCGTGGGTGTAGTTGTAACAGGCACCTCGGCCGATCCCATAGCGATATATCGTTCCTCCTCAGGAGCGATCCGGCGAGCTCCAATAACCATAAAGAGCTACCTGATTCCTACCCACTATCATCGGCTCCGCTCTTCCACTTTAAATGCTCTGTTCTTATTGTAGTTCTCGTCTGAATAGCAATCAGCTCTTTGCTACCTTACAAATGATTTCTTCTTTTCTCATGTTCCCCTAGAATGATTTCTTTGGATAATTGAGGCGTCGACATGGAAAAGGTCATGAAAACAGCTTTGATAGCTTAAAATGAAAGTTTTTTGTTGAAAACAGTAACTACCACCCTCAGTTTTTACTTATTCTTTTTTCTACCCTATTGCCATGATTGACTTACCTTTTCTAAGAAAAAAAAACTGAAAAATGATTTCTTTATCTTTCTACCTTTTCCATATCAGCGCCTTAATCAATGATTTAAGTTCATGTTCGAATAGGTCGTTAGATTAGGTAAATGTCATATCAATCCTATTTAATCAAATTTAACGCTCAACAAAAAAAGTCGCTACCATAAAAAAAGAAAAAAAAATCTGGAAGTCTATATCTATTACTTAATTAAAATACAGATAAAGTTTTCTTAAAAACTAAAACAAAAGTTGATTACTTCCGCCATAGTTGCATAAGTACTAAGATCAGTATAATCAAAGTAAGCAGTGGGGGGATGATTAGTAATAGTGGTTGTAAGGAGGAATCTCATTGGTCAGCTGGGATTGACGAATGGGAGCTGAGGGTGGATGCTATTGGCGCGTGGGTGTCATGGGAACGGAGCCTTTATCAATATTCAAAGGGTTCTCCCAGGCTGACTTAGATCTAATACCATGGGACCAGCTCTCATTAGATATACGCCATAATCATTCCACGCTCAATTGCTATTTAAAACGTCCATTTGCCTCGTATTTCTTTTTTTTTTACATGAGTATATTTTTTTTAAATTCTTTTCGTCTTTTCGCTAACGCTCTAGAGAATAAGACGCAAAACAGCATGAAGGAATAACGCACTCCTAAGAATAACAAAGTCTGATAAAAAAATTGGCACCCTTGCTACCCTATCAAGAAACCTATTTTGTTAATTTTGTCTATTTTCCTTTAATCGATCTGTATTTATTTATTTTAAACGTAAAGTACGCAAGGTGATCTGTTTCTGATATTAGATCCTAAGATTAAGAACGGTTGTGACAGGTAAAATATTTATTCTCTTCACAGCTGTGCATCGGCACTGCGAGATCTAGAGACTCACCTGGGGTTAATCGAGCATTTATAAAGTGCACACTCTTCATTGCAAAGAAAATGAGATGGTTGAAACCATTGGCTTAGCAATAGTACGTTTCTTACCCGATCCCCGATACCATGTATTTATACAGTTCTGCTTAGATTGTCCACACCATTCTTTGAGCTCCCATTAAAAGAGAAATATCATGCCAAATAATAATCGTAAATAAAATAAATTATCGTACTGTATCTACCATGCTGCAACTCAGAAACTGTAAAAATATAGGAAGAAGGTTCGTTTCTTCTCACAATAAAAAAATAAAAACAGTGTTCTGTTTTCTGTTCTGAATCGGCAGGTATTAATTCGTGCATAAAAGTAGATACATTTATTGAATGAGGAAAACTTATATTTTGTAATTAATATAAAACGGATAAATTTTAACTTGATGTTTTCACTATTTTATGGGGAGAGGGTTGGCTCAGTAGAAGTTATAAGTTGCCGTGACGAAAGTCCTAGATCTAGTATAGTCTCTATAATGTACTGAACTCAAACTGGTTACAGATTTCACTGTTATAGTTTCAATTAATAATTAGGATTTTTAATACCTTAAGCACATGTTCAATGATTGTGACATTCCTTACTCCTTAGATTTTGAAATAGTAAAGAAGTAAATAATACAATAGGTAATTACCATGGAAAATCCAATATACACAACAATGATACCAATCTGTACTGCAATAGCAGTCGCAATTACATTACAAAAATATTGATTGTTAGAAAACGCAATTTTATTCCCACAACAGAATACTATCCGTCAAAATTTCAGATCGTAATATCGAAAGTAGTCATTCACGAACGGCATTTAAAATAATATGCAAACATACAAATTATGATAATAAATCCCCAATCAGTATAGTGCCATTTAATTATCGATATTTATTGAAACAAGACGGGATCCTATATTAGAAACAATATGTTTACTGCGTGATGGATTTATGGCTATTTTTTCTATTAGATTTTTCCCATTTCCGTGAGGGGTCAGAGCCTAATGAAGGCCATTACGGGGCGGTGGGGTTGAGTTATTGCCCCTTCGAGACGTAGGCGTGAGGATAACTAACTGGTGTCGCTAATTATCCGGAGATCTGGCAGGGCCACTGTCGTTGGTCATTATCCTAGGGAAGAGTGTGGAGAACGTGAGGAGGCCGGCCATAGGCCACTCCGCAGGACACTACCATAATTAGGAACTGTTAGCTTAGCTCTTACCGTCTCCTCTGCCTTTCCTCCTGTAGTCTTCGCTCCTTAGCCTCTTAGGCTGCTTTTGTAATATACAAATATGTGTATATCACATATATTTATATATATCTATAAATCAGCGGCCCAGGATAGGCAGAGATGGAGAAGGCTGGTAAAGGCGGCCAAGGATCTACAAGGTCTGTAGATCCAACCGAAAAAAGAAAAATATATATTTATTCCTTAATTTTTATTGGCACCTGCATGATTGTGCATCCAGCAAATGTTACAAGCACATCGAGTTTTGGAAATGTAAACATTAATAGTGGACACAGACCTCTTGGCCATTTTATTTTTAATTTATTCCTATCAAGCCCGGATAACACGGAGTAGGAAAGAGGAAGAAAAAGTGAATTTTGGTGATTTTGTATGATGAGTGGAATTTTCATGTCGTTGTGTATGGTTTGATTTGACAAAAAACCATGGAGTAATAAAATTTTTCAAAGAATTTTGGACTGTGTTGTTCGTATCTTGTGTATATGGACGTGTTTCGCCATTCCAACTCCAAAATTGGACACGAAGCTTTCCAATGGGACAAGCTTACATGACACGATTTTGAGGCGTTTAGGTTAGGTTTGGATCTTTTTGGGAAGAAATGAGAAGTGCTGTATCGTCAGCGGTGCATGAGTGCTACGGAATGTCAGATGTGTAAAGGGAATAGAGAATGGGACACTTAACACACTGTATTGTATTGAGGAAATAGAGGGAATTCGAAGCGTCAGCGAAAGTACAGATAATCAGTTTGGAAATTAGATTGAAGGATATGTATACTTGAATATAATATACTTCTACAATACATAGGCGTATGTTATATACTAATGCAAGCTGTTTTGGGTAGTCTAAAAAGTGGATTTTATTTTATCCAAGTCTCATCCTATCTGGTGTTGGAACCGACCACCATCTGGTGAACGAACTGACCTTAAAAAGAACGAAACAGTTCCGACACATGGGTTGAAATAAAGGAAAATAGTTTAGGATAAACGATTTCACAGTGAGATTAGTAGTCATAAAACAAATAAGTTTATTTTTTATTTTTAATTCCTTGTTTATTTTTATATATATTATAAGAGTGTGTATATATGTTTATACTTAAGAGTTTATACACAAAGAACATATTACTAGGATGTTTAATGAATACAATACAGATTCTTATCGAATATTTTTTTTTTCATTTTCACATTAGGTGTTTTTCCCTTATTTTAATACTTAGATCATTAGAGCTATATTGTGGAAATTAATTACTTCTAATGTACATAATTATATATTTGGTAAGATATATTTGGTAATTGTTAGAAAAAGCAGTTCCTCTCATCATATGGATTAATTTGAGATCAATCTTCAAAAGGAAGAAGAAAGATATGAAACGAAGTGGATGAAAGGGCTGAGGGCTATAAGCGAAGACTGCAATAAAACTGGAGTGGTGGGAGCCAAAGTGCCATTGAAAGAAATTGTGCCGAGTTAATGAATTGTTCTCACTGCGGCTACCTCGCTTTGATCCTTCCAGTCTGCTCTCGGAGGACAAAAAATAAATAAAATAGTAGATCTGAAGTATAAAATTAATAGAATCCATATTTGCTTCCTCTCGTCAGTTTATAGCTTTCCTTATTCACGTCCTCTCTTGGTAACATAAAGTTTGTTAGTTTGTTGTAATTATTGGTCAACTGTTAGTTGTTTGAGTAATCGGATGGTTTGATGACCTGGGGAACCATGTAATATGATTGGTCCAGATCCCATATTGGCCTTCTCGGGCTGTTAACAATAAATAAGTAATTTATCTGCCCCAACCAGGAACTGCTATATGTGACACTATTTAGAATGTTAGGAATTTGTAAATAAATGCGTTATACATCACCATCCCAGGTGTCTCCTAGGATCTGTATCTTCAGGTAAGGCAGGGCAGTAGACACTCAAGATGGCTCTGAAAGGAATCCTTGTTCGTAAGTAGATATATAGTTTGTAATTATTATCACCACATAATAAATGTAATGTTATTTAATTAAATGAAAAAGTATCTTTATTTAATAAACAACTCCTGGTCAGTCAACCACGTTAACGTTTGGAGAAGAGAGGGAAATGTTTTTAATCAATAATGATATAGTATTACCATACCTTAGTTGTGCTATGTTTCTACTCTTAAATATATTTTGAATATATATATATATATATATATATATATATATACATATATATATATATATATATATATATATATATACATATATATATATATATATATATATATATATATATATATATATATATATTGATATTTGGGATGCCAGAGTCTCATTTAGGATTAGTACTCAAATTATTATTTATATGCCTTTATCTTAATTGGGTTCCTTTCCAAAGGTCTGTTCTTGTTTTTACCAATTTATTCATCTATTATACCTTCAATATATTATTTATAAATAAATAGTATAACTGGGGTATGTAAGCACCATAAGAATTACAATAAGGATCGTTTATTTATTCAATTTCAAACAAGGTCAATGATTCAGATTTTAATAGATAAAAAGGATTGCCATAAAATGCCTTACAGGAAATAAATTAAACTTATCTGTAAACAGGAGTAGATTGGGTTACAGGTCGGTCTTCTTCTTGTCACCTCCGGGACTCTCCATCTTCTGGTTCCGCGCTGTTCGCCGGCTCCTTCTTCCGCAAGATCTGTCCTCCTTGCTGTACGTCTCCAGAGTCCTCCTTGCTTCTCTGTCAGCCTAGTTTTGGCTGCCCCCCCCTTTCTTCTACCATCTTGGACCATAAAGGCTCCATAAGGGGACCAAAAGGTCTGTTCTTTGTCCAAAACATATTCCCTTTCATGTTTGCCGCCCGCACCAGTACATATCAGCTGTTATGATCTCAGATTTAAATATATAAAAATAATTCAGATCAAAGGATCTTAACTTTCCCTGAGATCATTGTGTAGGGAGAGAAGCCAACATAGATGAACACAGCAACTAAGGGCACTATCACTGAGCTATTCCGCATCCCTTGTATGTACATTACAAACTCTAAATTCCTGTAAGAGAGAAGAAAAAATGTAGAGAAGAGACTAGAGTACAGAATAGATAGCAATAGAAGAGAATTGTAAACATGAGTCGTATTTAGATGTTCTGCTCTGTATATCAATGTAATATTATTCCACTCAGCGATAAATATATTTCCTTATAACAAGTCGTCTCTATTAACTATAAGAATCAACATATAAAAACTTTCTTTGATGGTCCTTTATAATTGGTTCCGATATTCCGTTGTTCGCTTTATATGAAAACAAAAACTGTGCCCGTAAGAATGACCGATTAGCATTCCAACTTTTTTTCCTTGACTTATCTCCTTTATTTTTAATTGACTTCCAACGGTCATGCCGTTAAAAAGCAATGAAGAAAATGAAGCATCTTATATTTTGTTTCGTCTTTATAGCGTAAAATCTCTTTAATATGTGCTATAAATCCTTATTGCTATTAGATTTGCCTAGAACAAAAAATAATCAACAAGAAATAGTGGTAATCGATTAATTATTATTCTTCCAATTAATTACTTAGAATTAAAGGACATCAACAGTTTAATGCCAGCTTTAGTAACGGATTCCATTATCGTTTTGTCTGCTTTCGATATAAACAAGAGAAGATGCAATAATATTTTAAGTAATGAGAAATTCACTTTCCGAAATTAAATAAAAAAAGATGTAACCTAGCGTTATTTTTCAACGGCATACCAAGGCTATTTTATAGCGGGAAATAGCAGGCTATAAACATTACTTTTTTTTATGAACCCTAATTGCAAATTACAGTAATTTTAAGTTATATTAGTTTAAGTCCAGGGGTGGCCAATCTCTTGCATACCTTAAGCCAATTTGTTTAATACAAGTTCTGATAAGCTAAATAACTGGAGCATATTACTGAACTCCCATGTAGATATTTAGATATCACAAAAGGATAGAGACAAATTTAAAATGTTTATTTACGTTAAGTTTTCCAGAAAAAGAAAAAAAAAAAAAGGGTAAGAATTGATCAGTAAAAGGAGCAACAAAAAGACGAAAAAAAGGTACTGTGGGGAAAGATAAGCTATCAGATTGAATAATATATATACCAAAGCTGGATTTGAACTCAGGACCTTTGGTAGGGCAAATAGAGCCACTACCACTGAACCACTCAGCTCCCTCATCAGGAATCAATTATAAAAAATGTTTATTATGTAATTTATTATATATTTTAACAAATTGCGGTATGCATGATGTCATGGGTTCAGTGCGTGGAAGAGACTTTACTATTTCTAAGACGGAAGTGCAGGGATTTGATTAGTCCGAAATCACGCTCAACTGCTAAGTATTTCCCCATATTACCCACTTTATAGAGGTTGGGTGAGCCCCAGGGCTCCAGGTCACACTGGATCCATTCCCGGCTCTAAATAGATTAAATCCATTATCTGCTTTAGCAGGTTCAAGACCAGGAACCATGCAGCTCAGCCCTATACCACTCACCTCCCGCAATCCAAAAAACAAAACTAAAAAAAACGCAGTCACAAGGACTGCGAACATAAGTGAAAACTTAAAACTTTGGGTTAAATGTATTATTTTTGGAATTTTTATATCAATTATAGTCTATATCATTTAAACTCCATAATCTTTAAATTGAAATTATTGATATTTCACAACTATTAGAACTCAGGAGCAATTATATTAATTCTCAAGTAGTTAATTTATTAATCAAAACTAATAATAATGCTCAAACAAAAGAAATTATTTGAAATAATAATTAGTATATTGTTATATTTTTTATATCATCCAAATAATATATCTTGCATTACTGTATTTGAATCTATTAGTAACTTAAAATAATACATTTTACAAGAAAATATCTTTTTGTGTAATGGAAAGTTTAACTAGTTATTGATGTTAAAGTTATTATTAGGATGATTTATTTTATTTTTACTAATTGTTATAATTAATATGTCTGGCCGAGGTACGAACCAGGATAGCTCAGGCGGTAGAGCACCATGACGGAAACATGGGAGACCCGGGTTCGAATCCCGGCCATATCTTTTCTCTTAAAAATAAAAATATTTAATATTATTAGTATGAATAGCACAATTATTAAAACACCTTATAGTTAAATAATGTTATACATTTATCAAACAAATTCTAAGCTTTAAACTAAACCTGATTAAAACAAATGGTTTACTCATAAACAGTCCTGCACAGTACATCACCTAAAGTCCGAGATTTTCTCCAACCAAATTTTAGGGCTTAATTTTTCCAGGTCTTCTCGTCAAGTTCATCTTCATTGAGACCGCATCCTGCCATGTGTTCCTGAACTTAGTTCATCCATGAAATTCTTGGTCGGCCTCTTCTTCCTTCAAGGCACCAGTACATGGTCATTTTGGGGATTTTATTATTTTCCATCCTCAGTAGGTGTCCAAATCAGTTTAATCGAATTATGGTATTTTTTTTAGTATGGTATTATCTTCCCATTATTTTTAGGAATACTGAAATGGGTATCCTATCTCGCCTATATATTCCAGCTGCTCTTCTCCAGAAACCTATCTCCGCGACAAGCAATTTCAGAGTTACATCTTTTTGAAAGGCAGATCCTAAAAATTTAAATTGGTTACCTCTTCGTTTGTTTCTAACATAGCAAATTGTTTTTTATTATAGCACCACGTTTATTTTCGGGGAATAGACAACTTTACTATGATTAACAATCTGTTTTTAACTGATCTTGAGTTTAATTTGATAATTTTATGGGTTCATTATGTTTTCTGTAATAGTCAATGGGAACCCTCTTTCCCACATACGCGAGTAGTGAGCTGCTAAATATGAAAACCAGAAAACGCTAGTTTAGCATACTCAGATTGTGGGGGGATCTACCCACACTGGAAAATGACTCAGCGCGTACGTTTTGAATTTTAAATGTGACACCGCAGCCCACTAATCTCTTTTAGGAGGTAGCAGATTTATTTCACTCCACTTTATAAAGATAAACAGATTTATGTCGTAAGGATCGGCAACTTTAATTGTTATGGCAAATTTACGATTTTACGATTTATGAGCCTTATGTACGACTGTTAGTATTGGATATGGATTGATCTAATTATCGGGAATTTGGCTAGCAAATTTTTTTCACGTTTGACAGTTGCGAAATTACTAAATGATTTACGCTGAATGTTACTTTTGTTTATTTTAGATTATTTTTTAAATAGGATTTTCTATTTATTTAGCGCTGTTAAAAAAAAAATCTTGGACAGAAAAGCTTTGAATATCTTCAAAATTCTTAGAGCTCAATAGTACATTATCGTCAATATTACAATAGTATTAACTGATAATTGCAGTTTTTACAAGTCTTATATGAAAAAAATATTAGTCAATGGGTCCAACATGGTCCACGTTATGGTCCAAAATCATAACTGTTCTGTTGGTTTTCTACTTCTCTTATAGTATTTTTAAAAGTAACTCGATAATTTTTATGAGAACTGGCACAGTTTTAATATACAGTTATAAAAAATGTGAAGTTAAGTCAGCCACCCGGGGCAAGAAATTTTCAACAAAGCAATTTAAAAAAAAAATTTCTATCCTAAGAAACTGCAATAATTAGAACGTTCAGATAATATTAATGGTTTCAGGTACTGGACTTGAATTTAATTTTATTTTGTTTTATAGATACAAAACCCTTTTATTTGTCCAAGTTATCTTTTATTATTTATTTCTTTAACAAGTAGACGTTTCGACCCATGTGGTCATTCTCAATACATGTTTTTTATTTTATCATCATTCAGTTAGCTGAATTCAATGTTCAGATAAACTTATACGGTTCTTCAATCCCAGCTTGGGTTTTGTAATACAAGTATTTCTACAGTAGTTATGTTCAGTACTCAGTTTCAGAATTTTCTAGGTATTCTTATATACCCTCAATATTTGAAATATTTATCTGGAGTGATAAACCAGTAATATCCAATTAGGGGGTAAATCAGGTATTAGCTTGACAGGAGGGAGTTATTGTTAATATTACGATTACATTTCAAGCCAAAACTACGAGAATATCACGATTTCGGTTCCCTAAAGAGAGTCATCTACCTCTGGATATAATTGGACTTGACCTTCTGGGCTGCAGATTCATAAATATGTATAAAACTCATGATGTCACGTAATCAGTAAAATGAGTAAAGTTGGGGTTTTGAATCCCACAACTGATTTTGAGCTATAGTCTCTTTTTTAGCTACCTTCTGAATTTAAAATATGTGGTTTAATTTTTTATTGTTCGTGGTTTCTTTCATGTTATGACAATAATATTTACAAGCATAATTAATAACTTATATCACGTCTTAGAAAACACTTGAAAATATATTAATATCCAGCTATTGTTTGTCTTATGATTCCAAGCTTAAAACTACAATAACCAAACGAGTCCGCTTCCCTCAATAGAATTAACCCATTCTGTATAAAATTCGACTTAAACACTTATTCAATGATAATATAAGAACCACTTCTTTCAAACTCCTGGCCAGAGATGAGTTCACGTCAAGAGAGGTCATGAAAGTACCTTTCCAATTAGTATTACGAAGAAGGATTTAAATTTCAGCTGTGTTAGTTATATCTCGGATCGCGGTTGAGGACTTGATGGGGATGGAGGTTGGAGTGCACGAAGCTCAGCTACGGGAGTACTATTGTTCCGGAGTACACAATTAAAACTTGGTAAGTTCGCGTGTTGGTTCACACTTAGTAATAATGAATAGGTCTCATTAAAGGTGAACACCGTCCCCAACACCTGGATGGCCTTATCTAATCAGATATAGGTCCGCGGCCTCCCCGGACCTCTAACGGAATCCTTCGATAGTTGTCGGAGTCCTGATGTACCGCAACTGCAGATCCACCCAAGATTATTCCTCAAAGTCCCTATTTATTGGTGTTGTAACATTATCCCGTAGAGGAGGAAGTCGTGGTTGTAAACTACAGACAATACAAGCATCCAAGGACACGCTGTAGGAGCTTCTTGTATTTTAATCGCTAATTAAATTTGGTAAAATTTCCTGTAGTTGTACACTAAACTAGACATCAATGGTATGTAGTCAATTGTTTTGAAAGTACAATCGTTCCTAATTTATTACATATAATAAGATGTCTTCGATTATGGTCGAATCTCAAAAAGGTAAACATAGACCAGACAAGGTAGATAACTCAGTAATTAAAAGCCTCTTATAAACAGTTGAATGGAAGAAGCAGCTTACCATGTAAGTTTAAATTGCAAGGCAACAATATAATCGCTGTAATAGATTAATTAGGGAGGTATTATACGATAGCATTATAATATACCTAGTATACGAGTATAGTTAGAGGCTATTTCCTGGCATTTTGTACATATTTTATGGCATTTACCATCAATACTAGTAGAATAGCACCTGGGGTTCGTTTTTTTTTTTACTATAAAGGTACCTTCAATCATAACATGCTAATTGAGTTACTTACAATTACTTTGAGAAATATTTTTTTCTAATATACGATAGAGCGAAATACTCTTATCATGGTTAATGACATAGACATGTTGTTCATGAAAAATATAAAACCTAGAATAAAAATTATATAAATTTAAATATCGTTAATACAAAATGAACCCTCACGGGTTTTATTAGTACAGGTTTTTATTTAAATGTTTGCTGATATTTATTTTATTTACGACAGTAAACTTTATCATTAAAATTTTCTCAACTCTCTCTCGATACCTAAATTGATGATTTTTCTTTTTTCTTTTTAAAAACCTCAGAATTAAACGAGCTTGACCCACTCCCCCTTCTGTCACGATCCCATAACGCTGCATGGATATACCCTAGCCTGGTTTAGCCAGAACAATGACCCCTCCACCTTCTTGGCCGATGACAATCTAGACCTGGGATCCCAGTAAAGCACACGCGGCTTCCCGATTGACCAGCGCGCCATAAAGCCCGGTCCATTAGTTGTCCCTTGAGATAGGAGGCGAGGATACGTGTAAAGGAGCAAACAGAAGAAGAGGCTAGTAATAGCGGTTGTGTGTAGGAGGCGGTATCTCCTCATCCTAGAGTGTTCCCTTGTTGCCGGTACACGAGGCAGGGACACCAGATACCCCCTCGGAATGCTACTCCACATCCCGCGCACATATTTATAGCCTCGATAGCCACTTCCAACTCCGATAGCCTACCTCAGGGGCTCCTCTCTTCGGATCTAGGCCATATCTAGTTCACCAGATTAATTAAATCCTTTAATAGTAAGGCTCGGAGCCATTTTGAATAATTACCGCACCTACTGAAACCGCAATTACTTTCGAAATAGTTTAATAATCAACCAGTTCGTTAGTTGATCACTGGTATGGTATTTTCGTTAACCTATGAAGACTATAGTGGAAAACGAGTTAACTGAATTTTTCCTAAATGTTTAAGGAAGGAAATTTGCCACGGAGTAGGTAAGCTTTAATTAACGCTATGGTAGTTCTCTCAAATCTGGCCAGGAAGAGGATGTTCGAGCGGCTTTAAGCTCAACTCCTGAAAGTCACCTTACCTCATTTTTTCCCTTGCATTTTTCGGATGGTCTAGTTTTTCTCAATTATGAACAAATTTTTTAAACCGTTTGAACACGTTTTTCTCCCGTTTCGACCACAAGATCGTATTCGCCTTTGAATGATACATCAGACATTTCTGGTCCATTAGAAGAAGAAAAAAGATAAGGCAGTAGACTTCTCTGTTTTCTTCTTCTAGGCTTCCTTTTTTTTAAATTTTATTTAATCGATATATTGCCTAAATAGTATATTGGAAACATTTTGAAACTAAAATTGTTGGATTTGCATTATGAATTCCGAAGTAAGGTTTTTATCGATAAAATTGGCCGCATCTTATCTCTCTAATTGACAACATGATAAGTTTAGGTTGTTCTTTTCCATTCAATGTTGGTAACACAAGACTGTTTTTTAAAATGCAACGTAACAAAAAAATACATAGTTATGGCTCTATAGATCCGATCAACGATATTATTTATATTAGATTGACATTGATTGACACATTACACAATGTTTTTTCTTCCTGACTAATGCAGAAGATAGGGTAGGAAATGGCAGCTTTAGAATTTCCCCTCAGTTTGTTATCTTTTCATCTCAAACAAAAATAGTCCTGCTCATCCGAATTTGAGACGGTTCAACTCTCCGATCCGTACAAGAAAGGGCAGATCAGGGTAATTGTATTTCAAACACATGGTCCAGGGAAATTAGGTGAGAATTGGAAACCGAAGAACAACTTGGAACTCTACACATTGTCAAGGGATCTGTGTATGGGAGTTGTCCGCTAAGAGAGAATTAGATGGGGTGAGCATGTCGCCAGAATTACCGATGAACGTATTCCACGAAATATAATGGCCGATTAACAAACGATGGAGAGACGGATTCTAGTTTTCTACGGAATTGGATCGCGGCTGCACAAGATAGAAAGGGGACTGCTTAAGGAGGTCCTGATTCCATAGCTGGGATGTTGCGTCACTCCCGAAGATGATATTTTCCAATTTTTATTTTAAATGTTAATATTATCATTATTTATTTTTAATTTATTCAAATCATCTGATAGTTTCCTGATTTACTGTTGACTATATCTATTCGCCAGAAAATCGTAAAGTTGTTGGGCTTAGTAATGAACGAAGTCGTAATTGTTCGAGGGATAGACCGAAGACTAAATGGGATGATTGCGGTAAATGGTAATCTGTGAATGGAAATTTGTTAACAACTAATGATGGTAACAGCATCGACTCCTCCTGTTAACTGAACCTTTTATTATTGTTATTATTACGTTCCAATATAAAATAAAGTACTCAACCACAGTGGTTTTCTTGAGAAAGATCGTTAAAGAAAGTTGAACGTAAGAACCGAAGCCTAACTTATCGATTTCACGCTCCTGCTGCGAACCTTCTCATTCGTCCTGTCCTGCTGCAGACAGCCCAGCATGGCCCTTTGATGACCCTACAGGAGCTGCAGCAATTAGCAAGATCCTGGCCGGGTTTTTAGCTACCAATCTCCCGCCTCCTCGCTTTTTCTTCCTCGCTTCGTCGCTAAATTGTTTCTTATTGCTCCGCCGTTTCATTTGAGACCGCAATACCTTGTCGTCTTTGCATCACTCAGAACATTTTTCTATTTCTTGGCAGCCTAGCAATACGACATTAATAACATGTAATTGTAAAGTTTGTAATTGTAAATATATACATAGCACCCGTGGAAACCACAATTTTCACAATCAAATATTGCATTACCTACATATCTAAATGATATGATATTAATAGTAAAACTTTATTATGAATAGTTATTATTCGAAAATATATAAAATTAATCATAAATAGGTCACTTCGTAAACAGAAAGTTAAAATATCTGCTAACAATGCGCAAATCAAAGGAAACATTCAATAACAATCACAAAACAATGATACATTTTTCTCTTATGCTTAAGTATTGGCTAGCTTACAATCTGAGTAATTTCTATACATCTCTTTAAATATTTGATTATTGATATTTACAACTGTATTTTGAAAGGAAAAAAAACAAAAAAAAAACTGTATTATAACAATATAAAAAGTAGGTGTGATGAATGATATGTAATGGAATGGATATAGGCAAGAAGAGAAACTGCCTAGTAATCAAATAACAAATTCAACTTAAAAGGTCACAATGTCATCTTCTTTTCAGATGCCTTGGAGGATTATCGGGAATTCAAGAGGTTGCTAGGTTTGAGACTAGTGGGATTGAGTCGAAGTAAAGTTTGTCATGAACGGACCGATATCGGGTTTGGACTAAATAACAAATGGGGTATTGAATAAATATTGAGGCCATTATGTTGTACTGTTCGTTGCCAAGTAAGGAGCATTAAGGATTTTACGAAGAATTTTTGATTCTAAGGATTGGATACTAGAGGAATTCAATGGCAAAGCCCCAATGCTGCACTTCGTAAGCCATTAAAGTTTTATAATAGTCATGTATACAAGTCTTTTGTTATTAATTCAGCGCTTAGAGCGTTTGTATATTAAGTGTTGAAGTAGCCTTAAGCGGCGTGCAGTTTCTTGGCGTTTCAGACTAGTTTGAAGATCCCAAGTTAAACGCGGTGATGTAGTTTTAAGTATAGGATTAGTTCTACAGTAGTCAGAGGTTTATTATTAAAGGATAATGGATGACAGGAAGTTATTGGTTAATAAAGGGTTTATCTATACCTAATAATTTATATAAATTTTAAACATAAATAATAGTTCTATAAACATTATTTTATCTGTTCTGTCTATAATATGCTATGGTAAGATTACATTTCATAATTCATTATCTTCATTCACACCGGACAACTTTGTAAAAACGATTTTGGACATCATTCCGGGTGGTCATTTTTTCTCCTCTTCGGTACTTAGGGCATAAAAAGGACAGATAAAGATCAGAAGATAGGGACTAAGATATAATAAAGTCTCCAAGAAAGGATCTCCTGATAATGGAAAGAAGGAGTTGTTGCCAATTAGAAATGTGATAGATGAGAGAATGCATGCTATCTTCCCAAATCTTCCTGGATCCTTTATTTGGAATACTAATTTTTGCTAATCAACCGGACAATTTTATTTGATATTAATCAAGTCTTAACGTAGCTCCTGATGATTCATTGGGACAAAATTATTGTTGTAGCTAGTGGGATAATTAAACTGCAAGCTATAAAATCTGGAATAAAAGCTATGAATTATTCAGAATCACTATAATTATTCATAAAGGTAACAATTCCAATGTTATAACTGCACTTTAATATATTCGTAATGAAAATACTAAACAAAATAAAACATTGACAGCTTTACGTATTTCCGTAACTACCGTTACTATATATTTTTAGTTTTTATTTATTTAAAAGTATTAGTTTATAATATTAATAAGAGTTAAATCATTAATACAATTAACGAGTAACCTAGCAGTGATTGCGAAAGTTTTAAGTCATAATAAAAATATTACTCGTTTTCTTCAAAAGTGAGTTAATGTATTTGTGCCGTTTGCAAAGAGTTATTAATTAAGCATCCGAATTCGTAATGAATCATTTCAAACATCAAAACATTGTTTACTGAAATTGAATAGAAGTAGATTTTATCGTGCTTAGATAAAAAAGCAAATCGATTTGAGCTTCAACGAACGCAATACTCGCTCATGTAATAACAACAAATCTATTAATAGTTTATTCCAATACTGACAACTAATATCCGCAAATTAACAAAATCCGCAGGTTTTAATTGGATGATGAAAGACTAAATCATGCTCACATGGATTCCACAAGATTCAAATTTTTATCAATTTATGTATATTGTTAAAATGTATTTATTACATTAGGTACATAATATACACTTTAAATTACTCCCGTTCAGGGAGCGGAGTGGTTAAGTTGTAAACAGTTGAGTTTCAGTGCCAAAGGTATAGGGTTCAAATCCAGCTGTGGCAGACAAATTATTTAATCTATAAACATCGACCTGCAGGCCTACAGTCCTCCTATAGAGCACCCATCCGTTATCAAGTAGGTTTCCGTAATTGGGGACAAATCAGGACAGTCTCGGATAAAACGTTGTCCTTGAAATTGTACAGTCTCTACCATGTACTGAGACTAAGACCCATCATGGGCTGTAGTGAAACAGGTTTTCTTTTTTTACAAAATAAACACATGTGTGAGATGTGCCAACATATAAACTCTGCTTTTTATAAGCGTTCAGTTATTTTTGTGAAAACCAATCGTCTTTAGTTGAAGGTGTAATGATTAGAATCGTCGTTAACTGGTATTTTCCACAATATTTGACAACCTTAGTTCGTAGGCAGTTTTTTCAAAATTGTATATCTTGTGCTACCTCTTGTTATTAATTTATGATAATGATAACAAACGGTCCGAAGATCCTGTAAAAATAAAATCACAATCCGGTATGCATCTTATCTCAGGATACACTCCGGGAACGACTGTAAGGAATGCAGCCCCCTGTGGACCGTCAGATAAAGCCTTCCCTTTAGCTTAGATAGGGATCGAAAGCTTACTATTTTACAAGTTTTAGCGAGCAGTGGTAAATAAGTAATACCCGCGAACCCCCGCTAGAGAACAATCCACGACTAAGAGGCCAACACCTGCGCCCGGCAATCCCATTGTTATTCCGATGTATTGGGGCGTGTTGTGGCTATCGGTGGCCGAGGGCACGTTCGATATAATCGAACCTGGTCGTGGACTCGATGTATCGCCCACGCCTCGAATCTGTTCCACACAGGTAGCGCTCTCCTCCCGGCCTACTCATTCGATAGCTTTGTCTAAATCGATCGTTAGTGTCTTCCCGCCGCAGTTTATTCCATGCCCCTTCGATTTTCCACGATCTCGGCCTCTGTGAAATGTATTCCTAAGTGAGTTGTTAATAAACCTGAAGGGTTGGAATGTCTGTCAGTAAAATATTTGCTCAATGAAATGAATCTAAATAGTTAAAAGCAGATACTTTCCTGTCTCGAAGTCAATAGTTATGCTGGAAGGTGAAAAACTCGCTAAAGCTTGTAAAATAGTAAGCGTTCGATTCCTATCTAAGCTAAAGGGGAGGCTTTATCTGACTGTCCGCAGGGGGCTGCATTCCTTATAGTCCTTCTGGGAGTGAACCAGAGATAAGATGCATTCCCAATTGTAATTTTCTTTTTATGAGATCTTCGAAACATTTGTTATTATTACCCTATATTAATGACAATACACGACAGGATGAGTTTACAAGGTCAAAAGTGCCTACGAACTGTATCAAATATCACAGAAAATAACAGTCAACGACAATTCATACTGTTTTAACTTCAATTAAAGCTGATTGGTTTTCACTGATATAACTGATAGTTTATTAAAAGGAGAAGTTTTATGTACTGTATATTTTAACAATACATATAAAAAGCAGTACCGTTACAACCCATGATGGATCTTGAGCTTAGAACATGATATATTATTATAATGTAAAGGAGATAGTTGGGGGGTGCAGTCAATAAGACCACAGGATAAGTAATGAACTTATATCATGTGCCGAACATTTGGCACATAATATAAGTTCATTACTTATCCTGTGTTCTTATTGACTGCACCCCCCAACTATCTCCTTTACATTAGATCATCCAGTCAACTATTTCCATCCCATACATATATTATTATAACTTATTTTTTTATTAATTGTTATAATTTTTAATATTTTCATTTTGAATAGAAAAGATATGTCCAGGGCCGGGATTCTAACCCGCTCCTCTCATGCTTCCGTCATGGTGCTCTACCAACTGAGCTATCCTAATCCTAACCCTAATTAAAGTAATGTTCAATGAACATTCTTCTCCTTGTATGCATCGCAAATTGCGAGAACACGGGGATATGGGATCAGTGAAGAGAAGGGATTTGTCTGACAGAGGTGCAAACCAGGATAGCTCAGTTGGTAGAGCACCATGACGGAAACATGGGAGACCCGGGTTCGAATCCCGGCCCTGGGCATATCTTTTCTCTTCAAAATAAAAATATTTAAAATTATAACACTTAATAAAAAAATAAAATAAAATAAATGATAATATATCATTTATACCTCGAAATGTTAGTTTAAACATTTATTTCTTGATGAGATGATTACCGAAATCTACTCATTACCCATAATTACATTCTCTTTTTCGAACTAAAACCCACGATAACTTGTATTTTAGGAAAATACTAAAAATGAAACGAATAAACAGTTAAAACTAGTTGTAACTCATCTCGAAGCGACAATATGTGGAACAAATACCCTAAAATCAAATATATTTTATGTTTACCGTGCATGTATTAAATTGGTTAATTTTTTTTACGTTTTCACCGCATACTATTTGACGTTAACGTATTTTTATTACCAGTAGACCTTATATATACATGAGAAAGAAAATTGTCTGAGTGGAGGTTAAGAAAATTCTCTATGTAGGGAGAAATGTTTATTGGTAAGCCGACGTTTCAGTCAAGTGTCAAACTCCGATCTTATCTTAGCCCTGAAGAAGAACTGCAATATGGGTCGAAACCCAATCGGCTTACCAATGAACAGCTCTCCCTATAGAGACTTTTCTTGACCTCCACCATTCCGGACCATTTTCTTCCTTTTTTTTTTATTATCTAGTATTTAAGATATTGTATCTAATTCGGTTACTAGCTTCAAAAGGGTATATAAAAGCTATAAATCCATAAATTTTGAATAAGACGAAAGATCTGAGCATCAAATGCATAATAAGTAACCAATATCGTGTCCATTACAACATCTTATCATCTCATAACTCCAACCCGATAAAATACAGAAAGCTTTATACTCGTGTCCCAGGTAAGTGGCGTTCGGCTCCGAAACCGGTTTTGTCGAGTATAATTTATAAAAAAAGAAACTCATGTGAAAATAGAAGAAGTTGAGGCGGGCGCTGTATCAGTAATGTTTATTCGGGCAGGCGCAGGCTTTTGATACGAAAGGTTTATTTGGCCGGCCCTAGGAAGACACAGCTCTCTGACAAATGAGGTCGTTAATCAGAGCTCTGTGGAAATTGAAAAGTATTAATCCAAACTGGAAGGACGTGATTAAACTGCTGGAATAGGTTACGGTTATTTGTAACTGGGCTGTTCCATAGTGCTCCGTGGGAACTCTATTTCGGCGGCTTTGGTTCGCAGCCTCATTTTCGAATCTTCAAGGAACTCTTTCGATTATTTGTTAAGCCGAGAGAGATGTCCTTCATTTATGTTACACAAGAGCTGTTCCTGTGAGCATTTCCGTCACATAGTGATTTCCATTACTATTTAATTTCAATCTGAACTTAAAATTATTCAGGGCATAGGGTCAAAGAATAAGTATGATATAAAAATAAGAAAGATAGCCTCATGCTGTACCTGCAGACGTTGTTCTGCCCTATTTTTCTAAAACAAAGCAAAATTTATTTTTCATGTTAATAGCTGCCCCGACAGACTTCGTTCTGTCAAAATTTATTGTCCTGTCGCAGACTAGTAGTAAAAATAAAACGTATTTCAGAGTGATCTAAACTTTATTTATTGATTTAATGTCTCGATCATAAACAACGATTACTTACAAAAGTAAGTTTTCTATTTCGTACATTGCAAGACTTAAGTTATAATATGATAATATTTTCATTGTAATCCCTTATCATTATTGCAAAGGAGTTACCATTATTAGGTTCCTGCCTAATAAACAAATGTACAACAAATAATAATGACGTAATAACATCCAACTAAATTCAAAAGTAATCTTCTTTTGACGAATGAAATAAACCAAAAACGACCCAACTAAAGAAAAAATATTTAATAACCTAACCCGAAAACTGGTTTTTATTTCACGAAGAACATTAATTAAGTATAACAAATAATCGAATCGTAATCAATCTGCTGTAAATATTAATAAATTTGCAGCTGAAAAAATTGCAATGTTCGCATTTCTCACATTAATCTGCCCTTAAATGTCAGCTCGTTCGAGTGGCATACTTAGGCAAATTTCCCGACCAACGCACATAAACGTTACATCTTTCCTTACAAACTTTCATCCCCCTTCATTTTTATTTTGCCCCCAAAAGGGTGAAATGTCTATAAACTTTGAATGTCATGTTATTTATATCTAATCAAAAGCCTAAAGAATAAGTTTCAAGCTTCTAGCTCCAAAAATGACAAAAATTACATTCAAACCTTCATACTCTCACAAACATTTTTTGCATTAAAAAGGACCGTATGTCCTTTTCACAGAGTTACATAATATTAGTATAGTTAACATGATACGATTTCTCGTATATACTTTTTGCTATGGGCCGATTTTCATTCGATTTATATATAGAGATAGATAGGTAAGATTCCAGTTATTTAGTATATGATAGGGACTGGACTTGGAATTAGACCTACTGAGCAGCACTTTGGCTCAAATTGTAAAAAATTTAATCTAATTTAAAAGTGGTTACCTATTTTTTTTTTCAATAACGCATAGATTAGGAGATATAGGCCAACAACTGAAAAACTCCGAAAGTTTACAGGTTTTTCGGCCACTGAAGGTTTCCCTCGTAATTTTTATGGTTTTTGCTCTCCATAAAAACCATCTATGCGCCTTAGCAAAAATATGAGAAACAAAAATGGTCGAATTGGTCGAGCCGTTCTCGAATTTTGTGGTTAGCAAGACATTTGGCGATTCATTTTTATTACATAGAATATGATCCGTGTGAGGGAACTGCTGATGGGGTCACCCCTCCAGGGTAAAAATGTAGAGGTGTAGTCCAGTATGTAAGGTGGATTACTGTTAGAGATAGGCTGAGGCAAATAAATAATTAATATTTAAATTAATCGAACGGCATCTGATAGTCCTCCAGGAAGGGGGTCATATGCATCTAATATAAAGTGAATAACCCTCAAATAAAGGAAGAACCAGGTGGTTGAACGTAATCACTGGCTTATTGGCTTAGAAAGGAGTAGCGTTTCCAACCGTTTACTGAACCAAACCCCCTCATAAGTGTTGTTGTATAGGTTTTCATTAACATCTTACATATTTTGTATTATAATGCTGTTATCAAATAAAACTAAAAACATTACATCATAGGATGTAATCGTTAACAAAAGAACGGTATCTCTCGAATGTCATCGTTCTCTCATATTTAATAGATTGCTCTAATACAAGAACAACGATGTAACTCAATTTGCATTTTTGAGCCTTCAGCAGCAGTTTTATTGGTTACAGCTGTTTAATTTAGAAACGACATATTCAATAATCGATTTTCAACGTGTCTTTCTAAAATAAAGATATATCTTGAGTTATACCATGTTTGAACTTGAAGTTGTAAGGGAATGCTGACATAACTTGAAATCAAAAAAGTTGTCAGCTTTTAAAAACTCTCTAATAGTGAAAAGTATTTCCTTACCATCATTACAATAGGCTTTACTTTACCAACAACAATTTTTTTTTAGCTCACAACCTTCAAATAAATCTATTGAAAAATTAGATTTTTTGAGTCATGACATTGTCCATTTTAAGGAGCGATATGTAAATATAAATGAATGAGGGAGTGCTGAATACGCCTGACTGGACCCAGGGAATTAGAGGTACCTGTACCACTGTCGGCGGACTGGCTTAAAGGCCGGAGAACAGTAGAGACGGGAATGTGGCCTCTTCTAATAAACCACCGAGTCCATCCATTGCTCACGGGGGATGGGCATTCCAAGACTTCTCATCTGTCTCAGATCGGTATCTTTTAATTTAGTTTACAGCTCTTGGGTGATGAGTGTACGCAAGAAGAACTGGAGGAATAGACAAAAAGTTGTCCAGGGTTAGGGACCTGGAAGTGGAGTTATGAGGATATCGATTATAGAAGAATGACTGTCCTGCAAGAAAGATCTAAATGAGCCTCTCAGGCCGAGCTATTGTAGAGTTGTGGGCATATTTGTTTCAGAGTAAATGGATTTTTTTCAGAGTTTTATTGCTTAATAATTATTATCTTGAAACGCAAGAAATATTATTATACCTGTGGTGGTGAGATACAACTAATTTATGAGGGGATTGCTTAATCGTCTCGATTAATCTTAATCCTGAAATTGTAAGAACTGGGTTTTTTGTTTTATGAAATATGTAAGTTAGTACTGTAATCTAACAGAAATAAGCTACTGAAATCCTTTAGGATGGTGTAAAATTAGTAATAATGAACTTAATAACAATCTATTTGTTGTACTTGTCAACTTCTGCAGGATGAGATAAGAAATAACATTTACCCTGAAGCGGTGATATATGATACAATATTCATAGAGCACCCCAAGTAGGAAAGAAAATAATGATAAGATCATTTTTGGGAAGGTTTCGTCATGGAATGAAACCCTAGTACAACTACTGTAGATTAGTGGAATGGCACTTTAGAATATCTGAGAATAACAAAATCTAATCTTTTAATACATTACATCAATTGCCTTAATCCATTATATTTTTTGGATAAAATTAGACAAATAATTCTCATTTTCGGGAGGATAGAATGGCAATAAGGACCCGTGCGAATCAGGATGAAAGGAGGACTTGTTGGCTCGGAATCCGTGAAAAATTTGGAGATTGGCAATTTCATTCCTATTTCATTGCAATTATTGTTCCTTCAAGATAGATAGTTCTTAACGGAGTTTAAATCAATATAAATCTCTTTGAGGAAAGAAAGCAAATGAATTAAGAAGATTTTTTCCAGACCTTATAGAAATAACTGCTGTCCAAAGACCATAGGAAATTAGAATTGATGTACCTTAAGTCATCGTATCGATTAGCGAAGCAAGAGGCTGAAAGATAAGCATGATACATCGATTAATCATACTCGATGCGAGTTTATCGATTTAGATACGTCATCTTCAAGCAGTCAATGCTCCTTCATTAAACCGTAACCGAACAATTAACTGTAGCAAATACATCTTTGAAAAGTGCAAACAGTGCAGTCATGAATGAATAATAAATATCTTATATTTATTGTTGTTAAAGAATCATTAAAATAATTATAACTATTTTACAGTTATTAAATTATTTTAAAATTATTAAGGCTATTATATCGATTATAGTATCATATCGGTATTGTTTAGTAGTTTTATATATAGCGAATCAAATATATTTATCTAAAAAAATCCAATACATCGTAAAGACTGTACGATTCCAAAAACAGGTGGAAAATATCTGAATCAAACAGACACTATTATTTTTTAAAAATCCGTATAACTGTTCAGCGTATAGCGGGAAGATACAAAAAGGAAAACCAGAAAAGCATTTTAAAGAGCCAGGAAAATTGTGAGTGATGGGGATGAGACTTGGATCCTCAGAAAAAATAAAGCAAAATCCATCTGTTAATATAAAGGTATATATATATATATATATATATATATATATATATATATATATATATATATCCAATATATGTATGCGTGTGTGTAATGTAATGTGTGTACAAAACTATATAAACTATGTTTGAACTATTAATATGTACAACGGTTACATAAATATTATAAATATTATAAATTTTATATTATATTATATTTTATAGTATAAATAGAAATATGTATAACTTCTTATTTTAGTATGAATAACTTTATATAAGTATTTATCTTTCTATTACCTGTTTAATACGTTAATATGTCTCTACTATATGAGCCGTTTATTTTGAAAGTGACCTAACTCCGTTTTTAAAATTTTTGCCTTACTCCATTCTTGATAAGAAAACATACATTATTCACTTAATCATTGTTAACAGTTTAATTGGAACCATAAATTTAACAGCCTTAGATACACTTAAGCAGTATGACTCATTAGTATCCTATACGAATATTTTTAAATTCATCGAAACGCAAACCCTTAAATATTTGAAGATAAATAGAGGTAGGCCACTTTCAAAATAAACGGCTCATATGTAATATGTTTATATTATTATTATCTATTTTTTCTATTATATGTTTAATATGTTTCTACAATATGTAATATGTTTCTAATATTACTATCTATTGTTTCTATCACATGTTTAATATGTTAATATGTTTCTCCTATATTTAATATGTTTCTATTATACATTTAATATAGTATAGTATGTTAATATTTTTATATGTAACAACATTTTTACTAAGTAATAATGAAACAATAATGTATAAGTAATAATGTAACAATAATACTAAGTAATAGTGTAACAATAATCAATATTTGTAATTATGTAGATAATGTAAATATGTATATTCTCTAGTGGTGAGGGCAATAATAACCATTTGTAGTTGTTTGCCCATAAAAATAAAACAAACAACCTGTTGATATAGCCAAAATAGAAACGGAACTATTGAAACGCTGAGGTAAGCCAGTAAGTTGTAAGTTCAGACAGTATTTTATTCATTATTAACTACAATATATAACAGTATTAATAATGAAGGAAAATTAATAGGAGTGACTATAGGGGAAGTTTAATTTGTTTCTTATAACTGTATTTGTATTTATTTATTTTCTTTTCTTTTTTTCTTTGTATTTGTATTTGTTTCTTATAGGCTTCAGTTGTTTATTTTTCTGCTTGGTGCATCAATTTCTCTGCGAGCCATTGTTTAAATATATATATATATATATATATATATATATATATATATATATATATATATATATATATATATACACACACACATGTTTTTTATTTAATTTAATTTTTACACACATATATGTAATATACATATCCATTACATATCTTATTATTATTAATAATACATATATGATTATTATTAGCGCAAGGAGAGAAGAGAGAAGGACGATTCTTCGAGGTGGGTGTAATGCTACTGAAAATAAAAGGAGCAAGTCTGAGACTGTTAAACGAAAGTTGTAAAATTCAGGCGCCATTATTGTACTTTATTTTATTTTTTTATTACTTTTTGTTATAATATTCCAGCATTTATTCCAACCGCCGGGTGCAGGATAGTAATTACAGGGGCGCATTATACACCTTTAGATGTGTAAGTTCATTCAATTCCTCGCCGAGAGTGGAACTGCACTTCTTATACTTCCAGGCAATTTAATTGCTGTCATCAACTCCTGTTGGTTCTTCCAAACTCGGCTTATCCTCGTGGTCTCCTTCTGGTAAAATAACGATATTGGAAGTTATTCTTCCACGTGTTTTAGTTGATTAAGTTATTCTATTTTATTTTTTTTATCAATATTGCCTTATATTTGGGGTACGATACTGCTCATCTATGTCGTAAATATTTTAGTAGGTAATGTTACATGCCGGTTTTTAAAAAATATTAATTATACCTGAAAGCTATAAATGAATAATAAAACTGAGGGGCCACCTGTGGTATAGTGTTTAGCATAACTATCTACTACACCCAAGGTCGAGGATTCGCAGCTCGAAAGGTACATGACAAGATATGTGACATCTTCCGATTAGACATAGTTGCATAAAGTGGGGTAGAATGAATGAACAAACAAAAAATATAACTGAAATATTGAAGAATTCTCGGTGGCAATATCGATTTTATCCTTTTTGTTTTATTTAATAATAATAGTTCTAGCATTTTTTTTTTTACATAATCATTTATTGTTTGGATTCTGCCGAATAAAGATTGTTATATTTTTTCTAAATCGACTTTGCAACTCAAAACGTATTTTTTTATGTCTTTAAGCGTTCTTAGAAAAAATTATTTACAATATCATAACAGTTTTGTAATAAATAACCATTGCAATCCATGGGTTGAATACTTGTTATTTTTTTGCTCACCTTTTTTTTAAATATTTGTACACACATTCATCATAGCAACACTCTGTATCTTAGCTTTATTGTTTTTAAGTTGTTCTAACTTTTAAAATCTTAAAAGAATGATAAAATGTATTAGAAGTTACTTAAAACTAGAGTTGCGCCAATATCCACGGATATAGCACGTGGTAGCAACCAAACTGTTTCTAAGACAACGATTCTGCAAGGATGTTATTTGGCCGAGATCAGGCTCAATCTCTAGGTTTTTACTTTTAAAAAAGGCAAGGTGCCCCGTGAGGCTCTGCAGATTCCACAAGTTCCATCCACAGTTTATATATGAATTACTTAGATAACAACCACAGCTCGGCTCGAACCTGGGACGTAATCAGTAACCTATATTATTTTGATTAGTACCAAGTACTTTCTGCCGTATGTAACGATTTTTTTTTAAAACGACCTCATTCTATGCCATCTGCTATTCAATTCCTTTATACCACCAGGCAGGATCTAGATGAATAGGAAGATACCTTAAATAACGGCTTTTGTCACTTTCACATAAACATGGCGAAGAATATCCCTGAGTGCCATGGTGTGTTCTCTGCATTGGAAGAGACGGTCTTAACTTTAGGGATCGCTTTTGTCCTGGCAGGTTGCCACCGTATCTTTCGCCCAATGAGTGCTCTTATTTTCCTTTATTTGCCATCCTCGTGGGTTCGCTATTGTATCAAGAGTTTTTTTTAGTACACGCACATTATGGTGTACCCGTTTATCCCTAGATAGGATGTATATTATGGATCCACCTTGCATAAACGTTTCCCATAACTAAGGCTAACGATCTCGGCAACTACACTGATTGAGTGGGGTGAACTTCCTTACAGTTGAATATTATTCTGAAGCATTCATCAAGTTATTCCATTCATGTGAATTGAAACTTCTGTGTTATTTATTATATGAATTAATAATTTATACCATCCTAGAAAAAAAAATACAAATTCCATGCTATTTTTATTCCTAAGCTATTATATAACTGTGAAACATGGAAATGGGGGAAAGAGGACAAAGAAAAATTACTCGTAGCGGATATTGCACTGATGAGCAGTCACAATATCTAGGCGTTGCAGAATACCCAATACTAAAGTTCAAGATATAAAGGTTGGATACAGAAAGAATGAAGAAGTTGCTGCCTTTTCCATGACAGAAAAACCTTAAAGAATTACTGTTGTAATATTATTATTACTGTAGTAATAGTAAAGTGTAAATATTATTATTACTATCAAAAATAACATAAAAAAGTTAAAGAATTAATTTATTTGTTTTAACTATAAATATAATTATATATTAAACATTAGATCCATTAAAGAAGGCATATGAAACAGAAGACAACAGAAGGCTATTTTTATATTTAATTTTGTTTTCATATAATATTCATTTTTTATCAAAACCCCGTCATAAATATTTTTATATTACTTTTAATTAAATTCATAAATTTAAACTATGAAAATTCAATAATAACAAAAATCAAGTAATTATAAATACAAATTAAATATAACAATAATACCTAAATTTAGCAACCAGCTTTGCTTTGTATTTTTTTAATTTGATCAGACCGCAGTAATTCTCCAAAACAACATGTCTCTTTAGGAAATTCTTTTTGAGTAGAATGATTTACAGGAACATATGCACACCAAAAATCAAACATAGATGATAAACAACATCTTTTGTGTTATTTATTTTGACACAAAAGATTTTACTCAACAAAATAGTAGTCTTCCTGTTGGGTTTGATTTCCTCATCCTTTTTCTTCTCAAATATCAACCATTCTCCGGCTGTTTTTTTTCAATTATTATGATGCTAGACGTAGGATATTCATTTTTAATACCTTGACAAATAATTGGGTTTACAGAAGATTCAAATGTTGAATATATTAATGTACAAAACATGCCGAAGATGAATATTTCAAGCAAGTTCACTAAAAATTGTTTAAATATATATATATATATATATATATATATATATATATATATATATATATATATATATATGTACTGGTGGGTTGTACGTACTTCTTAAAAGCAAATGCTAATTTCTCCAACGTGGATCTATAAAATAAATTCACACAGTAATTCTTAGATACCAGCAGTTATTAGACAAACGGGAATATACAACAGATGACTTTCTGATAAATTGGATACTACCAATGTGCACATACACAATGACGGTACTTAAAAGTGTTTAGTTACTTAAGCATTCTTTAATATTCTTAATAATAATAATAATAATAGTTAGGCTTAGTGAACCCAATAGTTCAATACCGATAACACTACTCTCTGCTTAGCCACTATCCTAGCCCAAAGTCGTTAGATCGCTCATAAGACAATACTCCCACCTACGACTCGGTCTACCTACTGGAGGTCTATCAGTCGGCTCATTAACTTTGTAAAAAATTCGTCAATACAATTATATTGACCAGGTACAAGCTGAAAGATACTAATGTCCCTGATATCCTTCATAGAAAAAAATATAATAAACAAAATTATTATTTATTGCTATCAATATTATAGAAATAATGAGCCATAGTACAATAACTTGAATCATTTGATGTGTTTTATTCATTATCCCTAAAGGTAATAACATTATGAAATCAAATATATATTTTGAAATATATGAGTATACCTAGCAAAGAGATTGTATTGACAACATAAAACTATCACTCCATTTCATGAGGAATGTTATACTATAGGGCAAACGAAACCACAATTTACATTATTGACGATATGGACAGGTGATGATATCCTCCCGACGACGTATCGCCCGGTGCCTGAGAGGCCTACTAAACAGAAAGAGGTACCGCGGGCGTGGGAAAGGCGGCTGGCTGAGAGCAATTAGTGACAGATGAGGCGGTAATAACAGAGCTCGTGTGCCTGCGATAATGCTCTTGTCTCTTTATAGCCCGCCATTACACCCCGCTCTTCGGCTACTGTCCTTCCATCCTCCTCCCCTTCCTCTTCTTCTTGCTGGTTGGCTACTATCTGTCTGGGTTATGAGGTAACCAATAACAATGTTCTGCAAAAAAAAAATTGTTTGCCCTTGAAAAATTATCACTGCATTCTATGTTTTCAATGATGCTGAATCCAAATCTAGCATCAGAAAAATTCTAACACGTACAGTTTTTCAGATAAATCAATGTATTAAAAAAAATAATAAGGTTTTCATAAAAAGAAGGCGTTTAACTTACTAACATGATTTATTCATTTATGTATACAAAGTATAAAATACAAAATAAGGTCTTCTGATAATACAATATGCTTATGACATAAACCGTAAAATTAGAATGTTTACCTAATGTGTAGTTTTCTTCCTTTTGTAATCCTATTGAAGTGTTTCTCGCTGTAGAATCCAACGCTAGTTTTCATTCCATTTTCCACTACACCTCCTTTCCATTTCCGCAATATCCTGATGAAACCCTTCCCCGTGTTCATCAATTACAGCTCCAAGATTGTGGGGAAAAAAGTTTAAGTGGGAATGGTGAAAATGGATTTTTAAGGACATGTTACAGCCAAGTACTTGGTAGGCTTGTAACAGTTCAGTCACAATTTGTACATAGTCATCCGACCTCACATTTTCCAAAAAGTTGGTGCATACTTCTTTGAATGAAACCCATGCTCTTCTTTCTCGAGTGATCAATTTTTCTAACAACTCCTAGTCTTTTACTAGTGATCGTATTCAACTGTAGCGATCTTCACTAAGTTTAGGAAACTTAATTTTAAGGCGAGCAAATCTTTCCCCGTCTTTTTCAATTGCTTTAACAAAATTTTTCATTAGGTCCAGATTGATATGAATCGGTGGTAGAAAATTGTTTGATTTGTCAATCAAAGCAGGATTTCGAGAAGGCCACTCTTTCACTATTTAATGACTTTGTCTTTCTCTGCTGTCCCATTCACATAGAAAACAACAGTACTTTGTGTAACCTGCTTGAAGACCTGTAAACATGGCTATTACCTTCAGATCAGCAAATACGTTCCACTTAAATTCACTATATTTTATATTTTCCATTAGTATTTTTATGTTCTCATAAGTTTCTTTCATTTCTACTGCATAAGCAACTGGGATTGAGGGGTACTTGTTTCCAATATGAAGGAGAACACTTTTTAAGGTGAATTAAGAGCTGTCGATGAACAACCTCCATTCCGAACTATCTTGTGGTAACGGAAGTTTGTCCAACAAACCAAGTACATCATTACAGTGAACAAGATTCCCATCCATTGAAAGTAAATGAAGAACTTCTGACTCATGAGTCCTACAATACGATATTGTAGCCACGATCCGAGCATTGAGCACCTTTGATTTAAACAGATTCAAATCACGTACAAGATCATTTAATTTACCTTGGATTATTAGTATAGGCTCTTCAGATGGAGTACAACTGGAGGATTCATCACTGCGTCCAGGCTCTGGGATAGTTTCTTCATCTGGGAGTGTAGAAACTGTTTCAGGTGGCTTTGTGACTGTTAACGTATCATTATGGGGGACTGGTCGAATTGCAGAAAGCAATTAGGGTAGTCCATTCTGGATTTGGTTCCCTTTGAGAATCCTTTTCTATTTGGCATGCAAAAATAACAGTCACTTTCATGGTGACTTACATTTTGTGGTTCCCACCATACCCTTGGAAGTGCACAGAGCTTTGCTTTGTGTGTTCCTTGAAGCCAACCTATAATTCAATTATATAATAAACTTAATACTCTTTCTCACGGAATCCAGTAGGTCTTTTTTTTTAAAAGTTTAGACTATAAGAAGGGAGGATCTCTCCTACTTTACTTTGTCGCATCAACACATATGGTATGATTAAGTAAAAAATATAAATATAAAAAAAAGTTTAATATGAAATCTCTACTGAAATTTTTTTAAAACCTGAAGCATAGAAAGAGAAAATTAGGATAGAAAGAGAAAATATAGAAAGAAGTTAAAGAAGTCCGTACAATCGACCGATTCAACTTTTGCAGCTTATATATATACATATTTGTATATAGATATAATTTTTTTACTATCAAGCAAAAAACTTAAACAAAGGTATTAATATTAAGAATTTATAAAAATATTCGTGACTGTGATTCTGGTCTGAATCGCTTAACCTATAAGTTATGTCAGTATGTTTTTCTAAAATTTAATAAACGTTTAGATTTTAATAATTAGTCCTAATCTAATCAAAAGGAACTACACTTGCACCACCACTAGAGTACTATTTCTTTCTTTCCCCCATTCTTACAATGTATCTGTAGCAGTGCAAGAGATTTTCTCATTACAATATATAAAAATTATAAAATTTCAAAAATAAATAAACTAAGTGACTAAAAAAAAACCAATGAATACACACGAATTCCTTCATCTTGTAATAGCTAAGACCACTAGGAAAGGCGGCCTTGGTACACCGAGACTTGGTAACCGCTAAAGCAAACCCATGCCGATCTTGGATCAGTTTGCCGAGGAGGAAGCAAACACTGCTGAAGACTGTCCCCGTTGTTGGTTCGGCTAATTGCTGTGAAAACAGCCAAGCCCACAGGCCACAAGCTGCTCTACAAACACGGCCAAGTGCTAAGCGGTGTAGGGCTCTGACTCTGCACCTTCTCCTTCTCACCTCAGTCCAGGATGATGTAGTCATATCGCTGATTTAGTAAAGATTCGACAGGTCGATATACGATCGATATATCAATCCTATAACTAGTCGTAGCCCAACGGCAAAGCGAGTACAACAGCCCGAGTCATGTTTACAACAATCCTCCCAACAAACATAAATCACTAAAAGCCGGGACAGTTGATGGTTTCCAATTTATCACGTTTTCTACCGCTGATGCTTGAGTTTCAGGAATATTGGTTGAAACAATGTTCAATTCTGAAACAGAAGGTGGCAATTATTGATTTATATTTCTATTATTTATTATCTAAATTATTTATTCATAAAACTTGCCCGAATCTCATATATTTTGTATAGATATTTCTATTTTTCTCTTGAGAAAAAAATTAAATTATTTTGCATTCTAAATCAAACTCATTATTTTTCTTTGAGAAATTGATAGAATAAAAGCTAATTGCCAGGTATGCAAACATCATTAAACCACGATCCTTTATTTATCTATAATTTAATGGCAATTTAGTCCACACATGGTGTCTATTAACGTGGCAGAAGCCAGAAACAGACCAAAATTCAGTGACATATTAGATTTCTCGTTATTATAATTAAAAATTAAAAATTATAATAACGAAATTATAATAATGTCAATTACGAATAATTGATTTGGATTTAAAAAAATGATAATTGGAATTCAATTACGGAAAATGCATAGTATAGTTTCATAATTGCTAGCTGAAAGTCTAATCAATCGTCAATTTTATATATTTGTATATGAGGCATTTCTTTTTTGTATTTATAATCCATTCCATAAATTTTGGGAGTACTTTCTTTTTCAGATGAACTAAATAGCCGTGTTATCATGTTTGTAGATGATTTTATTATATATATCAAATAGATCCAATGAGCCATCCTTATCGAAAGATCGAAGAATGTTATTTATTGATTACGATTGGTTCATCTCCGGAGAGCTTCGTCCAGATCATGACTGCAAATGACATCAGTGCATTATCGATTTGGTTTCTAAATTGCAAAGATCTGAGGCATTTATCTTTCCACTCCTTGGGATTCGAGAAAGCTCGGGCCCAAGTACCACTCAACATGTAATCTAAAGCACGGCATTCGGATTCTGGCGTTTCTACAACTCACGTCAGTGGATCGAAGATCAGCACCTACGCTACTTCTCAAATAGTAAAAAGGCAATACAATCATCTTGCTGAGGAGACATCCTCCAATCGGCGCAGGATCATTACGGTCAGATGGATGGCTGGAGATTGGGCCGAAGACCCTCCACATGGAGGACACTAAAGAAGGACATTGATGGAAGGGAAGCGGGCGAGGTCCAATTACTTAGCTGTGTCCTGGACAAGTTATGTTTATTGTCCTGGATGTCCTTACATCTGGACCTGGAGGATACTCCTGATTTAGCTCCTCTCTCCCTTATCCGGCATCTACCTCCAGCTCGCCTCTTTTATATTGGCTTTACTGTCGGAGGGTTCGATATCGCATTACCTCAAATTGTTATTCATTTGGCTCATACTGAATTTAAAGTACAACAAATCCAAGTGCTAACTCCTCAGGCCCACGTATCTTGAAAAAATGTTCTGATTCGCTTTTCCTTCGGTTGAGCATATTGTCATTTAGAGGTTAGATATTACAAAGCGTTTAAATTTGCTGGAAACGACTAGGAATAAATGATTGACTGTCTAAAAAAATCAAGGTATATGTTTATAATAAACAGTATTTTGAATTTAAGACGATGAAAAAAATTCCTCCAGCTAACGCATATCGGAATATCAATAAACCTGGGATTCGAATATTGAGTAAAAATCCAAAATACCATTATTTAATCGGCAGTTCACATCAAAATATAACGAAAAGTTCGTTTTTACTGCTTCATCTGACTCCTATGGCACTGCTAATAAAAGAACTATATACTCAGAGATTTGGCTAAGCGAAAGCGAAGTTCTTTTTCAATTGTGATGTCAGGAAGAATAATTTAAGCGGGTATATTATTTCAATCCTTTTTCAATGAATCATTCGTTTAATAGGCCCTCAAATAAAAAACTTTTCACCAGCAGGGCCAGTGATGAATTTATTTAAGATCTCATTCTAAGGGCTTTCACTATAAACATTTCTGAACAAATGATACTGAATACAAAATGATACTTTTTTAACCCAATACAGATATATTTTAGAGTTAAAAATATACGAAATATTACGAATATAGAGAAAAAAAATAAGAAATACAAAAATTGGATTATTTTTTGTTAAATAATTCGTCCATAAATAGAATTTTTTTTAGTACTGCGTCCCTCCTTTTAGATTCTTGCACCGCCTCATCCATCTCCTTGCTAATTTTATTGATTACGATTGACAATTTGAGAAACGCAAATAAATATCAGTTCAAGTTTTTCACAAAATTTAAATTAACAAATTGTTAAAAATAACTTTATTATTTAAACATTACATACTCGTGTTAATTAAAGCATTTAATATTTTAATATTATTATTCTTGATGACTATATTTCTGGGTCCAAGTAAAAAAAGTGCAAATACCATGTAACTATAATTTTTAAAACTATACTTTTAATTGATATCAGAGCCCCGCGCTACCCTCTCACATTTTTTATTGACAGAAATGTTCGCATTTTAACGGATTATTTTTTTAAAAATTTAATAATATGTTGGAGATTTAAAGCAGCCTTCCAAATTATCTTATCCTGAAATTTTATGCGAAATTCTTCCGCGCGATTTTCAGATATTTTGATATATATTAGATAATAATAATTAAAATAAATAAAACAACTTTATTTCCAATTTTACATATAAAAGCTGCATAAGTGTAAATACATGTTCCGGACTTCCTTTACATATTTAAAGAACAGTGATTTTAATTAATTAAAGTTATTTTTTTCCACCTACTTTTAGGGCAGTACCAACCAAACCGCCAAAGCTGCAACAATGTTCTAATTACAGTCAAGCATCTATTTGAATGGAATAAATATGAAATAATAAGAAAAAATTTAAAAATTGAAACGTGCCAACTTTTCAAAAATAATAACGAGCTGCAGAGGACTCTGATATACCTGAAGCAAACAAACTTAGTCAATGAAATATAATAAGAGCAGTCGTCGCTAATGGCCTCAGAAGTTGAAGCGACGTTAAATAAAAAAAAAAAAAAAATGAATAAATGAAAATAATAATTATAATGTAAATAAGTTTAATAATAATAATTAAATGGAAAATAAATAAATAATTAAAAATAACTATACAATAAATACAGATAGCCGATTACGATATCTGCAAAAGTGATTTGTTAATTTATAAGCAAGTGTTTTGTTCTTTTGTGCGTGTACCGTCGTAGCGAATGTTTATCATTATTACCGATTCTCGGGTTAATGAGTTTTCGGAAGGTGGAGTTTTTTCGAAGCATGGTTTTGTTTGTGCTGAAACATATTGTTTTATAGTGGGATGTTCAAGATCTCTAAGCATAGTCAATATTTTCGTGAAGCGGGGAAAATTATTAATAATCCTCATGCACAGTTTTTGTACCCTAAAAAAAACTTTTAATAATTTGTGGCGCACGTTGAACTCCAGACAGGTGAGGCATAGGTTATCAATGAGCGGATTACTGTTTTGTAAATGATTAGTTTGTGTTGGGAACTTAGCCTGGATTTTTTATTAAAATAGGGAAACATTTTGTAGATTTTTTTTTCGCTTTTAGATATTAGAGATTAGAAATAAGCGTTTCAGTTCCACATGTTGTCGCTTTGAGTTAAGTCATAAGTTTTAATATTTCATTTGTTTCCTTTTTAATATTCTCGAAAAATAATAATAAAAAATAAAATATTGAGTTTTAGAATGAAGAAAAGAATGTAATTATGGGAACTTTAAATATGTCAGTAATCATTTCATCAAGCAATAAAGCATTCAACTAACCAATCAAAGTATAGAAGTGATATATGTTTATTGAAACATTCATTTAAGAGATGAAATGAATATCGAAACATACACTCTTTTTTTCCATTACTAAAGCTCAAAATTATTTTTATTTTCGGAAATATTAATAAGAAAGCGAATGAAAGGTAAAACGTATTGTGGCTTGACTCGAGCAACAATGAAAGGAACTGATTACCAATTTACGTATACCAATTTACGAAATACCTAAAATCTATTAGTACACGTGGTGTCCTTTACCCCCATGGGACAGTATTCTTTCGTGCAAATTTTTAGGTAGATTTTTCAGTCATATCGGCAGCAATAGTTCTATTTCAAATACGTGGATAATATTTCTAAATACTTTGCAAACTTACGGAATCAGTAGAAGTATCGACTTTTTTTTTTTTATAATGACATTTAAGCGAAATGGTGTTTACCGAGCGAGTGTGCAGCCGAACGCAAACATGGTTATATTATGCGCGGTCACGATTGTCCACCGACTTTTCCAAGGCTTGGGCGGCCATAGCTGTTTATCCCAAGCGTCACTAATTGAATCCCAAATGGCCCTGGAAGTGGGAAGCGATCAGTCAGTGCCGCGGAGCAATAAGCACCAACATGTGTTGCCTTGAGTCCTCCTCAGGATGGATGGTCCATGGAACCGCGGGTGGATGTTGCCAATATCCTACATTTAGTTATCCTTGTAGTCATTTGTTGTTCCAACAGCAAAATCAATACGAGGCTCATATACATCGGCCTGTGGAATAAATTAGAATATAGGAATTCCTATTACTAGAAGAATCATTTCAAGGTTTCGTCCTTAAGCATAAATTTACAGGACAAACTAAAAACATATATGCGATATTATATAATGCAACTTCATAAACATATCTGTAATGAAATGGCTGTGAAAAATAATAAAACATTATTGTCACATAGTGGCAATGATAATATGTCGAAAGATTCTGGCACCAGAAGAACACTGCTGGATTAGGTGGCGTCTGCTACGAAGATATGAGGATTTTTCAAGTAATTCTCCCAGATATAACTAATAGTTGGGTTTTAGAATAAATTAACTGAGGTTAATAAATGAAAATAAATTATTTCAATTCATATGCTATTTTAAAACACCTGTGATTGCTAAAAGTAACTAGGAGTATAGGGTGAAAAATAGGGGCACACTAGTAGTATAGCGGTCAGCATAACATAACCTACTATGACCAAGACCGCCCGGCAGGTGGCCTTAGGATCTTCTAAAGTGAGTAAACGACACTTGTTATACCGTCCTTTAGAGGGGGCGTAAAATGAGGGGTCCCGAATCTTTGCGGTGTCGTTAAAGATCCCTGTCCTAGTTAAATCTGGATAGGCAAAATTTAGGGACACAGCAGTAGCAATGTTCGATTAGCCATATCAGCATGGATCGACGCTAAATAAATAAACGTTAGAAAAGACACATTATTTTTCATGCATTTTTTTTTAACCATTATTTCCACCCCTATCAAAACTACTATTTGTAACTATGTTTATAGATTACTTAATGCATATCAATGTAATTTAATGTGTTATTTTATGGAAGGTATTCATATTCCTCAAAGGTATAGATATGGAATTCTACAAAGTCATAATGCAGAAACAATAATAATTACTCGGTTTTTGAATTACTTGAAAAATTGTAAATATAAGTAAAAGCTGTGATTTAATATTTATTTAGAGAAAGACCTGTTATAAAGAAAACTTTATTGGTTCCCTCGAAAAGAAGTGAGTTATTCAGATTGCCATTTTATCCTCCTATCTCTGAGATGGGCAGAGTCAACGACATGTCAGCGTGCGTAAGAAAGGTCGGAGATGCAGAGATAAGGCACAGTTTACAATTTTATTACTGGTATTTCCTCAGGCAATCCACTCATTAGTTATACATGTCCCAATATTTTGTGAATCGAATATCTGTAATCTCTTCCTCGACCCTGGCGAAATTGAAAATTATTTGTGAATTCCTTTTTCGAGAATGAAACATTATATTGATCACGCTCTGATTAGTAGATTTTTATTCCAATATATTTGTAATTAAAATTTAATAATTCGATAATATTGAGCAAACGGAAAAAGTAGCTAGCTATAAATGGGGTAGCCACTTTAGTAAGTTAGAAAAAATAGTTATTTACGAAAAGTACAAGGAACACTTTCCTAATTTTCTTCTAATTCTCACGATGTTAACGAGTTAACGAAATACAAATATAAGTGAGTAGCCAGCCCATGTTACTATGTATTAATATATACATATAATACATATATATATATATATATATATATATATATCACAATTAAATTGTCATTTAACCAAACGATAGGAGTAACCGTATAGAGTTCTGAATTTGAACTATGTAACATTAACTTTAAGTTAAAGTTAAATAATTTAATAGTAACTCAAGACATAGGTTTCATTAAAATAATAAATTATCAAGCTATGCAAAGAGAGATCATTTTCTAATAATAATCATCAGTAAGATAATGATCATTAAAATACTAAATGAAAAACATAACAATGTATTGCAATGTACGGAACTTTAGAAACTTTAGAAATAAAAGTGATAGTAAGGGATTTAATGCTGGCTGATATAATATTTGAAATTATGTTTTTCCAATTTTATTTAATATAAAAATTGTTTGTTTAATGTATCACTAATGTACTAATATCTACAGACAATATAGATACTATTAAAAATATAATATAATTTATCAAATTAACTGCATAGATTTATTGGTTTTTATATCTGATATTTGATATTTGTTCAAGCCTCACAAATTCAAAAAATGAAATCAGCCAACATAAAATTAATTATAATACTACAATAATACAAAATAAATAAAAGTAATGTCAACACAAAGCCTGAGAATTAATAATAATAATGACAGTGAGTGAAATTAATGAAAAATAGTTGGCATATTATTGAATTATTGTAACATAGCTTCATTAATTAAAAGAATTGCGCTACAGCTCTGGTTAGTTTCTCGACTGGCCTTACTCATGTCATTATATATCATTCATTATATTTACTTGTTGTATTGTTATAATACAATTGTAAATTTCAATAAATAAATATAAAAATATTTAAAAATCAAAACAGTTGACTATAAATTATAAAAAATAACAAGAATTTCGTATTTCATTCAAGTTATTTCAAAATTTGTTGCATTACTACATATTTGTTTAATTATATATCGGATGAAGAGAATAAATAATACGCGTTGTGCGATTACAGTTCTTATTCGTATACAGAGACGTAATAACTTCGTTTTTTTCTGTACAGAAAACGTGATTGGTGGCGAGTGTTCCACGTGTCCTCGATGGACCATCATCAGAAAGCCGGGGGTGCTAAGAAGTGGGATATCCAGTAGCTCCTCAGATGGTATCGGGCTAATAAGACAGGTGCCGTGGGAACTGACCGCACTCCGTTTGGGAACTTACAAAGCCTTCGAATAAATTTGGTGGCCGTTCGAAAGGTCATCGCTTTTAAATCATTTTCAACAAAGACCGTGGCTAAGCTCAACCTGCTCATTGCATCGCACTTCGTTCTCGCTGTTATTTCACCTTTCGTCAAGAATTTGAATTCCAAAATGACCTCCGAGAGATTCCCGAATTTCAGATTTCTGTTTATTGAAGGATGATAAGTAATTTAATGAAAACCAGCACATTATCTCAATAGACAACACATTCAAATTTTTTAATTTGATAACTGATGAGAGTTTCAGGGTTATTATTCCACAAAGTAATATATTTTATTCAATTTACATTTAATTTCTATAATAGAAGTTTGTAGGGACAAATATTAAAGAAATAATTCACTGTTTATATAGTGGAAGACAAGAAGAAAAAAATTTTTTTTTTTTTTTAATAAATGCTTCTCGATTTGAAAAATTATTATAAAAAAAATTGTCTATTAAATGACCCAAAGAAAGATAAATAATTCTCGACAACAGTTGAACGATTCTCAAGAGTAGAAAAGGGTTTTGATTCGAACTATTTGTCTAATGAACACATGATATAGCATAACTTCGAATATTTGTCTAATGAGCACATGATATAACATAACTTCGAATATTTGTCTAATGAACATATGATATAACATAACTTCGAATATTTGTCTAATGAACACATGATATAGCATAACTTCGAATATTTGTCTAATGAACACATGATATAGCATAACTTCGAATATTTGTCTAATGAACACATGATATAACATAACTTCGAATATTTGTCTAATGAACACATGATATAGCATAACTTCGAATATTTGTCTAATGAACACATGATATAACATAACTTCGAATATTTGTCTAATGAACACATGGTATAGCATAACTTCGAATATTTGTCTAATGAACACATGGTATAGCATAACTTCGAATATTTGTCTAATGAACACATGATATAACATAACTTCGAATATTTGTCTAATGAACACATGATGTAGCATAACTTCGAATATTTGTCTAATGAACACATGATATAACATAACTTCGAATATTTGTCTAATGAACACATGATATAACATAACTTCGAATATTTGTCTAATGAACACATGATGTAGCATAACTTCGAATATTTGTCTAATGAACACATGATATAACATAACTTCGAATATTTGTCTAATGAACACATGATATAGCATAACTTCGAATATTTGTCTAATGAACACATGGTATAGCATAACTTCGAATATTTGTCTAATTAACACATGGTATAGCATAACTTCGAATATTTGTCTAATGAACACATGATATAACATAACTTCGAATATTTGTCTAATGAACACATGATATAGCATAACTTCGAACATTTCCTCAAATGCGGGCTTTTTCCTTGAACTCTCCTCTATTACTTAAAATACATTTTGTATAAAAAGGATACTAAAGAGTACTTCTGATGCATTAAAGGTTACATACTAAAAAAATAATTCAATAATTGGAAGTGAAAAGATACTTTCTTACTTTTAATTTTACCAGCATTTTCTCTGTAACATTTTGAAAGCTTTAATATAATTTTCTCAGTAACGACATTTTAGTGACTGTGGTAACTAACCTAGAGTAAGGAGTAATGGTTAAAAATATGTAGTCTAAAGGTGAAATTTGAATTTTTTATTAAAAAATATATATTATTTTTGAAGGTAGGTATAATATTTTGTTTTTTGTCTCACATTCAGTGAATTATTTGTTTAGTATGTACCGTTTAATGATAGAAATATATATATATATATATATATATATATATATATATATATATATATATATATATATATAAAAGAGTTCGTCCTGACTGACGGATCAACGCACAGCCTAAACCGCTGATTGTAGATACCTGAAACATAGAGGGTGTGTTCTTAGTATGACGTATGTATCCGATAAGAAAGGATTATTCAAAATTCTACTATACACCCTATATCATGGACCTGATATAGAACTTCTACGAAAAACCCTATATCATGAAATGATGTCGTAGGCATCTGATAAAAAAGGATTTTCCGAAATTCTACCCCTAAGGGAGTGGAAAAGGGGGGCAAAGTTTGTATGGTACAAGGTGATTCCTTGGTCCAATCTACTTCAAATTTTGCATAAACCTTTTTTAACAGAATTGATGGAAGAAATGTTTCTTTTATTACTGAAATTTATCCCCTAACAGGGTTAAAAAGAGGTAGAAAGTTATTTTGGCGGTAATTTGCTTCGAAGTTGATATCAATAATCCTTAGTGCTTTTGATTTAAATTAAATTTTATAAGGTCAGATTCTTAAGGTGACTTACTTGAGGGAAAGCTACTTCTCTCACGACCAGTTGTATGGCATACTCCAGAGTAAGCGCACAGAGTTGCCTGGTGATTCTAGCTCCCCAAGGAAAAACAAACAATATTGTTTACAAAGCAATAGGTTTGTAGTATTTCGATTTCTTTGTAATAGATAATACCTCCGTGTATCTTTCACCAGATTGAAGGCCGAGATTCGAATTCATTTTATTTTCATGATTGTTTAACCTTTAAATCCCTACACTATAATAGAGATTTTTAATATTATATAAGTATTCAAACATTTGAACATAATAATTTATATGTTATAACAAAATTAATAACGTAAAAACCAATTAAAAATCATATTAGAGCCATTTTCTACTTCTGCGCGGACGTAGTGGCGGGCAAAAGCTAGTCTATTTTTTAAATATTTCTTCAGGAAACAGAAAACTCTTTACAGAAAATGCTCATTAAACAATATGTCCTTAAATATTGGTACGCACAATGATAATTTGAAGTAATAATTTTCGTTATCATTATTATTAAAGTACCGTAAAGTAGTTCGTATGATAAAAAACCACTTTTATTTTTGAGTTTTATTCCACTATTTAAAAAAAATTATTGCCTAACAACTGATTTTAATAACAGTTCCGGCTCTCAATAAAAAAAAAGTAGTTATTAATTAAATCTGAAATGATTTAATTTAAATTATCATTAAGTAGTTCTCATCTTGTTAACAAGGTTTATGATAATCAATTAAAATCCATAAACAATAACACCATATCGATTTACAACGATTATTCTAGGCACTTCGCTACAAAATATCAGGTGAATACAATATATCTTATCTTTCTTTTTAGAATTTATGTACATATGTATTTGATATAATAAATATCCTTTATTCTTTAAAAATAACAAAGTTGTATGCCAGAAATTTACATACTATATTTATGTATATTTGTAATAAAATAATAGAATCACAAATAATATAAAAAAATGAAACAAAAAAAATAATAACACAATACATTACAATAGAAATAATAATAAAAAGAACAAAGAGAGAACAACATTACCTAAAACAAAAACTACAGTAAGGAATAAAAAATTCAATAAATAAATATAGAAAGAAATTTTATTTATGAAACCTCGTACAATCCTGTTGAGACCTGAGTAAATATATACAATAACCTATTATTTAGTGAAAAAAAAACTAATTTGATTATACATGAGTATTTCCGGATCAAGTGGATATGTAACTTAATACGTACATTAGCTTGTTGAGAGTATGTTTATCCACTTCTCTTGGTCAGTAGAATTCTTAGATACAACCTATTTTTATATTTTTTACTTCTTCATTTTAAATTCATAAATTATATCAATGTATTATAGACAAACTTAAAATTAACCAATACATAGCCATGCAATTGAAATTTATGCATTCTTTTAAAAATAATCCTTAATTTTTTTTTATAATCTAATACCTTAGAGGCGTATTTCGATAATATTATATAAGGCTAATAATATTATAATATTGAATAAGAAGCAATTATTGAATTATAAGTTACAGTTGCATTATTGTAATCTCCTAGCTAATAATGAATAATAAACATGTATAAAATATCCATGGCATTTTTATTAGTTTCCTAGCTTAAAACTGTCTAGTAATACTCCTTTCCCTCGCTAAACATGTAACAATGTGTAGAGTTAACCAAAAAGGCACACAAAAGGTCGCCATACTCACGACAAACCGTTTACCAGAGCCGCCCGCCCGAAGCATCCCTCGACCAAAACGATAACATAATTTTGTAATTTAAGGCACATCGTTACCCTTGTATTCCCCAACCATTATTTCTTACGTTCTATAACATTTTCAACAGTTTGTTTACTTAAAGATAATTTACTGGCTACGTGATATTTGTAGAGTAGATAGGCTTGTTATTATTTAGGCAATATTATTTATAGTTATCATAATAACTATAATTAAACACTTTACCAATCATTATCCTCAGGTCCCTATCATTTCTGAAATCTTTTCACCCTCTCTTCAGAATGAAAAGGCACATCAAATTGTTTCCATTGTTTTAGCATCTTTTTAATTTTATTTTTTAATAACCTTGCTTAAGAAGCGAAATTTGTACTAGTTAGTTTCTGTGAGTATTTACAATTATATATATATATATATATATATATATATATATATATATATATATATATATATATATATATATAACTATTAATAAATTATCTGATTGAATTAATCAATCATATCTTTTAAGATTTGTCTATTAGGTACATCGGTGAAGAAACAGATAACTGCCTTTCAGCGTGGAAATTCATTTGTCTCAAACATTTGTGAAGATTGAGAATAAATTCGTGGCAGAAAATATATAGATAGCGATTTAATCGGTATTTAAGGTAAATACACAATTTTTCAGTTGTGTACATTTACAATAATCTTTTATTTACATTTTGTACCTACTATTGTTAGATTAAATGGCGAAAGCTTCAATACTTATTTTGATCTTCCAATAACACTACCTCCGAACTCTATATTTATCTCGCACAGTTATTTTCAAACTCAACTCTGTTATGAGACATTTGAAACACCAGACGATACAGTCATCACGGAGCACAAAATCAATCTCTTTGTATTGTACGTAAGGCTTTGATACAGCCCAGCATTGCATTAGTTATATTAAATAAGTTGTTGAAGGCGGTCACAAATTTAAATTTTACAAAAATATACGTGTTCAATGTTTTAATTTCAGTTGGAATTTTAGTATTTTACGCACACATAAAATAAGGTATAATTCCAATGGTTGTATCCCTCTGTTCTGAGTTTATCTCCATTGGAATGGGGAGTGACATAAACACTTCTAATATTTTAAGTGGGATCCCTCAAGACAGGCAGTCCACTTTACAAGACCAAGTAAAATACCCCGATATCTCTCCAGCAATAAATAACCCAACTATTTCCCGCGACAATTTGTCCGTCCCTCACTGCCTTCCTGAGTGACGGCTGAAGACGCTATTATCCCTCTTCGATCGCGTACTTAACTCTAGCTCCTGGCAGAGATTTATTCTTCAATTCGGTGATATACGGACCCTTCTTCTCTCCTCCATGACAATGTCCAGGAACATTTAGAAATGTAGGGACATTATCATTCCAACTTGATGAGCATTAACATTTCCAGCATGTCGCAACTCAAATGCGTAAGAACAACTAAGGATTGATGTCTCGCACATTAATGAAGGATGCATTCTCTCTCTCTCTCTGTCTTCTGCATTACTAGGAGTAGCAAAGTAGTATGATTTAGAAAAATAATATTTAGCGAAGTCAGAAGAGGACAATATTAGTTTAAAATACGTCGTCCGATTTTGCAGAGAATTTTCAAAAAAGTAAGAACGCAAATTTTGGCCAAGAAAGCTGTTCCAACGGTAACAAGACTTGGAAGAACGACTTTGGTGGCATCCAATCCATACATCACTCATGTTAATGTTAACACAGTTCCTTAAAGTTGAATTTATATCCAGACACATTGGATTGTTAACACCGCATGTCTCTAACAATTTAGAAGTTTCTACTGTTAAAATATAAATTTAAAATACTATAGTCACTATATTAAAGATCATTCTAGTTAGTAGCGGTCTAGTTGAGTACGTATCTCTGATGCTCTAACGTTTATATTCCGAGTTCGAGAAGAGTAGATAAATTAATTATTTAGATCAGCAGGTAAATTATTTCTTTTGGTAACAGCCCTGAATCGAACCAATGGAGCTCATCCAGCCTATATGAAATTCCTGATTGGAGGAAAAATGACGGTTGCATATAATCACGAGAAAAACACCATGATTTTTTTTCTGTTCTTGGTTTTCTGTATTAAACTGAAAATAATTAGATAAAACGGTTTAAAATATCTAATAACAGTATATTATCGTAATATCGTGTGGAATTATAACTTCCAACCACGCTAATACCTCAACAAATGGAAAAAAGTCTTCATCAGTGGCAAAAAGGAGACTGTTCTCCGCTTTAAAAAAAAAGGAAAAAAATGGATTTTTCCGGATCTTTTTTCGAAAAAAAAAACAAATTTAAAATTCCACTTGGTGGTTACCAGACAGAGGAGTTACTAGACTTGACTAAGTAGCTGGACTTTAACAAATGCCTTTTACTGAATCATGGTTTCTAGTAACTTTAAAAAAAAATATCTTAACTCATTTTTTACTATGAAAAACCTTATGTTCGCGTACTATGGCAGTTTTACGTACTTCAACACCCTCCTGCAATGTATCGCATAAGGCTGGCATATTCCTTTCTCATTAGTATGATAATAAATTAAAAATATATTTTCGCTATGCTTTATCTCTTATACTGAGATATTAATACTATATTTTTTGCATAAGATAAATTTTGAAATTCCAAGGTTCGAAACTAATTAAGTCTAATATGTATTCGAGTAATACCCACTGGTGATTTACCTAATAGTTTCACAACTTGCCATTGTATCATGCCATTGCGTATAATTCAATCTATTTACTTGTTGTATTATTAAAAGTTGTAAATTTTATTGTAATATAAGTTAAAGTGCTAAGAAAGACTCAAATATATTCCATATTTTTATGCTTCTTAAAAATCTACTCTTTCTACACTTCCAATGTAGATACAACAATCTTCACAAAATAAAATAGTTGGGCTTGTAATCGCATTGGTAAATAATTAATAAGAAAAAATAATGCTATAATAAACATATATTTAAAATTAAACTTTCATTCGGCTACCGATTGAACGTTTTAAAGATCACAAATTTCACAAATAAGGAATCATGGGTAAAATATCGTAAAAAAGATACAACGAATTCGACTGACAATGGATATTACTTTTGTTTTTTTGGTGATAAAAGCAAAATCTGGTTTTAAGAGCACCGTATCGTACTTTTAAGAGATGGCAGTCTACAATTGGAAATAAACAAAAAAGTGTACCCATCTAGTTTTTTCGCTGAAGCTTTCTCTTTTTAAATGGAAAAGAAACCCCATGGTTCTAAAAGCGGGTTTTATGATCCTAGTTTTACGACGATTGGTCAATAAGGAAGATAGAATCACTTGTTCAAGCTTAGGCAACGGTCAAAGAGTTTAAGACATCGGTTAGATCCATTGTGCCTACAGATATTGAAACTGTTAGAAACTATTTTACTTTTAAAAAATAATAAAAAATGTAGTGCACATGTTATACCGTTTTCATTTCTCAAGATATTTGAAACAGGTTTACAAAATTTTCAGGGACATTCACTTTAGTTTCCAGGAAATCAATAATTTTATCATTAAAAAGGATAAAATTAGATATGATTACATATAAAAATCGCTCCAATGTATGTTTTTCTCCATTAACTTTGAAAGGATACATTTTCTTGGCTAGGCTTCACTGCCCAAGCTATGGTCTTAATGAAAAGTCAGATCCTTTGATCTGAATATATTTAAATACTGAGATGGGATGCCACCCTGAGATCGTTATACTTAGTATATAGTAATTTTATATCATTATTAAATAAGAGACACATATACTCTTCTCCAAAAGTTAACGTGGTTGACTGACCAGGTGTTGTTTATTAAATAAGAATGATTATTGAATAACATTATTTTTATTTATGCTGACCATGGTTACAAAGATAGCTTATAAAACTATTTAAAGAACGGGGAGCCCTTTATGTGACTCTATTTCTCGACCATCGTTGAAAGCTTGAAACTTTTTTGATTTTAACTTATGTCATTGTTCCTATAAAAGCTTAAGTTCAAATATGATACAACTCAAAATATGGTTTTATTAAAAAAAAAAGAAAGCTATTCCTGCATTAAAAAGCTTCAACCAATACAATGCTACAGAAGGCTTAACTCAAAAATGCCAATTTTCGTGCTCATTTGAAGGAGGGTATTTTAACATGTATTAAAAATGTTTTTTTTCATATTTTGACTGTCATATTTATTGAGAGATCCCTCAAGATGGCCGAAATGTGTGTATGTATTTTAAGAATTTAAAATATTGGATAACATATATTTATTAGTCTTACTTATTCATCGAATAATTAGTTGATTAGTTTTTGTTCAATAAATTGTGCCTAATAATAAAAGGAATACTAAAACACTAATCCAATATAATTTTAATAGTGTGTTAGTTTTAATGATTAGTTTTAATGGTTTGAGGTCTCCGCCTGTTGTCAATGAAATGATTATATATTTGTGTCTTTTGACAGCTGTAGAGTTGCAATGCAATCATGGCCCGACAAACAACAACTGCAGATGCTCAATTGTCTATCGCTTGGCAGATGTTACGAAATAATTCAGCGACTCAATCGACCATAAAGTTGAATCGCTATTGGCCCGCCGAAGCGACCAACCCAGGAGCAATCACAACCGCCCGACCAATAAAAATCCTCCTGTGACGTTCAATTATCATCTATTCAAAACTGAACCGGGTTTGCCGACTCTAAATCGTACTCTTTATTGTTGACCCTTGTCCCGCCTCGGAACCGGAGATCTGGGGCCTGGTTTGTATCATAACTCCTTTTATGTCCTCTTATTGTGGATGGTGTTCAATTAGGGCAAAGGAACAGTTCTAGGCTGAAGTGCAATGTCAGGATTTATAGTTCTCTTGTGGTGTACGCGGCGTGAGAAACGATTACTGGAGGCCTCCCAACCTTCAGCAAAGCGGACTTGGTCGAGTGATCAATTTAAACGTTTTGAGCATAAAATATGACAACCGAAATGAAAATGTCACATCAAGGAATCAAACCTCGCAATGGTATTGAGTGTATCCCTTAAATATTTAGTAGATACTTTGGCATAGTGTGGCTCAATGAATACCTATTTGATATAACATACAGAGTTTTTTTCATACTCTAGTTAACAGACAGTTGACGACTTGTAAGAAAGAATTATACTTGCTACGACATTGAATGATATATTACAGATATACAAAGCGACTTGCAGATATGAACCGACTAGATCGACTATTAACTATGGACTAACATTGTATATGTTATGTTGTTGTGTGTATATTCAGTGACTACTCTCTTTTCCATACCATACTTGAATCATTTCATCTCCATTTTTTCTCCATCATTCAGAGCTGATATAAATGTATATGAGAGAATGCGGGGGTTCAGAAGATTATATTTCTGACAACACAAGAGCATTGATAAAACTTCCTAATTACTAATCCATTTTATAAAGTTAATTTTAAAATATAACCGGTCATCAACCGCTTGTTATCTCTCTGACAATCTATTTCATATTAGTCTGGAAAATATACGGAAAAAATATTGTCCTCAAAAAAACCAAATTGTTTTTTTCTGAAAATATGTGTAATCAGGAACGTTAGGTTTGAATTATGGTTGATAAATCCACAAATGTTGTTTAATGTATAGCTTCCTCATACATCCCAGTATGTTTTACATTATCGACCACCCGCCTTGACCAATTTTTATATTCTCATTAACAAATTCTTGATTGAATTATTCCTATTTTCGATTCTCAATATCTAACCCCGCTTAATCACTATTTTTGGCATTTCTATTCGAAAATATAATTATAATGACAATTAAACTCAAAATTAGCTATAGTTGTATTTGACGAGTTGAAAAACCGCTAAGTCCCTCGTTCATTATTTGACATATCTATCAAGCTCAAGACTAATGATTTTTAATAGAGATACAATGTATATAATATACAGTATAATAAATTAATAATACATTATTATGTATTTAAATGTGCTGAGATCATAAATCAGGGAGCAAATCAAAGAGATCTTAATAAACATTATTTAATTACTATAGTTTAATGAGTATAGATAAAAGAAATAAAAATCTTTCAATACTTAAATTAAATATTTTACTCGCCAATACATCTCCTGTTAATCAAATTAATCCATTACACTAAATAATTGTTGCTGTGTTTTTTTTAAAGAATGAAAGATATATGTAATACTAGCGACCCACCTTTTTTTTAAAAAGTACAGGCACTAAGGACCACGTGAATATCATTTGTTAGGCTTCTTTGGGAGTCTTGATTTTCTTTCTTGCCATCTCAGTAAATGTACTTTATTATATAGAAATTATAAAGATAAAAACAAAACAAATTATTTCTTTATTTACGAATTTATTATCTTGCACGTTAGATAATTGCGCGGAATTAGGCAAGCAGCGTCTTCGGTTAAACCCATCGATATTTCAACCCATTTACACAAACCTCGACAAATTATATGTCTAAACCTTCCTGGTGAATCACACTATCTATTGGTGAAAACCGCACGCAAATCCGTGCAGTAGTTATTGAATTTGCCGAGGACTTTGTTTTATAATATGTATAGATGATGAAAAAACAAATGAAGTTGGTTAAATCATCTTTTTTTTATTTATTAGATTATTTTGTATACTATAAGTATACAAATTTAAGGTAAGGTAAGCATTTACTTTTTGTATGATATTGCATTGTTTGATTATAAATAACATAATATGGATTGGATTTATGCAACTTATTTATTTTGATAGGATATAATAACCGTTTTAGGTTAATACGAAATGACACTAGAGAAATATCGTGCGTGCAAGGAGTATGAACTTATGATCAGGATAATATATCTGATGATATATATACATATATATTAGGTATTATCACAGTGACACCAAGCAACTAGAACAATAGGCGTGAAATCATGACAAGATCAACTACTACCTTGATTGCTCAAAATAGTTGAAGTAATACGTTTTCACTTTCCATAGCGTAAGGTGCTCAATTAGCACGATCGCTCAGAAAGCTGTGCCTATGTCGGTTCCCTCAGAGCGATTTTCTTCCATTTCTTCCTTGACGAGCTATTTCTTCTAATTCGCGTGATCTATTGCGTGTAATCTCGAGGGCGAAGGCGCCTGACTCCGTTTTGCATAACGGTCGCATTTCCAGGCCAGGCGATAAAGTAGCTTGGAGCAATTTAAATCTATTTGTGCTAATAGTCGCGACGCACTCGTACGGCTATTAGTATCATCGAGGCGCGGCGCATGCTTTCAATAAGCTCCTCTCTCAGCCATGGCTTAATAGAGCCACTAAATGACAGATAATTGTGTAGCCATAATGCCTGGCTCTTGTGCTGGGCCGATCTTCTACAGCACCATCCTGGGTAGAGCTGGGCCAGGGAACACCATACTTAGCGACATTATACCTTAAGGTTAATGTCATCTTAAAAGGCCCATCGTGCGAGACGGTTAATTGAAAGGCTGCGCTGAGCGGACAGACAAGAAGTGGAGGGAACCGTGGACCTTCATGGCATCACGTCTTGGGGCAGGTTCATGAGAACAGGTGAACTGCGGGGTGTAAGCACTTTCTAATCAAGGCCCAGTTTGGGGGAAAGACGAAATAAAATATGGTGGGAAAAGGGCCTAAGGACATTATGTATTTATTAGATTTTGTCTTTCCTTCTCGGTATCTTTTTTTCTATTACGCGCTGTCAAGAATAGAAAACCACTATTATCTACTGAAAATGATTTATTTAAAAATGCCTACCAAATGTAGCATTCGAAACATGTCGTTTCTCAGTTCGAAACTTCATCCAGTCCTCAACTGTCTACAAAAAATCTCTGCAACAGCAGTATTTGAACAAGAAACCTTCGACACGGCAACTATGCGCTCTACAACTGAGCTGTCACCCTCCTCAAAGTATAGAACATTCATGTTATGGTTCTTATATATTTCTTCGGCATTTAGCAGTACACATATATTATTTTTATTCCACCTGCATGCCCATTTAGATTTGGGCTAGTAAGTTGAGTCGCGCTTCGATAGGCGAGTGTTTATCTGGTGCACTTCAACCATTTCCTGAATAAGTGTTTGTAATATTTTTTAAAATTTAGAATGTTCTGTCTAATCATTTAATTAATTAGTGTACACAATGTTTGGTACACCTAATTTTACAAGTTAAGTATTCCATCCCACTATCTGAATTTATTATAAGAATGTTGGAAAGCTCGAATTTTATAATAGATCTAAATTATATAAACACCAATCCTGGAATAGAATGACAAATCCGTTAACAACTTTCAGTAATGGGATATTAGCTGAGAATATTTGAAAGATGATGAGTAACTTATCCTGATATATATATATATACTGGTCCAGTGTATGTTTTTAATCTTATTCACGTATCTCATTATTCCTGGTCTATATCAGTCAAATTATATTTTATAGACTAATTAACTCAAAATTATACACAGATACACGCAAAAAGTAAGAATAGCCTTAATTTTCCTGTGTGGTTTAATTATGTATTTTTGTTTTTATTAAAGAGTTGGGCACCTGAGGTTTAAATTAAAATTAATTAACGGACTGCTTTTTAACTCTGAAATTTATTTTGGCGCCTGTAATTACTGTATTATTTTGCACTCTAAATATGAGGCTTCAAAGATATTTTTTTTTCAAAACTATGATATCTGATTTTAATACTTTATAAATTATTAAAATCACCCGAATATGTACCAACAGAGAAAACGTATTATTTTAGTTAAATTGTAAATTTTATGCAATAAATAGAGTATATTTATTAAATTTGATTTGGAATGAAATAATAATGTTAGTTGTTTTGTTTGTTTTTGTTGTAGTTGTTAGTTATTTCATTGCAAACTATAAATACAGTGGGGAAAAAAGACTGTTTCGGGGCCTCTAACTCAAGTCTGTCAGTAAAACATGTAAAGAAAGAAGCTCAGAGAGTTATTATTTTCATAACTATTAAATCTAGCCTGAACTTTTAAAAATAAAATTATCATAAATATATCATAGTGTTTACAATAATTATTTTAATGACCTTTTATTATTTGTTTTTTTTTATTTGGCTATATTAGTGTGCATTTTTCTGGCTAGAAACTTTTAATACTACTTAGTCATTCCTGAAGATAGAATTAAAAAAAAAAATAGTTCCTTAGAACTATGTCCCAAAATAATGATTTCTTTCCTATTGTGTTTTATTCTATTTAAATACTTACATTATACTAAAAAAGTATGTACTTCAATATACAAATTCTTCAATATCAAACAGAATATCGAAAAATACTGATTGAACTTAAGGCAACTTTAAGGTTTTAACGGAATTTAGGAGTGGAATCTTAAACGGGCGATAATAACCCAAGTGAGGCTGCTACTGGTCACGAGAATCGAACACCACCGCTTACATAAACCCCAACCTTACTATTTCCCCATAATTTTCATAGCATTTTGATGGTGATGAACTTATTCCTACCCAATAAGATGGATTCTAGAAAACTCAAGATGTGTTTCGTCACAATATAAATATGCCAATAAAATAAAATATATGCCAATCTAGTTTATTTATTCTATAGCATTATAACTCAAAGACTGAACCCAACTTAATATCTAAAATAGAACTTAATATCTACTATTATTGAAAAACAAACACATAACAGAATATAGCCAAATTTATGATAATGAAAACAAACGGCGGAATGTTCAAAGAAAAAAAATATTTTAGGGTTCTTAGGCATAACTCTCAGTCTACAATATTTATATATAGAAATTTAAAGATTTTAAATGTACATGTTAAGATGTATTTTGTGATAATAATATCCTTTTTTGGTAATTTTTAAATACCTTTTTTTATATTTTTTAAAATTTATTATATACATATTATAAAAGATAAACACAGAGAAAATATTTTTTTGTGCATCCAGCCTATGATAGGCATATTATTTTGTGATTTTGCAAATTTTGTAGTAGACTAATTGTTTTTAAATATTGGTGAATTTTATTATTTTAAACGAAAAATGTATTTACATATATCATATTATTCACTCCAAGAATTCCATAAAAAACTTTGCATTTTATAAATGATAGAAATAACTGTTATTATCACATAAATGAATGACGTAAAAACATAAAGGAAAATTTTTATGCATATGCATTATTAAATGAACTAATTTTATTATTGAATAATGAGTTTAGAAGTACCTATACACATTTTTTTTATACCTAAGTGATATTTGAATGTCTTGTATGACTTATGTACATGGCTAATATTTATTATTCAATACATACATGTTTCAGATACCCATAAATATCTTCATCAATGTACTATAACGAAGGTTGTAAATATATATATGTAATCATAGAGGAAATCCTAAAGTCAACAGGCCCAAATAAATAAAATAAATCATCAATATATTTGGGAAACAACAAATGCCCGTAGATTGGAAAAGTAAAGTCCCTCCACAAAGGAGTCAGAACAGATGTAAGACAACAAATGATATGTAGCAAAATTCAGTTTGCATATTTTTAGGATCCAAAAATGCATAACATTCAGTTGATCTTGAATTGGCGATTTAAAATAATCATACAAGAATAAAATGTTGTCTTTAATATTTTCTTTAAAATTGTTTTCAATGAATGTTTATTACCATTCATTTGTAATTGTTTTAATTACTTACCAATTTTAATAGATGTTTGCTGTATTTCTTAGTTACATTAAAAGTATTTACATCCTGAAATGAAAGGAAAGTAAAAACAATTACGGAAGGAAGCATTGTAGTGATATAAACACATTGTTTCTTTATTTGATGAAATTGTACTTGAAATTTAAAATTTCCTTTACACACATACATAGAATTAGAACAGAAACAACACCATAATAAATAACCCCACAGGCTTAATTCCTTTATACAAAGCAACTAATTTATAATATATACAACATTATTTACAATTTCATATATAATTTGAGCTTAACAAACTAACTACTGGCCTTTAATATTTTAAAATTGAGCTAAATTGTCCAATTTTATATATATTTTTAATACGTTAAATTGGACAGTATTATATAAGAAAATGCAAAGATAATCCCTTCAAAACTATATATAACATAAGTACATTAGATCAACGTATCATTTGTCAAAATACAACATCCTCTACATTTTTCCAACTATGATACCGATTATACCTCTATACTCGATTTTATCTTTGATTATGATTCATTTTACACATAAATTTCTAATTAATATACATTCCATTGTCTGTGGCAACTATTTTCTTACAAACATAATTACATAAATACGAAATTTAATTAATTATTAATTGATATATCTATCAATGTTAATTAACAATTAACATTTAATTACTTTATGTATATTTCATATAAATATAACATAAAACATTCTAGACTCTACAAATAATCATATATATTGCGAATGGAATTTCGGTGATCACATTAAACAAATGTAGATATATGCTCAAATTCCATAATTTGAAAAATATTCTGACCCATTATATTTTCCCAAATTAAATTTTCGGTATCTGTTACGCTGGTTGTCGCTTCGATCTAAGTCAGAAGTTATAACTTCCCATTCGTTTATAATATTCTCGAAAATAAAAATGTTCGTGAGTTTTAGTTAGGAAAATAGAGTGAAATGTGTATATTTCGGTAATTTGGTCATAGAGAAATGAATGTTTCAACAAAAATGTTAAACAGTTATCAAACTCACGATCATTCTTATTTTCGAGGATATTATAAACGAATGGAAAGTTAAAACTTGAAACTTAACTGGAATCGATAACTTGAGGAACGGGATACCATTTTTTTTTATTTTTTTTTAAATCATAACCTATGTAATTGTGCATTTTAAATGAGCACAACAGTAATATACAATATGAACTTCTCAGCCAGACACTTCGATATCCTACTAAATCCCGATTTCGAAATCCTTAGCATAGAGTTGCGAAATCCTTTTGCGGCCTTTATATGGGCGTGAGAGTACGGCAAGGGGTCAGAAGGCAGGGATCTACGTTCTAACCGAGCAATAAGTTCATTGCTACTGAGCCCTAAATGACCGGCGAATGATGAATGGAGACTGTCCTGGAGGAAGAGGAAGAGAAAGTACATCACCAGAGGTTCGTATGGAGATGGATGCTGCAGGGGGTAATTAAAGAGTTGTAAATCAGGAGGAGGTTGGAAGAGGGAGGTTGTGGGAAGGAGAGATAAGGAAGAGATAAGATAATTCACACCTCTGCCGGCAGGAGGCGCCCACGCCGATGATGAAGATGTCATGGGAACAATCTGCTCCAGACCCGGAGGTCACTGAAGGGCTCAGAGGGTGTGGAGATAACCTTAGGGAGACCTTAGTAGAGTGATAGCATCAGGATGAAGGCGTAAATTTGATATGTTAATCAACATAATATTTCGATCCAAAGGAATTTTTTGTCATTAATTTTATAACAAATTAGCGGTGAGTATGATGGCTTTATAGGCTTTGTAAAAACCTCAACAATTAACTGGACCAATCTTATCACCATACAATATATTTCCGTAATTATTACAACTCGGAACTGTAATATAGAATATGCCACTACAACCCATGATTTGTCCGTGATCATCACGCTCAACTGCCAGATTTTTCCTTGGCCCTAGGAGGATCTCTAGGCCCCACAGGATCCTAATACGTAAAAAGATTCAATAAATTATCTGCCACAGCCGGATTTGAACCCGGGACCTCCGACAAGGCTGCTCACCGCTCTACACTCAGCAGCTACCCCACTCCCCAACTTTACAATATATAAAACAAATCCAATCTGATAAAATTGTATTTTTAAATAAAAACGTCGCTATTTTGTTATTTTGGTTGTGTAATCGAATGATTGAAAGCACTGAATAAAAATTATTATAACCTATGAATAAAAAATAATAAAGACGCTAGGGCTCTTCTCGGCATGCTGGACTGGAGGACTGCTGCAGAGGACTGAGCCGATTAGCGGAGGCTACTTGAGGCGGCCCGGATTCGGTGACGAGTTGTTGCCCCGGTTATTGTATTATATGACTTAAAAATGCCTTATAAGAAGAGTCATATTTTCTTAATATAGATTTCTTATTTAATAATCAATGTATCTTTCTTATAGTAAATCGTAATTCTCTCCACAATCATTTATTTCTTACACAACTCATTTTGTGTAAAATCTATTAGCTGCAACCCCCAACCATTTTAAACATTACTAAAAATGTATCTAGTCAACCATTTTCAGGTCAATATTTCTCTTATTTAGTTTTGCGGAAATCAGCTCGTCATTTTTGGATATTTAATTTTTGAAACAATAGAGTATTTTTTCAGCTCCATTTTTTTGTCTTGATAAAGCCTCGTTCAAATTTGCCAAAAAAGAAAAACAAGAGCAAACACTCCAACATTTTTATGATGTTTATTGTTTTATTTTAATTCATATTTCAACGAAATTAGATAATCCCACCAAAAACAAGAGAAATAAATTATTAAATTTCTGAAATTAATAAACTGACTGAGCTAGTTATAATATTGTATGGGAAAATATGTATGCGAGAGAAAATATCTTACGCGAAAGAACGATTATATTTGGATTGCTATCATGAACGCCTTCAATTAAAAAACATTGATTTCAGTTGAATTTTATTGCATCTAATCATCGGTCACCTTCATAGACCCAATCGGTTAAAATAGAGGCATGATGATGCAATCCAAGGCCGAGATTCCATTAAAATTGAGTAATCGAAACCAATAAAAAGCGATCAAAATTCATGGGAAATATATCCATAAATAATTAATAGACTCCGTGAATTGGTTGTTTAATTTGCTGCTGTTGGAAAAATGACTCCATTTAATAAGAAAATTCGTGTGAAAGATTCACAATCGATGAAAAAATTTGATGAGGCGAAAATTATATTCTCTCTTTATTAAAAACATGGACGATTTTTGACAGTCCTTGTAATCAAAAATTCTACAACCAAATCACTGATATTGGATGACGTGTTGAGCATTGTAGTGAATATCACTAGCATAAATTAAGGAAGCATTTCCATGCACGCGAGTGTATTACGATCATGCGTAAATGCACGTCAATTATAAACTGATTTAATGGCGAAGAAAGTGACAATTTATTTGAAGAATCGCTATTCTACTTGATAGAAACTAACAATATTGTGATTGTCTCATTTTCATCGATGTCGTTTACACGTGATATATTCCTCTTTCTGTAATAATCATTATTAAAGGCTTTCTAATATATTTCGATTAAGTTGTTGAAATAGCTTATAACAATTGATGGTCTCCAAGTGTCCATCCCAACAAAATAAAATAAAATGAATACAATTTGTAAGTAATATTGAGGCGAAGAAAATATAATAATGCTGTCATATGGCTATTGATATGATTCTTTTTAGTTAATTTTTTAAAATATTTACATAATAAACAAACTATGGTCTTGTTTACGCTCTAATTAGCTCATGTAATTTGCAGTTATCTAATATATACAACTTATACGTTTGTGTACCATTTATTCTTAATCATATTTATGTGTTTGAAATATATAAATATATATATATATATATATATATATATATATATATATATATATATATATATATATATATATTGGTTTCTACTTATCTTGACTATTATGGGAATATTATGTTTTGGTTCTCGAGTTTCAGCCCTTGTTTAAAATTCTAGGCGACGTTTCGAGACTAGGCTAGTCTCATACTCATGCCCTGACAGTGAAAGATGAGCTTGCCATTAATTTAAGAAATTTAAAGGACTGAAACTCGAGTACCAAACCATAATATATATATATATATTCCAGGGAAGACAGGAGGAGCTCAGTTGCTGCGCGACTGATTGATGGCTCGATTCAATCCTCGACAGTAGAATAGAAGCGATAAGAAGAGAGACAATGGAAAACAATAAAACGCTAAGACTAGGTTTTCACACAGGTTAGATCTAGAGGAGTCTTTTTTGTCTCTTCTGCACCTTCCTCTTCTGATCTCTTCTGCTCCTTCTGTTTCCTGGACAGGTCCATTGGGGTGTCCTGGACAGGCCCAAGGGACCGTAGGACGTCCAGAGAGTTGGGAGGTGGAGGCGGGAGAGGAAGAGGAGGCCTGGGCAGGAACAGCGGAGGCAGAGGAGGTGGGAATCCGAAGAGCGGAAGTGGAGGAGGCAAAGGAAGCCGCCACAGCGGGGACTTGATTTCCTTCACGGAGTTGTTGTTGTCCTCCTCCCACTTGGAAGAAGCTCCCTGTTCCTGGAGGAGGCAGTGGATCTTGAACCAGTTGGACCTGCGGCCGTAGCGAGAGCCGCTCTTGGACATGCCAACCAAGAGGCACTTCCTGAGTCGGCAGGCCTTGCAGGAGGTCCGGTTCTTCTTGTTGATGACGCATTCCCCGTTGTTCTTGCACTCCGATATTGAGCCGAGGTTGTTGTACGTCCGTCCGAAGAAAGACTGAAACAAAAATAATTCGGATGAAAATTCCACTCTAATAGTAATTAGATTATAATTATTTGTTGGCCTTTGTTAAGGCGAAAAACCTCAAGTTTTTTATTAGCATTGTTTTTTTTTTATATAAATGTTATATTTATATTTGAGGTAAAAATACGTTAAACATAAGTCTTAGGTATGAATACGGTTTTTGATAAATATTAATATTAAAAAAAAATTGAGGAAGACAAGATGGTAAGATCTAAAAACATAGAGCAATATTGGCCGTACAGGAAAACACAAGACTGAATGAACTATCTATGATCTATGACCAATATCTATCTATCGACTACGACCTACCCAGAAAGCTCTTCGAATCTTGCTTTAATTTGATTTCGGTTGTGTGGTATATGGCGGCCTTCTGATTGTACTCTCAGCTCGAAGTGGATCATGAACTGTTTTATATCGCATTTTTTAACTTTGGTATCCTGCAGATGTCTCGGGTGGACCACATGCCATTTCTCTATATTCTTCCGATATAAAGCCACGCTCAACTAATTTAAAACTATTATTATTGACCAAAACCTTTGCTAGAAACCCCAAATCGCCCAAATATCCCGACGGTCAATAAGCTCCCTGAAGTTATTCCATCGATCTCGGCATCTCCTTACAAAACCTTCCCGTAAGCTTCTCGAATCATCCCTCATCCTCCCTGACTTTGACTATTGTAGTGTGTTATACGGGGTCCTTTCGAAAATGCTTGATGGCCGATTAAAGCGGATAATTAACTGCGAGATGAGAGTTAAAGTGGCTCTTCCCTCCCATTCGTAGACAATATTTCCTCAGTGTTTTTCTACACCAATCCATTAACTCTTCAGTCTAACAGTCTCCTCCAATTCAAATCCTCAGTCCAGCACCACAAAACAAGAGCCCGCCTTTCCTATCTCTATACTCGTTCCCACAGAACCCAAGCATTCGAGCTCGAGCGTTCCTTTCTCGCCCATTCCACCAAACTATGGAACTCAATCCCTCCTTTCATCCGCCATGCTTCTTCAATGACTTCATTTAAATCCTTGCATTCCCAACACCCCTGACTTCCCAAAAATATGCCCTCTAAGCAGGTGAATCATTTGCTTAAATAAATAAGCATTGATTAATCGATTTTGTTGCTTACTTGTTTTTGTTTTTCTTCTTTCTTCTTCGTAAAGAGGATATACGTTATGTAAAGAAATTATTGCATACCTGCCAATTCATTAATTTTGTTTAATAACTGTTGTTATATATATATATATATATATATATATATATCTGGTATATATATATATATATTCTCTAAAATTGGTTAATTTCCTGTGTTTTTTCTTATTTTATTTTTATATTTCTAATTTTTTTTGGCATTTTTTAAATACTTCAGGATTTGTATTATTATCTAGGCTAAAGGCCATATGCATATTATGTTTATTTATCTGTTTATGTTTGTTATTATAAAGGGACTTGGTCCCAGAATAAAGTTTCTTTTCTATTCTATTCTATATTTTTACTAGAAGACTAAGAGTATATATATTTTTTGTTATCTCCTCTCAATATATATCATTCTCTATTAATATTTTATTAATTATGTCTTTTGGTCAGATGTGTTGAGCTATACCAAGACCAGGTCTTGCGTTTTTCTCCTAATTACTTTAATAATGAAAGTAATACAATGGTAAAGACTGGTATTAGATTAGAAATAATAGGGATATTAATGATATATAAGAATTCTTTATTGATATATTGGAAAGGATAGATAAAATAAAAAATTGTAAGTAAATGAATAAATAATAAATTGTTAGAGAATACAGATTAACATGACATTATTTACAGAAGAGTTATGACTCTTTGATGATACTCTACAACTATCCCCTCTTTTTTCATATCTATCTAAAGGGCTCCCTACCTTTATTTTTATCTATCATATCCCTTAATGGCTATATACATTTTTTAAAATTTACTATCTATCATTTTAATTTATCTATATCTTATATATTTAGCCCTGAAGAAGACCTGCGATGTGGATGGAAACATTGGCTTTCAAATGAATAGCTCTCCCTATTTAAGAGAATACTTTTCCTGAGCTCCACCCGGACCATTTTCTTCCTTATATAAAATGTATAGAATACCTAACTGTAAAGAAGTTGATGGTTTAATAAGGAATTATTTGCTGGCATTTATATTTCCTATTTCCATTTTTCAAAATTCCGAATGCAAGATTGCTTAGATTAGTTTAGCAATATACCGATGAAAATTTACATAGATTAAATTTCGTAATGGTTAGCTCAGTTGGTACATCTTGAGCATCACCTTTCTTCAAGCGTATTCATTATAAGCATTGCTTCCTATCGGTTACTCTTTAATGATCCTTGACTTTCTACCACGAGGTCATTTGAGGTCTCCTGTGATGGCATCTTGAGAGTTATTTCTTCTATTGAAGCCCTTCCAGGATGTGCCGTTTGATGTACGCGAGTCGGCTTAGCACGAGCTGGGATAAAAAGGAGAGAAGACGAGGAAGCTTCCATAATGGGCGAAGGAGAGGATTGGTGAACAAAAGAGTTGAGTAAGATGAATAAGAAGAGAAGTCGCCGCTAAGCAAATGACAAGTGACATCTGCCGCGGGTCTCCTTGGCCTCTAACCCATAGCTCCTTCTTCAAACTCTCCCTGTTTCTCATCTCAACAACTGTTTACGTTTTGGAACAAATAAGAAAATTAAAAATTCAGTATTTTTTTCTATTTTACATATATATAGATGAAAAATAATTTATGAATATGAATGACTGCCTATGATCTAGTGGTTAGCATAACAACCTACTATGCCCAATATTGCGGGTTCGTAGCCCGGCAGATGCCCTAGGATTTTTTAAGTAAAAAATCCTTGGTTATGATGTCCTTCTGAGGGGACGTAAAATGGGGTCCCGAGCCTGTACGATGCCAGATACTCGTTAAAAATCTCTATCCTAATAAAACCTGGATGGACAAAATTTAGAGCTCCCACTGTCCGATTAGCCACAGTAGAATAAAGTGACGTTAAATGAACAAACAAGTAAAAAACTTACATATTTTTAAATTCGAGATAAATTGTGGTGAGCTTGGAAAAGCATTAGGACACTATTAGTTCTATAAGTCCCATCTGGCAGAGAAGTTCTGAAACATGTTTGATACACTTTATCCCGAAGAGTGATAAAGATATATTTACCCATTTCTGATTACTCATAACTCACCACCAAAAAAAAACAAACACCGATTTCTGAGTTTCATTCAATTGAGGAATACTGTGCGATTAGTTATTTGAAAGAATTGTCAAACCATTATATTATAGGAGTTTAATGAAAAAAACATGGATTTAGTTCATACATGTACTTTTTCTAATAATATCTTATAAATTTATTTTATTTTTTACTAACTTTTTGTTTCGTTTAATATCTAATTATACTTTTTATTCAGTAACAAATCTTGATTTTCCAGTATTATTTGGTTTCAAGAATTTTAAAAAAAAGTTATGATTTGACAAAAAATGAGCCAGAATCAATTGAAGATATGCCTGTATTAAAATGTTGTTCAAATATTTTTCAATTATCTTAGTTAAGGTCTATTAATTATTACAACACACTAGAAGGTATTTTAGAGGGGTATAAATTTAAGATTATTGAAAAACTTATTCATAATCGACTCTAGGATGATTAAATGGGATATACTCGTATTCTTTGAAATCTAAAAATCGAAAATCTTCACGCTTACACATTTCTTTTATTGATTACTTCATCTTCTTTCTCTAGATGCTTTGCCTTTCAGCCTGGAGCTCTGAAATGGTTTATAATGTACAAAAAACTGAAAGTGCATCATCATCGAAATATCATTGATAAACGCACTAACATGATTATATTAATATCGATAAAGAGCATAATTATTCGTCCCTTAATTTCATTTTAATAAAAATTAATAGACTGAAAAGACAAGAAACTGCTCGACATTTTCGCCTACTTCAACATTTACTGGACAAACGTTCAAAGCTCCCAATTAATTACAAAAGACTCATTTATCCAATATATATATCCAATCCTCACAATCCGAAATCCTTCGTGAAATCCTCACTGCTCCTTACTATGTCACAAACAAACTCATCCATCATGATCTTAATATCCCATATGTTGCTGATTTGGCCCGAACTAGATACCTATCTTTCCATGAAAAGCTCCATACACACTTGAATCCGCTAGTCTCTCAACTTGCTTCCCATAATATTCCTGATAACCCTCCGAAGCGTCTGAAGTAGAGATGGCCTCGAGACCTTCTACTATAGAACTTTATTGGAGTGCTATCAATGGATAGTTTCTCCACAAGTGTTTTTTTTTCATGTCCTTTGTTCATACAGCAGATTTACTTGATGTGATATAATTACAGTTGAAAATATCAATAAATTATTCTATTCTTTCTAAGAAAAATTAATAAATCCATTGTTTGGTGAAAATTCCATTCCTCTTTTATTTCCCAAATAATATGGATAATAAAAAAAATATTTTGAGTACTTAATTGTACTGGCCATTACTTGGTACTAAAAGAAAGTTTGTTTCTTCTCTCTTTTTTCAAGTAATAGAAAGTTGTTTTCAGATTGAACGTAATTTAGTGATAAATATTGACTTGGTTTTTGAAGCGTAAATTGTTTGATGATCGATTTTCGTCCTTGAATAAGAATCGTTTCCATGGTAAAAAAAACAATATGTTAAGATGTTGATCGCAAAACCTGAGCAATGTGTTGTGCGCAGAACCTGACCATTTTAGTGATGCTCGAAAACAACTTAAATTATATGAAAATTTAAGGCTTATACCTTATTTACTAATGCATTTTTTCCAATATTGTTTTCAACAAGATATACAAAAACAAAAATGAATGAGTATTTCTCTTATCGCGTAACTTCCTTTAAAAGTTGTATATCCAAGATCAAGGAGTTACTAAATATTAACTGTTTGGACTCGGTTGTCCCCTCAGAGGGGGCATGAACGTTTATTAGCCATTACGGAGAATGAACTTATTCCACCGCAATTTTTTAAGAAACTCGTGTTACCTTGTAGTTTTTTATTTAAATAGCACAAAAAACAAATCGAAATATGATCAAAATAATAAATCAAACATGCTATACGTCGAAAAAAGAACGTACGAAGTGCGTTCACGACGGACTAAACACTTCTCTAATCCGTTGAGCAATTTGTAGAATTAGTGGATTAGGCGTAAAAAAGGTACACGGGTATGGCTCAATGATATGGGAAACTTGATAAGATAATAAAGAAATCCGAAAACTGAGAGAAGGAATTAACAAGACCTCAGTTCGTATTGAAGCGTCGAATAGTAAAGATCTCTGCAGTAATAAGACAGTCTTGTGCTTTCGTAATTTACTATTAGTAATTTCCCAAGCATTTATTTATCTTTTCTTTTATTTTATAATTAAAATTTTTTTTTATTTATAAAAATGGCAAAACGAACAAGTACCAGTGAATCTCTTGAAGTAAGCAGTAGTGAAGACGATTTTCAAATATACAGCCAGATTTAACAAAATAACTATTCAAGCAGAAGAAAATAATAGTAATGACAGTGATGGTGATGATATTATCCACCCAACTAGAAAACGAAGAAATTTTATAGATAGTGATAGCGATACAAGTATTGTAAAAGAAAACAACCTCCTAGAAGACGTATCAAGTGAAGAGTGGAAAGACGTTACTGATTCTACCGATTCTCCATCAATAATCGAGTTTGACATACTTAGTACATCACCAAACACCCGGGCCACGAATACCAAGCAATATAAAAGAACCCATAGATTATTTTACAAATGAATTAATAGACAATATGATAATAGTACAATAATGATAATACGAGTTGCTGGTAGGTAACGTCCGAAACGGTGCCAATTGCAAAGGGTTAAGCTGATTAATTCTTCCTTACTAATCCCTTATTGTGATACTAAAGAATAGTTCATTAAATTATCGTCAATAGCGATAGATATGTGGAAACCCAATTTATTTAATAAGTCGAAAGTAGAAGCTGTTTAAAGTGTTATGAATAAATCAAGAGGCAGAAATACAGTTACATCATACCTTCAATTTAAGTATCCTTTTGGAAATCATTTGGATGTGAAACTCAACGATTTTTGGTAGTACTTAATGAAACTTAATAAAAAAAACGCTTAGAAATATAATTTAATAAAATACAATACTAGGAATGTTCATGTAAAGCAGAAATATTGTTGAATAATTTTATGGCAATTGAATATAAAATAATATCAGGTTTTTAATTCTCAGATCTGTTGAAATTTGAAGGTATGAAATTTAAATTGCTATGTATTTTCAGCTCTGTAGAAGTAAAGCTCCATCATAAGAGTCGTATTTTAAATCACGAATCTTTAACAGCAAGTGAGTTAAATTCAAAATTCAAAATATCCAAATGGATGGGGTAAAAGAAAAGTTTCTTATTTTTTTAGCGATGTAGAAACACAGTAATTATTTTTCTTAAATAATTATCATTTTCAAAAGAAAATTCATTTCTAAAAATTAAATGTTTTATTAATTTTATTTTTTTATTATTTATTTATCTCACACCTGCGACCCACGAAGTTATCTCTCGATAGACCACTAATATCTATGATCCTTGTAAATTTTCCATTTTCGCCTATAATTAAAACGTGTAGTCGATTACCTATTTAAAGTGGTTTAGGCAACCTCAACGGAACCGGGTACCTCAGGGAATAGAGCATGGAATTACCTCTATTGTTTTGTTTCTTTGCATAAGCATAGTATGTCTCTAAAGCCCTACGCCGGTTAATAGATAGCCAATAGGAATCCTTCCTTTATAGGAAAAATATTGCCACTTTTGCAGTGGAATACATATGAATGTCAAAAATTTTCTATTAATTTTTCTTGTATTATCATAACTGAATTTTTAGTTTTATTATTATTATTGGCCGTAAAGCTCCAAAAATAGAAGATGCTTTGTAAATATGGTTCCCGTTTGGGGCTTCTTGTTGTATTCGTATTAGTTTAAAATAATTTAATATTAAATTTATTAGTAAAAAATATCATGTTTTATATAATACAATTTTTAATGTTTGTCATCATTTGTATCTAGTGGACGGAAGATATTAATTGTTTCACATGTAACAATTTGGAGCGATTATTTATGAATTACTAATATACATATATTTATAAAATATTAATTAATAAATACATTACAGTGTTTTCTAGTTTTCAGGGATTTAGAATAGAATAGAATAGAAAACAAACTTTATTCTGGGACAATAAAATTTTTCTATTCTATTCTATTCTAAATCCCTGAAAACTAGAAAACACTGTAATGTATTTATTAAATAATATTTTATAAATATATTTATTAGTAATTCATAAATATATATGTAAATAATAATCAAACACTCTAAATTGTTATATGTGAAACAATTAATGTCTTCTTCCCACCAGTTCACTGGATACAAATAATTTATTATTATTTATTATATATTACGTAGAAATAAAAAAAAATGAGAGTATGATGACTAGTATAATCATCTGATAGGTAGCACTCAAAATAATAGGTTTAAGAACAAGAACAAGCTGTTGACCTTTGCCTACGGCCTCTTGATATAGACATTATTAACGTTTAGATATAGCCATAATAGATATACACATAAACATATATATATACAGTAACTCTTCGAAAACTGCCTATTTACTCGCAAAGCTTGAGAATCAATGCTAATGTAACTGCATTCTGAGTGAGAACTGTCGTCAAATAAAGCAATTCAAGGGTCTAAATAAGCCACTGGAGTTGTTATTAAAGTCACTTGCAACGGCCGGTTATGGTTTGTTCAGTTATTTCTTCCAAGAAGAATATATTTTCTTATCATTCCATCTCGTGTACGGTTGATAGAGTTGATAAAGAATATTTCAGTAATAACGAGACAAGGACATCATTTTAAATATCAAGATCTCAAATTGGCTTACTTATTGCCATTGCTATCGCTATTAACCCTCACATTGTGATTGCCACTACAATTTATATCAAATTTTAACTTAAAATCATTCAGGTCACAGCACTAAGGGATAAAAAGGATAGAAATATGACTAAAAATATAAAATTTATAGCAATATTTTTCACATTATTAACAAAAAATATACTATATTTTTTAGTACAAGAATTTACATGTTTGGTCTCAAAATTGGTAATTGTTAGTCACCTGGATAATTTAAGTTTTTAACCGGAAAAAAAGAAGAAAATATACTGTTAAAAAATTTATTTTACTAAAACCAGTTTGGACATATGCTTTACAAATTTACATCACTAAAGAGACTCACAGAAAACGACTGCAAACTTTTCAGTCAAAAGTACTTAGACTTATCACTAATGCATCATGGTACGTCAACAACAAAACTCTGCATACTGACTAAAAATACAAATGGTTGACGAACACATATGAACGTACAACAAACGCTTTCAAGAGAAACTATACGGACACCCAAACCCATTGATACAACAAATGGCCCCTACTCTCATGCCTGAGAGTAGTGTCCATACTACACTAGGAGGAGACTAAAAAGGACGTGGATGAGGGATCTATTACAGTAGGAAATTAAAGCAAGATAATAGAGAGGTACCGCTGGGTACTGTTCTTCGTCATGCCTTCCATGCCATTTTGTATTTTTTTTTCAGTCAGCCAATCTGCTGATTGTCAATTACTTGTATTTGATAGGTGTGGATGGAAATATAAAGAGAGAAAAAATATAAAAATTTATTTTTAACTATTTGTTTTCCTATTTTACCTTTTAGGGCACAACTAAGAAAAACACTTTTCTTGGGTACCCACTTCGTAGAGCCTGGGTGGGCCCCAGGAAGGTCCTAGATCCCATAGGATACATCTCCGACCGTTAATAGATTGAATAACAGTCGGTCAGCAGTGGGATTCGAATCCAGGACCTTCGACAATAAGAATAAAGCTTATGGGCTTCGTGCCATAATTCCCATTAAAAGAAAGCTCTGTCACATCAGGGAATAAAACTTACATTAGCGTCATAAACCAGCATGTTTAGATTACGGAGAAATGAACCCACATGATGGGGCATACGAGTGAGATAAGGCGAGAGAGATGACACCATATTTCCTCTTCGCTAATGTCTCCACGGCCTTTTGCCAACAGAGCCGCAGGGAAAAAGTCACGAAGAGCAATAAACAATTAGTGCTTCTAATAACGGCAATAAATAGCTTTATATAAATGTGCACTCGTTTCATGAAGCGGTCATTAAGTCGTATGAGGAAAGAGACATGAACATTTTATAGGCACTCCCATAAAAAGCAGACTTTACTAGGAATATCCGAACTCTCCTTTTAGATCACTTTTAATATTTACTTATCTCTTTCGGTGTTATAAATTATATTTCAGATGAAACAAAGGATTTATTAATTTCTGATAATCTACATTTTTATACAAAAGGTGGGCAATTTTTATGTATCAAAAATGTTGGCCTAATACTGATGTAAAACTCAAATTTCAGGGATATGAATTGATGTCTATGGTTATTTTCGAAAATCATGCTGCATATGATATATAACTCCTAAGCACAAGAAAATTATTTTGGAGAAAATTCAACTTAATCACTTATTCACCGGGTTGTAAATATTTACAAAAAAATTAACCTTTTTTTAACAATTTTCATTATGTAATTACACCAGAAAACATGTCGAGCTCATTATTCATATTCATATTTCCTAGCACGTCATACTGTTAGGTCAAATTAACTATATTTTACCTCATTATTTAAAAAAACTGTATATTTACTTTTCCAGCAATATATAATAACCAACCCTATTTACCCATAAGGGATATAAATTTAAATGATATAGACCGTTTGTCGATTTAATTTTTATGCGAACATTATAAAATTGGATCATTATTATATTTGTGCATAATACTATAGACAATGTGGGCATTGTGGAATCTTTCCCGTGACCGCGGATGAGCCGGGATCCCGGGTGAAGGTACTTCACACACGTAGAAGCATTTTTTGAAAGTTCTCCACTTTCTTCACTCGAAGAATACACCGAGGAAGATACGCAACCGAGATGAAGGCCGGGTAGTGCCATAAACCACAGGTTAGGGCTCAGGAAACTGAGCGTGTAAATTGGAAATGAAGAGATATGGTAGGATTTACAGTGACGGTAATGGCCCTAAGAAGACTGGCTGGGACGTGTAGCTGTGTGAGAACTGATCCACCGGGAGATAAGAATCGAAACGTGGTTCCGCCAACACGCTAACCCATGCTAATTGATATCTGGATATTCAATAGCTCAATTGTATATGATTAGGCTCAGCTCTGTCTGCTCGCCTTTGCTCTTCCTCCACTGGCCAATCTTTTCCGATCATTATGTCCGCATCTGGTCAATAAGCTTCCTTTCATATCGGCTATCCAACTTCTGTTGGAGATGTAACTGTTATCAGGATTCCGTATTATGATCTCTTAACGTATCTATCTGGGGCATATAAAATACAAATCATATAATATATAGATTCAGGGACATGTAAAAGGGAGGAATAGCGACCAATGGGCGAAACTACTTGAGGAGGGCAGGACTCACATTGAGTTGTAGCGCCGATGAAGAAGAAGAAGAAGTACTCCCTTTCATTTCTATTACTTTTATTATTCCAAATGTTTACATTTGGGGCATTTAAACAATTAATTGTTATTAAATACTCATTGCTATTAAAATAAAAATCAATTGTACACTAGTATTTGTCTCGGTTTGCACTATGGTCAATCTTTTTTACAGCAGCTTCTTCTCCCATTTGTGTTTATTAACTTGAGACTAAGTACATATATATTTAATTTCATATTACATTATTAAAAAATATTTTAAAAATTTTTATGTTAAATCAATGGGAAAAAATCAGCTGTACACTTTTACTCGTCCCTGAGTGTATATGCAATATGTATAGATATGTCTGCAGCTCGGGGGAATAAGTGCTTAAATCGAATTTTCTCCAAAATGAGTTTTATATTATTATTTATTAATTGGAATTGTGTTATTTTCGTAGTTAATAAGGGACTGAGTCATGTAGTTATTGCTTGTATTACTTACTTCCGTTTGTTTTATTTATTTGTCTTTAAGATTTTATTGAAGCTCAGAACTACGAGGATGGCAGGATTGCTCTTCACTCAATACAATTAACTCTCTCTGGACAAAATTCGACTTAAACACGTTTTCACTGGCAGTGCAGATATAAGTCTAAAAATATACATTAAAGTATACGGTATATTTATACTTGTTCATTCGATACAGATGTTAAGAGATGTCAGCCTCCTCTTCCGCTGAGTATACCACTTTTTTTTATTATGCAGGTGTATGTATGACAATACAATGACTGTGTACTCAAAGCAATACTAACATTATAGCCATAATTTGATCAAAGTTGTTAATTTTATAAATAAAATACCATATAGTTTGTATTGTAACAGTCCACAAATTAGGAAACAACTATCTAATAAAAATCAATCTAATAAAAAAATATTGACCAGCTTCTCCACACCCAGCAAAATTTTCATCTATAATCCAGTATTTGAAAATTGATCCCAGACCTTTTTCTGAAATTGTATGTTGATTAATTTATAATTTCGGTTTATTTAAAATGTCTTCAATATGAGCCTCAATGTGCGGAGAACGCTTGCAGAATACAATAGAGATCCTTGCAGCCTCAACAAATTGCACGGTTAACCGTAAAGTTGTGCAACTAAACGAGTTTATTCTAATTGTGTCAGTTATTGTTCAATAACTGTAAGCGCTCTGGGGTAATTCCTCTCCACTTGCTCGTGGCCATTAGATCTAATTAAACGTATAAACGTTGAAAAAAAGTCTTATTGCGCGCGCTTTCAATAACCGCTGCAATTAAGAAATCTACCGGATTAGCAAAACCTGGAAATAAGTAGTAAAAAGGTCTTGCTTTAATAAAATACATATATTGTGGATTTATCTGTATTACATGCTTACTTGATGAACAGGCATTTAAAAAGATTACAAAATAACAACTTACAAACGAATCATTGTACAATATGCTCAGAAAAATATTAAAGATGGAAATGGAAGATTTCTATACAAACCGAAACTTGGACCGAAATCTCGGAAGAGGAAAAATGGGGAAAGTCTGATATGATAAAGATAAGAAACGACGGAAAGGGAACTGATTGATTCATTACACTTCAAAGAGGAGCAAAAGAAAGAAAAATAAAATAAAAAGATCTAAGATAGGAACTAAACTATATTCCGTGGAAGAAAGTGGCTCGGGCAGAGGTCACAATGAATTTCTCGTAGAACTGGAGAAAAACTTTATTGATTAGCCAACGTTATCTTTACTCTTCCTCATATCCTCGCCTTTTTATATGCATTTTAGTCCAATATAGCCAAATTGTATTATCACTTACTTTATTTAAAACATGCTTATTTTCTTTTATGCAATTGATATTATATAAAGTATCTTTTTACATTTTCTTTTATGAGATTAATATTCTTTACACTTGTATAAAGTCTTTTTTACCTATCAATATGAATACTCTATTTTATCAAATATTTTTTATTTTCATTTTTATTTTATTTTATATAATTTGGTTTCTAGAATTTTTATAATTTTACAATTTTTTTTCTTACTTTTTTATTACCTACAATTTCTATTTCGTAATTCTTATCATTTTCTACATTTACCCATATCATTTCACATTCCTATTTTATATTCAGTTTTTATTTTTTATCTTATTTATTACCTTATTTTTTACTTTTCAACACTTTCTGTTTTATTATTATTTTATTCTTCATTATGTAGGTTACTACCTTTTTGGCACTTCGTTGTTTATAGTATACACTCATACATTATAACCTTCATATTTACCTTCCTGTACATCTATATCATTTTTATTGCCTATATTGATCTTACTTTTGTTTATTTATATTTAATATGTTTTAATATATTTGTACCATTTTTATTCTTATATTGACTGTATTGTGCATATAGCCCTGAAGAAGACCTACAAAGTAGGTCGAAACGTTGGCTAATCAATAAAGTTTTTCTCCAGTTCTACGAGAAATTTATTGTGACCTCTACTCGGACCACTTTCTTCCACATATATTATCAAGGTCAACAATTATCATTCAATATAAACTATATTCCATTTTAAATATCAGTAACCAAAGTAATTAGTAATATCTTTTTAATAAAATCTGTACATTGACATTTGTTATTCACGGCGCTTTAACATAATCATTTTATAATCAGAATTTTTATTATATAGTTGCGTTATGGTACCTTGCATCCTTCGCAGGTAAAAGCACCGAAGTGGAATCCGGCGGCAGGTTCGCCGCAGACTCGGCACAGCTGGTTCATCTGAAAGAGAGAAAAAATTAAATCATCTACCATTGGTTGTGTAAATAATTTCATTAACCCCCTTTATAAATAAACGGTAATTATTCCACAGGTTATCGCTTCGAGTTAAGTCGTAAGTTTTAACTTTTCATTAGTTTCCCTTTTAATATTTTCCGAAAATACAAGTTATCCTGAGCTTTAGTCTGGAAAAGAGAATGTAATTATGGGAAATATAAATACTTCGGTGAAAGTATCTAGCAATGAACTTTTCAAACGTTCAATGTTCAACGTTTCACACAAACATATATCAGCCATACTTCAAAACTTGGTTGAAATTTTTATTTATTGATGAAATGATCACTGCAATCTAGTCATTACAAATAATTACCTCCTCTTTCTTGTATTTTGAAGCTCACGATAACTTGTATTTTCGGTAAATATTAAAAATGAAACAAATAAACAGTTGCTATGTGTGAAGATATCTGGAACATTAGGAGTAGCAAGGTAAATAGGGAAAGGGGCATGCATGCAGTGTCCCTTAGGGTTTATTACCTTTACTCTTGAAATAAGAGCGGCAGTTGTTCGGAAGCAGCGGTCAACTCAAGATGCAAGGAACTGGATGAAGCAATGGTCGAGGAATAGCCAGTCACACATAGCCTCTCCCTTTCTTTGTAAATAGTTTTATAAGTTATCTTGTAACCATGATCAGGACAAATAAATATGAGTGCATTAATTAAATGAAAAAAGATCTTCATTTAATAACCAACTCATGGTCAGTCAACCTTTGGAGAGGGGAGGAAAATTGATCTTATTTATTAACGTTATAGAATTACAACATATAAAGTATAACGATCTCAGGGTGGCTACCCATTTCACTATTCAGATCAAAGGATCTGACTTTTCTTTGAGATCACTGCTTAAGCAGTGAAGACAATATAGCACATTTAAAACTTGTTGTAACTCAACTCGAAGGGACAACCTACGGAACAAATACCAAATAATCTCCATGTTACATGTATTATGGTATCGGTGCATAATAAATTCGCCATCAGGCGGGATGGTTTAACCATAGTGCTATTACACTTAAATACTTAGTTTAAAAAGGTGCCTAATAAACTAGTTCATGCGTGAGCCAAGGAAGATATTATTGCGTATTGCAGAACATTAGAGAACCATCTTGGAACCTCCCCCCACCCTTTACTATATATCTAGCACTAAATCAACAATGAGTAATAAAACGGGTATTATTGCCCAATCGGATCCGGCCAAATCATCTGCGTTAAGTGTAAGATTATACCATTCTCCTACTCAAGATATTAACTAACTGTTTTAGCACCGACATAAATCATTATGCAATTTTAGTAATTTATTTCTGAAATAATACTATAGGGCTTTCAAAATAGGTTAAAATAGCAATTTCGAAGGACTCTTGCCTGATTAATCTTTTTTGTTATCCTCAATTACAGTTTGGACTGTAAGGCTGCAATGGAAATTACTTTTATTTATGATTAGCTGTACTCTTGAACTGCGACTATAGGTACAAGTAATTAGTACTAGCTACAGCGGTAAATAATGCGATTCATCCATTACAGCAATTTAGGTTTAGCTTTAATGAAACGATAAGTTTTGCCCAACACTATTCCGATTAGTACATATGTTATAGTTATAGTTGTACATACGTCAGAGAATTATTTAGAAATCCAACTTATTTGTAAAAGAAGCATTTAAAAGAAATCTGAACGATATGAATCATTGTACAAATGCTTATTTTTGGGCCAACTAAAATTGTTTTGGAGGAGGATAAATCCTTGAAAAGTAACTATTTTTTTAAACGATTTCCAGTAATACGCTTTCCTACAAAGACGTTTAAAGAAGATTTTGTACTCTGTATGGAAGGGTAGGAAGGTGGTATGATGGAAAGAGGCTGAATCAGAACACTATTTAAATTTGTCTATAGAACTTCATCCACCGCCTTCTTTGTCTTTAAGGCACAAGTCTCCTCCTCGAAATCTCTTGAACCACCGTTGAACAGAGCACTCGTTTATACTCGTACTGCCTTCGGCCCAGACTTTAATATATTTCTGGTCAAATGGGCCCAAAAAATCACGCTTTGATATCTTAAGACTGAATTATTTCCAATTAGCAAAATGTTATAGAGATAAACAAACTTTTTAAAGATAACATAAGCTCCTGCATTATTTTTCGGACAACACAATATTTTTTCCACTTTTTATGCCTTATTCCAAATAAATCGTTTCCTACTTTAGACTTAAAGTAAACAAATAACTGCCTGTCATGTAATATACAGCGATTTAATATTCGTGATATTAAGGGATATTCCAGTTTCATTTCCAGCAGTTCTTTGAATAACATCCTAAGTCAAACATATCACATACAAATAGTTTAAACGTGAACGTAAAACAGTATTGCCTTGAGAAACTTGATTTTTATGGCAGTTAATTGGTAATGCAACGGGTCTAGACATGACCAGAAAAATGCTTTACGAATGCTGACAAGACGTCATCTTTGAAATTCTTCTAAATTTTAGTTCTATTGTTCTTATCAATAATTTCAGAATTTATCTTATACACTTTGTATTTCTTGTCATTCCTATCCTTTCTGTTCGTATTTCTATTATACCTTCTTTAGTACTGCATTTTTTATATAGTTTTTCTGTATACATTCTCAGGCCGAAATGTAGGAACAAAAAAAAATAAGTTCGCCTTAATTTTTTTTTAAACGTAATTTATTAACAGCACTCCTGACTAATTTTCACTCTTCAAATATTTTTCCACTAAACCATTTCCAGAGCAATATTTTCATTATCAGGTTTCAGGTTATGCTACTATTGGGCAAACAGGGGATTTTAAATGTTTAATCCTTAGAAAAATTAAACTAAATCCTTACTATCGAATATAACAATGATGTTAGGCTCATATATGGACATTAATCTATAACAATACAATAATAGCTAAATAAATCTATTAGTAGCCGGGTTGGGGACACCTCGGCGCTATCAGATGCTGTGGCGCCCCGTCCGTGAAAGCTGCTGACTCACAGGGCGCGGTTCTTTTGTTTCACTGTCCGTGTTTAGTGACAGTAGGCGTTGCTACAGCCCAGTCTAGAGGGAGAGATGTAAATTGAAAAGTGCGTCATTTTTTAGGTTTCACACTCCAACCTCCCCGACACCCTGGGATGGACGAAGTAGAAGTGTTAATAAGAGGGACGAAATATATCATGCTCCAGAATATACAATATATTTTGTTTCTTAAGATAAAATAGTTAATATTTTTTTTGTAATGTGAAAACTTCTTTAGCCGCATTGAGCGATTTTCGGAAGGGGGAAAACTTATTTTATTTTATTTATTATTTTTATAAGAATGGATTTGTCCGACCTAGATACGAACCATGATAGCTCAGTTGGTAGAGCACCATGACGGAAACATGGGAGACCCGGGTTCGAATGACTTTTATTTTTATTTTGAAGAGAAAAGATATGCCCAGGGTCTCCATTCGAATGCACAAGAATGGAGACCCTGAGCATATCTTTTCTCTTCAAAATAAAAATGTGGAAAAATTTAGAGTTTCCCATCACAGACATTAACGACACTTGTGACGTATTGCGTGAGACTGGAAACGCATAGTGCCCAGCATATCAGTTATACTATTCGTTTTAATCAAATTTATAATAAAGGTGAAAAATAATAATAATATTTAACTAAAATGCTATTTAATAATTGTGGAATTCATATTAATAATAATTTAACATCAATTATTAAATTAAAACTAATTAAACTATTAGTTTCCCTTTTTAAATTGTATTTGTTATAGTTAAATGTGTTGTTTTAATTTGGTTATGAATGCAAATATACAAGAATTTGGATGATATAAATAATATTACTGCATACATTACATAACTGCATATATAAGTATAATATAGTATAAAAGTTCAGTTGTATTGTAATTTGCATTGAGTTTGTTCAGCCCATCATGCTTTTTGTTTAATAAATAAACTACTTGAAGATCTATATAATTATTGCTTGGACTGTCAGTAGATTTGAAAACTAGAGTAATTATAATAATTTCAATTTTCAAATTATGAAATTTAAATAATTCAGACTATAATCGATTAAGAAATTCAAAAAGGAATGCAGAGATTACAGACTTTTGAATTCCCATTTCTGTCGGCAGTCTTCATGACTGGCTATTTTAATTATTTTTTTTTTTTAGAGAGCAAAAGAAATTACCCACACGATAAAAAAACGAAGGATTCAGTTCTATGGACACCTACAAAGGATTAACCCAGCAGAATGACCAAAAGAGTATTCTGCCAACACTTGGATTAAGGAGACTGAAACGGACATTAAAGAGCTCAAAGTCTCTCCGGGTGGCATTGAAAGCCGTTCTTCATTTAGGAAGGAACTTCAGAATGCATTTTGGTTTTCAAGACCAAAAACAAAAACAAAAAAAAACAGGAAAGGAAGAAACTTGTGAAACGAATGAAAGAGATGTGGAATTGAAGAAAAGAACAGTTAAAACAAAAATTTTGTTCAAGATGGCTAAAATAAACATTCATTAATATTATGATAAATGATTAGTTCATTTTAAGTTTGGATTTTATTCCTATTAATGATAAATAAAGAAGACTTAACTGAATAAGGTAATATTCGAAAACTAAATGATAGATCCCAAAATCTCATTAATCATTAAATATATAGAAAGTTCATTTAATTAAAGATGACTGATGTCATAAAACAAAATATAAAACTACTAGACAGAAAATTAGAATTCTTCAAGGAATAAATTTGATATTAAATTCTTAGTGAATGTTTTACAATGGTGCGCGCGTTGATATTTTCTGGATAGGTAACATTTTTTTATAAAATTAAACATTTCATAACAACCAATGGACGGTTTCTAGTTTATTACTTCAATTTAGGTAAGGTAACGGACCATTACCATTTCTAAGTCAACGGTTTTGCAGGGAGGTGATTTTACCAAGTTTACCCACTTCGTAAATGCTACATAAACCCAAGTAGGGTCATCAGGTACCACAAGCTAGATCATTGGTTGACAACATATTAATAATTTTTCCATCAAAGGTCGTTTCGAAGTCGGGATTTACGTTACATACATAGATTTATTATTGTAGGAGAGTATGCTTAGAAATCCATTTTTGTTTTCATAATTAAAACTTCTGTCTTAATTAAGCACTTAAAGCCCATTTAGCGCTTTAACGTATAACATTAGTTGTTGAATATTCATCATATTTTTTATTTACAATCATCTAAAAATATACAGAAAAAATCTGGTGTTCTATAAAAATAAATAATAAATGACAGTATAAAATAATTTCATTAAATTAATTAAATAATCAATAAAATAACCAATAAACAATTAAAAATACACTGTTATAAACTAATTTCCTGAATTTAGTATCGTTCAATCATTTCAATAATCATCATGTAAATAATTGAAAAAAAATTATAAAAATATTTTTCATTTCTGCCAGAAAAAAATCTTATAAGACATAGAAACTAAACAAGCGTAAACGCATTAAAATAATATTTTTTTTTAACTGTTGATTTAACATTTTCTGTAGGTTTAGAACTCTTTATTTAAATTATGCCAGTAATATTAATATATTGTGTAAGCACATATGATCTTATTAGATAATATAAGGAAGAAATAGTTCTACAGTCAACCAATTCTTCTCTAACATTATTAGATAATAGTTCCTTTTGAATATTAAAAAATAATATTCATAATTGATATAAACTAATATTTTATAGAATATTACATGCTTTATGATTGGCGTAGGCTTTATAGCTTTTTGATATAATAACTCAAAGAATAAAAATAGAATTTTAAATGCGTTTAGGTTTTCTGGATATTACAATAGTATATACTATTGTTTATTAATGTTTTTTTTTAATCCCATATACATATTAATAAATTATACATATAAATAAATTATACATATAAATTATACATGTATAATTTTAAAAGGTATCTCTTTCATAAAACATTTTACGTTTGGTAAATCTGTGGATCTGAGTTATTTTTCCACCATATTTATTTATATTTATATTATATATTTATTTATATTAATGAGTGAACAGATTTAATGAAGAATATATTAATGTTTTCTGGTTAAATATTTATTGGAGGATGTAGATAAATTTGTCTCTTTTTAGTGAGGGCAAAAATACTTCTTCTTGATATTTCTTGTTAATTTAGTTTTATTGTAAATTAGACAATATCAATGTATTTTATTTATTTAAAATATTATGATCTCAAATTACATAAATAGAAAGCTATTTTGAGAGCCTGAGTTAATTCCGTGAGACTTAACGCAGCGGGCAATGGTCAGAGCCATCATAGACTGCTCTACTTTTGAAATGGTCCACCAGATGCCACTAGCCACTGCAGAACTAGAGCACCTTCCCCTACCAGAGTTTTAAAATGGCCGTCATGAGTAGACAACGACATCAGCTTTTTATTTCTCCTATTTTCGAATGTACCCTTGTAGATTCATACTAAACAATAAGATTTATATTCTAATTAATTAACTCTTAGGAAAATTTATTTTCATGAATGTAATTAAAAGAAAATACACATATCATGCTACAAATCATTGAATGAGCTATAGATAATTTTTAGCGTCTTTTAAAATTAAATTAATTAATAATTAATTATAAATATATAATTATATAAATTAAAAATTAAATTAAAACATGATTTGTAATCAAAATAAATGTAATGGGCCGACAGATATTTACTATGTATGTCTTTATTTTTATCGGTCGCTACATATTTTACTTTAATTATTATAATTTTTATGTATCAATATGCAAATAGATTATGGTATTATATTGTCTAATCTATTATAATTAAAATATTAAAAAATACATAAGTAGGCTAATTAATTATTATAAACACATTGCCACGGTCTTCAACCACAAACCAAGTTTTTAAAATATTGGTTAGTATTTTAGTTTGGCCAATTTTATTAAATTTGAAATCTATTATTGTTTATCAGATTAGTAAGTTAAAGATGGAATATAACGAGGATGACCATGATATTTGTTACGATTTTTATTTCCTTGAAGAGTTAATACTGATTCGAAACTTTCGTTTTCTTTATAACTTCATTGCATCTTAAATACTCAGTTTCAGCAGTTACATACTCTTTACATTGTAAAGAATTAATATTTTTACACAAATTAATAAGTACACTTATATACAGTAAGACACAAATTAATGTAGTACACTTAAACCACATTCTAACAATTGTCATATCCATATTAAGGTTACACACGAAGGTGTTAAGTAAGAAGCTGTAATTGAGATATTTTCATCTTCAACGTTTTGTTTTAAAACTATAAGTATAAATTTAAATTATCGATATCGAGAAAACAGCATCATACATTTTCTTCACTGTAATAAAAAATTTCAACTTTCCGATCTTCTTTTAATCTCTCTCAGGATTTGAACCATAATGTTATAATATACAAAGATGGCCAGCTATATTGCTCCTTCAAAAGAACATTGACACAACTCAAATTTTGGCATTTTAATGTTAAGCCTGCAGTAGCCATTGTATTGGTTGAAGCTTTTTAATTCAGCAACGACTTATCTGATATTTTATTTCCAACATTTTTTATTTTTTAATGAATTCATAGTTTGAGTTGTATCAAGCTTGAACTTGAAGCTTTATGGAAATAATGACATGAGTAAAAATAAATAAAGTTTCATGCGTTTTAAAATTCTCTAATGGCTAGAAAATAATTTTCAATACCATCATTACAATAGAAAGGAATAGGGTTTGCTGTATCATTACCAACATTCTTATTTTTTTTAGTCGTATGAAACTTTCAAAAAACCACCCGGTTTTTTTTATCCCGGCCCGGGGCATATCTTTTCTCTTTAAAATAAAAAATATTTCAAAAAACCTCTTCGAAAAAGTCTTAACGCTATTTGAGTTAAGACATTGTTCTTTTGAAGGAGCTTAGTTAGACTAAGAAAATTAGTGAGCTTAGTTTAGACTTGGTTTTCTAAAAAGTGACAAGAAATAAATTTTAAAAAAATCTTAAGATCATTAGTAAATGTCTTTAACTGAATACTAATACCATGAAGAATATTGAAAAATCTAAAAATGTTTGTTTATATGTTCTAAATTTACATATAGTATATGTAGTGGAAATGGTCTTAAGCATGTTAAGAAACTTTGCATATATCAGCTATTTTATTTAACATATATGGGAAATAAAACGTCACAGACAGTTTTGCAAAAAGATATTTCTCATGTCCACTAAAGAAATTATTGAGTACAAACTTCAGATCTTAAATGTTATCAATGTACTCTGAAACTACTCTGTTTCCAGTTAATAGCGATGCTTAAACATAAACTATATTCCAAGTCTTAATATTGAGGCTAATTTACATAACTGACTCTGGTACAGAGGGAGAGGAGGACAGGTAAAAAGCTGATGCTGCTTGGAAGCTGTCCCGGTGAACAAGGCGAGGCTAAGTCCCTAAGGTGGTATACGAGGCTAGCAGCGTAGGAACGTAGATAAAGATTTCGTCTTTAGTAGAATTTTTTCGAAAAATATTGAAGTCTCACTCCGTTTGGAGAAGTTCAGATTTTTATCTACCGCGCTTATTCACAACCTTTAAGGAGCAGTGATTGTTTATTGTGGTACGGTTCAGGATAAAGAGGGTGAACGCTACCATTGCGCCGTGTTATGTTCATGTCTACGTTATGAAATTGTACTTACATTACAGCTCCCATAAGATCGTTAGTTGTCTCAACAACCTGTTCCCGTTTCAAGCTGTTGTGCAATATTAACCATCCCTGGTCCGGCACTGGGTAGCTTCTTACAAACCTGCTAGTGATATATTCCATTGATTTTCATTCTAAAAATGTTACAGTATCCATATTCATGCGCTTTAAAAATGTCTTCTATATAAAATGTTTAAGATAATTTTACCATAGATCATATCACTATGTAAATTATTTTACATTGGCCTTGAATAGCTCAATTGGCAGAGCGATGTCACGGTGAGACAAAGGTTCCGGGTTCAAATCCCGGTCGAGGGCCTATCTTTTATCTTTAAAAAAAATAAAAATAAATTATTTTAACTTTACGTTGAATATTACGTCAAACATTCAGTGGAGGTGTCCTATTAAGTGCCAAATAGATTTTACAATCTTCATCCTTAAATTATTCTAAAATCTTTTATTTTATACACCTTAGGCAATTGTGTTTAAATATTAAATTGGTTCTGGTCTAAGGTTCAATGCAAAAGCTATCTTCCGGTCTATTTTATGTGGTAAAGACGTGGGAATTATCTCGAAATTTCAGTATATATCGTAAATTAATTCCTTCTTTTTCGGGAAAAAATGTGGAGTTTTTTATATTTTTCAGTCGACCGGATTTTCGGATATAATTTTTTCAATATATATGCTTTATCAAATGCAAAAGCCATAATTTAATGCTTTTGGATACCAATGACACCCTCCATACCAAACTACGTCTGTTTAAGGAAAATTTCTAGGATTTATTTACAACGTCGGCAGCCAAGCAAGTAGTGAAAATCACTTTGTATAGCTTAAGTGGCCCTCGACGGATATTGTATGCTCAGGTGAAATTTGTTTAGAGTCGCCATAACCTAAGTATGCCCACTCACTCACTCAGTTAGTCCTTAAGACGTCTATACATCAATCCATGCCGACAGCCAATATGCCATCCGTTCAACCAATAGAGTAGGAAAAGGCAATGAGTTTGCTGTTTGATGGTCTTAGTACCCACGGTTCGGATAAAAGCGGTGAGATTCTTTAAACTTATGCACGTATCGTATCATGTGTACATATTCTACTGTAATATTAAATTTAACCATAATTTTTAAATTATAATATATGTGAATAGAATGTGCGTTAAGGGTCAAAAGAGAATAACTTACACATTTTCGCTAGTTTGGTCAAGCAATTTGATCTGAACACGATTTTACCGCCTTATTTCTCATGGTTCTAGTCCAGTTCTGGACCTTAAGTTTCGGGATCATAAAAATAGCTTTACTATACGAGATAAAAATCTGAAGAAGTATATTTCTGAAATGTAGTAATTCGCTCATGATCCTAAACGCCTCATACTATATTACATCGTAAGAATTAATGATTGAGGCAAATTAAACTAAATTTTAAAATCAAAGATACGACTAAGCTCTAACTTAAATAAAGAAAGGGTACAATGAACATCAATATGTATATCAATATGTAAGTTTTTAATCATAATCGATAAAAACGTATTTTATATTTATGTAATTTGATTGTTGCAGATGGGCGCCCTGTTAGGGTCGAGTAAGGGTTGAACAAATGTTGAAATCTAAACAAATCAGGTATTTATGAAGTTATAAATTTAATTTTAATTAATTATATTTTATAATCCATAGACGTCTCCATTAGGAGTACATTTTTTCCACTCGACTTTACTTAGCATAATCTGTCTGTTAAGCCAACAAATACAACAATAAATAAGAAAATTATTGCCGAAATAACCATCGATAGGGCAATTATATACACGTTTCTGTCTTTCTCTTTACCCTTTATCTCTAATATCCTAAAAATTTAAGATAAATATAACTAATTCAATTAATAAGAAAACCATAGGACACGGCAAGTTTTAATCGATTTAACCAAAAAGTTCTTCGATGTTAATTATTCCTGTAAATGGATTTTTTTATATACCTTTAGATTATGGTATAGAATCACTAATACATTGGCATTAAAAATATTCACTCCATGTAAAATATGTATTTCATATTATTTATATTTTCAGTTTACAATAATACAATTCCTTACAGATTCAATTCGAAAAGTTTCAAAAATTGTACCATCACGGCTAAATACGAGTCTAATAAAAATCCGAAATCATGTTCTATTATTTTTCGACTTAAACGACTTGAATATATGTATTGAATATATGTTAATTTGTCCGGTTTCGTTGAACATTCTTTTGTTTCTTGAACTAAAGTACATTTAAACCGGTTTGAAAATATATCTGGGTGACATAATAATTATTATTAGCATTGCTATTATTATTAGTATTATATTGATTTAATACACTCATAATCCGTTCTTTAATGATACTTGATCAACGATTAATTGATTAAGAAACCCCCGCAGCCCTGGTATAATATCGGGTTACATGTAAGCATCTGTTTAAGTCAATATCGATACATCACGCTAAATCGCAACCAATAACACAATCGATTAGCTGTTAATAACAGAGCGCAACTGCCAGTTCGATTTATTCTCCTTGCAAAATCGAATAGATTGTTATTGTATCGAAAAGAGTCACGCTACGAGACATGAGTTCATTTACCTCCGCCCACTTTTAATTATTTGCTCCATAGTGAATTAAAATTACATTAGTGTCTTTCGTCACAAACGGAATAAGTTACGTTCAATTTTAGTTCAATTCAAACAGCGTAGAAAGGATGATAACCTCCTCGTATTTCCTTAGTTATAGTTAACACATTGACGATACGAGATTTCTCGTTTTCATTAGACATTTGTTAGTGACCGGGAACGAGAAATCTCGTTTTGGTGATAAGCTCCGGTCACATAGAAAATTGATATTATAATATATATGATAAAATACACCGGTGTTATAGTAGCCTTCAGCAAAACATTAGCGGGCGGCAATGTGCTAAGAGTTCGTCTTTTCTTTTTAACATGCGGGCTCCGGGACATCCTATTGTATGAAGTAGGTCCAAGGTAAAGTATGGTACCAGCAGTCTAAGAATATGTTTGAAATCGATATAACTAAGTTACATAGACTAGGAAATGCACTAAACTAATATAAAGTATTATTATATTATTAATGAAACAATAAGGAGCAACAACTCAAAATTAGACATAAAATAATTATTAGTACACTATTGAAAAACTCTAAATAACGGTCTTAGCCCTCTATAATACTAAAAAATAACGTATCAGTCAAGCATTTTGCCAATTTAGGCATCATCTGAAGATCACCTGTACCAATACAACCTAAAAGGGTCTGCACCGTTTCAAAGACAACGATTGTGCAGGAAGTCATTTGTCCGACATCATTCTCAACCGTCAGGTTTTCTTCCAATAACGAAGAATCAACTTTAAAGAGGCTGAGTGAGCCCCAGTAGGTTCCTCCAGATCCTTCAGAGTTATATCATCAGATACAACTAAACATTCACATAAATGACGATGAAACATCTCACATCAACAGGCCATCAGACTCCTGGTTGATGAATATTTAGTTGAAAGACTTGAAGTGAGCTTGTTGCCTCTGATTGTCTTTTTGGTAAATAGACGTGAGCTTTGCTACATTTGATCTTCATTGATAGGATTGTTTTCCTTAATTTAGCAAAATATCGATTGTTTAATTGTTCACCGTTATTTTGAAATTTAAAGCAGTGTTGTAATCATTTTGCCTAGTTTTTAGGTTTACTAATCTCCGTCTCATATTTTAAGTTGGAATTTTTACGATATAAGAAATTTTTCAGGTTATTGTTAATCGAATACAATGACTTCCCTAGAACAGTCAGTAGAAATTAATTTTAGGTCTGGATAAAGATAATAAGATTTTATTTTCAATAATTGATTGAATTTGTCACGGTGTGAAATCAAAGATAACACAAAATAAGCAACTTTTTAAATTTTTCTGGTTCCTGCATTTAATTTGCAGTTTGTGGCACAGAATATTCATAAATAATTATTGCTTTTTTTTTTGTTTATTTAGGTTAGCCCTATGGGTTATGAGGATTGTTTAGCAGGATAAAAGGATTTTAAAATGGTTGCTTGGAAAAATAAATTACCTACATAACAATTTAAACTTAATCTTTAAAATCGACACGATAGAAACATCTTGGCACGAGGCAATCAGAAAAAAACAGCTGTATCGGCCTTGATGTCGCGTTCGGAAAGACATACAATATGTCTTGTATCTTGTTCAATTACGATGTACCACTCCAATTTTAAAAAAATATAAACTCCAAGAGACTCTACAAATTTAAAGGGTTTTTATGTACTTTTAAAACTATTCTGTCAGTATATGAATAAAGGCGCAAAAAACAAAAACAAATGGTTAAGTAAAGTAATGTTTTAGTTTTACTTTTTATTCGCTTAGTCTCAAATTTACAATTTACAAGTAAATACATAACTAATAATGAATGTTTAATAGCCAAGTATTCTCTGACGGTAAATTTTAAGTTGTAATATTGTTTTTTCTCTATCTAGTATTATGTGTATTTCAATACTTAAATATCATTTTAGTTAAATATTAATATTACTGAAATAATACTGAGTCAAACCATATTTCTTTCTTATTATTCATTAAAAAATGTTACGAAGATATTTTCTTGAAATCCATCCGACAAGGAAGATTATTAAAAGCGTTTCAAGTCTGTAAAACTATCCTGAAGAATGAAAGACCAGTAATATAACTTAAAATAATTTACCCACTAGCTGATAATTCAGGTAGGATGTAAAATCAAATAATAGTTTTTCCGATGTAATTAACGCAAATCGATTATTTCCGTAATTAAAATTGAAAATCAATCAGTTTAAGAATGGCTTTCTCATCGATGTTCGGTTAATATCTTCAAAGTAGCGAGGGAACAATTTGCAAAAAGATGCTTTTTTTCCTGAGCTATTATTTCGGATTAATAGCACTTCTATTTCTAACGTTTAATAAAATAAAACGGTCCAGAGCTTCATCGTTTATAGTATTTTCCACATCATGCCTTTAATTTCCCTGAAACGAGACAGATCATGCAAATTCATTCGATTACGATTTCACACTATAATAACTTACATGGTACCGTTATATTGATGAAAGTATCCGCAGTTATTACTCAGGATAATATACTCTCTTATGATAGAATACTGTTCGAGTTCTTAAAAAAAATCCTATGAAGCATCCTTGGATTACCTTTTTGCATGAGAAGGACATCGCCTCAACTAACGGATTTGCTTGTGTTAATTATGTGTGAGGAACAATAAGAAAAAAAGAATATTCATGAAAATTGAACACTGAGGCCGATACAAAATAAACCTTTTATGTCGCGAAAGAGTATAAGGAACTTTGTGGTTTCTCAAATATATGTAGTATGCATTACCAAAGACCTGGGCAATATTCAATCAATTATTTTCTAGACTAGTTCCCATGCGCCATCTTAAGATGAAGATGGTGGATACCACTATTCATAACTTCTAAATTTCATGGTTATAATATAGAAAAAAGAGAAGGTGTTCTTTTCGGTAAGGAATATGAATAATCTAAATTCATAATTAACTGAAATTACTCAAACCAACGACGATTTGGTTGGTTACACACTGCCTAAAACGCGGTGGTTATGTTTCTTGCAGCTTGTGCTCCCGTGGGTCCAAGTTTAAACTCTTAAAAAAGAAAATTGCGGGTTTCCATTGACATATTTAATAGTATGCAAAACATTTTGTTCAAATGTAGTGATAGTAAATATTATCAAAAAAGATAGTATTAATAACAGCTCATTACACTCTGTAAACATAAATATAGTAAGCAACTCCAATAATTTCATTTTGGACTAGTAGAAAAAAACAATAACAGATATAACATTGCTGACAAGTCTGACAACATTGCTTAGCCTTACTTCTAGAAGTTTGCGCCTCTGTTTAGGTGTTTTATTTATGAGTGTTAGTGCAAAATATATCATCAGTTAGGTGTTTTATATAGGAGTGTCAGTGCAAAATACACCATCACTTAGGAATTTTATATAGGAGTGTTAGTGCAAAATATATCATCATTTAGGAGTATTATATAGGAGTGTTAGTGCAAAATATATCATCATTTAGGAGTTTTATATAGGAGTGTTAGTGCAAAATATATCATCAATGTGTAGCATAACACAGGCCTATGCACGATTAGCTCTACTTTATCCGATAACAAATAAAAAATCTAGATTAAAACCAGAAATAGCCTAATTAATTTATAAAACCATTCTTAGACCTCTACTAATGTACGGTTGTGAAGTGTGGGGTGCAGTGTCAATAACAAAGCGAAAAAAACTTCAAATTTTCCAAAATAAAATCCTACGAATCGCAGTAAACGCGCCTTGGTTTGTACGAAACAGTCAACTCCACCGAGAGCTAAAATTAGAGACGATTGAAGAATTCATTAAAAAACGTTACACCAGATTTAAGACCGGATTACCAGCAGGCAAAGGAGCTGTAGCATTCAACATAGGCGAACCTATTTCATCCCCAAGACTAAAACCGAGACTCTTGAAAGATATTCTGATGTGAACTCTATTACCTTTCTCACCAATCATTTTAAATAATTGTAATATATTCCTGTTTCCTTATAGTTTTCCGTTTTATAGTACTACTGCTGTAATACTGTTTGTTATTACATTTTATGAGAAAAAAAAAATATTATATATTTATAACTTCTCTTTTAAATAATCTAATAATGTACAGTTAGGGGTGTCTTTTGCATGTGACGAAACCCACACTTTTACATTTCGTTAAAGTTTTAAAAATAATTATTTAAAAAAAAAACATCTAAGGCTAGGAATAGCCGATCTGGAAAATAAAGGATATAAAAAAAAAAAATGTGTAGCATTAATTTATTAAAATAGCATTTACATTTCAATAATATATTAATAACATGTAACATCATTTATATACGCATTATATCCGCATGCCAATTTATCCCTCTAATGAATAATATTCCCTTAAGTAAGTCCTTCTTTTTATACCTCTCCCGAAATATAAATTGAATGGTATATGATTCTTAATAGTCTCTATCGGTCCCTGTTTCATTCTTATTTCGCCAATTGGCACTTCCCCACATTCTTCCAATAGTTGTAGAACCCACGCCATTTTCTGTGTTAGCGAAATTGTATGAGTAGTTAAATAAAGTTATTAGTTATTACCTAACAACTAATAACTTTATTTACTTATTCCCTCCAACAACAATATCACCAAAATTTCACTTTTTTTTATTTTTATGAATAATGATTTCCATCAATAAAATTTCAACGCCTAAAAAGATCATTTAGTCTAATATAATCTTTTTATGTTAACTTATAAACATAAACTTTATTAAATTGATGAGGAATGGTTGGGGATGAGTATAACTTCATTATGCTGTACTCGATTGATGAGGACATGTTTAAGCTATGTTGAAAATTGTCGGAGGGGGGGGCAGTAAATAAAATTTACACCAATATTCAATAATTTAATATTGCATCATGAACTGTTATTTTTTATTTTAAGGAATCAATAAAAGTGTTGATTTTATTGTTTCCCTCGTCATTTTTTAGTTTTTTTCTCTCCATAAGAACCTTCTTTGCGCCATAACAAAAATAAGGAAAAAAAAAATTAGCCCCATTGGTTGATCCGTTCTCGAGTTTTGCGCTTAGCATCCCATTTTTATTTATTGATTCATTTTTATTTATATAGATATACAGCTAGAAACAGAGTGGTTTGTTTGGGGAAAAAAAATGTTGTTTTTATTATTTCCCTCGTCCTTTTTAAGTTTTTACTCTCCATAAGAATCTTCTTTTTGCCTAATAATAACTAATAACGTCGGCACATAATAAATAAGTTATGCTTATTGAGGTGTTTTGATTGACTGCACCCCCAACTATTTCTTCCTTAAATAATAACTAATAACTTTATTTACTAACCTTTTGTAAACAAATAAAATTTTACGTACTTATTCAAATTTAAATAGGCTTATAGTAGATTATTTATTCTGTTTTTTCGCAATCATTAGTCTTTGACATATAATGTCAAAATGCAAAACACTATATAAATTAATTATTAAATTTTTAGTGCAGATTTAAAAAGAGGAGTGGAATCCACCCCACGGTGTCAATAGTGTTGGTCAAAAATACAGGGTACTTCCAGAGTTAACGATCTTATTACTTAATGCGCAAATGATTTATAACTGAAAAACAACAAAGATGGCAAACTGAAAACATACAAACATCCCGACAAAATTCCCTCACACATAGAACGATTTTATTACAAATTGCGAAAATGTTACATTAATGAAAAAAATATGACTAACAGAAAACATACTAACAAATCTTCCCTAACATATTCAACTTCTATTGCTTACTGTCCAAAAATTAATAATTTTTATTATAAATTTAATGAAAGAAAAAAAAACAAATAATATGCACAAACACTAACGAAAGTCAAAAGGTCACAACATTGATATATCCTATGATGTTATCCGTAGTGACACTCTTCAAACTGAGAAGTGCCAATACGGAAATTTCATATGCCACGACCCCAATATTGAACCTACATCCTTAACTGCTAGGATTATAAAGATGTTTTCAAAGCAGTTTAAATAAACAAAGCTAAAAGGGATGCAAATTATTTTTGAACATTATGGATGGGAGAATGACGGAAGAGCGTTTTTGGCGCGGGATGCAGTTTCTCGACTGTGACGGGGCAAGCCTGTGTCGAATGCCGGCGGCCCGAAGGCGATCCCTGTGAAATCTAGAAAGTGCATTTGAAGCACGAGTCCATTGCAAGCTACATTAGTGGTGCATTTAGCCTCCAACCTGGTTCGGGCAATGAAACCTCAACTTCTTGGGATCTCAATATCCGGAGTTGCCAATCTTCCAGCTAGGGCTATTATCCTATTGGTCGGTTCGGATCAATCGAATAACAAAGCCAAGTACCGACTCTTTGCTTTCCCTAGTGTGCAGAATAGATTTCTGCAGTATAATGCCATGTTTAGCATGTATAGCACCAATTACACTGTATGGAAAAATGTCATTAGTCTTTCTCGCATCGATTATTCAAATTCTGAAACCTTGAGAACCTTTTTGTTATTTTTATTTGGTCTGTTTGCAGCCGGAGATGGATCATATAGGATCTATAGTACCCTCCTGGAGCCCAACCAGCCTCTATAAAATCATAATAGGATACGCAAAATAAGGGGGGATATCTAGTGGTTGAGCGTGACTTAGGGCAAGTCAACTTCTTGTCGGCAGAACCGTTGTCCATGAAACAGTACAGTCTCTACATTGTACTGAACCCCAGACCTTTCACCGATTGAAGTGGTACAGGTTTTTTTTTACTATTCCTGTACTAGGACATGATAAGAAACAGGTCTCTTGGTAGCTAAATTTTTCCAAATTTGGCATATTAAAGAATTTTTTACAAGCCGAATCCTTCTTGATTCGTAATAGAATAAAAGTTGGCTAATAACAGAATAAAAGACTTTACTCTAAATAAATAGCCACATCGTTGTTGATCAAGAAACAGAACGCACATTGTTATTAAGTAATAAACATAAAAGAAAAAGACGGGCTGGGTGGCTCAAAGGTAGAGCGCTGAGTTACTGCTCCGAAGATCCCACGTTCAAATCTCGCTATGGCAGATAATTCATTGTTTTAACAGCCGGAGATGGTCTCTGTGGGATCTGGAAATCCAACATGGGCTCAACAGAGCCTTTATAATGAACGCCCTTAGTTAGGAGAAAACCTGGTAGTTGAGCATGATATAGGACAAATGATCTACCTTCTTAGATGCGTTGTCCTGGAAACAGTACAGTCTCTACCGCGTAATCCAAGATCTTTAATGGGTATTACGGGTATAGGTTTCAGTTTTTTGATAAAGGAGAGGGAGAGGTGAGTGAGTCAATGCACCTTAGAGTCAGACTTAATTAATGTATTTTTATATTGTAACTATATACAGGGTGTCCCATTTCAAGTGGATCAAACCTTTTTAACTTTTAAACCAAACAAAATTCAGAAAAAGGATTCAGGTAAAAGTTGTAGCTATTCAGGCCTAGTTTCAAGAAATAAAAAAATATTTTTTGGTTTTTCTCAATAACTGGTCGATATCGACCTTCAAAAAATGTAGTTTCCTCTTGACCCCCATTCATTTTTATTTTTCTGAAATATACAATACAAAACATGGAAAAAATATATGAAACATTTTTTTCTATCTTTCATGGGTCAAGTAGAAGAAGTATCTGAAGCTCACTACTTCAGTATGCTGTCTTCACAGAAAGTTTTTAAATATCCAGAAATTTTCTGAAAGATTCAAAATTGTAAAATAACTTGATTAGTAAGTTATTTCGACTCAAAACTCTTAAATTAAATAACTTAATGCTACATTACGTTTCCTCGTAAAGGAGGTATACTAAAGTAGTTAACTTTGAATGATTTTTCTACTTAAACTATGAAAGATGGAAAAAAATGTTACATACATTTTTTCCATTTTTTTGATTGTACATTTCAGAAAAATAAAAATAAATGGGGGTCAACAGGAAACTACATTTTTTGATGGTCGATATTGACCATTTAAAGTGAAAAACCAAAAAATGTTTTTTATATTTCTTCAAACTAGGGCTGAATAATTGCAACTTTTACCTGAATCGTTTTTCTGAATTTTGTTTCGTTAGAAGGTTAAAAACATTTGATCCACTTGAAATGGAACACCCTGTATATAATCTCACACACGAACATATAATAACTACCGAATATTTAAAAAAAAACACTCTAAAGCTAAAAGATTAGACGATTCGTTAAAACTAAAGGATGAAATCTAAATGATTATGAAATAAAAACCGTTCGTTATAAGCAGTAAACTATTAACATGCGAAGGCAGTGAACAGTAAAATTTATAATAATAATAATAACGGATAATGAACCCGAAGGATCGATGAAGACACCACAAACTTTTTCTCACAAACTTCCTTCCTCGGACTACTACCAAAACCCAAAGCCACCAGATCATACTTAACGCGAATCCACCTACGTACGCCTCTAGACCTCGGTCGCTTCCCAGTCGGGCAGCAACTTTACTTCAATAACATGCATGCTTTACAATTCGAAGCGGAGAATTGTTTTAATGGTATCATTAAATAATTAATTGTTGGTTATATTTCGCTAAGCATTATTTTAATGACAATTTTATTAGCTATTCAGAAACTAGTATATTATGAGGTTTCCTGCATTTGTCTTAAATATTCCAACTATTTTTCCTTTACTTCAGGATGATCCTTCAAGAATACTAATCCGCTACCGGGAGTGCTCCGAGTGGTGTTTGCAGTTAGTGTTATATCCTTCCCTTCTGATCGTGCCGTCGTATCCGCGGCGCGTTCCTTCCCGTAGCGACGACCGCGCCCAGAGCAGAGTGCAAATGGTTGAGTAAATTCCACTCTAAGTGGCCGGCAAACAACTCATCCCCGAGCTACGTGACCATCGACTTGTGCAATATCTCACGAGGGACACCCGCTTGCGGAACCGCGGCGCCATCCTCTTCATTAGGCGCGAAGATGCTGCGATGAAGGAAGTGGAGTATACGATCTTGTAGCGGGTCGACGAGGGAGGTCTCCCAGGAGATGTTACCTTTATCTTGAGCAGGGCCATATACGACGGTCCCGTGCCCTCCGCCTAACTAGACACCCAACACCTGCCTTATGGCTGTATGAATTAGTAGCGTTTACAGCTTTCTGTATTAAGCGAGATAGAGAATGCGCGTCTCGGAAGATAAAACGGAGAGCCCGCTAGGATGATACCGTTGGAGGTTGTAAGCAATATGGCTAGTACATGTTTCGAATCCTCGTAAAACCTAATAACAAATGGTCTGTCGATGCTTCGGCCAGAGAACATGGGCACATTTAATTATATATACACTTTTATCAGGTGTATTCATGTGATTTGATCACATTGACGATTTTTTCTTAAATACACATTGTGATGACTGCTATTTTATGTGTTAAAAATAAAACGATCGCCAACGAACTTTTCTTAGTACTTATCGCTTTGTACTTCAAAAGAACAAAGGCATTATTTTTAAAGTAAAATCATATTTTTAGTTGTATTATGTTAAAACTTGAAGATTTATTGGAATAATGACATAAGTTAAAATAAAAAAAGTTTCAAGCTTTTAAATTTTTTCTGATGGTTAGTAAAAGAATTTCAATACCATCATTAATATCTCACATGGTACTTTCATAGTTCATAGTTCTATTGAAAAATCGGCTTATAGAGTTTATGACATTGTTCTTTTAAAGGTGTGATATTTGACGTATAGTATATCTGCTTGATTGATTTTTTTTTCAAACTTAAACTTTATGTTTGCTGAATCAATCTTGAAGGAGTTCTTAACCGCTCCCATTTCCAAGAGTAGAAAATCCCTTCATTATCCTTTTTGAAATTTTTATGTTTATGATGAAAATTTTTTTTTAATTTTTTTTTTACAGCTCTTAAAATTATTAAATATATTTTCTAATGCAATTAAAATCATCATAGATTATTAAATATTGAGAGATGTGGTACCTTTACTTTCATACCACTGTCACGAGTGATAATAATGTTCTAATAGAGGTCAAGATGAGAGTGGCTCAAGCAAAGAAATGATTTTTCGGGATAAACTGACATATAAAAAGCAAACTTTTGTCGTGGATTATGAAAATAACACAACTCTCATTCATCTGTCCTTCTATACGTTTTAGAAGATTAGGTTAGAAAGAATGCCGATGAGATTGCTTCAAACTTTTAAAAGGAAGATTCTAAAGTGAATAAAAGGACCTTTTAGAGAGGATGGATATGGATAAGACGTACCAATGCGGAGCCAGAAAATCTATTTAGTAAAAGTACTAAAGCTTAATAGGTTGCGGGTCATGTGGCTAGATGTCTAGTGACGAGGAACCCAGAAGGGATAGTAGAAAAGGTACAGCGTTCAAGAAGAGTAGGATGACACAATCTGCGATCGCTGGATCAGGTCAGTGAGAACTCTAGGAGCCTGCTAAATGTTTAGAACTGGAAGGCCGCTGTACTGGACAGAGATGATTGGCGGAAACGTACCAAGGAGGCTAAGGCTCGTTGATGGGCTATAGAGCCATGCATGAATAAGAAGATAGACTATTAAAATTAATTTCAAAGACCTTTTGTAATCACAAACATTATGAGGGAAATAAAATATTGATAAGATTGCTGCCTCTGATCTAGAAGCCTGGTGAGACTTTTGATGTGTGATGGGCTGCATTTGATCCTCATTGATGTCAATTTTTAATTTTGCCTCCTGTTTCTAGTGTGAATTGACGAAACGTTGACCAGTAAGTACTTCAGAGATCTAAGAAATTATTTTAGGATATTTCCAATTGAATGTTAATGTTAATTTTGATATTTTAATTTATTAATTCCTTGCGTTTTATTTGAGAATGAACGTGATTTTCTGTTTTAGTTCGATAGAGGGTTATTTTAATTAAAAGGCATTTATGTACAGCATTAAATACACGACTATACTCGATCTTTTAAGAAAATTAAAATGAAAACATTTTTTAAAACTCTAATATTATTTATACGCGCCGACAGGTATTGCACCTATGCAATCAACAAGACCTGTTGGCCATTCTTCACCATTCCTCCTTCCATCAATAATTCAGCGGTCAGTACAAGGATCCGTGACTTATGCGACGGTTTCTATTAAGTTCGAAGGGATCGACTCTTGGCTCACCCACACACACACATTCAGCTCGATGCAAATTTTATAACCGTCAAGGCGGTAAATAACTTACAACTTGTCGCTTAGCTGTGTGAGGTCAGTTCGGAGTGTTAATGATAATGTAGAGGTTCGGAGATATGATTGCTTGTCGGTAATTCTAAATTCTTTGAAGGCTTTGGATGCACATTTTAGTTTGTACCTGATCGTAAATCATAAGACTATTTTTGAAATAACGCCGGTTATCATTTTTTTATTTTTATTTTAGTTTCATTTTAATCTCAACCATATAATTGAAAATGACGGTTTTTCGTATATCTTAATAAATTTTGATGAAAAATAACAAATTAGATTTAATATTTGGAATTTTATTATCATTGCTATGTTCAATTATTTTTTCCAATATATATTTTTATCCACACCAGTGGAGTAACAAAGAATAAAAATAAAATATCAAGCTTATTTAAATTGCCAAAAATATCAATTGAAATAAAATTATGTTTTAGAAAATAAATATAATTAAAATAGTCTGAAATCCCTGTGATCTGATTATAGTAATTGTATTTATATCAAACCTCCGTAAATCAGTAATCCAGAAGGTAGAGACTTATTCCTTTTTCAAAGTAAGGAAGAGAGCAATAATGATGGATTAAATATAGTTTAATGGATATAGTTATAATGGATTCAATATGGTATTGTATAATTTAATTTTTAACACAAGCTAAAATATGTTTGATACCGTAGATAGGACAATTAAAATAAATTCATTAAGATCAAAACTCAATTTTAAAAATCCACAAATAAATAAGATATATATTTCCAAACTAGTTTAGGTTACGACTTTTCAAAGCAACTAAATAGAATGTCAAATACTAAAATGAAAAAATACTGAATCAAAATATATTATATTACGCTGGAATGAATAGATTATAATGTAATACATGTATAATGAAATAGATAGATATAAAAATCCACAAATAAATTAGATATATACTTCAAAACTAGTTTAGGTTACGACTTTTCAAAGCACCTAAATGGAACGTCAAACACTAAAATGAAAAATACTCAATCAAAATATATTATATTACCCTGGAGCGAATAGATTATAATGTAATATCTGTATAATGAAATAGATAGATAGATAAATACTCAATTAAAATATCATAAGATAGTTTTCACTCTAGAATAAATTGTTGATTAAATTTAAAAAAATGACCTGCAGAGCTCCGAAGATCATAGATGCCACTCTAAATACAACACAGAAACTTTATATATATATATATATGTGTGTGTGTGTGTGTGTGTGTGTGTGTGTGTGTGTGTGTGTGTGTGTGTGTGTGTGTGTGTGCGCGCGGGAGTGTGTGTGTGTGTGTGTGTGTGTGTGTGTGTGTGTGTGTTTGTGTACACCTTTATCCAACATCCACGACACAGAAGTTAATTATTAAAGAAAATTCGAATAAACCTAAAAGATAACCAAAAATGTTGGTCTTTAACATATTACAATTGAAATAAAACAGTTAAAGACTTCTAATAAACAATCCACGCGATCAACTTAAGGACATTAATTATATTATTAGACTATTCATAAAACTTTACGACTGACAACAGGGAAGTTATTAGTGTTAGCCTATTAAAAGAAAATTACAGCTTTACCTTTCTTTAATCCCATATTTGACCTAAAACATTGTCAAACATCTGGTAGAATAGAAGAATAACAAATACGGGTATTACAATATTAACAATACTGCAATATTTATATTATTCCGTTCGATTTCATGACAGTAAATTTTGTTGTATATTTGATAATAAAGAAATCAATAGTTTGACTTCGTAACTAATTAAGTGATATTTCGAATTATTCCTTCACAATATAACATTATATTATATTGTTCCTAAAAACAACCCAAGAGATGTACGAGTATATCAAAGTCAATAATGGATCCTTAATGAGAAAATGAAAAATGTTTTAATTCAAAACAAAATAACGATCGGAAAGAGACACAATAAGGATAATTTAAAATATTTTCAAACAAATATTTAGTTTCAGTTTATTTTATACTCATATACGTCAATTCGAAGTTAACTTTAAATTATTCATACTGAATAATTTTAACTAATGGTAATTTAACTAAGCTAAAAATAAAATATTACATAAGCTTCCACATAAACTAATTATTAAAAAAAATATATATGAGTTTATTTATTTTCCCCATCGAAATAAGTCTCTCTTTGCGCAAAGCTTAATTTTGTTTGATTATATACTCTAATCAATCTCGAGGACCATAATGTATTATCAATTTGGATAATTCAACCCCCAGGGTTTTCACCTTAATAGAATAGGGATTCAAATATTGTATGGAAAACGTCGGTTTTGAAGTTAAACATCTGAAATTTCGGATGTACGAGTAACTTATAGTTAAAAAAATTAAATTATTTATTTAAAATGATCTGTCGCGAAACTTTATGTGGCAGACCAAATTCCACGCGAGGAAGCCGTTGGCAAAAGCTAGCTAAAGTATAAATATATTCGCAACTATATTATTGTAATAGCAGTTACAACATTGTAGATTGCTTCAATAATTTTTGATTGCCATCGACCAAAAAAAAAGTTATTCCCTCCATTCGAAGTTACAGGATTGATATTTTTGAGATTTGGCGGTTATCATAGGTTTCTTTTCGAAATAGCGGCTTAAAAAAGAAGGAAAACGTAAACTTCTTCGAATTAGTGCAAGAAGAATTTAAAATAAATTTATATAAATCCAATTGGTAAATTGTTGCCAATATTCAAGCTTTATTATCGGCCAAGATAAGCAAAATCTTGTGGACACTGGCTATTAGTGAATGAATCAATTAATTAATTGTTTAACCTATTAATTATTTATAATTGTTTAATCTATTAATTATTTGTGATTGTTTAATCTATTAATTATTTGTAACTGTTTAAACAATAATTGCATCTATATTGAACTAGAACCTATATCCAATAATTTTAATGGAACGGCGTGATAATATTCAACGGAAATTTAATTTCTATTAATAGATATTCAAAGTTAGTATTTCCGATTTAAATTCAATCAGCACTTCTAATCGAAATGTTTAAAATTCACTTTTAAACCCTAAAACCACTTTTAATTGGGATTTTTCTGATTTTATTAGTTTGAATGGTGGAGTCAAATCACTTCTGATGGGAATGAGTATCTTTTTTATTACAAAAATCTTGATCAAAAGCAGTTAAAAACATATTACTTTTCACTTCTTTGTTAATCTTATATGGGATAATGATAAATTTAGCAAATAATAAAAGTATGATGATTAATGATCTCATTTTTTAAAAAATCAATTATTTATTGGTTTAACAAATACTTTAAAAATTATAATTTTGCTTTTATAACCCATTCTGATCAATTATCTAAAAAACAGTTCATTATCTATTGTGAAATAGAAACTGTTTTATCTTCAAAAATTATATTTATATGGATTTTAAAAATACTATCTTCCAGCTATACAGAACTATTCCGATGGGAAAAACGTTTAAGTTATTCTGTCTAAACTAATCGGTTTAAAAAAGTGTTATATTTATCCATTAGTAGAATAAATAATAGTAAAAGAAAGTATTTATTGCACACTCCTAGCAATGGCTTTGCAGTATATAAAACACAGTTTTAAATATTAAAACACAGTATAGATAAACGTTGGTTCATATGCGGTAAGAGGGCAGAAAAATTATAGGAAATATTAAAAAAGACACCTTTGCAATGGGGAGTACTTCGAAAAGTTAGTATGTAAGAACAATACATAAGAATATATACTGCTATTACAATAATATAATTACTAATCTTACTAATACTATAAATGTGAATGTTTGTATGTTTGTCTCTCTTTCACGCAAAAACTACTGGACGGATTTGGATGAAACTTTACAGTAATATAGGCTATACATCAGAATAGCACATAGGCTATAGCAAGCGCGGATTTATGGGAGGGTGCAAGGGGGCACGTGCCCCCTCCTCCCCGCCAGTATTTTAGGTACTGTGGAGAATCCATTATTGTACATAAATAAAGGCAAATCACATGATAATAGTTGTTAAAACAGCAGAAAGAACATTAGTGAAACTATTTGTTTTGATATCCTAGTAATCTTACTAATATTATAAATGTGAATGTTTGTATGTTTGTCTCTCTTTCACGCAAAAACTACTGGACGGATTTGGATGAAACTTTACAGTAATATTGGTTATACATCAGAATAACACATAGGCTATAGCAAGCGCGGATTTATGGGAGGGTGCAAGGGGGCACGTGCCCCCCCCCCTCTCCCCCGCCAGTATTTTAGGTACTGTGGAGAATCCATTATTGTACATAAATAAAGGAAAATCACATGATGATTTATGTGAGGGCACGGGGGCATGTGCCCCCCCCGTTATAGTACATAATTAAAGGTAAATCAGGAACTTAGCATCTTGAAATTCGTAGTTAGGTTCTGTGTATAGTTTAAGAAAGAAATTCGGATAATTCCACTCCAAGGGTTTCCCCTTTAATATAATAGGTGTTCAAAGGTTGTATAGAATCCGTCAGTTTTGAAGTTAGACATCTGAAATTTCGGATGTTCGAGCAACTTATATTTTAAAAAAATAATTAAATTATTTATTTAAAATGATCTTTCACGAAACTTTACGTGGCAGACCAAATTCCACGCGTGCGAAGCCGCGGGCATAAGCTAGTATATTAATACTTTAGCTTTTGCCCGGGGTTTCGCTCGCGTGGAATTTGATCTGCCACATAAAGTGCCGTGAAAGATCATTTTAAATAAATAATTTAATTTTTTTTTACTATAAGTTACTCGTACATCCAAAATTTTAGATGCCTAAAATTCAAAACTTCAAACTTCAAAACTGACGGATTCAAAACAATCTTTGAAACACCTATTATATTAAAGGGGAAACCCTTGGGAGTGGAATTATCCACTTCTTTCTTAAATTATAAAAAGGACCTATCTGCAAATTTCAAGATGCCAAGTTCCTGATGTACCTTTAATTATGTAGTATAATGGATTCGCAACAGTACATAATCGGGGGGGGGCACGTTCCTCCGTCCCCCCCATAAATCCGCTCTTGCTGTAGCCTATGCGTTATTCTGATGTATAGCATATATTACTGTAAAGTTTCATCCAAATCCGTTCAGTAGTGTTTGCGTGACAGAGAGACAAACATACTAACTTTCGGATTTGTAATATTAGTAGGATATCAAAACAATAATTTCAATCATGTTTTTTCTGTTATTTTAACAACTATTGCCATGTGATTTGCCTTTAATTATGTAATATAATTGATTCTCAACAATACCTAAGAACCTGTCGGTGGGCACGTGCCCTCCCCCCATAAATCCGCCCTTGCTGTAGCCTATGTGTTATTGTGATGTATAACCCATATTACTGTTTCATCCAAATCTATTACGTAGTGCTTGCTCAAAGAGCATTCTCCAAGTACCTTCTGCGACCACCCTCCGGTTTCGAAGCCTCAGGTGGTTCCTCGCATCGCTGGATGCACCATCCAACTGTCCGAGTCTTGTTCTACCAACTCTTCTACTTAATTTGAACTTTATCACTTTGTTCTCGTCCATTCTGATAATAGGCCCAGCAATACTCAACCTATTCAGTTTGACTGTCCGCTTATAGTTCCAGCTTTCTGTTTTTCCGTCTTCTCCATGAATCTCCCTCTTTTTTAGGACCAAAGATTCATGGAATATTTCCCTTAAAAAACAAGAAGATCACAGTTTCCAAGTCTGGAAAGCAAATGTTAGATTCCTATTTTAGTATGGTTTTATTTATTAAGTTAAGTTATTCTTCATGTATTTAATAATTTAAAAAAATGATCGGATTGCACAATGATACTAGTCTGTTAGAAAATACTATATTGTGTTAAGTACATTCAATTTTGTAAAGAAAATGAAAATTAAAGAAATAAAACAAATCAGAAAGGAGGTGAAAAAATTAAGTCATTTTCATTTTACTTTTTTATGAGCTTATTATTTTCTAAAAAAATCTTATTATAAATCATCCTAGAAACGGATTTCTTTCATTTCCCAATGGAAAATAATTATGAATTAATATCAAATTAATATAATTAAATTAATATTGAGTTTTATAACATCACTAAAACAATAAGAGACGAAAAATAATAAACATTTAAGATCTACAAAAACATTTCTAATGCTGTAATTTAGTGTTAAGAAGAAAATGATGAGGATTTAGAAACACTTAGGTCAATATCATAATGAATGAATACATGGCATAGTAAACTTTTTTTTTATATATAATCTTTAGTAAACAGTTCCTCTCATAGTTTCGACCAGCCTCTCAGCGACACCAGGAATCAATAACTTTGAACCGAAGGAGAGGAAATGATTTTTCACGCCAATTCCGTCACGGTCATTAACCAGCTAATTTTAAATACCTTCGTAAGAAAAGAATGAACTAAAGCAGCGGAAGATTCGATCGAAATAAAAAATCGGTTTAACGCTTCTCAGTCGCTCATGCTAACTTCAGAGCGTAACAAACTAGAAGAAAATATCTTGTAGATTATTCAAATTTAATTATTAAAAGTATTCTATCAATATTAAAAAGAACCATTGATACAAATAAAAATTACTATATTTTATATTTAGAAGTTTGGAATTTATACAAATGTCTTGAAAATTATTATTTTTTTTATTTGCTGATCATCTTATATCAAATTAGGAATAACTACTAGTATAGCTAAATTATTCCAGATAGACGAGATGTTGTTATGTTATCGTATAGTAAAAATGTCAAGAGAGGGGAAAAATTGGCGGATGAGATTGATCTCGGACAAATCACCTCCATGCTCTACTGTTGTCCGAGAAGCATTACAGTCTCGCAAGTACTGAATCCAAGACTTTTCATGGGTCATATTGGTTCAGTATATATATATATATACATACATACATATCTCAAAAAATCTAATTTTTCAATTCAAGTCATTTGAAAATTCCATGTGAGTTAAAAAAATTAAAATTTGCGTATTGGGAAAGTAAACCTTATTGTTTGATGGTATTAAAAATATTTTATTTTACATTAGAAAAGTTTATAATATCGGAACATTTATTACTTTAACTTATGCCTAATTAAGAGTAAAATAGTTGACTGGAAGATCTAATGAGGGATATAGATATTCTGGGGGTGCAGTAAAAAAACACTAAATAAGACTTATGTATTTTATGTGCCGACGCTTCCACCGAGACCATGTCCTATCAGATGGCCTACAAAGTAGGTCGAAAGTTTTTCTTATTCAGTGTTATGTTGACTCCACCCTCAGACTGTCTGTATCCCTCACTTTAACTTATGTCATCATTATTCCCGTTATAGTTAAGACATGATACAACTCAAAATATGACTTTATTCAAAACATAAAGAATGTTGGAGATGGAACATCAGATATGTCGCTTCTGACTTAAAAAGCATCAACCAACAAAATTGCTACTGAGGGCTTAACTCAAAATTGCCAATTTTTTAGTTCAATCGGTGTTTGAAGCAGCGATATGTTACTTGCTTACCTACCTATGGTAATAACTTATGCAACTAAAAAGCAGTCAATAGAATTACAGGATAATGTTAAAAGTAATTTCAAAATAAAAATCAATAAGATCAGTCTGTTGTGTTCACAGACTAAAAATTCTCCTGGGCAGCCTATTGTCTTTAATATTTGAAGGATATGAAGTTTTAGGTATAAAATCCGTGGTCGCTAATAAAAATTAACTACTTTATTAATCATTAACTATTAACGTCGAATTGATAATTTTGGTGTTTTTTTTTCATCCTCCAAATATTTTATTTACAATATTATACAAATTTACAGAAATTATGGATTGTTTTCCAATATTGTTATAGTTTTTAACAATAAACTTAAATATTTTCATATCATATAATACTACAATGATTAATATGAGAGAGGGAAAATATTGATAATGATTTAGTAGAAACATAATCAAACATATCTATGTTTAAATTTTAACGCAGTTTGTTTCCCATTTTATTTAGCAAGATGGGAATTGATAAAATAATGAATATTTATTAATTTCATGCCATCCCCATTTGATGGCCTATATTAATGATTTTCCACTTGAAGCCATTCCGCTTGAGGTACTAGTATTTAAATATTTAAAAAAATACTACACTTCACCGAGGAAAATGTCTGTAAATTTCTAAGATGAATATTAAACAACATAATAATGTAACCCAGCAAAAGAAAGCCGACTCTGTTTCATTCTGAAAAGGGGTGCATATTTTTTTTTTACCTCAATGGCTGTTCCCTTTACAGTGAAATTTTCCTTAAAAAAAAAAGATTGTGAATATCTGGAAAAACATTAGGCAAATTAATTTAAATTAAATTAAATTTTGTTTGTAGATCTGTCTTTTGTTTTTAAATTAAATTAAATTAATTTAAAAACAATAGAATATAATTTGAACTTTGATGAAAAAAATTATATATGTGTATATATATATATATATATATATACATATATATACATATATATATATATCCACATTATTTTTTCTTTTCGTTTTTTTTATTCTTGAGTGAGATGGAGTACCTCGTGATGCCCGAAGTGGTAAGCTTGTCACCACGTTGGTTTTTTTTTAATCTCATAAAACAAAACAACATCTCTGCTAATATTTTTGTTCAAGGCAATGTCTTTAGAGGTCGATTATGTGTTTTTGGTATTTTGTCAGGTCAGTTTTAGTTAGTAACCTTTTAATATGTACGAATATATAAAATAAAAAAGTTTTAAATGCATTTAAGTCAAATGGAGCTTATAAACATAATAAAATAAAACCAGTGTAAAAAACATAGAATACAATTATAGAAGTTCATTTAAATCTTATTCCTGTTTATAAATATAATATTTTAACCTATAAATCCCTATCATCATAAATTAGTGAACAGAAAATTTCATATAAAAATATTCATCTAGCGCAAATTCATGCAATAAAAATGTATTTAAAAAAAAATTTAAATACACGCAAAGCTGAACAAGTAAAAAAAAAATTAACTTAAAAATTTTGGTTTAGATATATTTTTTTTTTATTTCTTAACCCCTTTGGTTGTTATTGATATTTGAAAAATGACATATTAATATTATTAATGATACATTGTATCTCCTGGTTTAGATAAAATATCAAAAGAATATTAGTCTTAAGCAAACCCATGCAGATCTATGAGAACGTGTACTCTTACTCGCTGTACAACACTTGAATACTTATTGAAGTATTAATAAAAAAAAGTAATTTTATATTCACGTTTTGTTCTTATATTGGATATCAACAGCAATATCTTCTTGTCCCTAAATCAAAAGTTATTTACTTCTAAAACTGGGGTTAGAAATAGATAATTTTAAATACAATTTAATCATTTTGATGCTCATTTATAGTCAGAATGTTATATTGCCGAAATGTTTTTCATTTATAAAAAAAAATTCTTTTTGCTGTAACCGCAATATTTTTTTTTTCAATAAAAAATACTATTAATTTTTCAGTATTGAATATAAAAGTATATTATAATTCATATTTTAGGCAAGCTATAATAAAACTAAAAGTTATCAAAATTCAGCTTCATTCGTCTCCGTCCAATTACAGAAGACCCTGATCATTTAAATGAATTTTTAAATAAAGCTGTAATAATAATATCACCATATCAATTCTTGGATATAAGTTTATGTTTTTCAATTTATAAATCTATTTCAGTGGATCGGCATGTAATAATATGCTGATGAAATACGGCATTAATAGGAGAAATTATTCAAAAAAATTAATCAGTAAATAAAAACCAATGCCTATTAAATATTTTTCTATAGTTCATTCTGGTTAAATTAGTGATTATGTCGCTTCCAAATTCTTCCGATATCAAACTATTATAGGAAAAAGTAATAATCTCATTTCTTTATACTCCCAAAATAAAAAATACGATGGTTATTAGCATATTTCTTCACATCACTGGTGTTTAAACTCACAATAAGTCTACCATTTCTTCAGTCTTTTCAAGATTATTTATCGTATCAGTGTCACAGATTGTCGCTTCCAGATAAGTCACAAGTTTTAGCTTTTCATTTATTTCCTGTATTTTCTCGAAAAATAATCGTGAGTTTTAGTAGGAAAAAAATAGAGTAATTATGGGAAATTTGTATACTATTTCATTAAGAAATAAACGTTTCAACAGACACTTCGAAATATAGATGATGATGTAATCTAAACAGTATGTGCTAGATGTTTCTTTAATATAAATACAGTTAGTGATAGTTGTTATATACTGTCAGCAATAACATTATTTTTATTTAGAGAATATTGAAAAAGAAACCAATGATAAGTTAAAACTTGTGTTTTAGCTCGGAGCGACAACCTAAGGAAATGATGCCTTATTTATGCATTAACAAAAGTGTTTATGGTGTAAATATTTACAAAATATGTTTAACTCCTAAATGGGTTTAGTTCAGGGGGATGCTCTATAACATGTGGGAGACTTCAACGCCTCTGCTAACTGATCGGGGACCGAGCCTTCTGAGCGCGGTCCTCGATGACATCCTTCACGCACACACCTTACAGAGAGATAGCTTATGATGATACTCACGACATCAGGTCGGTGGGACGCCTCCCACCATCGCGAAGGTCCTGCCATTCACATTTCCCATGTGTGGTGTTCTCCGTCTGAGCACTCACTGCCGCCTAAGTTCCTCCCCTCCACTCACCTCCCACCCTTCGAATAGATAAATCTATCCATGTATCGGATACATTCACCCCTCCACAGCACCGGCGCCACCATTTCCTAACTGTTCTGTGGAAGATGATAGTCCCAGAGGGCGCCACGCGACCGTCCTCCGTCTGACGGATGGCCAAGAACATCCGATTAGACGGTTCTCCTGTCAATGATAAATGAGAGTCTCAGTCACTAATCTTTGAGTTCTGAGTTCTTCTTGGTCTAATATTCATTCGAAATGACATATAATTTGTAGGCGTTTACTTACTAACTTCTATATAGCAGAATCTAAAACACATTTCTGAAATGAAAAATCTTTAGTAATATTTATAAGCACATAGTTAATCACCAAGCCAGAAGAAGCATACAATGACTTACCTCTTTTAATCGATTATCAGTCCATCGCTTAAAAATTTTAATGCCATGATATCAAGTGTTCAATCTAATGGTGGATGCAGGGTTGATCATAGATACGACATAGTACACAGATAAGACAATTGAAGGAATGTTTATTATAAAATTATATTACAATAAAGGTACCGCTGGGTATTGGTTTTATTCATGCCTCTCATGCCATTGTATATTAAATTACCGTCAGCCAATCTGCTGATTGTCATTGTTTTTATTTGACAGGTGTGGATAATTATATAAAGAGAAAATAAATAAAAAATATTTCCCTCTTCTCACGACCCGACCAAACCACAGTCTTGGCCGAAAATTCATACAGTAAATAGTTAAAGTGTTGTGTATCTGATGAGGGATACGTAAATTCAAGTAGTTTTTTATACCTCATTTATAATTATGCAATGTAAAATTTTTAATTCATTGGTAATTTAAACAAAATTAATTGAATTTTCACCTAATCCAAACTATTACAGACCATTCTATTACTATTACATTTTTTTTATTTTTCAGATAAGCGCGACCTTTAATCATTGCATCAGTCTCTTAATTTTCTATTTCTTGAAAATTTGTATTTTATTTCAGTGTGCTATCTTATTTTCTCTTATTATAGTCGACAAATATATTTTTAATTTGAATAATGCTTTAGGCGTGAAAGCTGTGTTATATGCAATTATCTGTTATAAAGACGATGAAATTGATTAAGATATCGCAACATTCCTGGAAATAATTGTTAAGTACAATTTGATGTAGCTTTTCGTTTTTAAAATGTAAATTTGTATTTTTTTTTAGTTTATTGAGAATAAACTTTTATTTCCCTCTTCTGTTGACCCAATCCTCCTACCACAGTCTTGACCGAAAATTCCTACAATAAATAGTAAGTTTCCGTTCCAGTTAAAGGTTCCGGGTTCAAATCCCGGTCGAGGGCCTATCTTTTCTCTTTAAAAAATAAAAATAAATAGTAAGGTTTAAAATAAGGTTTTGTATCTCAGGAATACGCGCGTCCATTCAAGTCGTTTTTAAAAAAAAATTAATTATTTACTGTATAATTGACAATTCATTGGTAATTTAAACTAGCATATAAATTGAATTTGCACTTTATTTAAACTATTGCTGAAGTTAGATTTTTTATGCCAGATAAGCGCGACCTTTAATCATTGCATCTGTTTTTACTTTTATATTTCTTGAACATAGTTACTTTATTTCAGTGCGCGATCTTATTTTATGTCATTATAGCCGAATTTTTTTTTTAATTTGAATAATGAAAGGACGTGAAAGCTGTGCTAAATGCAATTATCAGTGATACCTATTATGATATTATTCCAAATAATTTTTAAGTATAATTTTATGTATCTTTTCATTTTTAAAATGTAATTCTGATTTCCTTGAGAAGGATAAAAAAAGGATTTCCTCGAGAAGATATAAAAAAACCGTTCTATATAACATGTTTATTTTAAAATTAACTTTTATAGTATTTTTTTTAATTAGAAACGCGAGTAAACTGCACTAATTCTTCATGAATACACAAGATTTAAAATAGATTGTTTTTGATTTTCACTATTTCCTTCATTTATCGTATTTATTATTTTTTTAAATGAAATTTGAAAAAATACCATATATTCATTGATTTTGGGAAATGCAAGAAGATTGATACAAGCAATAACTAACAAGTATAAATATTTTATTTTGTAGTTATTAATGAATTTTTAAATCAGGTAAACAGTATGATCAGATTTTAGTGTAATAGGAAATGTATTTCAGTAGGGGAACGTTGCCGAATATCGGAAACTTTTTACGTAAAACATTTTTTATTTAATGTATTTGTCCTATTTCTATTTTAAAACGAACTTTAATATATTCTATAAAATATTTAATAGTTTGTTAACATTATTTTTAAACTTTGTGCCATATTTATGTGTTTTTGTAAAAGGTGACACTTTGCTATTTTAGCAAAATGGGCTCCTAATATCGGATACAGGGGTATCCTAAATACATAAGATAGGATAGGAAAATAAGCCAGAAGAATTATGCTAAACAGTAACATATAAAAATTATGTTTAAAAATTAAAATTATAAATTAAAATTCAAATTAAATTATTTAGAACAAAATTCCAACAAAAGCTCCAGAGCACAGTTCATGCGCCCATCGAAGGCATTTTATGCATCTTATCCACTGCTCCACACATTTATCTATTGTAATTTATAATAGATAATAATAAGTCTCATTGATTCCGCATCCCATTTTTTCTCCATATTTGACATCTGGAAGTAATAACGAGAATTGGAAAATAATAATATCCCTATTATCGGATATCCAATAATAGGAACCCTGGCGTATCCGATATTGGGAGCATCGACGCCATTTTATTCTAAAAAGCCTAACCAAAAAACTATCCAATATAAACGGAATAACGTAGGGTAGTATTAAACAGCCAGTCTTCCCTAACATAATTCATAATAAGTTAGTTTAAATGCATTACCTTTGGTTGTTTTGGGGGACAGGATTAACAGGGTCTGCAAAATATTTGAAAACCTTGAAAACACAAAAGTATTTTTCAGTAACACGGTGTTGATGTGTATGAGCAAAACTTCACTGTGGGATGGCGGAGGGAACGGGTAATATTAAAGGTAATTGTCAGCAGGCTGCAGCATACAATGGATCTACAACCTCTGTATCCGATAATAGGCACCTGTCAGATATTCGGCAACCTTCCCCTACTTGTGGATTAATAACGTATTGCCATATTTTATTTTATTTTATTAATAACGTTTACGTTTTCGCGTTCTTTCATTTTTAATAAGCATAAAGCAAGAAATCATTCGGCAGAAAACAATGCTCTCCTCGGTGTACTGACTAAGATTGGTCTAGAAACTGTAATAGTAGTGTGGACGCTAGACGAGACTAATCCGGCTGCTCCAGACCGTTGCTGAGACGGACTAAGGTTTGTCTCGTCTATTGCCTAGAAAATGTCTCATAGTGTGGACGTACCTTAAGGTCTCCCGATCCGAATCCGGAGACTTGACGCAACAAGACGAGACACGGCCACGTCTGAGCAGTATTCAACATTATTATTGTCATTATAAATTGCGATTATACGTTTTAATAATAATTATGTATTATAATTATAGATCGTAACTATCATGTGTATACCTAAAAGAAAAAAATCTGTACCACTAAAACCCGTGATGTGTTCAGTACAAAGTAGAGACTGTACTGTTTCAGAACTTAGCTTGTTTTTATATGCATTTCGAATTGAATGTGTAATTTAAAGTGTAACCAATAGTAACAAACAATAATGTTAGGTTCAAAAAATGGACTTAGAACTGTTTTGTGTTAAAGTACAGTAAATTTCTTTGTTTTTTTTAGATTAATTTATTGATATTTACTACTGTAATAATATTCTTCTTCTTCTTCTTCTTTTTTGGCGCTACAACCCTAGGTGGGTTTGGCCTCCTCAATGAGCCGCCGCCATTCGGCTCTATCTTGTGCGACCGCCTTCCAGTTCCTGATCCCAAGTAGGCTTCGAGCATCAGCTGCCACACCATCGGCCCACCTCAGCCTGGGCCTTCCAGCTCTTCGGATTCGATGTAGTGTATCCTCAAGTACTCTCCTCGGGATTTCTTGTTCATTCATTCTGGTCAAATGGCCTGCCCAATCAAGCCTTCCTAACTTCACAAACTCAACCACATCCGGTTCACCATAAATGACATATAGCTCCTTGTTCTTCCTTATTCTCCATTCAGCCTTATCCCTGACTGGTCCAATAATACGACGTAGAACTTTCCTTTCAAAGATCATCAGATCCCTTTCGTCGTGCTTGGAAATGGTCCAGGTCTGCGAGGCATAAGTTAGTACAGGCCGGACAAGAGTCTTATAAATAATCATCTTGGTTTGCCTGCTGATGAACCTACTGCGAAAGATCTTGAGAAGGCCAAAATAGCATCTGTTGGCTGCAGTGAGGCGCTTCTTAATATTATTACTTTTACTGTAATAATATTACAACAAGTAAATCTGCTGATAACAAATGAAATGAAAAAAATAACTTGTGGAGAAACTACCCATTAGTAGCACTCCAATAAAGTTCTATAGTAGAAGGGCTCGAGGCCATCTTCTTTTCAGATGCCTCTGAGGGTCATCAGGAATAGTATGGGAAGCAAGTTGAGAGACTAGCGGATTCAAGTGTGTATGAAGTTTGTCTTGGAAGGATAGGTATCTAGTTTGGGCCAAATCAGCAACATATGGGATATTAAGATCATGATGGATGAGTTTGTTTTTGAAATAATAAGGAGCAATGAGGAATTTACAAACAATTTTGGATTGTAAGGATTGGATACGAGATGAATTGGATAGTTCAGCCCCAAAGCTCGACTCCGTATGTCCAAATAGGTCTGATAAAGTCATGTAAATGAGTCTTTTGTAATTAATTGGGAGTTTAGAGCGTTTGTCGAGTAAATGTTGAAGTAGGTGAAAACGTCAAGCAGTTTCTTGTCTTTTCAGTCTTGTATGAGGAAGGTACAGTAAATAAAATATTTAAAATGAAATTATTTATGTTAGTGAAATATTTCTTTCCTGTTATGGTATGATTTATTTCAATTATTTAATGTTTTGTATAAGGAAAACTTTTTAAAACAAAGCAGTTATATTGAAAAAATTATACGTTTTAAAAGAAATTTATCTATTTCTTAATTAATTATTAAACCTTCATTTTAAATGATATTAAGTCTTTGCTGTTTTAAATGCTCAAAATGAAAAAAAAACGTAACCACAATATTAGAAAATAAAGAATAAGAAATAAAAATGGATTGGTAAACCTTTTACAAAGGACTTAGCAAGATGAATGACAATTTTAAAAAGCAGAAGTAAAATACCAAGAAAACCTATCTCTGGTACCTCCAGGTTTTGGATTTTTTAAACAAATAATCATAAGATATTTACTAAGTTCTACTTTTTTAAATTTTAAATATTAACTCACTTTTCTCTTCACAATAATAACTTATTTTATCTGTTGTCAAGCATATGATTATGTCAATAGCTAATACTTTAGAATATAGAAAGATAATCACAAATCAATTAATGATAGATCTCAAGAACTTTTGATTTCTGAAGACATTGAAAGATATCTAAGTAGTGAATTATGTATAAGAAATCATTTATAAAAGTTTCCAATTATTTTATAAAACCATTGCTGGCCCAACTTAATGAAATTGAAACAAGTAAATGACAAAAAGTTAATAAATGAGAAGATTAGGATTCCTTGAATTGAGGTCATAAGGTCAGATTATGTCATCTTATTAGGAATTGAAGATATTTCATATCATAATAATCTCTAGTTGATGTCATAATTGAAGTTTAACAGTGAACATCTTTCGACAAACGATGAAACTCCTTTACCTATTGTTGTTTTTGGTTCCTCTAGTCATCGGTGACCTTGAGTTGACCATATCCCAGGGAAGACTCTTGGGAAGGGTCCTCAACTCAAGGAATGGGCGGAAATTTTTTGCTTTTAACAGAATTCCTTTTGCAGAACCACCTGTAGGCAATCTCAGGTTTATGGTGAGTAAAATTTCTTAACTGTATAATTAGAATTAGTGAATTCATAGTAGAAATTGTCCAGTGGTTAAATATAATTTAAGAAAAGTTTTTCAAAACATATTATGTTTTAATTTATTTTTTATTAATTGTTATTTTTGTGGAAATTATTTTTAAATATTTTTGTTTTGAAGAGAAAAGATTTGTCCTGGCCAGGGCATAAATTAGTGATACATTTTTTTTTTATCTCTAATTTGTCCTACAAGTGCAATAAATTCCTTTAATATTTTGTCTGCTGGAGGTGGTATACAATAATAATCACACCAAAGTCCCTGTAGTGTTGTAGTAAAAACTCCAGACTTCAAAGAAACAGACTTAAAAAAATATATATTCCTGAGTAAACTTTATGAAATGTTGAAACATTACTCTTGGATTTATAAGGATAATATATTAGTCAATAGAATAAAATTTGGTTGATATTTTATAATTGAAATTAGTTACTTATGTAAGTATATTAGTAATTTATATACTTTCAAAATTATAGGTAAATTCCAAAATGTAAAGAAACTAATGATCAAATTATTTTACACATTTTTAATTCTTATTTTTTATTATTGAAACTTTCTTATGCTAGATAATTTATATTTAAACCATTCTAAAATACTGATTTTTAGCCACCATTACCAGCTGGAAATTGGACTGGGTTATTGGATGCTACAGTTGATAGTCCTTTATGTTTCCATTCGGACATTTTAGGATTTAAAAACAAAGGACAGGAAGATTGCCTATATTTGAATGTTTATACCCCAAAGGTACTCTTCGGATGAAGTAACTATATTTTACTTTTGTTTTAATTTCAAAATATTTTTATCTTTCATTTGATTTAGATATCAAATTCATCTCTTTTACCAGTTATGATTTACATTTATGGAGATACTTCTTATACAAATTATGTATGGCCAGCTGAATCTAGTCAATATTTCATGGATGAGGATGTAGTCTTAGTCGTACCAAATTATCGTCATGATACATTAGGTATTAAATATATATATCACTGCATAAATTTTTGTTTAGATTAATAATTAGACTTTGTTTAATATTTTTATTCTCTTTCTAAAAATTAATGGTCACAATATTATCTGTAACATATTGGTCCAGGAAAAAGTACAGGATTGTAAAACATTCTTGGGCAGGGCAAAAATAAAAATTCTTTTGAATAGACTGATATTTGGTAATATACTTTGATTGCATGGTATACCAATGCTGGGTATACCTATATGCAGAATTACTGATGCAGCTGGCGTTGAAAAAGTATTTTACTTTGATGATAGTCTTAACCTTCCGCCAGGTGCTAAGAGTTTTGTCTCATGGATGGCATACAACTTTTCTTCTCTTTCACTTCCTCAATTATGGTTAGTAATGATTTCATTAGTTAAAATTGTAAAATTGTTCATTTATAGGTAAAAAAAAGTTGACAAACAGAATTTGTATAATATTCACACCTAACTGAATTAAATTTTACAGATTTAAATGATTTATGGTATTTCCAACTAAGTATATGGGAACAATTAGTCACATCAATTTTTTTTTTAGTCCTCTGTTTCTTTTCAAACACAGTAGAATGTACTTAATACTTGTGCATTTTTTTTTTTTTTTGCCCTGCCCAAGAATGGTTTACAATCCTGTACTTTGTCCTGGACCAATATGTTACAGATAATATTTTGACCATTAATTTTTATAATAGTTTCTAAAAAATGCTCTGTTATAATTTTCCTTGCTTTCATCTCCTTATTTTTTTCTATATTGTTGAAAAATAATCACATTGATCAATGAAAACTCCAGGTGATATTATTATTACAGAAGAAATTAAAAAAATTGGTGGTGATGCCCCATCACCATGGTATTTATTGTTATTTAAAATCAAGTGTAGTAACATAACTCATGTTATGAAATGCCTTAGAATGCAATAAATTGCATAAAAAGGCAATACAGTAAGAAGAAGAAGCACAAAATTTATTTATTTATAGGGGTTTTGAAAAAAAAAGATATTAATAGATATGGTAATATAGTCTATTTCATTTGACAAAGCAATAACAATTTCCATATTGGTAATACTTGTGTCCTTTTATGAAGTAGTCTAGGCAATACTAAAAAAAAAATTTTTTTAGTAGTAGATGAGCTTGAAATTTTTTTAATGTATACGTGTTTTAATCTATAGAGTACGAAGTGTTTATTTTGATAAAGTTTCAACTAATATGCTTCATTTAACATGTGTAATAATGTAGTATATGATTTAATTTTCAAGGATTTCTCAGTTTGGAAGATGAAGTAATTTCAGGCAACATGGGTTTGAAGGATATGGCACTTGCTTTAGAATGGGTGAGAAAGGAAATAAAAAGTTTTGGAGGAAATCCGGATCAGATAACTATCTTTGGTAACAGCCGCGGTGGTGCTTCTGCTCATTACCTCTGCTCAGCTCCCAGGTTGTCAGGTATTTATCATACAAAGGTCAGTTTTGATATCTCAAAACAATGTATCATTGAAATATTAAATTTTTTGAAAAATGTGTTTAGTAAATGTCTTTTATCAATAGACATAATGCATTACAAACCAAAAATTTTGATAATTCTAAAATTTGTAAGTATCCTAATTCAATTTGTTTATTTGGACTGCTGTTTCATAGTTATCGATTGAACAGAGTTTGGAAAGACTATAGTTACTGGTTGAATTTTCAGGTTAAAGTTGAACCCATGACTTCCTGTCCTACTGTATCCTTTAATAGTACTCCACTTATCCCTGTTGAATAGATTCGCTACCTAGGACTCAACTTAGACAAACGTCTTACTTGGAAGCTTCACAAAACACTGAAAAGACAAGAAACAGCTTGACCCTTCCGACTACTTCAACACATACTAGACAAACGCTCAAAGATTCAGATCAACTACAAAAGACTTATTTATGTGACTGTTATAAGACCTATATGGACTTACGGAATTGAACTATGAGGCTCCACCAAACCATCAAATTCCTCTCATATTCAATCCTAGCAATCCAAAATCCTTCGCAAAATCCTAAACGCTCCTTAATTTGTCACAAATAAAACCATCTATAATGACCTTAGCGTTCCATATGTTACCGATTTAGCCCATTCCAGATACCTATCATTCCATAATAAACTCCAGGCCCACCCAAACCCACTAGTTTCCATCCTTGCATCCAATTCCATCCCTGGCAATCCTCCTAGGTGTCTGATGAGAAGATGGCCTCGGGACCTTCTATTATAGAAATGTTATTAGAGTGCTGCCAGTGGTTAATGTCTCTACATGCCATGTCATGTATTTATTTATTCATATAGCCATTGTACTACATGTGTATGTTACAGTTGTACAATTCAATAAAATAATTTTTAAAAAAAATGATTAAAGTTGTAATTTAGAATAATTGTATTGCTATTTTAATTGTTTTTTAAGTTGGCTACTTTTAGTGGTAGTCATGTACTATTTGGGCCCCGGTGATTCGATAACAGATAAGAATGATTCCATGAAAAGAACAGTAAGAAAAACATATTTTTATTTGCAATTAAATGTTTTGTTAAAATATAAAATCGTTTATATCTTGCAAAATAGTCCCAAAGGAGTCTTCATGTTTTGAGTCGTTCATATAAATTCCGCAAGGTGTGAAGAAAAGAAGTATCTTCATCTTTTATTGCTCAATTTTGAGGCATCCCCGTATCCTTTCAATCCTTTGGGTATTAGTACAGGTCTTGAGACTACAATATTGAATAATGTATTGATTGACAATGTTATAGGTACATCCCTTTTTGTATAGGTTCAAATAGCCTTTACAACAGTCGGATATAATTTTGGTTCCTGGAAGAATTCTTTCTTCAATTATTGCTAATAACCTAGCCTCTGAACTGGCCGGTACTAAATCAAGGAAAGATTCATTTGTCTCCCTGCACAAACCACCAAAGGTTCATTTGTTGTGGTAGCATAGGTCCTACTTTTTTTTTTCTTTTAACAAATAAACTTTCATCTATTTTTTTAATTTTACCAGAACCTCCTGTGACACAATTTGCTTTTATTATTTTCCCCACACAAACTTCTCACACTTAATTTTTCCAATTAGAAACAGTAAGAAAATAAAGTTTTATTTCTAAATTAATTCATATGATTATTAAAAGTATCATCACTTTCATCTGGTACCAATTTATGGGGCTCGTATAGTACATAAGTACCTTATTTTGTTTTATTATACACTAATCATTTTCGTGGACCACGATCTGATGTACTTTTTGAAAAATTATGCACTAATGAATAAGTTCTTATAACATTGTTGTATGAAAGGACATAGTATCAGATGCTGATAGAATGAGGATTGTTAATATAGGGTTTTTAGCTAATAAAACAGACAGATTGAAAGGATAAAAGTGTATTCAATAGACACAACATAACACCAGGTCTCAGCACGAACAGACAGTTTTTTCAAGGATTAGCTTTAATTTATTCCACCTTTTTAATTGAGCTATCAAATGATCTCAGAAAAAAAAGCTTTCATAGATAAAAATCTATAAAACTAAAACTAATTTTAATATACTTTCAGGATTTATTAATTTACTTTATCTATAGGTAAGATAAAGGGTTGTATTTCTCAAAGTGGAGTTGGTGGCATAGTTTGGACACTTAGCAAACCTGGAGAAGCTCGAGAAGTAGCTTTAATAACAGCAGAAAGGCTAGGATGTTCTAAGGATGAAATTCTTTCCTGTCTGCAAAGTAAACATGTTTCAGAAGTCACAAAGAAATTCATAATACCTCGTAATGTAATAATAAGACATAATAATAAAACAATATTTGCTTTATCATTCATATTTTTATTTTAATTAAACTAATAAATTGCTAGGAGGGAAACTCAAAAACTCCACAATATTATCCAGTGATAGAACCGCCATCAGATCATGCAATAATACCTTCTTGGCCTCCTGGAAAAAATGATTTCTCTTGGATCACAGGGATAACGGCAGATGAAGGAATGATCGTTTCCGGACGTACGGCAATGATACTTTTATGATATATTTTAATATTACATTTTACCTTTATATTTTTTATTATTACCTCTTTATATTTTACCAAAGTTCTGATAGATATATTCTAACTTACTCGTCAAATTTTTTATTTTATATGGCCTTTCTTTTTTTAATGCTATTAAAGTTTCCATTGCAACTTGGGTCATTGGGTAAGTTTTTAGGGACCTCACTTCAATTATTGTAATGGACTGTTTTAGTTTACCATTGACATTTCTTTTTGGTTTGGCATCATTGATTGGATTTTGTTGGTTGATATTTCCTAGTTTGCTGTCGAGTTTATTTTTTTTTTTTACTGTTGAAATTTTTATCAAACAGAATCACAAAATAGCTTTTCGAGAATTCTGATTTGCATTTATTTAAAAACCAGATTTAGAACTCTCTTAGTACATAACTCTTGCGCTTGCATTATCAAAATATCTAATCCAAAAAAAAAAAAAAAAAAAGAATAGGGACCCTTGAAAAACATCTAAATACCAAACAAAACTCCAACAATGAAGAATAATAGGACAAAGGAAAAATAAAATGCATATGAGTTATAAAATTTCAATAGACTACTAGAAAATGTAGCATTTCAAAATATAATAAGCTTAAAATATTAGAAAATTCTACTTCATCTATCACTTTCCCCTATAGTGCCTTTCAGTGTAGGTGAGCGTCCAGCCAGGAGCTAAATCTATCCCAGTTTCTTGCTAGGTTTCTGGCCTGTCAGAGATCTTTTCCTCTTTTTCTGCTGAGGCGTTCTATGTACTCGTGGTAAGACATCCTTGGGCGTCCTCGAGGTCTTTTTCCATCCGGCATATAGTCCATAGTCTTGAGAGGGCCCCGGGGATCATTCATCCTGACCATGTGGCCAAACCATTTCAGTTGTTGGATTTCCAGAAATTCTTTTAGCAAGGAAATCTGCATTTCCTGACATTCTCGTTGCTAACACATTCTCTTTTTGTCTTTCCCGTCACTCTTCGTGAGTATCTCATTTCCGACACAGTAACTCTGCTTTCCTGTCTCTCCGTCAATACCCAGCTTTCAGCTCCATACAGCAGTATCGGCAGGTACTCCAACTTGAAGATGTGGAGTTTGACGTTCCTACCCACCTCCCGGTTTCCTACAACAGTATTACAAATCTGGTAGTAGACTGTATTTGCCTTATTAATCCTATTGGATATTTCCGCGTCCAGCTTCCCAGACCTGCCTATTACTGTGCCGAGATAAGTGAAGTCAGTCACCACTTCCATTTCCTCTTCATCACAATATATGTGAACTTCTTCCTGCCACCTACCCACTTGCAGGATCTTACTTTTGTTGGCATTGATTGTCATTCTTTTTTGTCGAAGTTCTTCACATCATTCCGTCACCGCTTGTTGCAGCTTTCCGACTGAGTCAGCAATCAGCACTACATCGTCCACATAGAGAAGAAACTGTAATACAACTAGATATAGACTTCTTCGCCCCAGAAACGTTCTCTCAGTTCTTCTCCTACAGATGGATGCCTCCTCATCTATGAATAGGAAGAACAACAAAGGGGTCAAACTGTCCCCTTGTTTGACCCCTCTTGATTTACCAAAATGGCCTGACTCCAATCTATTGAGCCTAATGATTCCTTTAGGCTCCTGATAAGTAGATTTTATAGCCTCTACCGAATTCCTTGGTATGTTCTTGTTTCTGAGGGAAGCATTTTTTTTTTAAATGGATAGAGGATACACTCTGATATACTCAGGAGCCCACCAGGGAACAAAGCTGTAGAAGGAGTGGGCATTATAATGAAGGATGAGATATATAGAAAAGTAGTGGAATGGGAGGCAGTGAGCCCCAGAATAATTGTGGCCTATACAAATCTGTGGAGTGGAGACTGGACCCTAATACAAGTGTATGCCTCAACAAATGATGCTAACATCCTGGACAAGGAACTTTTCTACAGTGACCTTGAGCGTACAGTCATCAAGGCAAGGAACAGCAGTCGAAGCATAGTGATTATGGGGACCTAAATGGGAGGACTGGCAAAGATGACCCAATAGCACATGGAGTGATGGGACCGCGTGGTGGCGAAGTCTTAAAAAATGAAAACGGTCAACGACTCATAGATTTCTGCATCGAAAATGATTTGCTGCTGGGAAACTCCTTTTTTCCGCTCAAGCTAGTTCATAAAATTACCTTCTCGGTCACTGATAGAAATGCGAACAGTGTCATAGACTATTTCATATATAGCCGAGATATGAGAAGGTATTTTACAGATGTAAAGGTGATTAGAGGGGTGAAAATAGGAAGAGGCCACTTGCTCTTAGTTGCTGATACGAGGGTGCTTAAAGAAAGGAAGCAAAAGAAGAAAGCCTACGAGAGGATAGAAGTCAAGAAGCTACAGGACCCCAGAAGATCTTAGAGTATGAAGCAGAGCTGAGGAATCGCCTCCAGGAAGTAGACGTGAATGTGTCTAAAAAAAGCTTGGACAAAATGTGAAACATCATTAAAAGCAGCATTCTACAAGCAGCTACTGTAGTCTGTGGGATGAAAATGGTCTGCTCAGGAAGTAAACGCACTTTGTGGTGGAATAAGGATCCAAGGATACAGGAGAAGGAGAAGAAAAAGGCGTGGAAGGAATACTGCCAAAAAAAGCACCAGAGAAATGGCAGATCTAGTGGCTTGAAAAAGGGTTAAAGAGGCAGTTAGAAAGGCGAATCAGAAGTCGTGGAAGGAATTTGGGAAGAAGATTGATCAGGATCACCAGGAAAACATAAAACTCTTCTGGAAAAAGATAAAAGCTTTGAGAGGGCGTAAGTGCAAAGCAGTAAGAAACATGAAGAATGAACAAGGTAAGGTGATCTCGGAAAACAAAGCTATTCTTGAGGTCTGGAGACGGCATTACAGAAAGCAATTCGGTGTTAACAACCACCATTCAACGAGCCTTGGAATGAGGAGGAGTACGACGATATGATCGAAGAGGAAGAGATCGAAAGAGCAATAACTAAAATGAAAACAGGGAAAGCACCAGGACGGGATAACATAGTGGCTGAAATGGTGGAAATTAGAAAAGTCAAATAATTATGTTTTTAATAAATAAATTAATTTTAAGATTGTTGAATAAACTGGAGGAAATTTTTTTGATCTCCACCCGGACCATTTTCTTCCACATTTATATAAAAGGTCAACTATTATTGTTCAAGATGGAAAAACTTTCATTTAAAACGGATTAGTTATGCAAAAAATGGAGCATTATAGAGAAATGTGACACTTTAATCTGAAAGGGTGATAATTGACATTGAAAAAGTTAAATTTGGTATGGATAGATTACAATTAAAAAGAAAAAAATATATTTGACCGGGAAAATTTTGCTCTTGGCTAGGAATGCTACATTTGTTGAATTGTAAGAACAATAAATTTATAGAGCCAAAGATTTCTCTGTATTAGCTCTGAGACATTTTAAATGATCCCTATGCTTTTATTGGATTAGTTTTCCTCAAGGTAACTCCTTTTTTTCATCATATATAATTTATTATTCATCCTTACTTTGTTATTTTTATTAAAACAAGGATAATAATTATAAATCCTCTGGTAAGGTTAATAATTATATATTAGAGACAATCACCCTGAAATAATTCTTAAGAATTTATAAATATGCTATATGTTCTTATAAATAGATTTTTTTTTCAGCTTTGGAATTGATGTTTCCTAATCGAACATTCCTCAAAAACGAATATGAGAATACATTTAAGGATTTTATTAAAGACATGTTACGATTGAGAAATCAAACACTTGTTGATAGAATATTTGATAGATTCACTAGCAATGAATCAAATCCATTAATGGCTGCAAGAAAGGTTTGAATATATTGGTGAAAACTAATATAGGTTAAATATTCCTACCATAGCGTTCAGTTTGAACAAAACATTAAAAGATTTTTTTTTCAGTTTTCTACTGAAGCATTTTTCTTATTTCCAACACTAAAAGCTTTAAAACAGCATAATGGACCAAAGTATTTTTATGTATTTGATTACATTGGAGGGCCTTCATATTTTGAAGTTTTGTTTAATAATGATTTCAATATTACAGGTCAGAAATTTAACATTTTTATTATGTATAAATTTTAGATTAATTTACTAAAACTTTATATCATTTAAATGGCAATCGTGGGACATCATTAATACGCTTCCATTGTTTGCAGGAGTGGGTCATTTTGATGACTTCCCATACTTATTTAACATAACCAACACATTTAAACCAGATGGTTGGCCAGGTCCCAAAGATGTCCAACTTTCACAAACACTAATAAAAACATGGGTAACATTTGCTAAGGAACAGTAAGTATTAACTGATTCTTTATCGTGTTTTTGAACCCATATATACCTCAATGTAGTAAGGAAATTTGATTTAAGAAGTGTTTTCAGAATATCAAGATTTTAGAAACTGTTAATTAATATTGCACATATTTTTGTTCCTTTAAACCAGCAGAAGAATAAGACAACAAAATTTTTTGGGATCCAAAAGCAATTAGAATTATTTATTGTTAAACAATTTAAAAAAAAAAATCTGAAATCAATTTTAAAGTCACTCACTTCACAATGAATTAGGAAAAATGGTTTTATCATTTCTTATCAATTAATTACTATACTCTATATTGTTCAAAACATTAATATAGAGTTGATATAAATCAATGTTAAAGTCACATTACAATGAATATTGTTTGGGAAAATTATTTTATCATTTCTTATCAATTAATTGTGGTTAATACAAAGTTTAATTGGCCTGGGCATGTGATGGCCATTATGTTAACATTAGCGTTCAATTGTTTTTGCTTCAAGTAACCTCTAATTCTTAGCAAAATCCATACAAAATGTTTTGCAAGAAAAGTCCAAAGTGTGAATCCATTTACCATCAACCTATTAGATTTAAATTTTTTGTTTGATATTATTGATTTTTAATTTTTTTGTAACATAATTCTTATTGTTTGTGAGTATAATTACAATAGTTAGAACATTTTGTCAGGCACATACTTTTTATTTTTAGTCATTGGGAAATGCTGATTTTTCAACTGAAAGTAGTTTCTAGTATATATACAGTAGAACCACCTCGATTAGGGTTTAGGGTTTGTACATTTAATGTCACTTTATGCTGCTATGTCTAATCAGAAGATGCTACAGTGGGAGCTCTAAATTTTGTCTATCCAGGTTTAATTAGGAAAGGAATTTTAACGAGTACCTGACATCGTACAGGCTCGGGATCCCCGTTTTACGTCCCTTCCAAAGGAGGGTATAACTAAGGATTTTGTACTCCCTTTAAAAAATCCTAGGGCCACCTGCCGGGCTACGAACCCGCGATCTTGGGCTTAGTAGCTTGTTAAGCTAACCACTAGACCACAGGTCGTCCCAAAAAGAACCTCGATTATCTGTCAGCGTATGGGACCAAGATGGTGACAGATTTGGGAAAAAAAAAATATATATATATATATATATATATATATATATATATATATATATATAGTATGTCCAATTTTTCCCTCTTGAGAAATTAATATCAATTTAAAGGTGAAGTTTAGCTCTTTCCTCGTGCACAAACGTAGTATGCCCCTTTTTAATAATCATTGAATGATTATATAGAAGGGACATACTCTAGGGGTCCCCCGCACGTTTTATTTCATTAACTGTCGTCCGAAGAATATCATAGATTTTAGCTGTGATTGAAGCACCTTCACCTTTTCATAAATGTTTTACCATTGCAAACTTAGTAGTGAGATCTAAACTCTTCCTTTGTCTTTTTTTCAGACATTGTTATACGTACTTTTAAGAAAACAAGCTCCCGTAATACAAGAATGAGGACTGAAGGTAGTTAAACTGCAGAAGGTACATTAGGTAGAGATGAGGATATAATTAATTTCTGAGAAATGTGTTTGAGGAAGCTTAGGTTTCGAGTAAACAACAGATTCTAGGAAACGAAGTTCTCAAGACACAAAAATTGATTCTTAGCCGGCATTACGACTTTAGCAACCAAACTATGTCTTTTTTTCTGTTTTTTTTCTCAAACTGAGGTGACGGTTAACCACAGAACATAGAACCAACTTAGTTCTATGTTCTGTGCGGTTAACAGAGAGTGGCAGTAAACAGAGTGACAGATAATAGAGGTTTTCTGTATTTACATATATACTAACCCTTAATACAAAAAGATATGATAAATAATTTTTATTTCTATTTTTACAAACATATATAAAGTGAGCAGAGTAGCTCAGTGGTAGAGCACTAAGTTGCAATGCCGAAGGTCCTGGGTTCAAATCTCGCTAGCAGACTTCTATTTATTATGTTAGCGACCGAAGATGGATCATATGGGATCTAGGACCCTCCTGGGGCTCACCCATCTTCTATACAATGGGTACCGAAAATAAGGGAGAAAATCTGGCAGTTGAGCGTGATCTAGGACAAATCACCTTCATGCACAACCGTTGTATAAGAAACAGTACAGTCTCTACCTTGTAATAAACCTCAAACAATTATTAGTGGTGCAGGTTTTATATACATATTTTTTTTCATTCTAAATATTCATTCATATCAATCCAAGTATTTTATGATTCTGAATCATGAAAAATCGTTTTAATGTTATTTTTAATTGGTTCAATCATTCTTTATCAGACTGCATGAGAAAATATATTTATTCAAAGGAGATATTGTTATGAAGTATTAATTGTTTTAGGTCACCAAGGAAAACGCTACCTAAATGGAAGACTTTGAAGAACCAAACTTATTTAAAAGTAGGGAATGACGGATTTAATATTAAAAAAATGGAAGAATTTAAGGAAATTTATAATTTTTGGAATGGTATAATCTAAGTGTTATTGAATTATATTATAATTTATATGTATTATAATAATATAATATCAATTAATAATTGTGTTAATTATACATTATGAATTGTAATTAAACATAATACAAAATAAGAGATCGTTTGTAAATACAAAATCCTTTGATTACCATTCCAATAATGAAAACTTGTCAAAATAGTTGAATTCAACTTTATTTTTCAGCAGATGATTCTTAGGGATCGGTCTTCTAATCTTTTTTATTCCAATTTTCTAACAAAATTAGTATTGGTAAACTAAAGTAATTTTTGGATTTGGATCAACTTTATATCCAGCAAGGTAAACCTTAATATAGATATTGATAGGTCCTACACAAGCCCCTGGCATAAGATAATCTTTTATAAACACAGTGTTTTGTCCCAACCATTTTGTCTACTTGGAAGGCTTTCAGTAAATAATGAATTTTCAGGCATCTCATTAATGATATTACAGACATTCTATTAATTTAATGAAATTACAAGTGCCTGCTCTCTAGGTCCATTAAGAGCTGTAGTGAAACTGTTTTATGTATTATTTTATAAAAGTCAAAGTTTTTATCGAGGGCTAAAAAAGAAAACAAAAGCTAGAATGGAGGTTCCTTTTTATTTTATTTGTACATTCAAAAGTTAATAAGTGGATGTATAATTTTTTTTTTTTGTGGTTGCATATTAAATTGTAATTAAAGAAATTACAGGGCTGCTCTTAATTTCATTTTCAGTAAGAGGTATATCAGGGTATCAACAGTTTAAAACTATTCCAAAACCGCTGAACATGGTTCACTGCGGCCTTTTATATACATTACTTCTGTCTTTTTTTTATCTCTACACATCTTCTTATTCTAGCTAAATCAGATTTTCGATTCACAGCCATTCTTGATCACACTTGTTCAAATACGAAATATGCCAAAGCTCCTGTAAACAAACAAGCAGAATATTAATAGCTCACAATAATAACAAGTAATCTAGAGAATTAGTGATTTTCCTCATCTCTTTCCCATCCTCAGCTTTTCTTGAAAACCCACATGGGTAACTAGTTTTATCCTGAGACGGTTGCTTTCCATGACATCCTCACAGTTAATTCCCTTCTCCTGTAAATCTCATTTTTTGTTCATGTTATACTTCAATGACTTTCTTTTCATTTCATGGAATAATTATTTTTAAATTAATATAATAATTATGATTATATAAAAATAATATGATTATTATTGCCTATTAATTGTAGGCTTTAAACCAACATTATTTTTTAATTAACTCTTAACCACCGTTGCTATGCCCTTGTTCCATATAACTCAGCAGTTTTTCGGGTCTGTTCCTTATTTTTAAATTTAAATCTTGCCCTCTTTAATGGATTTTTGAAATTTTATTCTGTTTATGTTTCAAAACAAATCAACTAATTGTCGCTAGAATGCTAATAAAAACTAGTGAGATTTGTGGCCCATATTTGTAATGAATATTACCGGTTAAGAAACTTAATTTTTTATTTTTTTTTATGAAATCTGTAGATAATATTTTGATACTGAAAATAAGTATTTAAAAATCTGCTGATGTACCTTGTAAAAAAAGGTGTTGGTAGGAGTGGTTCATCATATTGGTATAAAATTTTAAAAATCAATCTGTCATTGCTTTTAATTAATGTAAGATAACAAGATATCTTAATTTTTGTAATAAATATAGATTGGTCCTTGTTATCTTAAGAAATAATAAGGAAAGGTAAATGGCAGGATTCTAATTTTTTAAAATTATATTTAAATTTTTTGTGAACATAATGAATTTCAGAAAATAGAAGTAGAGCGGATATCTAAAACGACCTTAAAAATCATGGTTACTAATTTAATTTGTACAACAGATAATTTTTATAAACCAGCTTCTTATCAACCAAAAAGTTCCCGTTAAGACATCTTATCTTATCAATTCACGGCGGCGCATTAGTGCAACCTAACGGATTTCGTAGTTACTACTTTGAATTTAATACTACAATTCTGCTAAAGACATTTCGAAATCCTTAAGGGGCTCTATTCAGTGAAGATCTAGCCTTAGTTGCAATTTAGATTATTAATGCTTTAGGTACAAGTTCTCCAGACCAGCAACATTGATCTTAAAAGATATCAAAACAAAACTTTATTCATTTTGATAATTCTATCGGTTAAGAATTTCAGTTGATTTCAAAGTAGTTAGTTACCACGAAATTCGTTAGGTGGCACTAGTGCGGCGGTGTGATGAGTCGCGCCATTCCCGAGTTATACCAAAATTAACTTCTGATCGAGTGCTTAAAATTTTTTCTCAATTCTAGTTCTGTAATATTTTATTTAAGTATTCTTTTGATATTGGCTAGTGAGTTCGAATAATGGCATCATCATTCAAGATACTAATAGCAAGATCATATTTATTGATAGGTTAGCAAACGGTGTCATTGAATTCTCACAGCTGAAGTACATTACTTATTTGTAAGAAACTGTCAGCTGATGGAGCACTTGGCGTCATTAGATGGAGGGACTCCTTTCAATAGTCATGTTTTCTTAGATATAAAATATAACATGAGATAGCTTTTTATTTTTCCCGGCACGTTCGGCATTGGAAACCGAATTTTTAAAATACAATTATACTCCTAGTTATTTACCCCATTCGTATATAATTTAAACAAATATTAAATCAATTTTCGAATTGTTGGCACAGTATTAATTTCTACTCATAATACTATTTACATTCAACATAAATCTTACTAAGATTAAGGTATAGAAGGCTATACTTAAAAAAAAACTACCAAGTATTGGAACTTCAACACCACTATATTTTGGTATGCCTTTTATACATTTTTTACAATGCTCTATACTTAAATTTTTACAAATCTTTTTGCGCATTTATGCTTCATTGTAAGCTGATTATCTATAAATTAATTTGTAAATACATTTTGTTGCTTGAGGTTTGAATTTCAAATAAGTTAATATTTTTTTAAATATTTTATATTTCAAATAAGTGAATACTTATTTGGTGTTTCATTTGACGGCACCCCCCACTATCTCTATCCTTACATTAGAAGTTCCTGTCAACTAATTTCTTAAATTTAATGAACCACATTAAACGGGGCCATATACAGATATCTTTTTGGTCGGCTAACACGGTTCACGAGCAGCAGCTCCTTCTATTTGCCCTGAAGATGACCTACAAACTAGGTCGAAACGTTGGCCCACTTAATAAGTATTCACTATCCCAACTATCTCTATTCTTATTTTATATTTCAATTATCTTTAGGCTTTGGCTAGTAGGCAATATTATAGTTTCAATTGGCTTGAAGGCAATTAATGGGAAAATATTTTATCTTTTATGTGCCTAAACGTTTTATCTGTTAAAAGCAACCCGTTCTCATATTATTTAGCGATATCATATTTTACTTGTATAATTGACTTTATACAAATTTATTTCTATATATGCCATATTTATTTCAGCATGCTAATATTTTCAAGAATCATAAAATGTTGAAGCAAGAGACGAATTATATAGAGATCAAAAAAGAAGATTTAAATAATGATAAGTATAAAAAGAGCTTGCATGCTTCTCATTGCATGATTTATGCAATCAACAATGAAAAAATTGATCTTGGGGATGTTTATCAAGCAAAAGCAAATATTCTGGTAAGATAGGACATAAAAGAGTTAATTGAATGATATAATTTTACTACCTTAGGTTTGAGTTAAGTAATTATTAAATTAGTATTGTTTATTGAATAATGAATTAAGAATTAGTGCCTGGTTCGCTTTCTATTTAAATGGTTACTGTCAAGTAAGCTGGACCTAGGTAGTTATGTAGGAAATAGATTGCATACAGCAGATGAACTTATGCCTGAAAGTTAAGAATTATGTTGCTTTCACACTGTTTTTCAAACTCCTCCACTAGCCAAGTCTATTTATTATACTTGTATATTGTTTTGGAAAAGGATTAATTTTTTAGTACTAGAATTTTATTCATAACATTATGCTCACTTAAAATTAACAATATAAGTAATCTTAACACAAAAAAATAACTATTGTATTGGAAATTTTAATTTGATTTACTGCCTTTGATTCCATTTCAGTAAATTGTAGGATTCACCTAGAATATGATGTGTTTATCTTATTTTTTAAATATCTTTTTAAAATTTCAAATTCAGATTGGAACGGTTGGATGAGTAATAATAGTTATTATGAAAATTAAGTTTTCTTATAATTTAGTCAATAGATCTAATTGTGTGTTTCAAAGTTTTATTTTTATAAATTATAAAAAGTTTATTTTTTGTAAATTTTTTAAACTTTATTTTACAGATGCAGATGAGATTCGACGGTCATTTAGGCTTCCCAGGAGGTCTTGTTGATGAAGGTATTATAATGTTATTATATTCAAGTGTACTCTAAATTTATGAACATGCTTTTATTTTAAATACAGTTCAAAATTTCAAGGACACTTTATTGGAGGTCAGCTACCCATGCCATTAGGAGCATACTATTTTTTTATCGTAGATTGTGTATAAATAAAAATCATGACAGAATATTTGAATTCAACCTAGTATTAAAAAAAACAAACACAAGTTACATTATATTTAAACCCCATAAAATTATTTTTTATTTTCTCTTTAAAACTCTGATAAGTTGAAAACCATTGTTTCTCTTTGATATTTAGCTACAATAAATGTTATATAAATAGGAAAAATACATCTCCTTTAGATGTAGCTAATAAATTGTCCCAGTAATGTAATGAAATTAACATTATTTAACCCATTTTTATCATGTAAAATATTCCATTCAAGCAATCAATTATGTAATATGAATGGTCAAAACATTACTATTTTATGTTTCGACCAACTTTGTAGGTCATCTTCATGGCTAATAGGAGAGGTGGCTGGGTGAACTGTGTGAAACGTCGGCACAAATAAAAAACAAGTCTTGACTTATTTGGTGTTTTCTTTACTGCACCCTCCAACTATCTCCATTCTCCATTATACCATCCAGTCAACTATTTTCCTCTCTAATACTATTTTATATTTCTTTTGCAGGTGAAACTCCTGAAGAAGCCGTTACTAGAGAAATGGAAGAAGAAATGGCTTTGGACAAAGAAAAAGTGAAAATTGATGCAGAAGTAAGTGTTTTTGCTTTTCTAAAACTTATTGTCCTAAAAAAGGGAGCAGAGTGGCTCAGTGGTGGTATAGCACTAAGTTGCCATCCCGAAGATCCTGGATCAAACTCGCTGCTGGCAAGACTTTATTTAATCTTTAAGCAGCCAGAGATGGATCCTATGGGATCTAGGATCCTTATAGGGCTCACCCATCTTCTACAAACTGGGTACCCAAAATAAGGGAGAAAATCTGGCAGTTGAGTGTGATCTTGGACAAATCACCTTCCTGCACAACTGTTGTATAAGAAACAGTCTCTACCATGTACTGAACCCAAGACCCTTCGCGGTTTTTTTTTCTAAAATATGAAATTTTCTTTTATCAACTTCTAATAGAGCAGGAATATTGTCTTATGCACCCTTTCAAAAATATTTACTTAAGTCTCTTTTTTCCCAGCTTGCACAACAAAGAGCATGAAATCAGTTTTAGTTTTCACCTCTGTTGGCTTTGTTTGTTTTTTTATCTTCATTTTTTTTTCTCTGCATCTTCTATTAACATTATTTGATGTGTTACAGTAACTTATTTTACTGCTTATTTAGCTAACGACTGCCTGTCTCATTCTCTTAAATACCAGGGTGGCTATTATCATATGTTATACATAATCAGCTGTTGTTGCATGTAGATGTTTAAATATAACAATATAATTGCATTTAATTGAACTATCCCTTCTATTATTATTGCTTTATTTTGAGCATTACCCTATTACTCTTTATCTTGAATCCTATGGTCAATTGTATATTTTTACATCCTCACGCATTTTATATTTAGTTTAAAATTGATTGAACCAACTTTTTGTGTCCAATTGTTTTTTCATTAATGATATTCATATATGAGTTGTATGGTTAAAAGATATCCCATTAACTTTATACCTTCATATTTTTTGGTCTGGTCAGATAAACCTTTGACACCAGGCTTCCATTTTATGTATACTGAAAAAAATTAAGCTGTTTGTCTGTCCAGAAATAGATCTACTAATATCTTTCTTATTTCAGAGAAACTAGTTTGTAGTTGCCATTAATTATTTTTATTTGGTAATCATCGGTAGGTATACTATAATCAATACTATTTTTTTGTATTATAAAATATCATTATATCCATTGTCAATTTTTTTGAATTGAAAAATTAAATTTGAAATAAATATTGTTTTTTCACTATTTATATTAAGCTTTTTATTTTATTTTAGGATCATATTATTTCTCATTACTGTGAAGAAAAGGATTTAGTTCTTCACTTTTTTGCAAAAGAAGTCAGTTTAAGCCTATTTACAGAAATTGAAAAAATGTCTTTAAAATCTGAAGATTATGGGTCCGAGGTAATTATTTGTTGGATATGCTGGTTTCTGCCAACCTTTATAAATACATAAACAAAATTTTATGTTATGCATGTTACATCTCATTAATTTTTAAGGGAGAAAAATATTTAATTATAAAAATAAATATATTAGCACCATAAGGCGAGCTAACAAGTATTGGAGGCTCCAAGGCTCACAACCTTGGCAGTATATTGGTCATTGTGAAATATCATTGACCCCAAACTTCAGTTTTTCAACTATCTGAAGGAAGCAGTTGGAATGACATGGTCCTTAGATGGCTGAAACACAAGAAGAAGAAGAATTAACATCAGAAGATATAAAGATATATATATACAGGGTGTCCTGAATTTAAATGGCAAAACTTCAGGAACTTATAGGGGATCGAAAAACTAAGACAAAAAGTCCTTTAGAGATTTGCTCGTTTTTGCTTAGTTTTAGAGAAAATCGCAAAAAAAGAAGCAAAACAAGTTTTCATTTTTATACTTATTTATTTACATTTATGTTATGTTCTTTTTAATGTAAATATTGCTCAAAATGTTGTCCTCTTGCACCAATGCAAGCATTACATCTAGCACTCACTTGATAAATTGCAGCTAAACATTGTTCTGATGATATTTGGTGCACTGCATCTATGATTCGGTCTCTTGAGTTGATTGACTCCGAATAAACTTTCTGCTTCAAGGTTCCCCATACGAAGAAATCCATGGGTGTCATATCAGGTGATCTGGGTGGCCAAGGTACTACTCCTCCGAGTCCAATCCACCGTTGTGGATAATTTATATCCAGCCAAGCTCGAGCAACTCTGCTATAATGAGCTGGATATCCATCGAGTTGGAACCACATTTCAATCCGCTGTTGTAAGGGAATGTCATCTAAATAATTAGAAAAGTCGTTCTCCAAAAAATGTGTAAATGTGATACCATTATATCTTCCAAGTAAAAAATATGGTCCCTCCAGTAATCCGTTCCAAATTCCAAGCCAAACGTTAATAGCAAATTCATGCTGAAATCTATTCTCTCTAATAGCTATGGGATTTTCAAGAGCCCATACATGATAATTTCTTTGATTAGCGATTCCTCCTCTTGTAAAGGTAGCTTCATCGGTCCATATAATTTTTAATAATAAATTATCATCACGAATTTTTTCAATAAACCTAAAAATTTAGTTACTAAAATTCAATCTCTTGACATAACCTTGAGGTAATAAATTCTGAACTTTTTGAAGATGGTATGGGCAGCGATTATCGCCTTTCAAAGTTCGCCATATTGCTTGCCGCGGTATTGCTAATGCAGCAGATGCTCTTCGGATTCTAGTCTCAGGATTGTTATTGAAGTGGCGTTGGATTTATGCTCTTACCGCTGCCTGTAATTGGTCGCCTTCATTACGTATTAAGAATGACACAGTCTCTCGTAGTCTATTAAAAGTTAACAAAAAGACTCGTCGATTAGGCGCTCTTCTATATGGAAATCGGCGCACATACTCCCGCTTCTAAAGCATTACTGTTACAGACTAGATGTTAAGTGAGACAAATTAGAATCATATCTCAGGCAGATATTCATTTCCTGCAGATGTTCCTAAAGTTTTAAATTTTGTTAAAAATGTTTCTAAAGTTGTAGATGTTTCTATCCCACTGCTCTTCTTTGCAGTTAACATGCTAGGAGAATGTGTAATGTGACTCGACAATGTCTTTGATGTGGCATAAACCATCAAGGCCTTTAAACGTTCCAATATTAAAAGAGTATTAAAAGAGTTCCAATATTGTTATGTGGCAACCAAATATGGTGTATTAATCTTTTGCACTATCCTCACCTATCCATTAAATATGTGTTTGCATACTAACTAGCTGAGACCATTCTCATCCATTCAAGAAGAAGTACCTGGGTGATGGTACTTCATTTTACACTAGGAAGTCAAGTTTTTTTTGTTGTTTTTTTATAACAAAATTTGTTTTCAGGTGATGGGTGTAATGAGGATACCCCTCTATACAATGACTGATGGTTACAGAGGTTTTCCTGCATTTCTTAGTAACTGCTTTATTGGTAACTCGAAAGGGCAGCTCATTTTCACATTGATTCTTAAAGGAATCATGACAAAAGAAGAAATAGACAAATCATTAGCAGCCAAACCATCTGATTAATTAAAGTTATTAATTACAAGTAATTAAAAGTTTTATATCATCAGCATAAAATGCTAATATAAAAAATTAAGTAATTTGTGTTAGCGACCAGACAAGAGTTTATTTAAAAAAAATTTATACAGTCAAAATGTTTAATGAACAAATATCAATAAGAAAAATTGCAATTTACCATAAACTATAACACTTACTTAGTCTAGCTTAATTTATAAATAATTGTACCTTAAAATACATTACTTTTTTTTTTTACATTAAAGGAGAAAAGAATCAAATTGTGTTGATTGAAACTATGATAATATTATCAAGAAAACTTACTTAATACACTTAAGTAATACTCATTAACTTACACTACTATTATGTAGCAATTTTGTATAAAAATTGTGTTATATGTAAGACGGTGTCATCTTATTACAATATGATACATTCAAGTATCATTTTCCTAATACCTCAATCCATATAATATTATTGAATATTGTATAATGCATAAAATAATGACGTGATGAAAAACATGGTGGAGAGGAATTGCAATTAGAAAAAGTCTGAGAGGGATGATAAGTCTTAGAGGGAAGAGGAATCAAGTTGCTATGATGAGGATGCTGAATGGTTGATTAGGCCTTGATGTGTTTTATTATTGAGCACTGTGACACGTAAGTTATTGGGTGATATAGAGTTGTTGGCCTTGTGTTTAAAGATTCATAATGTTGGAAGTTTAGTATACTGTAGAGATATCTATCAAAGTTCGGTTGGAAGTGGTGAGATTAATGAGAAAAACCCGAACAATAATAATTGATTGTGGATTTATTTCTAATTGATGAGCAAGTGACATTTTAATTTGTCACTTCTTTCTACTCTGATCTGAGCCAATGAAAACATAGGGCCAAGCATTGGCAAAATGAATGTATTGTTCTTTGCCAATGACTATACCCTTCAATATTTATAATAATGCAGGCAGTTCTTAAATTTCAAATAAATTCTATACTCTAATGAGTTAATAATTAAATATCAAGTGTATCCAATCACATCCCTTCCTACCTCATTCTTGAAAATTTCATAAAACAGATAAAAATGAATATCTAAATAAATGAAAATATAATTTGATTGCAATTAAAAAAAAAAAGAAACCCTAAGCCTGAAGCCTCTAAAATACCAGAAGATGATGAATATTGAAAATCGAACTATGCATCAAGGAATGCACATGAATGAAGATTAAAAATAGTACATCTCACATCAGCAATTCAAACAAAAATACTACCAATATCTAAAGGATTACAAGAAAATTCACAGAAGTTAACACTGCATTTGCATTTTAAGATTTTAATATGTATTCTTGATTTTATAAAGTTATAAAATTCAGAAAGAAAATAGATCAGATCAGAAAGAAATGTATTGGAAGCATTACAAATTCTAGTGAATATTATTGGCAATTGAGGGGTGTAGATTAAAAACTCACATTTTCCAGTTTTAATAACTTTTGGTAAAATGATAAAAAACGTTTCTGTTATAATATATAATTGAGTCAGCATTTTTAAGAGAAGAGGTTGTTGGTATTCTCTTAAAAATTCTTACTCATATATTTATAACAGAATCAATCTATTTTTATCGTTTTACCAAAAGTCATGAAAAGTGCCAAATGTGAGTTTTGCATCTACAGCCCTCAATTTTACTGTTAAACTTTAAGCATTATACAAATTTAAAGTAAAATATTTATTTATTTACTGATCAATTCCTCCTATTGTATAACTTGAATGCAATTTTCCTGCCTGCCACAGCACCTTGGTGGTTTGCAGCAACATGAGGTTGGGTGACCTCTTCAGTAAGTCTATGCTCCTCCAAAAAATATATGTCTGTAAGAAGACAACTGAGTGCAGCCATAGTTCTTCATTGGCCAAAACGTCAACCGTAAAAAAAATGTACATATGTAAGTAAATGTTTTTCTTTTGTTTATTATGAATTTGAGGTCTATGTCCTGATGACTTAATTCTTGAAACGTTGACTTGCCAGTTGCAGTCCGTTATTTTAGGGAGTTTTAAAGTTTTGTGTTTGGATTTTTCATATTGAATTCTGGTGATTATTTTATGCTTCTTTTGGATTTTTTCTTATTTTTATTAGAATATTTTTTTCCACTAAATTTTCTATCATTGATTATTTTGGAAAAATAATGTTTTCTTGAGAAACTGATAATGGTCCATGGTTCAGCAGAGAATACATGAATATCAAGTGTGTCATTTAGTAATCCCTCGGTAAAGGTAGGAAAATAAAATTAATTTCTAACAATTTGATTACCTAATATTTGAGTATAGTAAAAAAATAAATATAAATTGTTAAGCAAGTACTTAAATAGTAATGTGTAGTTTAGTTTAGTGTAACTAGTACTTTTCCAATTACAAAAAATGTTATTAAAGCAGAGACATACATTCAATAAATAGTTTGAAAAAAGGATTGCTCCTAACACACAGTTACTATAATTGAAACTATTTTTTATATAATTGCTTGTCCAACCTTTAGTCTTAGGATTATCATACTGTCAAAATTTTCTCTCATATAATTGAAAATGCTTCTTATTAATGCCTTGTTTTGGTAATATAACCATCATTATGTTTCATAAAAGAATGCATAATTTATTTACATTCCTCAAAAATCTATATTATCTTCATTAATGATGTAATAAATAAATAAATGATGTGATTAAGAATTATTCTCAACAGAAAGAATACTTACTTAACTAATGGGCGCTACAGTTCTTGTAGGACTTGGGCCTCTGCCACCACTCTACTCCACTCCTCAAGGTCCACTGCCAGGTTCTTCCAATTTCTGATCCCCATTATTCTCAAGTCCTCCTCCAAATCATCAATCCATCGGTTCCTGGGTCTCCCTCTCTTTCTTTTACCTCCTGCTGTACCACTCAGCCTAATTTTTGGCAATCTGCAGGGACTCATTCTTTCAACATGACCTAGCCATCTGATTCTGCTCTTCATAATAACTGTGATGATGAGTACGGCATTGCTTCTAATTTTCCATACATGCTGTTCTCTGACCGCTCCGAAAATCCTTCTCAGGACTTTTCTCTCCCAGACCAGCAGGGCTTTCCTATTTTCCTTGGTTAGAGTCCACGTCTTGCTGCCATACACAACAACTGGTCTAATCACCGTTTAGTATATAAATATCTTAGCTTCCCTAGAAAGACTTTTGTATCGGAGTGCCTTTTGCAGGGCGTAGAAACACCTCATTCCTGCAACCATCCAGCTTTTTATTTCGGCTTCCACACTGTTATTCTCCGTCACTATCCCCTCAGGTACTTAAATGTATCATAGCTCCGGTATGCGTCAGACAGAATATGCTGATTAATGTTGTCACAGTTCAAAACCTTCTACTGAATCAGCTGCCACCAGCAACAGTAATATCTGAACATAATAATTGCATTTAAATTTAGAGTTCTCCTATCGACAAATTCCGAAGTGTTATTTGGTTTATGGAATCTCAGAATAAGTAGTCGGCCAAGAGATGCAATTTATAAAGTGACAACATGAGTAAGTTGTGACTAAACATATTAAAGCAATTGCATTTGAAAACATGTTTTATATTATCAATAAAATATTATGCATAATTTTTTCTCCTAATTAAAATATTATGATAAAACCAATATTTTATTAATTAAATTCATCTATGACTCATTAATATTTTGGTTCACATTTTAGTAGTATTGTCTATCAAAGTATAAAGCAGGTTGCAGTTTTTCTTAAAAATAGAAAGTTTTTTGAATGACTAAAAATATATAAAATATACCTCCTAGAATACTTCACACTTAAAAAATTTAATTACTTTTCTGATACTAAAAAAATCTACTAATCAGAGCAATATATGCACCTGAATTTCTAATTATTAAGGTCATGAGAGTGAACACACCAAGTTAGTATTCAAAACTGTGATAATGATGATGGATAACTTGTATATAAATTCAATTTTCCTTTTGATTTAACATTTTTTACTTCATACCATATTTGCCTGTGTATGCTGTGTTGGCCTTCTGCATAACATACTCTGATGAAGATAATTAACATTGCTATTAAATCCATGCATTCTTGAAGTAATCTATAATGTTTTTTAGGTCATAATATTGAATTTAACTCCTCCTACTCCTTTGACCTCTCGTTTATCATCTCTGATTGTTCAGCTGACAATTAGGGTCTGAATTTTTTTATTCTAACTCTTATGATGTCAAATAGGCAACAGATTATTACGATCATTATTATTATTATTATTACCTATTGATCATTACGATTGGGTAAACCTCTTAAATAAGATATTTTAAAATATTTTAGCTATTAACCACATCTAGGTTATATGTTTAATTGACAAAAGCACTGTTCTTTTATAAAGATTTGTTAATTGATTATGTCTCTGATAAATGTGTCCATCAAAGTATCCACGATGTCCTTAAGAAACTGCTAATACTATTTGTATTGTAAATAAATTAATTGTCTTTACTTCTTAACTACTTAAGTGAGGTAATTTAATTAATTAAAGTGCACAACAAATAAATATGACAATCAGCAATTACTCATACACAGATAAAATTAGTTTTCACTTAAATGAAACTTTCACATAATTAAAAACATTTATTGAAACAATACAATTTTGGTCATAAACACTTTAATTCTTCATGTATTACAAAGAAATTCCATATAAGAGTTTAATTTATTTTTCTATATATATTTAAAAAAAAATTTTTTTCTTGTAGCAAAAACCGAGAACAATCATAAAACTTAATTTTACATGATTAAAAAGTAAGACCTTTGGAAGAAGACAGCTAGAGTCAATTATTTATAGTATTTAATCATTATTTCTAAAAAAAAAGTTTTTAAATGCTGCGATTCCCAGAAGTATATAAAATAGAAAAGTTTTATAAGTAAAACTAATAATAGCAGCACCTGGAGCCATAGCTGCTCTTTGTAGAATAGAAACTATACTTCCTGGAGCGAGATTTCCGACAAATGATTGTGCACCAGCTGCCAGTCCTCCTGCTGATATGCCAACCGATGTTATGCCAAACAACAGTGCAGTTAGTGGAAGCAGAGGAGGGCAAGCAATTGTTATCAGCCCACCTATCGTGTTAACTACTACGAATGAAATGAGTCCCATAATCTGAAAGAAAAATTAATCTGTTAACTCATTACTGATATTATTATATAAATAAACAGGACTGTTGTAAAGCCCAATACTAGCAAAACAAGACATTATGATTAGAAAGCAAATTTTCTTTGGAAGAACTATAAAGCAGAAAAGTACGCTTTTTATTTAATTGTTGTTTTTCAATAACAATAATTTTTATAAATATGCATTCATATATTTACATACCAATAAAAGTAAAACACTACACCTGGAAAGGGGACTTCAAGCAATCAATATACTATACAATGGCCATTCAGTTGAAGAAACTGATGACTACATATTTTGTATTATATTAAGCAGAAATCAATGATCAGGGCAGCAACAAGATCCAGAAAGCTGTAACATCTACTATCAAAAATGTAAATGGGTAACAAAGAAGTTGGAAGAGACGTTAAATTAAGGATAAATAAAGCAGTGTTCATACCATCTTGATTGGATGAGCCTCCATGGTGAGAGGCATAGCTTTTTTTCACAGCACAACCTATAGAGTCGTACAGTCAATAAAAACATTAAACATTAAATTTTTGTTATTAAACTGAATAGGTTATTAATCATTCAAATTTCAACTGAACAAAATTATTGAGTATTATTATACACAATAGACACCATTTTATTTTCCCTATGAACCATAAGCAACATCCATATTGAAAACCAGGTTACATTGTCAGATGAACCTTTTTATATGACTAGGTCCCATGGCATATTAGAGATTTAATTATTTTTTAAAGCATTATTAGATAAATTGAAGACTTACTTTAAAGTGAATTTCTTGTATAGCCCAGCAACCTAATGCTCTAGTTTTCAACTGGCAGTTCACTGGCTGCCTGCACTTTTCTGCTATTACCAGCAATGTACTATGTATATAGGGCCTTTTTACTCACTGCCTAAACTTTTCTGTGATTACCAGAAATGTACTAGTGCCTAGAGATACCAACTTTTATCAAGAACCGCTCTTCGGCTGAGTTCGGCTCACTTCGGGTTTCTTACTCCTTAACACTTCGCTACCTTAGTATTCAAAGTTCTATGATACACAGATATGGAAATAGGAAAACCAATGCCAAAGATTCCGACCAGCAGATTCTTTAGGCTATGAAATATTATAGTTTTATTTTAATGCAGTCGGGTGATGTTGAACAGCAGAAATAGAATCCCATAAAAACTAAAAATGAAAGAATGGTGACATTTATTGAAGAAATAAAATTACATAGAACTTTATTATTCCATAGTGAGAACAATAATTATGACAATGTAACATAGAACCATTCTTTGACTATGTATGAGTTTACTTTTTCTTCAAATGTTTACGTATTTTGGCCAAAATAATTTTTATAAAGTTGTTGATCCAATCCTAGCTTACACTCATATGTGAACTTCATATTATCTGTCTTATTTTGGTGAAGGCCAGCTATTGTATCATTAATTTTATTAATCAGTTATTCTTTCACTTTCTTCTATCACGTGCTTTCTCAGATTATGTTGCCTCAGATCAACAGTTTTAGTGAGATTCAGATGGCGTTCGGTACTTGAAGTATGGTCATAAAATGGTTTACTTAATTCTAGGAATACGACTTTTGAAAGCGGGACTAAATTATTTTTCATTTTGGAAAAATACTACTTGAGATCCAGAAAATCTTGGCCTCTCATTTGAAGTTGTGTAATGCTTTTTCGTATTCAGTAATACTCTCAAAAGTGAGGTAGCAAAATATTCCGAATGTCTCAAGTGTCAAATTTTTGAAAAAAACTTTTAATACCAATTCACTCAAAACAAAATACATATCTGTACAATATTAACATATATCTTGTAAATTGATCAAGACTTCATGACTTTATCATTGGTGAAATGTGTTAAGTTAAAAATTTAAATTCAGATGCAAAAATGCAACGATTACTGGTTCGTTTCCGCTCCAAAAAGTGCACCAATATTTGAGATTAAGCATGGTATATGAGAGCAAAATTTGACTTATAAGTGATCCTTAAAATTCACCGATTGCAACTTATGCATACTGTTACGCGCTACTGGGTATTAAAAAGAATTAAACTACTCCTAAATTAAAGATACTAATATTTATTAACAAAAGTGATAAAAAGGATACAATTAAATTATTAAACTATTACAAATTTACAATATCAATATTCTAAATATTATAATATAGGCCTAATTCCTATTTAATTATTACAATAATATAAGCTATTACTAATTCAAAATGACTTAACTATTTACATAACTTTGTATGAAATTTATAAAACTACACTACAATTTATAACTAATAATTAACACTTACAGTTGACTAGTCCACCGACCGTAAGATTCTCCAAGTATGACAAACTAACACACAGTAACAAACAGAAACAGTTTATTACATTCGCGAGACTGTCACAGTTCACTGATACACTTATTACACTGGCCGGTTCAACACTGAATATTTTATCATACTGACACTCACTTATCACAGATCTTCACAGTGTCTGGTCTACTCTAAGACTGACTCGCGCAAGGCGAGGGAAGTATTTAAATGGGCAAGGCCGAACATTCTAGAACACGGAAGTAGGGAAAGAATATTCCGGGAATGTCGAGAACCTTCTCGAACATCTCTTTTGTCGGAAGGCATTAAGAAGGTTCTCATCCTATTTTTACTTCTCCCGCCGACGGCTCAAGGCGGTAATCCCTTGCTTCCGTCTTCCTCTCTGAGACCGTAACAATACATTCTTTTGTTTTCCCATTTACGGATAATTCATTATTTTTAAATTTCTTCAAAAATACAAATAATCATGTGGTTTAGTATGGAAAAAATAGTGTAATCATGAGAAAGGTGTATGTTTTGATATTATTTTCATCAAGAATTAATGGTTTCAATTTACCAAAGTATAGATTATATATGTTTCTTGAATCGGTCATTTCTTGATGAAATTATTATTGAAATAGACACATTTCTCATAATTACTCTCTTTTTTTGATACTGAAACTCACGATTATTTGTATTTTTGGAGAATATTAAAGAGGAAACGAATGATGCGTTAAAACTAGTTGTGACTCAACTCGAAGGGACAACTTTCGGAACTGATATCCTTAAGAATATACATATACATACAAATATAAATGGGTGATTTTAATATCAGAGTAATTTCTTAAAAAATAATAAACATAATGTATTAATTAAAATGACCGGTGTCAAGAGAGGAAAACCCGAAGGTAGCTGATCTCAGCTGAATGACAGTTCTTGACAGAAGTTCATATCTCTAGGTGCTAATGGAAAAACTAAGTAGCTTTGTGTTGAATAATAACGCAAACACAACACAAACATTAATCCCTAGCCCAGGAGAAGTGTTTATTTATGTTACAAAAGAGTTTTCCTCGTGAACATAATCCTCACATAGTGATTTATATCACTATTTCTTATAATTATTCAGGGCAGAGGACAATAGGATATAAATATCATTATAAAAATAAAGATATAACAATATTTTACAATCTGTTTATCAAAAATCAGCTGCATTGAAAAGAAATATTGGAACGTTAAGAGTGTAGCCGTGAGAGGAACGCCGCTTTCCTTATTCTTACACATGTTTTAGACTCGAGGAGATGTTGAGGCGGATTATGAGCTGTTTGCTTCGATTTGCCTTCTACGCCCTGAGGAGCTCTTATGTGTCCCTCCTTTAAGTTGAGTTAATGTGGCTCTTCCCTTCTATCCGTAGACTCTATTTCCGTGGTTCTTACTTATATCAAACTATCAACTCACAACATCCATCTTATATCTATAGTCTCCTACAATTCAAATCCTCTATCCAATCCCAAGGCACAAGATCTCGCCCTTCCGATGTTTATATCCGTTCCCATAGAACCAAAACTTTTGAGCGTTCCTTTCTCGCCCGTTCTATCTCTCTTTGGAACTCACCCCCACTCCATATCCATCATGCGTCCTCTTTAACCGCATTTAAATCCAAACTTTTCCTACATCTACTAAATTCCCAAACCAATGCTCTTTAATCAATAAATAATTTATAGATATATTCAACTTAATCGATTGATGAATCTGTAAATATTCCTCACTCATAATTACATCATTCTTTAAATTATTAGATGCTATTATTTATTAACTTATAATTTATAAACCTTTTTCTTTGTATTGTAAATTTGTCTGTTTTTTTATTATATTATTGTATTACATTTTCAATTCTTTACCGAAACATGCCTGTTAGTTATTTACTTTCATGATATTATGTAATTATTGTTTTATTGTTATAACGTAGCCCTTTGGCCAGATATATTTATTTAATTTTGTGCATTTCTGTTATTCTAAAGGAACCCAGTCCCAGAGTAAAATTATTTTTCTATTCTATTCTATTTTGAAACAAACTTGAGACTTTTTAAGTCATAACTCTCGTTATGTAAATTCTTAGTTTGTAGTGTGAATATGACAGATTTGATCATGTTTTTTTGAGCATGTGTGCCTGTCTATTTAGGTCCAGCTAGATAAAATCTCAATGGAATGAGAAGATTCGTTCGATATTTTACTTAAATTATGATCCGCATGAGGATAGTTTTAAAAAGAGTTTTGTTGGATCGGTATTTTGTTATTATTTGTATAAACATATCCTGTGAATTTCTGTCGAATAAATGATCGTTATACAACAAAAACATAATGTTTGAAAATTAAAAAAAGTATTTGATTAATTACGCATATGTTTAAGAAGTATGTTAAAGAAGAAGTTAAAAAATGTTGTGAGGTCAATTAAGGAGGCAAAGGTAAGGTTTTTTTTTTTTCTGAAATGAAGAGAGAGGCGATTAAAAAATTGTTATTGGGGTGTAGACATCCCTTGTTATGCTATTTACTAATATACAACCTTGTTTATATTTATAATAACTATAAAAGTATAGTCATATATAATTTAAGATCTTACGTCTCAAGACAAGTTTGTAGAATGCAAAACATTCTGTCTGAGGGGAAAAATTTGGGGAGTTGACTCAGGGAGTTGAGCGTGATGTAGGACAAATCATCTCCATACGTGATGCAGGACAAATCACCTCCATACGTGATGTAGGACAAATCGCCTCCATACGTGATGTAGGACAAATCGTCTCCATACGTGATGTAGGACAAATCACCTCCATACGTAATGTAGGACAAATCACCTCCATACGTGATGTAGGACAAATCACCTTCTTACGTAATGTAGGACAAATCACCTCCATACGTAATGTGGGACAAATCACCTCTTTACGCAGCCGTTGACCGCTGAACCCTTCCCTGGTTGTAGTGGTACAGGTTTTTTTGTAATGTAGAGAATAGAACTATCCAAATAAATAACCTATCCATAGATTATCATTATTATTCTACGGCGCTACAACTCGATAACGAGTCCTGGCCACCTCTACTATCTTCTTGCAGTCGTTTCTGTTTTGCACAGCCCTCATCCAGCTCCTCACTCCCAGGATACCACCCTTCGCGTCTCTCTCCACACCATCCGACTACCTCGGTCTCCCCTTCTCGTGCAGTAGAGAGGCTCTATCAAAGCATTTTTAGGAATGGCCTCATCTTCCATTAAAGCCACATGACCAGCCCATCGTTGTCTTCTAATTTTTAAGGAGTCAAAAACATCTGCTTCGTTGTACATTAAGTAAACTTCGTTGTTTGTTGACCTTCTCCAGTTTCCATATAGTTCACCTTCGCCAGTTTCCATATAGATAAACTACACCTATTCACACATACTTATCATATGATTTATTCAGTTACTAAAAAATAACGTAGTTGAGAGACGTTACTAAAAAGTAACTAGCAGTCCTAAATTAGGAAAGACTTGACAGTGGTCGCGAACTATGTTTTGAAAAGTATAAAACATAAAAAGATCTATGAGCGCTTTGGACCTGATCAAGGGAGGTGGAAGGGTAAAGACAGGTTTCATGAGCAAAAGATGGCAATCATTTTTTATCCTGTTTTCTGCAAAGAAGATAAGATCTAACCAAAAATCCCGACCACCGAAAGTGATACAATGTCGGTTCAAATAAAAAAATATGGCTCCTATCGAACACTTCATCAACCTCCTTGTCAAAAGGGGCTGTCGATTAATGCTCTTCTCATTGTGCAGATATACATTGTTTCTATATAGGTTTATTTGTCATCGATTCAGATTGGCCCAGTGTTTCAACAGCTCCCAATCGCCTGGAAGCTTCGACGCCGCCTTAAAAAAAAAGTTGTTTATCACTTCCAGCATAGTCCAAGTTGATAAAGCTATGAAACTGTCCTCTTCGAGCACATTTGTCTGACTAATGTAATCGCTACTCCTACCAGTCGTTTAAGTTAGATTTCCTGCGCTATTCAGCTTGGGATCTCAGCGATAACTAGATTTTACAATAAATTTTCAGTTTCAAATACAGAGGTTGTAACGTAAAACATTAAAATAATAATAGCATATTAAAAGAGAAATGAATTTATATTGTATTATTTTATTAATATATTGTTCTTTCGCATATTTATTTTCAGCTCTAGTCCAAATTCTGAAACATTTTCTCGTGTTCTGAATGAGTAAATGGGAGCTTTGGCTCTTGGTGCCGAATCCGGCTATGGCTGATTTTATTTAATCTGTTAACGGGTTTATAGTTTCTTTATTTCTGAATAAACAAAGCTGCATACACTTATCTGATTCCCCAAAATTTTCATTTCTTTATTACAAAAAAAAAAGAGTTTTTGATGATCATATTAACAGCGTTGCATTTTGTTTAATCTAGCCGTGTTTGATCAGTGAAGATTAATTGAAATTACATATCTATACATACATATAAAATTCTTTGTCCTGAATGACTGAGAGATCAATGCACAGCCTAAACCGCTGATCGTAGAGACATGAAATTTGGAGGATGTGTTGTTTGTATGACGTAAGCATCCGGCATGAAAGGATTTTCCGAAATTCTATCCCTAAGGGGGTGAAAAAGGAGGGCAGAGTTTCTATGCTTGCTCACGTGTTTCTTACTCGCAAAATCCACATATTTTCGCTGAACAAAAGAAAACAAGTAACAGTCAGAAGCATTTTCAGATATTTGTTGTAAATTGGTATTATATTGTAAATAAATCTTGGAGGATGCAAAATAAAAAAGTTCACTTCAAAACGTAAGTAATCTTTTTCAATTAATTCAATAACATTACATTATAATTTTTTAGTGACACGAAGAGCAGTAAACTTATGTCTGTCCCTGTTTGTTAATCAGTGTCAAAGTATGTTTCACGGCTATGCTGATCCGTCTGTGATGAAATATGATATGGATAATTTCAAGCCTGGGGACATAGGCTACTTTTTATTAACACCACAAACAGGTGAAGTTTATATAAAACTGTAACCTGATTGATCAACGCACAGCAGAAACCACTGAATTTAGCATCTTGAAATTTGCAGATAGGTTCTTTGTATAACTTAAATGAGCACTAAGAAAGGAATTCATGTAAACAAGCCAAGAACCACACCGTGCATTAAAGGAGGAGATTCAACGCTGCATCAACGAAATTCAGCCACATTTATGCAAAATGGTCATGGAAAATTACGACAAACGAGTGCGTATGTGCATGCAAACCCGAGGAGACCATTTTCCTGATGTGCTATTCCATAAATAACCGTATACTATGTACTTTATGATTCAATAAAAAATAACAATCAAAAGACTAAAAACTGTGTTTTCTATTTAATTAAAATCTTGCCTTAATTTTGGACCACCCTTTGTAATATGGGTTCAAAGATTGTATGGAATCCGTCAGTTTTGAAGTTAGACACCTGAAATTTTGGATGTACGAGTAACTTGTAGTTTTAAAAAAAATTAAATTATTTATTTAAAATGATCTGCCAAAACGTGACTGACCACATTCCGCGCGAGCGAAGCCTTGGGTAAAAGCTATTCTATTATATTTAAAAGTTTTTAGTGATCACTTAGTAATTTTTTATTTTTAATTAAATGCAATCACTTCACGTATTTTGTGAACTAATTACATTTAATAATACTGTAAAATAACAGAAATGGACCGTAAAATTTCAGTTTAACTGATGACGAAGACGTTTTGTGTAAAAGAGAACAAATGAGAAAGAAAAAAAAAATTGTCATCACCGTCTAATATTTTATTTTTCATATTTGGTAGAATGATAAAAATTGATTGTAAAATTGGTCCACCGTTAGGCATACAGAGGGTGACCCCCTAGTTTCACTTAGATAAAATTCAGTTGTTTATAAATTAACTTGACATTTAAGACATTTTTGAATATTGTTTTTTCCCTTAATTTACTGATTAATAATTTGGGGTGTTTCTTTTCTTTTGGCGAAATTATGTATCTACGGCCTCGATGAAAAGTTGAATTTTGTTTATATCGAGTTAAATGTATTATCATATTCGGGGGATGCAGTCAAAAAGAACACTGAATAAGTAATAAACTTATAATTATGTGCCGACGTTTCGACCTACAGTGTAGGTCATCTTCAGGGCTATGAGAGAGAAACAAACAGAACAAAAAATATAAAAGTGTACAGTAACAATAATATGGTGACAAGTAATGTAGAAAATTAAAATAGTGGCAGATATGAAGATGGAAGATAACGAATATTAAAAAAGTGACAGAATATAATAAAATTAAGATATAGACAGATTTAAACAAATTAATGATAATGAAAAGAAATTAAAATAGTGACAGATATAATAAAATTAAGATAAAGACAGATATAACAAAATTAATGATAATGAAAAGAAAATGAAAATAATGACAGATATAATAAAGTAAGACAGATTTAATAAAATTAAAGAAAATGAGCAGAAATGATAAATTATAAATAACGCATATAAAATAAAATACAGAAAATAAATGTAGAAAGTAAAGTAAGTGTACTTTATTTCTGACAAATTTGGACTTTCCCACTTACTAACCGGGCTTGCAGATATTATCTTTTTTATAGTTTCACTAATGTAAGAACTTTGTAGTGATTTTCCTTTGTAGTGATTAGACAGACCTTCCTTCACACGCCAACCTAAGCGGTTGATATGAGAGCTAGTAGCATTGCAGGACGAATTACCTCAGACTGGAGAAAGAGTCGCTCATCCTTATTGCCCTAGTAGAGCCAGTTCCTGGCAGTCAGTGCTTTTAATAAGGCCACTAAATTGACTAAACTGCCGCTTTATCAACTACAGCGCAGGGCACATTTCATCGTGTTCCGCCATTTGAAATGAAAAATGTCCTTTTTATAACCAGTTACGAGTGTACTGGAAGTATTAAGCTGACTGCAAAGTAATTCCTGTTTCCTCTGCCAGAATCGAAGCTTACTGTCCGCATTTACAAGTTTTCAATTATTATATAGTTAATGCTAAATCAAATGAAATTTCAAAGTCATTGATTTGCATATCTAGGTAATATCCAATAGTAGCCAGAAACTTAAAAATAGAGCCCAGAAACAAAAACAAAATTAATTATTTTATATCGCTCCTTCTGAAAAGTGCGACGAGCCTTCAGTACCAATTGTACTGGTTGGAGCTTTTTAATTCAGGAACGGCATATCTGATATTCCATTTCCAGCAATTTTATTTTTAATGTAGTAGTATTTTGAGTTGTATCATGTTTGAGCTTGAGGTATTATGGGAATAATGATATTAGTTAAAATCTAAAAAAATTCTAATGGTTACTAAAAGAACTTCAGTACCATCATTACAATAGGAATTATCACACTCAGAATCTTTGATTTTCCAATACCCAAATTTAAATTTTTTTAATCACATGAAACATTCAAATAACTCTTTGAAAAATTATTTCTTTTTTAGTTATGACGCGGGTTTTTTATTAAGTAATATGTTACTACCTAGGACGGTAACGTGGTAGCTGAATAAGTAGAGTAGTGAGTTGCTTTGCAGAAGATGGAGGGTTCGGATTTTGCTATAAATGGCAAAGTATTTATTTGTTAAATAATATTAGTTGACCTCATGTATATAAGGAAAAAATGATTTAGGTGGAGGTCAAGAAAATTCTCTTGACTAAATGAAAAATTCTATTTTTTTTTTAAATTTATAAAAAATAAAATGGAACCATAATCGAAATAGAATTTGAATAAATAACATTACAATAACCTTAAAAGAAAAAATAATGTATTAGGACAACTAGCCAAGAAAAAATTGGTATGTGGGAAATGGCATTCCGTATTGTTTGGGGTACAATGGCATGTCGTAAAGTTAGTAGTATATTGCCGTTAATATTTCATATCTTCTTGTACTGGCAATAGAAATAATTGCATAGATATCACGTGTGGCGACAATGTATCTAATGCTTTTGTCTCCTCTCTACAATAGTTTCTGTCGATTGTCTTTTGTGCTAGTTCCATTCATTGGCTACATATGTTAGATGTTTGGTCAGACATGGCAGATGAATGGAACGACAAGCCCTTTCAATTGCAGAATTGAATAATCTAATTTTTAAATTGCAATATTTTACTATACAAACGCTTTAACTTCCCAATTAATTTACAAAAGACTCGTATACATGACTATTTGGACTTAACGGAGTAAAGAAGCAACAAAATATCTCAGAATTTATTTAGACCGTCGTCTTACCTGGAACCAGCATATCAACTCCAAATCAACACAGGCCTACGCACGATTAGCTCCAATTTATCCGATAATAAATATAAAATCTAGATTAAAACCAGAAACAGCCTTATTAATTTATCTATACAGACTTAGACCTCTACTAATGTACGGTTGTGAAGTGTGGGGTGCAGTGTCAACAACTAAGCGAGAAAAAAATTACAAACTTTCCAAAATAAAATCCTACGAATCGCAGTAAACGCGCCTTGGTTTGTACGAAACAGTTAACTACACCGAGAGCTAAAACTAGAGACGATTGAAAAATTCATTAAAGTAGTCAGAGTAGCTGTAGCATTCAACATAGGCGAACCTAAAACATCCCTCTTGAAAGATATTCTGATGTAAACTCTATTACCTTGCTCACCAATATTTTAACAAATTGTAATATATTCTTGTTTCCTTATAGTTTTTTCTTTTATAGTACTACAGTTCTGTTGTTATTGTTATAATTATTTATATGAAAAAAACACAATTATATATTTATAACTTCTCTTGAAAATAATGTACAGTTAGGGGGGTCTCTTGCATGAGACGAAACCCACACTTTTACTTTTTGTAAAATTCATTACACTAGGAATAACCGATCTGGCAAATTAATGATATATATAAATAAAAAAACGGAGTAAAGCTTCTGAGCTTCACTAAGCCTTCGAATTCTTCGGTCAAGTCCTTACAGTCCAAAATCCTTGGTAAAATCCTTAATGGATCTTGCTTGTTACGAACGAACCATAATGACCGTAATGTCGCATGTTACTGATTTAGCCAGATCATGACAAACTATGTTCCCACTCAAACCTAGTAGTTTCAAGTCAATCTCTTCAATTCCTGACAATTCTCCTAGGAGTCAATATACTTTTCTCTAAGAATCTAATTTAATTAATTGAGTTGTCGCTTAAGCTGTTCCGATTATCACAATTTCTAAAAAAATGTTTTTTCTAAATTACACTTTAAACTCGTGGATTATAATAAACGTTTGTGTAGCTAACATATTATGTACTCTATGAAGTTATTAATTTTAATTATTAAAAACAGATTACCTAAAGTTTTACTAATTTAATTAATTGCATTGTCAGTAACCTAATCAAGTTATAAAAATTTATAATAAAACATTTAAATTATAAATTTTAGATCGAAATATTGATGACGAATTTGTGCCGCTAACATATTATCAACACACTTTAAAGTTATTAATTTTATTATAATAAAAAATATTCTTTAAACTAATTTCGTTTATTAAATTGTCGTTAAGCTGTTGAGATTATAACAGTTTGTAAAAAAAGAATCTGTTTTAAATTTTTAGATCGAAACATTGGTTGCTAACATACTATGAGCACACTATGAAGTTGTTAATTTTAATTTATTAAAACATAGTTTTAAACTTATTTCATTAATTAAATTGTCGTTTTGATGTTTAATTTATTACAAATTATTTGAAAAAAGTCTTTTACTAATTTTATTAATTAAATTTTCGTTAAGCGGTTTATGTTATAACGAATTATAACATTGATACTCAGCGAATTAGTGTTAGTAACATGCGTCAGTTTTAAATTAAAGAAAGGTTTTATATTTGATATTTTCTAAATAATTTTAATAACTTAAATCAGGACAAAAAGTATGGTTTATGTAATATTGAATATCGTATATACAATCAACTACGAAAAATGATTCTTTATTTTCATTCTTTTAGAGATACTTTTATCTCCCTCTCCTAAACCTTGATATATATTTGATAATTTGTGGGAGTAGCTAAGTCAGTGGGAGGGATTAGAAGTGGTACCTTCTTACCCCGGCCGAGAACCCTTCTCCAGGAAAAATGGGGTCACTAAAAAGCAATTTTCCATTTTCTTGAAAATATATGATGCCTATTACCTAACGTTTATTGAACGGCGTATTTTAGTCCCCATGAACAGTACCGTTCTTTTTCCAATAAATAAAATAAAAAGAAAAACTTCTTATTTCTTAGAGTGAGACTTATTGCTTCAAAGAGCCAATTATTCTCTGCCTTATTGACAGAATTTATTCTCTGTTGAAATAAATATACTTTATTATAAAAATTCACTATTTTTATTATAGACGAAACAAATCATGGTAAAAATAAGAAGCAATCATTTATAATAATGAACATGAACTTGCCCATATCTCATCATCGTTTTAATTAAATATTTAAAATAATATGTAGAAAGGAGATAGTTGGGGGGTGCAGTCAAAAAAACACTGAATAAGTACTAGACTTATAATTATGTGCCGACGTTTCGACCTACAGTGTAGGTCATCTTCAGGGCTATGAGAGAGAAACAAACAGAACAAAAAATATAAAAATGTACAGTAACAATAATATGGTGACAAGTAATGTAGAAAATTAAAATAGTGACATATATGAAAATTAAAGATAAAGAATATTAAAAAAGTGACAGAATATAATAAAATTAAGATATAGAAAGATTTAATAAAATTAAAGATAATGAAAAGAAATTAAAATAGTGACAGATATAATAAAATTAAGATAAAGACAGATATAATAAAATTAAGGATAATGAAAAGAAATTAAAATAATGACAGGACATGGAAGGTGTCTCGTAGAATGACAGTTAGAAATGTAAAAAAAAAATGAAAAGTATGGAACTGTATGTACAATAACTAATGTGTATTACTATTGTACAGTAACAATTGTGTACAATAACTGTTTGAAAAATAGTTGATAGGATTAATAAATTTGAAAAATTAAAAAATTAAAAATATGAACTCTTGATTACCAACATATGATGGATGCCACAATGATAAGGGAGAAAATAGGTAGTGTGAAGAATGGAGAAAGGCTAAAGAGAAAAGGATTTAAAATAATACTTTTATTTGATTATATAAATTTAAACTATTTACCTAATTTTGTATCTGGTTTATTCCAATGTTACATTTATATATATTATTGTATTTATTTTAATTTTTATAATTATTCTGTTTCTATAATTTCATTTGAAACATGTTTATATCTTGTCTATTCAGCCCTGAAGAAGACCTACAACCGCCGGTTTCTATTAAAGTTTATAAGTAATTAAGTAATTAGTTCTTTGACATTTACCTGGATCATTTTCTTCCCTAATTTTATTTTTACTTCTATTTGAACAATTTAAGTAACCATTATTCAAGATTTAATAAATATGGTTTAGTTGTTAGAACTAATAAATTTTCTATTTCTGGCTTTATTAATTAATGAAGCTACTTTGCAGTATTACTTATTGCCCACAAGTGGCAGATTGTAATATTTCAATAAAGTGTAAAAAAAAAATAATAATCAATGAATCCTAATAGCAATCGCCTGATATAAATAAATATATCAGCTTCGCAATATTTACTTTTTAAGGAATAGGGTTATTGATCCTATGCCCAACCCTTAGGGTGTTAGTCCATTGGCATTAGACAATCTAATTCGTAAATCATTGTATTAGCCAAGCAAATAACATTCCATTAAACAATAAGTTATCTTTTTATTTTGCGCTTCAAATCCTATTTAATTAACTGCCTGAAAACATCGAAAGCAAAAAAAAACTCATGAGGATTTGTCTAATCAAAGTTTTAATCTTTATCAGTATCCATACATTAATCCATGTGGTGAAAAGATGTAAAAGAACAGAAGAATCGCTGGCCTGTGGAAATCCTTTACAAGGGGTTGGTCTTTCGGATTGGCCAGAGCAGCGTTGAATAGAGGATGTCGGTGAATGTGAGCCATTGCCTCCCTTCAATAGGTCCTACGGATGTGGTCCTTCTGTAGTCGACCCGCCATTGACAGCTTCTTGTTGGTATCTGAGCTCGCTCTGTCCTCCCTATCTCTTTGGTGTGTTCATGCATGTATTTATTACATATATCACTAGAACTTACAAAGTATTGGATATTGTGTTCAGTACATAGTAGAAACTGCACTGGTTCGAAGACAATGGCCATGCAAGGAGGTGATATGGCCAGATCTACCGAGAACATATTGTTTTTTTTACTTCAGAATAATTTAATTAATAAATTTTGAATATTAACAAAATAAAAGTTTTTAGTTACCTATTTTCGAAAATAACACTTCTTTAGCAGCGTTTAGCGACTTTTCGTAAGGGAAAATCTTATGGATTTTCGTCACCGGCATGCTAGTGGCGTATAGCGAGACTGGCGACGCCTAGCGGTCGATGTATGAGATATAAAATTTGTTTTAATCAACTTAAGTTGAAAGTTTTGAATTTCATTGATATAAGAAATAATAATATTTAACTAAAATGTCATTTAATTGTTTTTCAATTGATACTAATAATAATGTTGTTACCTTGGGAGGGGTGAGGGAGGGGGAAAACTGGGTGAATAAATAAACCCCACACATTTTTCTATCACAATACAACGCTAATATATTTAAAGAAAAGTTACATATATCATTATGAAAATAAAACTCTAAGTTCACCTAAGAGTCACCCTCAATAATAATACTTAATAAGAACATATGAACGAGACTCATACACCTGATTCTCCATCAAAGTCATAGTCCCAATATCCACGAAAGTAATACTAAAACCAGTTCCATTAAACATAACACTCCTCAAACCCCTTATCTATAACAACATTCCTATACACTAATAATCTTTACAATGTACTTATTACCTAATAACCGCTAATAAACAACCTAATTCTGTTATAAAACATTTTCCAGAATTTCATATTACATGACAGTTAATTAAACATAACACTCCTCAAACCCCTTATCTATAACAACATTCCTATACACTAATAATCTTTAAAATGTACTTATTACCTAATAACCGCTAATAAACAACCTAATTCTGTTATAAAACATTTTCCAGAATTTCATATTACATGACAGTTAATTAAACATAACACTCCTCAAACCCCTTATCTATAACAACATTCCTATACACTAATAATCTTTACAAAGTACTTATTACCTAATAACCGCTAATAAACAACCTAATTCTATTATAAAACATTTTCCAGAATTTCATATTACATGACAGTTAATTTAACATAACACTCCTCAAACCCCTTATCTATAACAACAATCCTAATCTTTACAATGTACTTATTACCTAATAACCGCTAATAAACAACCTTAATTTTATTACAAAACATTTTCCAGAATTCCCTATTACACGACAGTTACAAATCTATTATCCACCATCATTGATCCTTATCTCATAACTGCTAATAACATAATAACTCTCTTTAAAAACCAGTTCCCTCTCAACAACAACTCTATGTGCACTAATACTTAAGAAAGATTCCTACCTGTCTTATGGCCAAACGCGACGATCCTCAACGAAATAATTTACTGGCTCTATCTTCAACTGACCACCCACTGGACTCACCCCAAGTCTAGTCAGACTACAGTAATTAGAGGACATAATACCTTTCTCTGGCGTCTTGCTCCGGAACCAAGGCTTCTCGCTAGTCCCCGTCCTCTGGTCTCGGCCCCATCCTGCGAAGTTCCCCACCAGCCGTCGGCCGAGGTACTATTCTTTTTTCTGGGCCTCGAGAGGAAAAAACCTCGGGCACTTAAGCTTCCCCGAGCTGTCGTCAGCACTCTTCTTTCTTCGTCTGACAGGTGCTGCCCCTGGTGGTCATTATTTTCCGAAGAATCTAAATAATTATATTCAAAGTGTCCTAGAGCCGTCTATTTTTCGTTGAGGATTGCTGACGCACTCCCGGCTGAGCTGGCATGCTTGGCTCAGCGCCTCCACAAACGGACGTTAACCTCTATTAAAAATTAACTTTTACTTAAATATTATAAAAACTAAATGTTAAGGACCTACACGGCCTTTAACCCAAAAACCCTATACAAAGAACATGGATGTAATTAGTCACAAAGAGAAATACTTAGCAAATCTTATTTGGCAGATGATAACATTTACCTACATATTAATGTACAAAATCCTTACAACCTAAAGTCCTTTTTTTTTAAAAAAAACCTATTAATAAGAAGAAGCAAATAACTGCTAATCATTTTCTATAATACGTAAAACTAACAATAAACTTTTGACTGCAAATGATAACATACTTCTTTTAATCACAAAGATGAGAGTTCAAAATTTGTTTACACAGATTACTTTCCTTAGATACATATAAATTCGCTAACATTTTTAGTATTGAACAAAAGGTGTAATTAATGCACATTAACTAACTACCTTTACAAAAAAAATATTCTCAGCCCGTTACAATGTAAACAATTAGTTGAACGTTTCGTCTAAAAGATTTTACTTTCCTTAGTTAAATGTCTTGTTTTATGAAATGATTGAAAGTACAAATGATTTAAGTCTTGTTGAACTTAATGATGATAACAATACTAAAAACTATAATATAGGTCATTAACAGTCAATACAAATACAAGTTATCAACAATATAACGATGTTGCATTCGGCTGCAAATGTTGATTGATATGCCTTTCTACATTTACTCAATTAAAGACAATGGGGGAAGAAGCAGATATGGAATTAATTCCTAGGCTTTCTAAGATTCGATGAAGAACTCTTCCTCTAAAAAGTCGAGCATGTTTATCAAGAAATCAAAAATCTCTATCTTGTTTCAGCGATGTATTCCTCAGTAATATCTTGTGAGTAATGCTGTGATATATAATTTACAACAATATGGAATTTGGTTCGTCCTCTCGTGCAAATTCCATTATAACAGTCTCTATTAATACCATTCAATTACAACACATCAGGTATATGTGACATTATTTGGAAGGTTAGGAGTATCTAGAAAAATGGGGTAAGGTCACTGAGCAGGTAGCTTAAGTGTTCCTTTGGTCATGTACCTGACGATAAAGGATGCCTTAGAAGAGAGGACAGGACAGTCCTATGCAACTCGACATGCAGGCAGTCACGTTTAGCGGAAGGTTCCTCCTTTTCTTTTAGTTTGTAGATATGTAAGTTAACTTGTTACTATGATCAGCAACTAAAATGTAATGGTATTTAATGAAATGAAAAAGTATCTTCATTTACTAAACCACTCCCATTCAGTCAACTACGTCAACCTTTGGAAAAGAGAGGGATATTTTTTAAGTCATTAATGATACAGTATTACTTACCTCAGTGGTAACGATCTCAGGGTGGCATCTCATTTTATTATTTAAATATTATTCAGATAAAAGGATCTAACTTTTCTCTGATATCAATATTTGGACAGTGAAGCCAATATAGGAACTCCTCATATACAATCCTTTTTTTCTGTTTAACAACCATTAAAACCCATAAGGCTATAAAAAACAGTTCGTAACAAGCGTCATTAAGCTTTCGATTACCATTAAAAAAAAAGTGATATGTGGCACAAGAAATGTTATTGAGCGGTATTAGTAACTTTAGATACTATAAGCTATCATGCCTAATTACATTAAATTGTTTCATTACGATTCTCTAACGGCCTTAAGCTCAAACTTGTAAAATTTGAAAAAAAATGTATAAATATAATTGTGAAAATTAATTTCTATTAAAAAAATCTGTTCATATTCCTATTGAAAAAAGTATCGGCTATTATGGTACTACAAACGCAGATTCATGCGAGCTTTAAAAAAATGGTTCCTATTTTTTGCTCTAATCCCCTTTTTTAATGCGCCATTGTTGGGTTGAAGGCATCGATACTTGGAATTTATTGGCACACATTCATATTCTTTTTAAGCCTTTTGGTGATATTCCAATTTTGATTTCAGTCTTTTTTCTCCTTTTTTTCGCTCAGTGATTTCAATTCACGTACAAAATAAAATAATAATAATAATTAAAAATATGATATTAAAATAGACAAAAATGGCCTTCTGTAATCTAAAAAAAAATTAAATAAACCTCTAAGTATCCAAATCAGTATTTAAAAATGAACCCAGACATATGTAAACAAAATGTTTGTATTTAGATTTGTGTTAGTTTTTAAATATTGTCTTATTTTAAACAAGTTTTAATAATCACTAATTATTTGTTTAATAATATGGGCTAATAAGTGCATAATTATTAATTATATTTTTTGATCTATTAAGTGTTTCCCCAAAGTTGATTTTTTCCCCTACTAAATTTTGTCCAGAGCATCTTCTTCATTGAGACCGTATCCTGCCATGTTTTCGTATACTTGGTTCATCCATGAAATTCCTGGTCGGCCTCTTCTTCTTCTTAACATATCATTATCATACATAACATTATAGCATTATAATAGCGTGGCAAATCATTCCTTTTGTAGAATCTTTCTTATTATATTTGATAATTGAATAGAATAGTAATTTATACTGGTACCAGGTACGTTATGAATAACAGATATGTACAATAATAATAGAATATATTTGTATCCAGCAAAGAGGCTACTTAATAAGTATCGTATAGTATTTACATAAGTACATGAAAATGTATATACACTATTTATTATTATATTATAGTAATTAGGAGCAGTTTAACTGAAACACATCTGTAGTGACTATAAGTTAGGGGTGTGATTGACTGTTAACTGAACAAATTAACTCTTGGAACTTCTACGTTCAACAGTGATAGTTAATTCGAACGCTTTAAGACAAACTCCCTCGTTATTTTAGTTTAAAACATCATTTCAACTACGCTTCCCCTACTGGATTAATTGCCTAGACCACTGCATATTTTTTTAAAAACTTTTACTGACTACTTGCCGCGAATATATTCTGTATTGCAGTATGTCATATTTGCACAATAATGACCTAAAAAAATTGTAATAGGATTGTTATCCCTAACTTATGTTATATAAAAACATTTATTTTTGCTTCGTAAGATTTAGTTACTCGATAGGTTTCCGCCAACTCTTCCTGTCCAGTGGCCAACTCCTCCTGGAGTCCTCACTGACTCCATCCAGCCATCGCAGCTTGGGTCGCCCAACTCTTCTTGTGCCCTGAATCCTTTATAATATCACTCTTCTGGGCCCTTCAACACTTGCCATTCTGGCCACAAGGCTAGCCCAGCGCCACCTACCAATCCTTATTATTTTGACCACGTCCGGGGCCTGGAATAGACTCGCCAGCTCCGCATCGGTACCTCTTCTCCATGCTTCTCCCTCTCTAATAGGCCCATAAATTCGCCGAAAAATCCTCCTTTCAAATACCTAGAACAATTTTTCATCGGCTTTCTTTATGACCTAGGATTCTGACCCATATAGAAGGACAGGCCGAATGAGCCTTTTATATAGAATCATCTTTGTATTCCACGACGAGAGCATTTGTTTGCCTGCGCCACTCTCTTCTTGACCTCTGTTGAGACATTATTGTCGCTCGTTATTTAAATAAGTCACCATTAATAGAGTGGAGAAAAACTACACTTTTTCAAAACCATTTTATTTAAGCTGCCTGTGGATGAAATAATACTACTGGCTCGTAATAATAATTCGCAAACCTTCTATCCGAATGAATTTGCCGGTTGTGAATTCAATAAAAAAAACCTGATACTTTGATCGGGTGGCAATTTCCCCAAATACATAGAATTGAAACTATAAAAGAATTCATCCAGTAAATACAAATAAAAAACAATACAAAATGAATAAATAATAAACGTACATATAATGTAAAAATAAAAAGAGAGAACAATTACAAAAATATAAATGTAACCTAAGAAAATAAAAAAAAAAAGGCTATTTAAAACTAAATAAAAAATATGAAAAAGAAAATGCAATAAGCACGTACAATTATTTATATACAATTATTTTTTCCAAATAAAACTTGAAATTAACTATTTAATAAAAAAGAATGAGTCTTAAAACAAAAAATATTAATAGTCGGTGAATCAATAAAAATAACTGAGTTCTTGCAAAGTGTGAGTTGAATTCTTGAAGATGATGAGTTGATATTTCGATATGTTGAGGAGTAGAAATAACTAAATGTCTCTTACCGGTAAGTCCAAAATTAGATGAAAATAGCGAAAGTTTTACTGATGAGATTTGACAAATTCAAGATAAAGAAGTTGGAGAGAGCGGTGACTAAATCAAATGTAGAGTAGCAAGCAACCTTCTCACAGGGCAACTGTCTTCAGACTGATCTTGTTCTGTTTTTTCGAACATTCTCCTTTTAATAAATTTTATTATTATTAGAATCTGGCTTTTAATGCAATAAAATATTCGTTTGGAAGTAAGAAAAAAAAAACAAATAAAAAAATAGCTATTGATACCTGACCCTGTCTAACTTTTTTTTTTCAAATCTACAAACCAAAAATGTACGGAATTTAGCTCGACTTTTGTAATACTACAATTTAAGTAAAAATAAGGTGTTAGAAAATGTTTACATAGCTTCTTTTGTTTCAAAACTCGCCATATTCATTATTTTCAATAAAATCCTCAACATAGTAACTAAAATTATAGAAATTGAAGTAAAAATTATATTAGAGAAGAAAATATAAGGGCTTAGGTCAATGGATTAATTCCTTAAATAGTGATAAGCTTTTTATTAGAATCCAACGTTTCGACCCACATTGCAGGTCTTCAGGGTATGGTACTGTACCTTACAAGTATGGTAAAAATAAAATTGTATAGATTTTGATCCATAATAATAATAATTTATATATAATATATAAAACCTTTAACCGCTACAACCCGTGAACGAGTCTGGGGTTCAATACATGGTAGAGACTCTACTGTTTCATGGACAACTGTTCTGCAAGGAGGTGACTTGTCCTAGGTCACGCTCAACCGCCAGGATTTCCCCCTTATTTTGGGTACTCTATTTTTATAATATTATATAGAGGCTGAGTGAGCACCAGGAGGCTCCTAGATCCCATATGATCCATCTCCCGCCGCAAACAGACTAATTAAAAGTAACTGCCTGTAGCGAGATTTGAACGAGGATTTCCGGCATGGTAACTCAGTACTCTACCACTGAGCCACTCCGCTCCCTAATTAATAGTTATATATAACTACAATTTCGAAAAAAAAAACAATGCTTTTCTCACTACACTTTTTTTTTATTTGCTGATAATTATCGTTATGTGTATATTAATTTTTGATAAAAACTTTAATTGATATTTCTTTATAATTTTAAGACATTCTGCAGCAGTTCCTCGTTTCATTTGCTTCCAAATTACCCGTTATGTTTGTTACAACTTCCACTCTCAAAGGTAACTTGATTGGGAATAAAGCGAAAAGATATCTTCTATTAGCTTCCGCCTGTTTACTCTCCCTGGAGTTCAACCCGTATTAGCAAATATTTCAAATCTCTGTATTCTCAACACTGAAGGTTGTGAGGTACTCACTGTGTGACTAGCCTTAACAAACTTATCATGTTTGTTCTGATTATTTATATTTAGATTGTTGTTGATTAATCCCTGTTAAAGGATTAAGTAAATGAAAGCAAGTGAATCATCCTGTTATATCATAGACTAATTCCAATTGTTAGCGAACATACAGACACACTAAATACTACTCTGTCCTTATTAGTTCGCTACCTACACAAGAACAGCATTCAAAATATATTTTCCATGGCTGGTACTAGGTTAGCTGACGACATGGAAAATAAAAATTCTTCATGAACTTACTCTATTCCTCTTCTAAGCCTAAACAAAATAAAGGTGGCTCATAATTTTAAATGAAGGATTACACAACATAATTTAAATAAATACAGCAGTTTTTTTTCCTGGTTATCCTGACAATAATTTATAATAAGCCTGCAGCAAAATAACTCTTGAAGGGTTCAGTAAATAGTAGGGACTGTACTTTTTGAAGGACAGCGGTTGTGCAGGGAGATGATTTGTCCTAGATCACGCTCAACTGCTATTCCCCCAATTTATAGAGGCTGGGTGATCCTCAGGAAGGTCTCCACATCCCTGTGGGCTCATTTATAGATGTTAACAGATTAAGTAATTTATCTGCCAGAGCTGGATTTGAATCTTTGCCCTTCAGCTCAGCAACTCATCCTACTCTGTTCTCCGCTCCCTTTCCATCATTCATCCTTAAAGTATTTATAATTGTACTCAACTATCAACAGATACTTAAATCTTCTTGTTATCGTTGAACAGAAATCAATTATTACACGTAGCATAAAAACGAGCATAATCCTTTGTGCTAATATATTCGAAAGTAACGGAACGATAAGAAAGGAGACTTCCACCTATTGGAATTATTACTCTTAATTTTTTTCAAAAATAATGGTTCGATTGAGATTCCCAAAAACTTCAAAGGCGTAAACAAATGCAGACAAATTTTGATTAATATTAATAAACAAATCACTCACTATTATATTACCATTCTTAATTGGATTTCAACTCTACCATTCTTGGCCGGCAACTAGCTTTGCTTCTCGATAAGCCCTGTAGATCAGTGACAATTATTTTTAAAATCATTAGCATTGTCAAAAGCTTTATTTCGTTGGTCTTTTATTCTCCGTCATTCTCTCTAGCTCAAATTTTCAACAAAATGGACTGATACATAGTCGAGGGATTGAAACTTAGTATGACTTATTTAAGGCAAGATATATCACGTTTCTTATTAGACCAGTCAAAAGGAGGCAGATAAAGGTGCCTCGCTTGAAGTTAGGAAATCTTCATGACTTGTTTTTTGTGTTCTTCAATGAACTGACTTCTAACATTTACAACGCAAACTTTTCATGGAATTATAATATCTGTATGCAAATGTAGGTCTTTTATCGATTTTATAATTTGACTCCTATTCGTTTCATTCCAGCGGCATGGACGTGGGATAGGTATCTTGTTTTCATGCCATTACAGTATTCATAAAAAACTTAAAAAAAAAATCTTATAAGTTAAAAAACAAAAAGAAAGGTAGGCTTCAGCTTCGGCAAATATTATATTCCTATCCACGCGTCTACAATATGGCTAGCCTTCAATCTTTTGTATATGTGTTCTGATTAAATGTAAAAAAAAATTCAGCTTTTACATTAATAGTGCAGTTGTTAAAAATAAATAAATAATGTTCCGTTTAAAAACTTATTAGATCGTTCGATTTTTGCACCTTAGCGAAAAATATTCTTCGTTGAAAGATGCAAACTCACTAAAATAATTCAAAAACCTTTAAAGTTTCTTAACTTTTAATTTTCAATGCTAATACTGACATTATGAGCTGAGAGGTTGTGTATTTATGGGTGATATTAGTGCTGTTGATGTGGGTTGAACTGCAATAACATACATTTATATAATATTTTTATTTTTGGCCGTTTGTGTCTAATTAGGCTTATGTGGAGGGAGGACTATAAATGGAATGCGACGTTTCTATTTTCTAAACAAAAAAAAAAAAAACTATTTAATAGGGTTTTTAAAAAGAAAAAACATTTTTTAAGATCGTGAAATAAAATTAGGTTTGCAATGAAAAATAAAAATAATTTATATGAAAATTTCCAAATTAAGACCAGTTAATTTTGAAATGATTTTGCACAAGAAAGGTGAAATTAAATATTTCCTGCGAAATCCGTCCGAATTTTGACTACTCAGTTATTAAATTATTTTTAGGGACTTAAATCTTTAAAATTATTCAATCAAATGATAAAGTACATGTTTAATTTTGTTTTATGTTCTTCAAGAAGTCGGTAGACTGTTTTCAAAGTTTTTTTTTTTATTTCCGAGAAAATAAGAATTTAATTCGGCCATGTAAATGATAAATGGCGCTCTTATCAATTATACAAGCCATGACGTTGAATACTTCAAAAGCCCCTCAGAGAGAAGGACTTCCTCAATATTTAAGGTCCCATGTGCGCACTGTCCTCAGGATTTATATTTACTAGGGTCGCCCTACTAGGGCCGAGATAGCTGCTAGTTCGTGTCCTCGCCCTAGTATCTACTGCTACTAGATTACTAGCCTTCCTTCTAGTCTCTTTTATCTATAGAATTGTACAGCTGTGGACTTCAGAGATATATCCCATTAGTCTTAGGGGAGGGTTGGATTAATGGTCAATGGCTCATTTAATGGGTTGACATTGGCCTCAATAGAATATTAGACAAAATTTTACAACATTAAGTCACTTTATTAATAAAGCTAAAATATTAATAGCAAAACAGTTTCATAAAAAAAAACAAAAACAACTAACAAATCTATAAAATTACAACAAATAATTTAATTAAGTTAATAATATAATAGAACATTTAAAAAATATTTGATCAGTTATAAAAATTATAGGTATATATCTACATTTTTTCTCATTAATTTACAATAATTCTAATTATATTTGTAGCCTTTGAGCGCTTGAAGGAAATAAAATTAATATCGATGCCTACATATTATACTTGTAAGCAAAAAAAAAATAACGAGATATTTGGAAAAACAAACGTATTAGCTAAGTAGATATTGAGCAACATATTTTTCGCCATCTTATTAATGCATATTATCATTATCGTACAATGTCTTATTTTAATTTGATTTTTCACTATCATTTATAACATCCATGTGTTGCTAGTTATTTTAAACTCAATGGATCCCCAGAATATATTACAGCTTGAAAATATAATAGTAATAACAAGAAGTATTTATGACACTCTTAGCCATAAGAACTTATAATGACATTATAAGAGTGAACAGGCGAGGAAACCTAAAATAATTGGTAATGGTGAAAAATCGTTAAAGTTTTCATTTTGATTATGGTTTTGTTAAGGAAGATCCAAGACTTTTTTTGTTTGCGTCTAAACTAAAAGCTTTTACCTTAAAAATTATTTTCAAGTGTAATAAACTCACTAACTATTATTGACAAAGGCTGGTGGGAGAAAAATGTTGAGAAAGTTATGCTCGGGTGAAAGTGGTCCTGGGATGAAAAGTATCGCTAGGGCGGAGTACTTATTAAGAAAAGTGCCGCTGAACTTCTAAAGGGAGCAGGAAAAAAAATACAATTAATGCAAGAGATGAAACAGAAAAAACAAAACTAAACAGGACACTAATCGATGGAAGAGGTTCAGAAGAAAGAACACAGTAAGAATTATTCATGGGTTTCCTAAACAATACTGACGAAAATATTGACAGTATTCATGGTTTAACAACTGCTTAATTTTATTCTTTAATAATCGATGCAATTAAATATCATATTTTATATCGTTTAGTATGGAAAAAAAGTAGTATATGTTTTAAAATGAAATTTTTATTCTATCGCCCCAAAATTTTTCGCCCATCTATCAGCATGTCGTGTTACAGCGGGAGAAGGAGTAAAGTGAAAGGCGCATGACAGGACAGCCTAGGCCAATATGGCGGCGCCCAGTCAGCTGATCATGTAGAATTTATATTATCACTGTGTATTAATGTAAATGCATTTATTTACTTTATCGTAAATGTTTTAATGTTCATTAACTTTATATAAAATTAAATAAATAAAAACGATTTAATTACTAATAACAAATCTCTTCTTTTTATGTATAGTTAAACTATAGTAATTAATATTTATATTGTAGCAGCATCTGAAACTATCATTGTTAGTATACTATGTAGATAGAGGCGTTGAGGAAGATGGAATGGTCTGACGTTGTATAACAGCAAGTAGGCAGGGAACAAGACCGTGAGTGATTTCATAATCCGAGTCAGTGAACAATCTCCGGGAATTTAACAATTTTTTATCCCAGACAAGTGTAGCACCCACTTTATTGAATTGTGACATTTTCTCGATATAAGCATATAACCGTGTAACTCATCACCGGCTTCATCATCCAAGAAAAACAGAAAATCACTTAACAATAATTATGAACGAGGCCAATAAAAAAAGAAGAGTCAGCCTTCCTCCTGTAATAATATTAAATCTTAAGCCTTATCGCATTAAAGAATCAAAGCTGTTTACAGCCCTTTTATGGTGGTTATGAAGTTACTCGTGGCTTTGTGGTATTTTATTTTCCGTTTAATATATTTCTCTATAGCTGATTCGTTTTACCTGGTTTTATGTTGTTCAGGTTGGCCCATTGCAAAAGATTGGGATACCTTACAGAATAATTCTCATGTAAAATCTATAATGTAACAAATCATAAACAAATCTAATCATAAGGTTTTTTGTTAGCTTGAGAAAAAACAATACTCAGCGATATTGCTTTTGCGCTATAAAAATAATTTGAAAGTACGGGCAGAATCGTGTTTTTTATTAAGCATTATTATTAACATTAATAGTTTTATAGCTTTTTATAGTTTTATTAGCAATATTGAGTCGGATATCTGCAGATTCATTAAGCTTGGAAGGCTCAGATGGGCTGGACACCTTGCAAGGATGGCTGACAGTTCACCAACAAAGAAAATTCGGCTCGAGCCCCTCTTTTACAGTCACAGGATTGGTAGGCCGAGGTTGAGATGGGCAGACTGTGTGGCTCATGACTCAACAAAATTATTGAATGTCCGAAACTGGATGGCGGCGGCACAAAACAGAGGCGCACGGCGGCTGCTGCTGAAGGAAGCCAGGACCCATCATGGGTTGTAGTGCTATGAAGAAGAAGAAGAAAAAAAATTAAGCCACTCTCTAAATACTATCGGATACGGATTTTTTTTATCTTCGGACTACGCCATTTCAACTGTCTCTTCGGGGCTGTATATGGTAGACAATACCTGGCAATGAATACAATAGGTTTGATCGAGAACCTAGAAATCAAAGTAAGACAGAGCTTGAGGAAAATCTTGGGTCCAATTAAAGAGAATGGTGAATTTAGAAGACGGCACATCGATGAACTCTAAAATTATGGAGAGAAATCACTGATACCATTCGAAAGAGGATTGTTTTCTACGGACACATTGCTTGTATGAATCAGATGGGATTGCGCAAGCGGATTTTCACCCACTTTCTTAACAAGAAATGCAAGGAACCATGGGTTACAGAGGTTGAAAACGATCTACAAGAAGTGGGAATCGCGCTGGAGAACAAAGAGAAAAGTGTTCTGTTTAGGAAGACACTGTTATAACACCAGGTTTCCCTACAACAGTCAAAGCTAAAAACTGACAAGGTGTGGAGTGAGAAAAGTGAGAAAGAAAACCATAGGAAACGAATGCGGGAATACTGGGGAAAAGGGAATGCGGGAAAGGGAAAGCAAGAGACAGTTGAAATAGCGTAGTCCGAAGATAAAAAAAATCCATATCCGATACTATTTAGAGAGTGGCTTAAATTTTTATTTGTAATATTGCTAATAAAACTATAAAAAGCTATAAAACTATAAAAGTTAATAATAATGCTTAATAAAACACACGATTCTGTCCGTACTTTCAAATTATTTTTATATCCCAAAAGTAATATCGCTGAGTATTGTTTTTTCTCAAGCTAACAAAAAATCTTATGATTAGATTTGTTTATGATTTGTTACATTATACATTTTACATGAGAATTATTCTGTAAGGTATCCCAATCTTTTGCAATGGGCCAACCTGAACAACATAAAAAGAGGTAAAACGAATCAGCTATAGAGAAATATATTAAACGGAAAATAAAATACCACCAAGCCACGAGTAACTTTACAACCACCATAAAAGGGCTGTAAACAGCTTTGATTCTTTAATGCGATAAGGCTTAAGATTTAATATTACTACAGGAGGAAGGCTGACTCTCCCTTTTTATTGCCCTCGTTCATAATTATTGTTAACTGTTTTTCTTTTTTATATGTTTCTAGGATTTAACTCACAAATTATTTTCATTGAAATAATTAAATTTTAAAAATCTACTTCTTTATATAATTACTAATTATATAATTATATTACCACTAAAAATTAAATTTTATATGTCAATTCTAATCTATTCTATTTAGTGGAATAGATGGGTACTCATTTACATATTTCCGCATAATTAGGTCTGATAACTGTCATGTAAATTAATTGATCTTTTGTAATTAATTAGGAGCGCTCTAAGCTCTAAGCTTTGTCCAGTAAAAATGCCATCGTGTGGTGGACGTTGTCTCATCCGCATTAGAGCACGGAATGTACTGCACGGGAGCTTTTCTCGATGTAGATCAGGCTTTTGATCGAGTCTGGCATCCGGGTCTGCTGTATAAACTCCGTAAATTCGTAAGAATAATAATAAGGTAACTTCTGCTTACCATACTTCCTTATTATCAGTTCCTATCTCAATTTATCCCAGTTTACATGTCCGGTAATCAGTCTGGGACGAGAGGGCTTAGTAATGGGGATTGGATGTACTTGAAGTAGATCTGGACTGTGATCAGAGGAAAGGTTATCCAGGAATTTTATAGTTGTTTGATTGTAGAAAGTCTATGAGGAAACAATTATATCAAGAATATCCTGATGTTTTTTAAGCGATGTAGACCAATATGTAGGGTTTATGGGTGCGAAGATAGAGAAACTATTAGAGGTTGAAATTCGGGATAAGATGCTACCACGGGAATTGGATGTTCGACAACCCCATCGTTGATGTTTGGCGTTGTAGTCTCCTCCGGCAATAAAACGCGGTCCGAGGGATCAGAATAAGGATTCGAGGAGGTTAAAAGAAAGGGAATTATCAGAAGGATAGTAATACATCTGAGAATGTTATATGGAGAGGACTAGTTGAAATGGTTACTGAACTTGATTGAATGGTGTCAGTTGTAGTAGAAGGAATAAGGGTATAAGGTATGGATTTATGAAAAACCGGCATGTGCTGTATTGTAAGGATGTTCTGATCTATAAGGGATGTAGTCACTTATGTAATAATATGATCATTTTGTGTTTGAAGTGTTTCAGTCAATAGGGCGATGTCTATGTGATTGTCATGAAGAAACAAGTCAAGTTCCTCGCGATGGATATGCAGTCCATTAGCATTCCATAGGATGATAGCTAGGGGCTTTATGTTCATCGTGAGTAATTAAGTGGAACTCCGGTAAGGATTCTCGTGAGCAGGTTGTTGAGAGGTTTGATAGTCTCTTGGAGATCTTTCAGGAAGGATGAGAGGATAGAATTTATGTCGATGGGGTCTTGGATTTTGACTGGATATGGGTCTGGAATTCGATATTGATAATTAAAGGGTATAGGAAGGTTGGCTGATGGTTGTACCTGAGGTGCTGGATTTATTCATTGTTTGGTGAATTGAAGGATTCATTTGATTGTTGTGATTGGAAGGGATAGGATTTGGTTGCTGTGATTTAAAAAAAATAAACAAAGAAAAACGAAAAACCTAGTGGTGTTGAATCGAATTTATTTGATCGAAAATAATACATTGTAACCTATACAAACGTGTTAAGTACACCAGCTAATTTAAATTTAATGGTGTTCCACGTCTCAGATAATTTATTGTAGCTGTTAGACTCGAAAACAATATGGAGCAGTAGTACCTGCATTGGAGTTTTTGTTGTACTTATTTAATATAATAAATTATTTAATTATACAACAATATAGGGCAACATTTTTCATTCTACTGAAACATTTCTTTGCTGTATAATTTATTTACAGATATTAAATCCTCTCCTTTACCGTATGTTTATACTACAGATAAATTTTAATCTTAGTTGTAATTAATTTTCCAATTAATTTAAATTTTTAAAACTTATATCTGTGGTCTGTGTTTTTTAATTACAGTACTGAGATTTTAAACTTTAATTCTGATGAATACAATTTCTGTTATTTATTAATAAAGATAAATTTTTAAAAAACAAAACAATCGATAATGTTTTCAGTACCTTTAAAAATCCTTGAAATTGATTAAATATTATAAATTAAATCAAAAATAATTCTGTTCTATAAATGGTAGTCATGGAAAGCCTATAAAATTGAATTAGTTTTGCCATAAAGATACACGAAATAATTAAATACAACGTTTACGTCGTTTTTTTTTTTTTTAGCGAATTGATGTACTTATATGTACAAAACAAAATTTATCAATTTTTTATACTACACACTAATACTTAAAATTTGTTCAATATTTTAATCAATATCTAAAGTAGTTCTGCCCAATGAAGAATTATCATTAGCAGCCTTGAATATTATTTAGTATCGTTACATTCATAAAAGAGAAAAATAAAATACAAAGTTTTCTTCGTCTTTAGTTGATGTTTTTTTTATTTTCACTATAAAAATCATTTTAACTTGTTGATATTAAATAAGATTTATATAAACTATAATTTTTGATACCATATTTCCTGAAGGATCATCAAACATCTCCATATGAGCTCTAATAGCAATTTGAGAGTAGAGTCTGATTATTCTGCTAATTGTTTGTGCTTGGAATCCTAGAAAGGAATCACTCAATTAGGGTAATCATCAAAGCAATGCCATGCAAAATTAACGAAATGCATTAGCTTGTTCGGGGGAACCTGGTAATATTCTGTACTCATCTTTCTCCTGGTCTTCCAACGCCAAACCCAAAATCCATCCGATAATTAATAAAAATTAATATTTCAATAATAAAAGTAAAAAAACAAAACAGATTATATACTCAATGCAATAGGAAAGATCCAAATAACAGCCTCTCACTAAAGAATTAACTAGAAAAGAGACCATTAACCCGTTGAACATCTCTGAATTGTGGTCTACAGAAAAACGGTTATCAGTGTAGAATTTGCATATTTATTTTTGCAAATTCTCACGTTCTACACAGTTATACAGTTTGCATAACTTGCGTAAAACACTGTATATTCTCGAATAATATGTGTACGGGCTTCAAAATTTTCCCAACCACTCATTGCTATCTAAGATGCGAGTAGCCTTACAGTTATGGGTAAGGTTTTTCGATTGATCAACTGTTAGTACATCACTATCATTTCATACGATAGGGGTTAAAAAAGTCAAAATTAGTAGTAAAATATTTTTTTTCATTTGACATAATTTTTGAAATGATAAAATCAGTCTTTTTTTATTTCATTTTTTCTGTCCGTTGGACTTTTTCCCCGCTAAAACAAAGGGAGACGAGGGGCTTCTGAAGTGGTGCAGTCGCATACCGGTACCTGATGGAAGATGCCACAAAGACCCAGACATGTGCTGCACCCGCCCGTGCTTTTCTAAAAAAAGTGTGAAACAATGCCGTCATTTGGAGGTATGTTCCATTCAACGGGTTAAGACGGTTTGGGCATTTATATCGTACAAAAGATGATCTTGACCTATGAAAATTAATGGAAGCAGGTTCCACATGTAAGCCTCCAAGAATAGGACCCAGAACATCATCATGGAAGAACAACTGAACCAAGATAAGTCATAAAAGATGAATACAATAAAAAACTGATGACTTAAGCACGAGACTGCAAAATCTAGGATGTCTGGATCGAAGCATTTTTACGCAGTGACACTAAGAACGAGAATAAAGTTAATAACTGGATAAATTTAACTGTCTAACGGCATTATATCCATGACTTTTTAAAATATTACTACAAGCGTTTTAAAGCTGCAAATAGAGTTACAATCTATCGAAAGAGCGTTAATAACTTAACCGATGCTTATCGTGCGGTGGTAATTTTCAGGAACTTCTTCCCCCTTTCCTAAAGACAGTTATAATCTTATTTATCTGTAAATAAAAAAAAATCACACCTTTGTTTAGTCTTGTAGTTCGATAGGTAACCTTTCTTAACTATAGAGGCATTTGTTAAGAGTATTTTGTTAGTTTTTTCCATTTCCAGAAAAAGAAGAATCTTCCGGTTTCTTATTTCATTCACTAATACAAAGAACGTGATCATCCAGTTGACAATTGATAATTCAAGTGGAACAACATTCATTCCCCATCTCTTGACGAAGAAGATATTAACATCATATCTACGTTTGAATACCCTCCATCTACCGAATTCCAAACGAAAACTAAGGGAATCCGTATGATAATAATAAGATTGCAGAGACTACTGTCCCTGTTAGCAGCTAGAGAAAATCCCTCTTAATTTAGCTAGGACTTCGCAGAAATGACTTATGCAAGCTCAGTAGCAATAGACAAATGGGCAGGCATAATTTTGTTTATTGGTCAGATGGTAATCCTCGTTGAATGGGCGAAGTGAATCAACATCACAGTCGGTCTGTAAACGTTTTGTGTGGAGCTTACAATAGCAGAATTATCGGGCCTTATATTTTCGATGTGGCATTGGTAGCTTAGCAGCTTTCAGCAATGCCCGATTTCAGGACTTGCCAGACCGGAAAATCAGAAAATCACCTGTATAAACTTATTTTTTCTTTGTAAAGACTTTATTGTTTTCGATGGGAATTTCCAAAATTATGGTCTAGAATATATAGACTCACAACACACAACCAATATAATATAAACAACACTCAAAATCCGGTCAGAAAAATATTTGAACTTGGGATGTGTGTTACTGTTGTATGAAAATGTGGACTCTATAAAACCAAATAAAGTTGAATGTCGGAAATAAAGGAGGACTTGAAGTAGATTCGGCTAAAACAAAATATATGGTTAAATGCAGAAATAAAGGCGATTTGGGCAATGTAGTTCAAGGTTGAACTTGTTGAGAAGGTTAAGGTTAAACGAAATTCGAGAAGAAAGAAATATTTATTAAAGGGCAGGATGTTCTTGTTATTTTTGGATTTCAACAATACTTCGCTCCTTGATTTTTGTCATGAAATTCAATGAAATTAGAATTTATAAAACAATCATCGTTCCAGCTGTTCTATTTAAATGTAAAAGTTTCTGTTAACTTTGGAGGATGCAAATCGTTATAAGGTATTCAGAAATAAGGCACTGTGTAGAATTTTGTCTCGAAAATGGATGAGTCCAATCGAGAAGTTAGATTACACAACGTGGAATCGCAGAGCATGCACCCATAGTGCATAGCACTAAAGAATCTCACAATCAACTTGCCTTAAGGCTCCTACTTAAACTCCTTTAAATATCTGAACATGTACTGTATTCTCGAGATAGATAAAGAAAATATTTTAATAGAATTATACTTAGTTGGTGAATAAATAAGATAACTTATATTTTTCGGTGATTATGCAATCATTGAAAAAGCAATGTAATGCTCTTTAAAACAAATACTCAAATAGAATAATCAGTGACACTCATTCACCGAATTGTACAATAGGGCAATTTTTTTTTGTCTTTCTTTTATTTGATATTAGTCCCGATTAATTTAACTTTTCAAATATCTTTGTTATTGCGGTTAAAATAATATTAGTTAATGGAGTTATCAAGACCCATTATAATATTGTTTTTAAAATCAAGTTTCTGTATGTCCCTAGAGATTTGGATGCTATTGACCCGGTAGATGAATTGCTTTTTACGTTTCAGCTTTGGAAATCCGATAGAGGCCTCTGTGTCATTCGATTTACGAAGAGGTGAAGTGGTTTAACCCTTTCTACCCTTGTAAGCATTTTATTGTAAACTTCCTCACTGACATCCTACGTCTTATATTCCCTTCATTTTAAATCCTATATCCTAATCGGCTGTCAGTTAAAATGGAGTGTATATGACGCAATGTTCCACTTTATTTATTATTATTGGGATATCGATCCTGCAAAGGATCAACTACAACTCAAAATTTGGCATATTTTAGTTAAGCCTTCAGTAGTAATTGCATGGTTTAAACTTTTTAATTAAGAACGGCATTTGTGATATTCCTTTTTCAATTTTTTTATATTTAGAGTTGAGCTTTTAAAACTTTTCTAATGGTTTACAAATGAGTTTCAATACCATTATTACAATAGGAATGCTTTGCTTTACCATTTCCTACATTTTTACTTTATTAACTCACATATATTAACTAACTTCGGTGCGCTGAGCTGCTCCCCTATGCATTATTATATTGCCGTGCATCATACCTGGCGGCATCATAAAAATAATTGTGTTTTGCACAAAGAGTGAGAAGTAGGTCCCGCAGGTAGAAGGGTCATACCCATATAGTCTCTTGACCGTAATTAAACACTAAATTAAAATTAATTAATTAACCAACTTTGATTGAAGAGATAAAAAAGAGGGGGGGGGGGGTTCAAAGACACCACTGGAAGGGGATTCTGCGAACAGATCCCGAGCAGAAGAAGCGAGGAAGAGGGAAGCCGGCGGACGATGCAGGGCGCAGAAGACCCGGACGCGGCCAAGTGAAGACCTACTTATAGACCTAATCTACCCCCGTTTCACAGATAAGTCTCAATTTAAGTTTATTTATGTATTTTATGGCAATTCTCTATGTATATCTAAATTTGAATCATTAAGTATACTTCCTAAATGTTTATATTTAATCATTAATCTTGTTCATTCTTATAAATTTTTTTCCTTTTTTTAAACTGGATTTATTTGAATTTCATCTTCGAGAAAAAAAATCTGCTTCCAGTCAATTATTTTATTGTTTTATAAAACAAAACGTTTCGACACTATGGTGTCATTTTCAATTATTTCTTTTTCTGCATTCCTTAACTGGAAAGTCAATACTTTTAAAAATAATTTTTAAGGAGATCTCTAGTCCTCCATAGTCAAAATTATATTGCCATATATATATGCAATATAATTTTGACTATGGAGGACTAGAGATCTCCTTAAAAATTATTTTTAAAATTATTGACTTTCCAGTTAAGGAATGCAGAAAAAGAAATAATTGAAAATGACACCATAGTGTCGAAACGTTTTGTTTTATAAAACAATAAAATAATTGACTGGAAGCAGATTTTTTTTAATCTTGTTTAAAATCGTATTAATAAAATATATCTATTATAATTCCTTTGGTGCTTACTTACCCCAGGTGCAGTATTTATTTATGAATAATATATTGAAAGTATAATTGATGAGTAAATTGGTAAACACAAGACCAGACCTCTGGAAAAGAATCCAATTAAGACTAAGGCATAGAAATAATAATTTGAGTAATCATCCTAAATGATACTCTGGCATCCCAAAATCAATCAGAATATTCAAAATATATTTAAGACTATAAAACATAGCAATATAGATTTAATAACGTACTCCTAAATTATAAATACTCTAGCAGTTGGAAAAAGGAAATGAAATGAAGGGTACCATTACTCAAATTTGATGCAATCAAGAACTTCGAATCTGACTCTCTTTAGTTCCGTTGAGATGAAAGGGCCAATTTACATTTGCAGTGTAAAGGGCAATTTTGGCGTAATTAGGGAAATGCCATCAGTTCCCTTCGACAGAAAATCTTTTTTGATAGAAATACTGTCCAAGTGAACACCCAATTCCAACTGTATAGAGATTGAATACGTTTGTATAAAAAAGCTTGCTTAGCATATTTATCATTGATTGTCAGATTCAGATTCTATTAAATCGTTTGTATTTTTTAAAAAAAATCTTAAATTAGAAAATTTCAAATTTAATTCGTTTATTAATTTCACGTTTGCTTTTATTTATCTAATTTATTGCAAAGTTAATGTGAGAAAATCCAAATAACATTTGTATCAAAACTTAAAACTGTAATATTTAACCAACATTTAAATTACTCGCGTCGAAGAAAAACACTAAGACAAATCTAAGGCAAAAATTATGTTTAATTTTTATTTTTGACTCGGCGAACTCATCAACGTGCAGAATCTTTGAGAAATGAAAGCGATTTCCGACTTTCCTTCAGAATGCTGTTATCAATTTTAGGATGATCAAATATTAATTATTTATTGATGGGAAAATAATTTATATAGGTAGCGTAAATAATTTTGACGTATATTTTATACATGTTGTTTATATATGTTACTTTCATTTTGTAGTTGTTTATGTATATGTATATATATATATATATATATATATATATATATATATATATATATATATATACATACATACATATATATATTTATTTATACAGGGTGTTTCGGAATTGCACGGCACTATTTTAGGTATGTGTTCTCTAACACAAAATAAACCAAAAAGTTCATATTAACATATTTCTCAAACTCATTTATTAAAAGTACATCAAATGTTAAAGATTTATTATTTATTATTATTATATTTGTATTATTATTACATTTAGATTAAATGTTCAAAGGGGCCTCCGTTTTGTTGAATGCAACATTCAGCACGACGAATCTGGCTCTTCGTATAGCATCAGGATGGTGCCTTGATAGTTACTGCGGCTTCCACGATCCAATTTCTTAGCTCTTCTTGCGTGCCGCAGAATAAACCATAGACTTCATTCAGCCCCATACAAAATAATCTAATGGCGTCAAATCCAGAGATCGTGGTGGCCATTTAACAGGTCCGTTTATCGGTCTCCATAAGTTGCCTTTAAATAATCAGTGGCTGGAGCACCGTCATGCATAAACCACAGCCTTTTTCTAATGCCTAGCGGAATATCTTCTAGGAGTTCATGAAGATTATTTTGCAAAAAATGCAAGTAAGATATACCTGACAGCCTAGGTCACAAAAAGAAGGAGTCGATGATATTGTCGCCTAGAAGACCACACCAGACAATTAAAGAAAAGCTATGTTGGTAATGTCCAACAGCAGTCGTATGACTTCAGCCTAAGTATAGGTATTTCGAAAATTAAGAATCCCGTTTCTTGTAAAACAAGATTCATCAGTAATCAAAATGCATTTCAGGAAGTTAGGATCTCGTGTGCATTGTCGAATTAAGCACTGGGAGAAATTTCTGCGCTTGTTATAATCTTGTGGTAATAAATCGTGCCTAATCAGTAAGTGAAACGGATACGATTGTTGTTCGCGTAAAGTTCACCAGGAAACATCGAAACGACGTGAAAATCTTCTGGTACAAGTAGCAGGAGATAACTGAACAGCATCGAGTATTTCTTCTTCAACGTTTGCAGTTCGTCGAAATCTTTGTAGACCGGTGTTTACTCGTATAGGCGTTTCAAATTTCCTGGCCTACGATCTTGTAAAATATAAATATTAAATATTATAAGTTAGAATTAGGTATACTTTAATATAATTGAAGATCATTCAGAACGTCATGATAACCAGTTTATAAACCAATCGGTAGGCTTTATAAATCATGAGTTTTCTACGTTTCGGAGTAGTTTTTAAAGTAATATATTTAAACAGGCTAGGTGAGCCCAAGGAAGGTCTCCAGAATCCACAGGGTCTATCACATATTAATCACAGTTGACATATTAAATAAATTATTTGCTACAGCCGGATTTTTACACGAGCCCTTTGGCATGGCAACTCAATTCTCTATCACTAAGCTACCCCACTCCCTGTTATCTCATATAAACAACCAATTAAATAAATATTTACCTAGTCGTTTAATTTAATCTTCGATTATATTAATAATTTAATGTAAACAGCTTAAAGTAAAATAAACTAATATTTTTATTTTTATTATTATTCCCATTGAAACAAGTTGGGCTTATACAGCGGTGGAGCTGACGCACAGTATATCACGGTAAACAGAAGAGAGATGATATATGGCTCCAAAAAGAAGAACACAAGAGGTAGAAGATACAAAATCCACGGAGAAATGGATGTAATCCATGGAGGTATGGATGCTGATGGACCTTGCCCGAGGCTACCTTCGATCGACTCCATTCTTCTTATGAATTTACTATCCTTCAACCCTATCTTGCAAACTGAGACTTTTCCCTATCAGCGCCATCGAAACAAAATTAAATACCTAAATTACAATTTCAAAAGGAGATTCATTGAATTAAAAGAGAATTATTTTGGACTGCATTATAATGCTTTAAAAATAACTAGTTATTTTTTTAATTAATAAAAATTATTAATTTCGTAACAATAAGACCTTAAGTTTCAACACTGTTCATAAAATAAACAATACTAATAGAATATTTGACCAATTGTATAGATAGCGTTGAGGTTTGCATTACTTTTTAGGAATTCACAGGGATGCTTTTTTAATGTTAACCAATTTACTAACTATTCCTTTTGTATTTGTTAAAAAAAGGTACTTTGTTCCATCTAAAGAATTTAGATAATTTGAATAACTATCGCTATGGTTGTGAGTAAGGCGCTGAAGAGAAAGGCGTATTTATCTTGATTAATAAATGTGGTCAATGAATATTGATAATACGTTTGATAGAGACACTGAAGAATAATTCGTTCGAGGCATAAAACAATACTGTTACGGTCAGAGAGAGAAAGACGGGCGGAAGTGATTAACGTCATAGGCCTGTCGGCTGGAGAGATTATGAAGGTTCTCGAAGATCCGAGAACGGCCTCTCCCACTCCCGTGCGTCTAGGACGTTCGACCCTGCCTATATTTACCGCTCGCCGCGAACCAGAGTAGTAAAAACCAGGCAGTGTGATGAACTAGTAATAAATGAATCAGTAATAAGTGTATCTATGTGTTATTTTGATGTGAGAATTTTTAATTGAAAATTAGGCTGCTTTTTCGATATTAAGTCAAAATAAGGTGAAAAATATAAATTTTTTTTTTTTACATTAAAAAAATTACTAAACTAAGACACCCAACGACTTCGCTCTCCAAATCGCCCTGAAGATGACCTACACTGTAGGTCGAAACGTCGGCACATAATTATAAGTTTATTACTTATTCAGTGTTTTTTTTTATTGCACCCCCCAACTATCTCCTTTACACATAAAACAATTACAGTGTGTTAAGGACATAAAAAGGTAAGTTTTCACCTTACCTTTTTTTCCTCACTAGGAATTTTTTTTTGGGGGGAAAGATAAAAATAAATAAACAGAAACTTTTGTTGTAAAAACTCTTTTTCACTTTTTACGATTTTCGAAGGCTTCTGAACTGGTCTAGAAGTGGATATTAGAATTACAATTGCAGGGTTAAGTTCCCGAGCGATCGAATTTTACATTAATAATAAATAAAATGAGCTATATTTTTAATGATCTTAATGAATGAAGGGGTTAGCTACCAAGAATGCCAAGCTCAAGTTATAGCGATGCCATGTACCGATAATGCTGCAGTACTCTAGAGTTTAAACATCTTTACTTTAGACAGTCGGTGCCAAGAAATCATCGTTATATTTTAATAAGACAATTTATCTTCTTTAAGAAGTTTAGAAAACAGTGGCAACTGTCATATCTCTTCCTTGTATAACTTCTCTTAAGATCTTTGATAATTTTAACTTCTGTTGAGTTGTTTCGAAATTAAATGAGCTTGAATTCAGTAGATATGGATTGTTTTCAAAGGAGAGCAATGCCGTAGTGGAAGTAAATTTCAAAAACATTGGCATCATCATAGTTAACTTTTTCCCATAGGACTTGTAGTTTTGAAACCGAGATAAACCCTACTATTATTTTTTTTTCATTAAAAAAATTATCGACCCTGGTCTATTCATTTGACAACCCCCTTTGTACTTCCAATTCCAGAACTCGCTAAAGACATATTTAAACTTCTAAGAGGTTATTTTCAGCAAAGAGCTTACCCCGTCTTTTGGAATTATTGTTAATCCCAGACTTAAGGGACTAAGTCAACTATTTTAAATTAAATTAGTAAAAGCGGTAATGGAGCGGTATAACCAATGAAGTAATGAAGTAAGTTATCACAATGGGTCACCTATGGTCGAGGGTTGGCAGTTCGGCAGGTAGGGTTTATTAAAGGAGGCAAATAATCCTTAGTCAAGCATTCCTTTAAAAGGCATGCACACCATTTATGTAAATGGGGGTCCCGTTCATGTGCGGTGTCCAGGTACTCGTTATAGATCCCTATCTATATCTTAACGTCCGATTTAGCTATAGGAGCATAAAGTGACGTTAAATGAATAAACGAAGAAAGATACTATATAGTCTGTTTCTAATAATTATAAATAAATAGTATGTTATTAATTTACGATTTTAGGACCTCTTAATATCTTTTGTTGGAGCGATGTAGCCCGTGATAGTTGCTATTTCATATCCCGCTGTAACCGATAGTTTATTTAATTTTTTTACAGTCGGAGATGGACGCTAAGGATATGGATATATATGGATGGATCGAGATATTTATGGAGACCCAGTTTCTATAAAGTGGGTACCCTAAATTGGGATAAAAATTTGTTGGTTGAACGTGATCTGGGACGAATAACCTCCCTGCGTAACGATTATACATGGAGTACAGTCTAACGTACATACGTACGTTGAACCCCTTCGTAGGTTGTAGTGTTAGAGTTTTTTTTTCTTGATATATTTTTGGCATTAAAAACTCAAAAATATGGATAAAATTCCAAAAAAATTAATTAGCCATAAGATAAAATAAACTCTCCATTAACAACTACGCCGAAAATAGTTTACTATATACACATTATAATACCTTACGACTGATCCTCTAAAGCGGGTGACATTTAATTCAGTATTACGGAATTACAACTCTCGCTAATCTGTTTACCCTCTCCGTGGGCGAAGGGTAAAAGACAAGGCTGGAATATATATGGACAATTAAAGTTGTTTTTCTTAGCCAGAGGAGGTGAAGTAGGCCAGGGACTTATTCCTGAGATTTATAAACTAAAGCAAACATTTAAGCTAAGAGCTGGTTCCTCGGCCAACGAGCAATTGATTAGTGCCGAACCCGCGCTAGTCTATGAGGATAATGGCTCCGCCCGCCATTAGTCAGGTATGTTCAACTGTTTCGGATTAACGATAATCACCAAAGCGCGAAATAAAATATTAATCCGTTCTTAATTCTTAACAGGATTAAGAATTATAGAAGCCTTCAACTCTATATAAAGCACCGCTATGCAATTTTTTTAAGGCCGCAAGCTAAAATAAAGAGTAAATTAATATATTCGAATAAGTTCTTAAAGTTGTGCTATTAAAAAACAAAGTGTCTTATTCCACCTGTTACGGTAGCTAACGTGACTCTTTATCAACTTATTTTATTATTAAAAAAAAAAAGTCATTCCGCATACAACAGCAAATCAACATAAAAACGACAGCTTGATGACCCTCAAGGATGACGACAATTTTTTTGGTAAAAACGTGACAGACCATGTTTTTAAAGGATATTTCAAGAAAACAAGCGCAGGCATTGAACGTTGTACACCATTTCGCCGAGCCAGTGTTACCAAGTGTTATCAATAACCAATCGGACAAATGTTTTTCTTAGAAATTATATCCTTAAGCCTAAAGTTGGGTAGCCATTTTCAAAATACTGCGTAACTCTATATTCCGAAAGAAAAATGATGAATGCTAAAATCATGGTTAAGAAATTCAACACTAAACTTTGAAACTATTGGAAGTAGCTGTTGAGAGTAAATAAGGGAACAGCTTTGAAGCCACTTTTCTCACTCATCAACTGAATTCATGCTTCACAATGTTGGTGAATTCAGCAAGTTTACTTGCTATGTGTCGGAATAAGCTCTACTAACGGAGGAATGAAGGTGGCTAGGTGAGGGACAGTGAACGTTACAACTTTTTGCAAATTACCTAGATATTAAAATTGAATAATTAGTAACAGGATATGGTATATCATTATCAAGCTATAAGATTGTTATGTCCCCTATCCTGGGCACCCAATTTCGTCTAAGATTCTGGTCCTCCCTAAAAACTCCCTAGTATTAAAGACATTTTTGTAACGTCAAAGCATTGTGTGTACCACTGTTTGAATGGTCCTGATAGTTAAGACGAACTAAATTATTAGTAACTAACTAATTAGTAACTAATTATATCACTATATTGACATTACGAATTATTCACTACGTATTAAAATATAATAATAATTAGAATTATTTTTAATATTTATAAGATCGAATGATGTGTTATAATCAGTGAATATTAATAACAGCTGATATATTAATTTAAATTCACTTTTTTGGACTAAAGAGACCATAGAATATGTACTTAATGTGGTAATGTAGTAAACTATTTAATTCAGGGAAATATATAAAATAAATGTATCACTTTGAAATGAATTAAATATGTTTTCACCATTTCTGAATCTTAGCTGGAATAGAATTCTTATGAAAATCAACGTTGCAGATCTCCGTGGAGGCTCACAGTGCCTTACAACATTACAGACTCCACAAAGCAATTTAGTTTGAGAAGATGAGATCAGTCCTTGCCCCCAGTGAGCAGAAGCAACATTTCAAGCTACGTATTGAGCTATCGAAACAGTTCTCTTCACAAATCATATGTTAAGTTAAATCGGAAGAAATGTATTTTAATGATTAATAATCTGTAATTAAAAATGTATGTAATTATTTACTGGAAAATACTCGGAAACCACGCTAGTGCTGGACTGTGAGATACAATGAAAAAAAATTTATTGTAAATTTATAATTTCTTTTTTTATCATCAAAATTGATAAATTAAATTTTTTATGTCGTAATGAATTATTGCACCGATTTATTCTTTAACAGCTCTTTGGTTTGATAACTTATGTTTTTCGGTGATACCCGTGATACCCAACTTCGGTTTGTAATATGGACCTAGACTATTTATCAGGATGAAGATTGCAGCGTAAATCACCTTTCATACAATCAATACAATTTACCTGCAGCCCCAGTAAATAAGTGGTCAACTCAAAATTTATCCAAAATGTGTTATTTCTACTGAGAGAATTTAAATCATACATTGACGTTTTGAGATGGATTTATTGCTTATAATATAATTCCATTTCATGCAAAAAAACTACGGAACTGATACGATTCCAATTCCCTCAGCACAACTAACTCATCATTTGATAACATTCTCATTCACCTGGGTTGTATATACGAGTACGTATATACTACATTACAATAATTATATTGGCGCAGTTCTGGAATCCTTCAACATCAATCGCCACGCTCTTTTGTCGCCGTTTAGAGTTATCGACCTGTTCACTCCCACTATCATGGCATAGTACGCCACACATTCCGTCCATCTTAGTCTTGGTATTTAGCTCACTGTGACGGATTTTTCTTCAGCATTCTAGGAGTGGCACTTATTTGCATCTTAGCGACATAACCTGCCCACCGAAGACGATTTAACTTTATCACTTTAGTGATACCCATATCATTGTATAAGTCATAAATTTCTCCATATTTTCATCGTCGCTATTCCCCTTTAATATTAACAGGTTCGAAGATTCTTCGGAGACCTTTCGTTTAAAAAAATTAAGCTTTTTATCTTCTGACTCATTGATAGTTTAAGTTTCGGAACTCTAAGCATGAACATAAGATTCCTTTATTGTATGGGGTGGAGGTAAATAAGTTCACCACAAATTCAATTTACTTCAAATGACACTCATTGCTATGTTGCATTTGTTGGGGGTCATCAGTATATTTTTTTATTTCAACCCCTATCCTATTGTCACACGATCCTAGATAAGAACAGCCGGACACTTCTTCAAGCATATACATGTTCCGAATGAAACCTTTGCACCTACTTTACTGGGCTTCTCTTCTTTGATAGTTAGGTATAAAAATTTAGCTGCAGCTTCCAAGGCCAAGATTGATTGTTGAAGTATTATTTGCAAAAACGAGAAAGCTTACTGCTTGATCAAATATAGTACCACTGGTCTTCATACAAGAGTTTGTTACAGACCTTTCCATGGCAAGGGTGAATAAGAGACATTTGAGAACATCTCCTTTTATGACCACCTCTTTATGGAGGGAACGATTCTGACAAATCTAGAGTTCGTACCATTCTACATCTATGAAAGCCGGATAAGCTTTGGTTCTATTTTAAATTCGTCCATCGCAAAATACAACTAAATTCGTAGAGTCTAATTATATGGAGATAAAAATAATTTAATAAGTGTTGTGTTTTTATATTGTATTCTATTTATCTTTACGATATTAAGTGAAGAATAAATTGGTCCGCCATACTACTGCCTCATATTAATATCACATTTATATGAACCATCTTCAAAGAAATTGATTCTTAAACGATCTCGGTTACCGCGGCCTCGTATTAATGTTGACTTATTAAAATCTTATTTTTGTAGATTACATAAAAATCCTATTTTCATTACACGTCTTCTGATCCCTTCTAGGATAAAAAGGAAAAAGCACCAAAATGATGGGAAATGACGAATTTCTATTCAGTTCGATTATTCAAAGATAGGGAACTAGGGTCGAGAAGGTCTCGCAATATAGATTCGCATTGGAAATGAAGGTACGGAGCGTAGCTGACATCCCTGAGGAGCCTGATATTGAACGAGGGACTGCCCTTTCAATATATTCTCCCAGGACAGTTCTTCACACGCTGTCCTTATGAAAGGACGAAATTGTGTTTCCTGGAGTAAGGTGGACCAGGCTCTGGTGAACCTAAGGGATTAGATGTTAATGCCCTCGATACTATAATAAGCCGAGATAATTCAGATTAATTAAGGTAATATCGTTGAGGGGCTGCTTCCGGTTTAGGATGGATGGATCAGATGATTATCAACTAGAGAGCAGGTAAGGCGGAAACTAATTGTTACCAGGACATTATATATTATGTGTGAAAGGCATTCATTATATATTTTGTAAATAGTTTTTTTTTATAGTTAGTAAGAGTACTGTTGGGAGCAATGAAGCCACCTCTTCAGACATCAGTAGATAATACGAAATATTTTGCATTAAAGTCAAATATGAAAATTAAAGTTGAGAAAGTTACATACATGTATTCACAGTAAAAAGAATTATTGAAAAAAAATGTACTAGTACAGCCCAGAGTCTTACGGTCTTAGAGTCTAGTGGGTTTAGTACGCGGTAGAGACTGTACTGTTTCTTGGACAATGAGTGTGCAGGGAGATTTGTTCTAGATCTCCTCGAGCTCAGTCGCCAGATTTTTCCCACTTTTTTGGGTACTCAATTTATACAGGCTGGTTGAGCCCCAGGAGGGTTCTAGATCCCATAGTATCTATCTCTGGTTGCTAACAGATTAAATGTCTGATAAGCAGCGGGGTTTATTATAGGACCTTCTTTTAGGAAACTCAGCGTTCTAACAGTGTGCCACTCCACTCCACCACAAGGGAAAAAACAGAAAACAACTCGAGTGTACCAAAAATGTAATACCTACATGCAGAGTAAGACTCCTTAAATCTTAATGTATGTTAGTTATATTTTTAATTGTTAAATACATATTAATTTACATTAATTTTGCTGGATATTTTTTTATTACATTTTACAATAGCATTGCTATAATGTACAGTGAAATAATGAAGTAATATAGTAAGCTGCGTATTAAACTTTGCCATCTTTGCGACCTATTAAAATTTGGTAGCATTAATTTACCTTTGAAAATTATTTTTTTGGAATTTCTCAATTTTCTGTACTAAAACCTGAAAATGAGATAGGCAAATTGTAGTTAAACTAAATAAGATTACATTATTAACCTGTTTCTCAACAAGGGCAGAGTAATGGCATATCAGTATATAAATAATGAAACACAATATATTATTAAGTTAAATTTCAATATTTTAATCTGCTTACTAATAAGAAAACATAGATTGTAAAATATTACAGTGTTAAACAATAATATGCTTGGCATGACATTCACATTTTATTTCATTATTATAAATCTTCATGCTAGGTTTTTAACAATATTACTTTACATGTAGGCCTTCACAGACCTATAGTTTGTGAGCACAATGTATAGTTGATCATCTGAATTGAATAATATAGGCAAACACCCTACATAATTTTTTCAAGGCATAGTCGCAATAACTGACAAACCTATGGTGGCTAAATGATTGATTTAGTAATCAGAAAAATCAAGATGAAAAAGGTGTGGTAGTATGGGGCCATTTCTCATATTCATCACCACAACACAATACAGAATTTTTAGATTCAAAAATCATTCGTGAACTTGTAATGAATTTCAGGGAAGAAATAAAGTTAAAATAGTATTATAGATTTTAATTTACTTTTTGAAATAAATTAAACTCTTCTGTTCTAAATTAAATATTATTTAATTTATCCATTTACGAACTACGAGGTCATGTAAATATAGTTGTAAAGATTTCAAATATATGTCAAAGCCAATATTTGAACAGAAATGTGTATTTTCCCCATTATTGACAGTCAAATATGGTCTGATTGTTCTAACTGGAAATGCAATAGCAATAACAGAAGACTCATGGACATTCCGGAATAGAGGAATAACAAAGGGATTGTTAAAATTTTACTAATTTGTTGGGATGAGAGTTGACAAGGATGACCCCAACTGCGGCTTTTGAGCGCTGTAGAGGAAACGAGGGTGGAGTTCGGCAACCGTGGAAGTTTTCTCATTTTGATTCACACACAGCTCTCGTGGAAAAGTTTTGAAAAATTACTGGCTGAAATGTATTCTATACCTAACGGAAAGAAACTTTTTTTATTTTCTGGCAACAGCCGGTTTCATCTTTCGCTTAGTAACAATGGGATAAGTGAAATTGAGTTTGAGGTCTCGAGAGAAGATCAGGATGGCATTTAGGGAGGGAACACTAATTACATTCCAACTAAACAATGTGTAATTAACATAATGCTATTGAAATAATTAGAACAATTATACTCGATCGGCATCAGGCTTAAAAATGGTTACTCATAAAATTCTTACTCTTTAAATTAAAGTATATTGAGCCAAACTTATTACGGATAATACATTATACAATTTGTTGTTTGTAGATTTATTTAACTTGACTTTATGCAACAATGACTAATCGGACTATGATAAAGCTGGGGTCCAAAATTTTGCTTATCCAGGTTTATTTAGGATAGGGATAGTTCAAAAGTACCTGCCATTGTACATGTCCGGGACCTCCAATTCACGCCATTTCGTAAGGATGGAAAACCAAGGAATTTTTACTCCCTTTTTAAAAAATCCTAGGGTCACCTGCCGGACTGTGAATCTTGGACATGAAAGGTCATTATGCTAACAACTACACCACAGTGGGCCCCTATCTTTGTTACTTAAGCTTTGTCACTTTATGTCAGTGAATTTTTACAAAAGGAGTTGCTACTAGTAGATAATTCATTATGTTCAAAGAAGAAAATCGATAGAAATAGGGATCGACGATATAGTTTTATTCATTGTTATTGTTAATAATATCTAATTTTTTTATTATTGAATTTTTACAAATTAGAATTTACATCTAAATAGAAACGTTCATATTTTATTTTAAGCAGGATCGTAAGCGAAAATGGTATAGTGGTGATCTTATCAAAATCTAGTCATCTCTGAAACAGTCCTTCTTATTCTTACCAACGGAGGAATGTCATTTCATTAGTTATGATGTAGCGACTCACTGAGGCACATGGTTATTGAGAGTTGGTCTGGCAATGATCAAACGATAAAACCTTCTTCTATAAAAGGCATATTAGTATACAAAAATAATTTGTCATTTCGTACTCCTAGATCCTAAATTATCGAGTTTGTACATAGAAATTACATTATATAATAGTTACGTTAGATAGCTTGATCAATAAACATTCTTTCTTTTTTTCATATTATTCACTTAATTCAGACGTATGACATGATTGATAGCTAATAAATGCATCGATCGATAATAATGTGAATCAGTAGTATGTAAGTATCTGCTTTTCAAAGGACTACATTGGTTAAAAAAAACCGCTTTTGTTAAGAATCCAATGTAATATCGTACAAACATATCTAACATAAACATATCTTTATCATATCTAAAATAAAAGCATTTTTTATCATTAAAATGGACTAATAAGGTATCATATTACATCGAAGATAGAACCAGATAAGCACATCTCTTTGCAGCAATCGAGTAGGAATTATTGCTCCCGGAACGGACGGTTCCAGATCTCAAAAGCTAAGAGATCCTAGTGTTGCAGGAAGTTTAGTAAGTACAAGCTTATTAATCTAGGCCCCTCCACCAACTCTACGAAAACTTAACGCAGTTAGTACTCCTAATATCCTGACATCTTGGCCCAAGTTTCTCAATCAGTATCTAACTATAACATCCGCCTATGGTTAGTCAGGTCGAATTTCCATTAACCAGCTGTTGCTATGCGTTTGTGCACAGGAACAATCATAGACTAATTCTGAATTCAAAATTCATTAAGTCGCCCTAAGAGTTATTCGTAACATGCCAAAGTGAAATGTACGAGGAATCTATGTATGGCTCAAGAACGAATGCTAAATTCGCATATAAATTTCCCCTAGAGACTTCACAAAAATACAATTTAACACCACATTAAGTATTTCAAAAACATATGTGGGTAAATTATCACTAAAAATAAAGTAAATAAGGTTATTTTAATTAATATAAATTAAGGACATTGGAATTAATCAGATTTTTAACATTCCAGTTAAATAACAATGGATTTAATACCACCCTAACCATGTTATGTCAATTTTCTAAAAAATAATAATACAAAATTAAAAAAAAAAAAAAAAAAAATATATATATATATATATATATATATATATATATATATTTGACATAAGTAAAAGGTTCAGTCTTGCACAGTTACTGTGATGATTTCTGAGAAAATGAAACTTTTGATTACTCGATAAAGGTAAACAAATGTAGTTTAAAATAAACAAAGATTATTTGAACTAGATAGTTCTTTACTTACCATGCCCTTCTTTCCTGGCTAGAGTCTATTTATTACAACAAACGCAAACCGTTGTTCCTCTAGTTTTAATAGAATGCTTTTTGTTTTTTTTTGGAAAATAATTAATCGGTCAGAAATATACGAATTGTTGTAATTAATTCATATAAAATAGTTTTATAAAGTTATTTATGTAATTCAAATAGTTTCCCATCATTCAAAGTTCCATACCAGGGGTCTATTTGATTATACTTTTTTCGCAACGAAAATGTATCATAGTGGAGCATCAATAATACTATAATAATGCCTGTTGATAAGGATTGCATAGGCAGTAATATGTGATCTTAATCTTCAGTGAATGTCTTTGACGAAACATCTTTGAGTTACGGTAAAAATACTTTCCTGTGTTCAGTTCGAATATCACTCCAACCATGGTTCTTTCTAAACTATCCAAAACAATTCAATTTCATACTGTATTGCTATGTATTGCCCAAGGATAATCTCAGATGCATCCAAACAATTAATTTCTCGGATAAATTACTTATATTAGTTGACGATTTCGAGGAATACACTGAGCCTGACATTGGCACAAAAGGAACGATATAACACTGCATGTGTAAAGCTGGATAACAGATGAGATTGCACCTTATTGTATCCGAATATTAGCTTTGATTGGGGAATCTGTGCTGTTTTAATGACCTTTGAAATGATTTTATCAGCAATACACGCAAGAGCTCTCTAAATCACAGCTTTCACACACCAGCTTATGCTCGAAATAACTTCGGAGAAATAAGGATTCATAGTCGTTAAGAAATCTGAGGAAAAGAGCTTGGCCGAAGGAGGTTCTCAAATTTCCAGCCTAAGAACCTAGTTTTCCAAAACATGTCAAAGTAATATTATGGTAAAATTCAATATATTATTATGCATATATTACATACATATTACATATTATTCGATTCAAATATTATTTCAATAATTAAATCTCATATTTATTTGAATCAATTTTTAAAAACTAACTTAGACATAGTGGATATCTTATAATGAAAATGACGGTATAGTACCCATACACCTACTGTAATGGTCACAGAGCGAAAGACGGGCGCACGTTCCTGGAAGGGATTACGCCCCTTTGCCGGCAGAAATCAAAGAGACTTTTCTGGGAAGTTCCAGATCTCCCCCCTCCGTGTCGGCCTTGCCTATTTAAATACCCTCACGGCGCGAGTGTGTCAGTGTATTAAACCAAGCGGTGTGATGAACATCTGAATCAGTAATAAGTCAGTGTAATAAGTGTATCAAGAACTGTGACAGTTTGTGAGTGTAATTGTGTGTCAGTTTGTTATATTTGGAGAATCTTACGGTCAGTGGACTTTAATTAGTGAACTGTAAGTGTTAATAAGTAGTAGTTAATTAGTTAAGCAGTAGTTGTAATTTTATGGTATTCGCACAAATTTATGTAAATATTTAAGCTATTTAGAATTAGTAATATTTTATATTATTGTAATAATTAAATAGGCCTAGATAATAAATACTTAAAATATTGTTATTATAAATATATATCAGTTTAATAATTTAATTGTATTCTTTTTTGTCACTCTGTTAATAAATAATAAGTATCTTTAATTAAGGAATAGTTTAATTCATTTTAATACCCAGTAGCCCGTAACACTACATTTTATTTAGGTACTTATAAGAATACTTACAAGTTACTGATAATCTAGAAATGTGGCAAGTAGTGAAAAGTTGGGAGATATATTTCTTTGTAATTTTTTCGTCATGTTCTTAATAAAAAGTAATATTATTATAAAGAACTGCATAAATCAGAAAGGGTGCGTATTATCCATTTATAGCCAATATCAATACTGAATTATTTATCTCAAAGGATTCTACTTTCTCTTTAAAAAAAAAAAATTTAAAAAGCCATAATTGCAGACTACAATTCTCTGGTGTAAACTGTAGGAGTAATTAAATTTAGAAAAAACAATATTTGGTTTTAATTTACTTCACCAAGAAAATAAAATTTGTATATTTATTGAAATATCTTATTTAATTCGCGATTCATTAAAACTTGGTAATTCAGGCAGTTCTGAAGTTGAATGAATATTTAATATGTTTACAAGTCCTTTTTAATTCATTAAAGCAGAATAAACACAATTCGAGCTAAAAGTTTCTCGCTAAATCATCCAGAGACAGATTCTGTAATCACAGTGTGTTCAACAAATGTTTAATAAATAGCTGATTAAATTTATTGACGGGATTTCATGAGGTTAAACTTTATATAAGCGTATGTTTGTTTGATAAATCTAATATGTTGTTCTGTTGACCTTTATTTTTGGACAAGTTCGTATTAAATAATTAAGATAAACAAGCCTCTAGACAAACAGATACAAAAATCACCTGACCATTAAGGTATAAAGAGAGTATTAAATTCATAAATCACATCCCGACCTCAAAATTCAGCTATATATAAAAAATCCGTCATTTAAAAAGGTTTATTCCAGCTAGCGTAAACATTTTCAGTATTCTCGTGTAATGTGGTGAGCCCTATCAAACCCATTTGGATAATTTCTTACTTTCCAATTTACAAAGCCTGACAACTTCCGGTACAGGGACGTTTACAAATAATGCAGAGAGGGACTGATTGGGTTGGAACGACTAGATCATTGATGAGATCCTTAACAATACGATTTCTTAATCTATATCCGAATGGACAAAATATTGGCAGGTATCTTTGTTTTCTGATTTTTTGTTTTAGATACTTAAAACATTTTTTTTTGATAATTTTCCACTCATGTTTTAGGAGATGATTTCTGTCCGTTCAGAGCTATATATCTACGATATTAATGAGGACAATATTTTTTAAGTGCACGTTCAACACGCTGTATCAATCCTACGGTATAGAGGGACAGACATACATTTTGTATAATTCACTGAGAAAAGGATCCATTATTCCAAACGGATAGAGATAATAAACTTAGAGTTGTTAGGTGAGCTTAAGTTGAATATCATAATATGGGCAAAGGATCCAACAGGATGAGCACACATTTTCACGAAGCCGACTATTTGCAGAGACTCATAGTTTCCCCGTGAGAGGACAAATGTTTGTTCCAAGTTGGCGGGAGTGAGGCTAGTTAAATGAGGTTGACGTGAAAACAAACTGCTGCGACTAGTCATTGTGTGAGCGCTGTTCCACCTCCGTGTTTACGCCTATCAGGTACATATCCCGAAAGGTGCTGCCTGCAAATATAGGAACCAATGGAATTAGCTCGGAATGTATTGTTAGGAGATTATTCTTATAGGTAAGAAAAAATTCGTTACAAACCATTTTATTTCTTTATCCATGAAGGAGATTTGGCAATTATCCCGCAGGTTTTCGCCTCGAGTTGAGTCACAACAGGTTGAGTCACAAACAAAACTTTTCATTCGTTTCCTTTTTAATATTTTCCAGAAATACAAGTAAATATGGAAAAGAGAATGTAATTATGGGAAATGTGTATACTTCGGTAATCATTTAACCTAGAAATGTCCGTTTTAACAATGTTAGGTGAAACATTTATTTATTGATAAAATGATTACCGAAATCTATTCATTATCCATAATTCTCTTTTCCACACTAATGCTGTCGAGTCACAGGAGAAATCGTCAGATCCAAGAGGGTCCTACCTCGGCTGTTAACAGATTAAAATTTACCTGCAACAGCCGGATTTGAACCCGGCACCTCCTCGGCATAACAGCTCAGCACTCTACCAACTATACAGGGTGTCCCGAATTTAAATGGCAAAACTTCAGGAACTTATAGGGGACCGAAAAACTAAGATAAAAAGTCCTTTAGAGATTTGTTCGTTTTTGCTTCGTTTTAGAGAAAATCGCAAAAAAAGAAACAAAACAAGTTTTCATTTTTATACTTATTTATTTACATTCATATTTATGTTATATTATTTTTAATGTAAATATTGCTCAAAATGTTGTCCTCTTGCACCAATGCAAGCATTACATATAGCTCTCACTTGATAAATTGCAGCTAAACATTGTTCTGATGATATTTGGTGCACTGCATCTATGATTCGGTCTCTTAATTGCGCTCTTGAGTTGATTGACACCGAATAAACTTTCTCCTTCAATGTTCCCCATATGAAGAATCCATGGGTGTCATATCAGGTGATCTGGGTGGCCAAGGTACTACTCCTCCACGTCCAATCCATCGTTGGAAATAATTTATATCCAGCCAAGCTCGAACAACTCTGCTATAATGAGCTGGACATCCATCGAGTTGGAACCACATTTCAATCCGCTGTTGTAAGGGAATGTAATCTAAATAATTAGAAAAGTCGTTCTTCAAAAAATGTGTAAATGTGATACCATTCAATCTTTCAGGTAAAAAATATGGTCCCACCAGTAATCCGTTCCAAACTCCAAGCCAAACGTTATTAGCAAATTCATGCTGAAACCTATTCTCTCTAATAGCTCTGGGATTTTCAAGAGCCCATACATGATAATTTCTTTGATTAACAATTCCTCCTCTTGTAAAGGTAGCTTCATCGGTCCATATAATTTTTAATGGAAATAAATTATCATCGCGAATGTTTTCAAGAAACCAGTTACTAAAATTCAATCTCTTGACATAATCTTGAGGTTATAAATTCTGAACTTTTTAAGATGATATGTATAGCGATTATCACCTTTCAAACTTCGCCATATTGCTTGCCGTGATATTGCTAATGCAGCAGATGCTCTTCGGATGCTAGTCTCAGGATTGTTATCGAAGTGGCGTTGGACACAATTTCTTCTCGATAATCTGCTCTTACTTCTGTCTGTAATTGGTCGCCTTCATTACGTATTAAGAATGACCCAGTCTTTCGTAGTCTATTAAAAGTTAACGAAAAGACTCGTCGATAAGGCACTCTTCTATTTGGAAATCGGCGCGCATACTCCCGCACCGCTTCTAAAGTATTACCGTTACAGAAACCATGCACAAAAACATATCAGCGTATTCAACATTAAAATATTGGTGCGGCATTGTGTCTGATGCTATTCACAAAAAAATATCTGAGTAACTGACTGAAGACTGATTTATTATGATTTGGCTTCCTTCTAGGATTATGAGGAATTATAATCCTAGAAGGAAGCCAAAATGTAAACAAATAAAAGAATGTAAAGGATAACATTAAGTGTTTACATATCTCACTGCCTAGCCTGACGAACTTTGATAGGTGATAACCGCTACCTGTAACATTTTTGTTCTGTTTCTTTTTTTGCGATTTTCTCTAAAACTAAGCAATAACGAGCAAATCTCTAAAGGACTTTTTGTTTTAGTTTTTCGGTCCCCTATAAGTTCCTGAAGTTTTGCCATTTAAATTCGGGATACTCTGTATAATATAATATAATGAATACAGGCTGTGTAATAATCTTTTTTCTTTAGTACACTTTCAATTTAAGTGTTTCTACAGTTACTAGATTTTTTTAAAACAAAAAACGAGCCCTTCTCCTGATATAAGTGAGAGGATTGTGTGATAATTCGTGGGAATGAGTTTTTTTTAAATGTAAATGAAAAAGAGTTATGTTCATCACCCTGAAAAAAATCTGGTAAGGCCGATAAACAGACGAGTGGATACATGGATATGAATTAAATTAAAAAAAATTAGTTACATGATTAAATAACAGAGTTCATTTTTAAATAATAATAGGCTTTATTTTTTTTTTCCTCTTTCTTCTATATTCAATTTTTACATGGTTTTTATATTTACAAAGTTTTTAAAAAGAAAAAAGGCCCTTCTTTCTTTCTTCTTATTTGTAAAATTAAATTTAAATTTTTATTTTCATTAAGATTTTTAGCATTCTTTATTATCAACTTTATTTATTTAACATATATACCATAGCGATGATGTTGATAGGTAAGGAATAGTTGTTTTAAAACATCTTTTAAAATTTAGTTTAAAAACATATTATATCAACATAATAACTTATCATTTACCAAGACAGCCTTTAAGTGCATGTAAATTGTAACAGTATAAAAGTACTAATTCGTTTTATTTTTTTTATAGTTTTGATTTTAAAATTGAAAGTAGTTTTATAATCAATATACCTGATTATTTTAGTAATGAATCATATCTTTATCACTTGATAATGAGCTCCAACATTGAACAAATATGACAGTTAAGGATATCCCTACATCAACTGGAACACGATATTTTCATTATTTAGGGCTTTAGTGATGAAGGAAAAGTGTAGCGTTCTTGAGAGAAATATATCGTTATTTATTTTTTGTTCTCTCAAGCGGCCACGTGAATGCCACTCTTGCCAAGAGAACCCATTTTTCCTTTTACTTTAATCCTCCTTACGATCCTTCATGGTAAACCGCACCACTCCCTTTTTTGTTACACCTATATTTTTGTATAAATTTTTACCTGATTCTTAGTAATTTAGTCTTATTCATTACGAATGCCAACATGTTCTTTATTAGATTTTTTCTTTGTCTTGCGTCAAGTACTCGAAAAATGTTATGAGCTTAATACGGATGTCCACATGCTATTTATTGATTTTAAGCAAGCTTTTGATCGTGTGGACAGGGATCAACTGTTTAATGCTCTAAAAGAATTCAAAGTTCCGTTTAAATTAATAAATTTGATAAAAGTGACAATGTCCCAGACACAGGCTAGTGTAATCATTGGTAATAGAGTTAGCAGGAAAATCCATTTTGCTTTTGGTGTAAGGCAGGGAGACTCTCTCTCTGCCGTTCTGTGTAATCTTGTGCTACATAAGGCTCTGCAAAACATTGTGTCAGATGGAAGTCTAGCATCTCTCTTATGTCAAATACTTGGATACGCAGATGACATTGTGGTTCTGGCGAGAAGTGAGAAGGCATTAAAGGAAACTCTGGCAAAGATTGTGCAGGAAAGTAGAATCGTGGGTCTTGAGATAAACCAATCTAAAACCAAATACATGTTAGCATCAGGCTCTGAGGCAAGAAGAAGAAAGCAGGATCTTAGGTGTGATGGCTATACATTCGAAACTGTTGATAGATTCACGTTCCTTGGCACTGAAATAAACAGTGTGGTTTGGGCGAGTGAAAAGAATAATGTGTGGTAACAAAGCGTATTACGGCCTCTCTAGATTGATTAAATCTTCCCTACTATCAAAACGCACAAAACTGAAATTATATAAAACCCTTATCAGGCCCTTTGTGTGCTATGGTGCGGAGACGTGGACGCTTAAAGTAGCCGACCAGCAAGCTCTTAGAGTATTCGAAAGGAAGATCCTAAGACGTATTTTCGGTCCAATAAATGAACAGGGCACATGGCGTATTAGGAGGAACCAAGAATTGGATGACCTGATAAAGCATCAAGATATTTTAAGGTTTATTAAATCCAGAAGAATTAGTTGGCTGGGTCATATTGAGCGAATGCCGGATGAAAGAATGCCCAAAAAAGTTCTGCGTGAAGCGTTTCAGGAAAAAGAAAGATGGTACGACCACGTAAATGCTGGATTAAGGACGTGGAGGAGGACCTGCGTAAAATTGGAGTGACCAACTGGACGAGACGGGCCATGGACAGAGAGGAATGGCGAATCATTGTTGGAGAGGCCAAAGTTCATCTTGGACTGTAGAGCCGAAGAAGAAGACTAGGTAGCTTAGTATAGTGTTTTCTGTAGCTTATAATTGATAATTGATATTTATTTTTATTTAAATTTGCTTTTCTAACCTATTCATTAATATTTGGTTGTTGTAACTAAAACTATTCAATAGTAGGTTGTTATGGTAACCATTTAGCCACAGGTGACCCGTCTCAACAATTAGGACTTATGAAGTATTATGAGATATATGGCAAAAACAAAAAACAAACTTTTAGAAATAATATTCAGGGGCATATAAAATTTAAAGCAGGAAGCATCAGGGGCCGATTTTGCATCTCAAGATCAAGAAAAGAGTTCACATGAACTAAGAACCGAAGAGCCGGAGAGATTGAAGTTTTCAGATTAAGCTTTTGAAGTCTTTAGAACAGGAGATGTTAATCAAAAACTGTTGTAGATTACTAAGTTACGAGTGTCGCATTGTAAAGTAGATTACAGTCCTTTAAGCGACTTGGCTTGCTTTATCTAAATCTGCTGTAGAGGACTTTCGGAGGAGCAAATAGTTAATGCTTTTATTCATTTTTTTAAATCACGCTTTCTGACTAAAAATAATTTGTTTAAAGAATTTAGGGTTATAGATGTTCTTATTAAATATCAAATTAAAGCATGAAATGACACATATTAACACAAAAACAAGTAAGAATGTTCTTCTTCCAAAGATGTATATCTACCAGAAATGATCATTGGGAATGATCGAAAAACCTGGAGCATCATAAAATGCAAAATCTGAAACAAAATACTCAAAAATACGAGTATTAATTATTAGTCGATTAAATCATAATGAATGAAATGGATTGTATTTGGTGGCTATACAAAGCTTGGCCCTTGTACTGAAGAGGGTAATCCAGTCTTGTAATTATCCAATTCGGATAATAAACAATAATTACAGCTCAATAATTGTAAACTAATCTCTCAAATTATATTAAAGCTCATTAACGGATAATGATGAATTAGCTCACATCTGGCTTAGGTAAGTTGTAGCTAGTGTTCGAATAAAAAAGAGGAACAAATCAAAAATTGCTTTCGCTCGTATTTTGTAAAAAAAAAAATAATTCGATTTATTAGACAAAAACATTTGATAATTTTACTTTTTAAAATAAAAATAAATTAAATTTTGGTTCAAATTGCAGTAATTTTCTTTGAAAAAATTGTACACCCTTTGATAAGATCTGTGCTTACTATGGCCATTAGATACTAGTTTAAAAATAATTTAGATAACCGAATCGATTTTTTTTAACCCTCACACTAACATGATAGGTCCGAGAGGCCTGTTTATAAAAGTATATCCCCCTCCAGAACGCCCCTTTGAGTTCCAGTGCAGGCTTCCACCACCTATTCGTTGAGGAGATATGCTAGTAGTGTTCTGGCCCTTCAACAACGCAAGACTCGTCATTGAAAGCTGAGATTCCCCTTTTTTTTGTGAAGTACCAGGCTTCAGAGACCTATGGTGAACCTGCTACGTAAATTTTGCATAGGCCTGGCAGGGATATAATGTTACTGAACAGTACCTATACTAGATCTGAAAAGTCTACAATATTTTTTGTAATATAACCAAATCATTTTAATATATAATACATTTTTTCTGTTTTTAAGCCTAATGGCTGTCCATTTCATAATAAAATAATGTTTGTTCTCAAATTGGGGTTAACACTAACAAATTCTCCTGCGGCTGCTTATTTCACCAAAAAAATAATAGAACCAGTTAAAGGGAATCATCGAAACTTGACTGGAGACAACTGATTCACAAGCATTCCTCTCGCCGAATAACATTTAGAAGAGTACAATCTCACTTACAATGGAACGATAAAAAAAAAAAAAAAAGCCACAGCTACCAATTAAGTTTACTGACAAGAAATACCAAAATCGTCAAGTTGGGTCTCGTTTATTTTTAGAAATAATCTAACTGCAGTTTCGTATATGCCGAAGAAAAACAAACTTGTATCATTGGTATCAACCCTCTACGATGATAACGCTATCAACGAACAAAATTTATAAAAAATAATTTCTCGACTAGACTTCATGATAAAACTCGCTGAAGAATTATCAGAAGCGTGGACGCACAAACGGCTCCAAATGCCGCTGTCGAAAGCATTGAGGAGCAATATATACAAATGTCTAAAAATAAAGGAAGTGACAAAGACAAGTAATCAGGTTATAAAAATTAGAGAAAAAGTTCTTACTGCTCATTCTGTAGTTATAAACTTAAAAAAAAAAATTCAAAATGGTGTGTGACGGTTGCTGGGAACCCATTTGTGGAGAGTATCACAAAAAAATGTGTCCTAATTTTACATAAAATTAAAATAAATGTAAATAAATTTTATTTTTACGACCAATTTTTAAATATCAAAAGACTGAAATTTTTTATCAAATAAAAAGTTAATATCTAAAATTATTTTGTTTATTTTCCTTGTCTGGTAGTAATAATAATAGTAATTACAAGCTAATAATAACCTTGATCTTACTATTAAACATTACTAAATATTGTAATTATTTAGACTCCTGTTTGATTCAAATTGTAGTTATCCCTTCACCCATATTTTTTAACTGCTTTAACCAAGTTTTTTTTTTAAGTTTACATGTTGGTAAAATCATTTCGTATTGCTTAATATTTACTTTTAATTCAAGTAAAATTAAATTTGTAATTATTTTTTAATTAAATAATAATGGACTCATAGCACATTATAAAGGTTGTTAATATTCAGTTCGTATCTTTCTATATCTAATGGAGACCACTGATGATCAATAGCAACAGGCATTTTTATTTCTTGTTTCTTTTTACTGAATAAAATTCCGAATTAGTTCTACAAACTTTTCTATATCCAGTTGGAAAAAAAAGGGAATCAAGACCAAAGCAATAAATAGTATGAGATAACCCTCACTATCCCCACATCGTCTTCTATAATCCTTAATGCCTATTTATTTCTGGGCTGATATTCCTCGGAACCTCCCTTATATAATCCTTATAAAGAAAACTAAAAAAAACACTAACTAGTACCTGAACTATAAATTTTGAATAGTGTCATCCGGTTTTTAAATTTATATAAATTGTATAAGTAAATAAAAATTCAATATTACTTCTGTTGTTCAATACCTTTATGGGGTTATTCATCTTGTTTATTCATGTTGGGATGGCACGAGTAATTCTAGTGATTACTCAACTAGTTATTTACTATTTACTAATGTATATTTACTATTTACTAATGTATATTTACTATTTGCTACTATAGTTACTAATTTGTATTTTGAAAAGAAAAGATTTGTCCTGGTCGGGATTTGAACCCGAGTCTTTTGCATCTCTAGCGCAGTGCTCTAACCATCTGAGCTACCAGGCTCGTAACCAGGCCAGACAAATCCATTCTCTTCACAAATCCTGTTTCTATTTCTCTTAAAAAAAATCATTTCTCTTTTACAGAGATTAGATGTGTGTTTACCAATTTACTATTAAAAAAAAATTAGTACCATAATAGAATTATTAGTAATATAATAATGGATGTATGGTGCATAAGGAATTATATACACACTCCAATCTTTATAACAAATATAATTTATTGATATTATTTTGGATACTATTTATGTATACATTGAAGTTACTGTTATTGCTTCAGATTAAGTCTTGCCATAAAACACATACATTTTGAATTTTTAACTTATCTACATGTAAACGGTTCGTAAGGTAGTGCGCCTAGCCATGCCATGCCATTTTCGGATCCTACTGCAGGCCAGCCAGAGCTTCTCTCATCTCAGCTTCTTCTCTAAAAATATGTTCGACTGTGCTTTTTTCTGCAGGGATATATGCCCATTCTACGTCCAACGTTTTTTTTATGTTCAGACTAATCTCAATGTCCACGACTATTTACTGCATTCTCTAAAAGTTTGTTTTTTAAAAATATGAGTACAATAATATCTGGAAACGCCCCCGAAAAATGTTTTCAAATTTATAGACTGAATCGTAAGAACCTGAAATAGTTAGTCATGATAATGAATTAGCGCTGGATAATGAAGATCTTTGGACGCGCTTGTGGTCATCTTGCAGAGAGCGTCATCCAAGCTCACGTTGATGGGAACTATGGTTTCCATGTTACTGCTAATAGTGATAAATCTCTCTAGATACACGGATTATGTTTATCTTTCCCCGAAGCAAACCGTTTCTGGACTAAACCTGCGGGCTGCAAATTACGTCATGGAAAACCACAACCTATTTGCTAATAGTCATATACTGGTGATGAGGTCCCCATCTCTTTGATCTACCTCCTATAGGCTTAAGGACCTTGCATACCCGTGGGGAAGAGATAATCTTATGTATACATAAAGGAAGAGATTGAGAAAGAACGACTTCGACTTGCCCAATAATATCTTTAACACTTTTATGCTTGTTGATTCTATGATCGTCTTACTTCTTTCGTCTAAATTCAATCTTATTGTAAAATATTATAATATTCACTATTAACTGTATGATGACAATAAATTACAAATTTTACCATAAGAAATAAAAACATGAAGAATGTTTGCTCACGAACAACGGTTAAATTTCAACGAGCTATTATTTCTTGGCAATTTTTAATAATTTTACCTTTTCCAAATGTTACATTGACCTCCCTGTTCCTTTCTGTGTGTAGATATCTTGGTGTTAGTACATACTATACCAATTGGATGTTTGATTGAACACTGTGTTTTTAGATATAGCGTAATTTCTTAAGTACAGATTTTGTTATAATAATATACCTTGTTAATTTTAATATACAGGGTGTCCCGAATTTAAATTGCAAAACTCCAGGAACTTATAGGGGACCGAAAAACTAAGACAAAAAGTCCTTTAGAGATTTGCTCGTTTTTGCTTAGTTTTAGAGAAAATCGCAAAAAAAGAAACAAAACAAAAATGTTACAGGTAGCGATTATCACCTTTCAAAGTTTGTCAGGCTAGGCAGTGAGATATGTAAACACTTAATGGTATCCTTTACATTGTTTTATTTGTTTACATTTTGGCTTCCTTCTAGGATTATAATTCCTAAATCAGCCTTCAGTCGGTTACTCAGATATTTTTGTGTGAATAGCATCAGACACAATGCCGCATACATATTCTAATGTTGAATACGCGGATATGATTTTTGTGTATGGTTTCTGTAACGGTAATGCTTTAGAAGCGGTGCGGGAGTATGCGCGCCGATTTCCAAATAGAAGAGGCCTAATCGACGAGTCTTTTCGTTAACTTTTAATAGACTACGAGAGACTGGATCATTCTTAATACGTAATGAAGGTGACCAATTCCAGGCAGCAGTAAGAGCAGATTATCGGAGAAGAAATTGTGTCCAACGCCACTTAGATAACAATCCTGAGACTAGCATCCGAAGAGCATCTGCTGCATTAGCAATATCGCGGCAAGCAATATGGCGAATTTTGAAAGGTGATAATCGCTACCCATACCATCTTCAAAACGTTCAGAATTTATTACCTCAATATTATGTCAAGAGATTGAATTTTAGTAAAAAAAATTCGCGATGATAATTTATTTCCATTAAAAATTATATGGACCGATGAAGCTACCTTTACAAGAGGAGGAATTGTTAAACAAAGAGATTATCATGTATGGGCTCTTGAAAATCCCAGAGCTATTAGAGAGAATAGGTTTCAGCATGAATTTGCTATTAACGTTTGGCTTGGAATTTGGAACGGATTACTGGTGGGACCATATTTTTTACCTGGAAGATTGAATGGTATCACATTTACACATTTTTTAGAGAACGACTTTTCTAATTATTTAGATGACATTCCCTTACAACAGCGGATTGAAATGTGGTTCCAACTCGATGGATGTCCAGCTCATTCGAGCAGAGTTGCTCGAGCTTGACTGAATATAAATTATCCACAACGATGGATTGGATGTGAAGGAGTAGTACCTTGGCCACCCAGATCACCTGATATGACACCCATGGATTTCTTCGTATGGGGAACCTTGAAGCAGAAAGTATATTCGGTATCAATCAACTCAAGAGAGCAATCAAGAGACCGAATCATAGATGCAGAGCACCAAATATCATCAGAACAATGTTAAGCTGCAATTTATCAAGTGAGTGCCAGATGTAATGCTTGCAATGGTGCAAGAGGACAACATTTTGAGCAATATTTACATTAAAAAGAACATAACATAAATATAAATGTAAATAAATAAGTATAAAAATGAAAACTTGTTTTTTTTTTTTTTGCGATTTTCTCTAAAACTAAACAAAAACAAGTAAATTTCTGAAGGACTTTTTGTCTTAGTTTTTCGGTCCCCTATAATTTCCTGAAGTTTTGCCATTTAAATTCGGGACACCCTGTATAATAAATATAATAAAAAACTATTATATATATATATATATATATATATATATATATATATATATATATATATAATAGTCTAAGACTTTAGGAAATTGCTAGTTTTTTTTGTGAAGAAAGGTTTCCAAGTCACTAGAATAGCGAAGGAAATTACAAAAGAAATGCTTCATTATAACTTTCCTCTCGCCAGAAAGCTGGTGAATATTTTAATTCATCCTTTCTTGTTTGTCAATTTTTCTTTTCTTTCCAATTTTTCTTTTCATCATTTATCTATTCCTTATTTTTTCTTATTGGAAAACTTATTTTCGGCCATGTTTTCTTTTCGTACTTCTTTGGAATGCTTTCATTGATAAAACCTTATCTCCAATAAAGTTATGAATGATAATTTTAAGACATAGGAAATGTGCTGTTGGAAGTATGCATGCTTAAGTCGAGCGTCAAATCAACGTTAAATTTTGATCAATACAAATTAAACGCTAAGTCGGAACGTGCGATCTACATCGACGGCGATCGCACACAATCAGTGTCCAAGCACACTAGCGTCAATGAATAAATGATTATATCATCTCCATGCCTAGGCCCGGCCACCGTCTTGTACCCTGGCAATCCCTGAAGCACTTTACTTTTTTTTGCGTTCTCGGAACTGCATCATTCAATCGTTTCAAGGGATTCATGTTTTTTATTCATTTGGTTTCGAGCTGTTCCTTTCCTCGTTGTTCAAATATTATTTTTGCTTTCAATCATAACAGACCGCTATTCTGTTCAATTTATATAACTTTGAATCCTATGTGACATATTTTGGTTTAAAAAAGCTTTTTATTTGCCTATTAACCTTTTATTTTCTTAACTTAAAATGTATTTTTTATCGTTATTGAAGAAAATAACGTTTGATCTTACCAACAAATATATAATCTATTATAATTTATTTTATTATTATATGATATAATTATTTAAATATTTTATTTGAAAAAAAAGATATGACCAGGACTGGGACTCGAACCCGGGTCTCCCACCTGTCCATGGTAGTGCTTTAACCATCTCGGCCATCCTGGTTCGCTTCTCGGTCAGTCATACCCCTTCTTTTCACTGATCCTATATCTCCGTGTTCTCGCAATTTGTGATGCATACACGGCGAGAATGTTAATTGAACATTACTTTTATTTTTGGATCTTGTTGACTTAAGTCATTAAATATTATTATAATTTATTTTATTGTTATATGATATAATTTTTTAAATATTTTATTTGAAAAGAAAAGATATGACCAGGACCGGGACATAGGATATAGGTTCAGTGAAAAGAAGGGATATGACTGACCGAGATGCGAACCAGGATGGCTGAGATGGTTAAAGCACCACCACGGACAGGTGGGAGACCCGGGTTTGAGTCCCGATCCTGGTCATATCTTTTCTTTTTATATAAAATATATATAATCTATTGTTAGGTTTATTTCGCTTGTTCTAATATTCATATGAAATAAACGAATAACAACGTGACCGGCACTTTATTCAGTTGTGATTTTTACTGCTAACCGTCCGCACTACAATGTATTAAACGCTACTTGATAATTTTTTTTATATATCCAATCGCCTTATGATTAAATCAAAACTTGGACAGATTTGTCATTCCTTCACAATATCAAAAGGTAGCAAGATGCAAGCAGAATTGTGTAAGAGGTCGAAGTACAAAGTAATTCAAAGAGGTTTTCATTTGGTAACCCTTGAAAATGTTTTGAGATAGTAGGTTTATCATTCAGTACATCTACTCTGTATCAGTTCTACTTTGTTTCTAGTTGACATCAGATACTTCTCCTAAAGAAATTAAAGCTTGAAATGTTCACACATGGTCCATATTAATACTTAATCTGCCATTATATATTCTTTTTTCATAATTTTTTTAAGTGGTTATGAAAAGGTGTAACCATATAGGTAGCCAATTTTAAATTCTCCTTTTTCATCATAAGGGATCTTTAGGTTCTTCACTCAGCCGTTTCAAGGGGCTCATTGATATTATCCATTCGCTCTCGAGCTGCTCAATTCCATCTTGTTCAAATATTATTTTTTCATTTGATCATTATAGTCTGACAATGTGTTCAATTTACGTAACATGTGCCTTGAAACCTATTTCAACGCACTACAACTACTTCACGAAATTTTGTTAAACTTCCAATCATTCAACCCTGTATCATTCGATTAAAACTTGGACGAATTCGTCATGGCTTCACTATATCAAAAAGAAAAATGATGTTTTAGGATGTACATGTAAGCAAGTAAGTAGAAGTGTGCAAAGAGTTGAAATTCTAGATAATTCTAGGAGGTTATCACTTGATACACCTTATACCTACATCCCCGGTGAATAAGTGGTTAAGTCGCATTTCGTCTTGGGAGAGATAATTATACATAGAAAAGCGGAATCGAGCCTTTCTCGTAGTTTTGGCCGAGGCATGGACCTATAATAATAGTATTAACTCATTTTTAAGTCTGATTAATCCAGTTTTGAAACAACCGCGGTGATTCGAGGAGCCCAGAAACGGATCTCGACCAAGAGCCCATTCATCATTTTTTTGTAACGTGTTGTTATTTCAATTAAATGAAAATAAAGGAGGTTCAGAAAAAAAAAATAAGTCTGACTTAATCCCTTATTTTCTACGAAAATAACGAGAAACCGCTCTCTAAGAACAAAAATCTCATTTTGGGGAAAATTCGACTTATTCACTGGGGGGGGAGGGACCAACTAAACCAACTATAATTTTCAGTAAATACATTTGATCATCACTTCTTTTTTTTTTTAGTTAATATAAGATACCTCTTATTTGAGAAGTTTAAAATTTTTAGTTTCTAATTTGACTCAATAATAAATATATCTTCCGCTACATTACATTTCCATTAGTTATTTAATTAATTTTGTTAAATGGTTATAGAAAGGATTAACAATAAAGGTAGCCAAAATTTAATTTTCCTTGTTCTTTCTAAGCGATCTTTAGGGTACTTTCAACCACCCGTAAAGTCCTTGATTATTATCATAATTAATATTGCGGACAGAATTTTCAAATTAATAATCAATTCAGATTTTCCATTAATCATTTATGCGTTCCCGAATTCCCGAAGTTGCCCTTGTTAAGAAGTCGAGTCAAGACCGTGCAAGTGGAGGGTTAACAATGTTTGAGCGGGAGGCGAACTGTTTTGATTTGGCAAACACCGCGGTGAGTGTAAAAATGAGCCTAAGGGGAGGGGAAATTCGGCAAAATCATTTTTAGATCACTCTTTCCTTTTTGAAGAATAGACCTGAATACTTAAAAAGTTATATTCATTTTTTCATAGTCATCTTATTATATTTTTTAAATTTATCTATCGAAATTTACATCTGTATTATAATATTACATCAAGTAATAAGAATGAATGACACATAATGCCGTGAGATAAAGGCAAGTAGAGAAACTACCCACTGGTTGTAGTCGAGTAACAAATTCAACAGAGGTCAGTATCCAATCTACTTTTCAGACGCCTCGGAGGATTATCAGGAATTGGATAGGTTGCTTGAAACAAGTGGATTTGAGTTGGAATAAAGGATCGATATCGGGTTTGGGCCACTCAGCAATAAGGATGACTTAATTCGTTAGAAAGTTAGGAGCGTTGAGGAAATTATGAAGGATTTTTGGATACGAGAGGAATTTTATGGCTTAGTGGAGTCTAAACCGTAAGTCCTATTGGATTATTATGTAATTTATTAGGAACATAGAGCGTTTGTCTATTAAATTTTAAGTAGCCTGAAACGTCGAGTTTCTTGTTTAAGTCTGGTTTGAGCATTCCAACTTACACTTTTGTCGAGATGCAGTCCTATGTATCGTATCTGCTGTACATGAATTATTTGGATACTATTAAACTATACAGGAGGACAGGAAGTCATTGGTTTACGACGAAGTATAATGGTGAAGGAAAACGTGATAAGAATAGTATGTATTAGGATGGATCGGTATGTGAGCTAATGGCTATTTTAAGCTAATGGATATTTGAGTTTGTAGAATAAATAAACTATTAAATTCGAGATTACTTTTAATATATGAAATAGTTCTACGGACTTCCAGTTTGCTTGGTATTGTGATCCAAAATTCAAGCGAGTGTCCAACCGAAGCCGATTACTCATTGACCAAACAGCATCCGATGGTTTAAATGTGTATTCAGGTTTTAAATCGCCATTTACATTCCATTTAAGGATTACTTATCGTTGGATTACCTTTATCTTAATTTTTGGGCTAAAAAACTGCTACAAGGAATTTATTTTGGCATCTAGAAAAGATATCGAGGCAATAAATTATTTATAAAACTAGGTTTCCAATAATTATGAGAGAAAAACTCAGCCTACGGTACACTAAAAAAACTGTTTAGTCGCGGACCTGGACTACCCGCCAGATGGAACGGACCTATCATTGCCTCTAAAATCGGAAATTTACTGTACCGCCAAAATCAAGGAGAGGGGGGATTGACGCTCAGAGCGCCCTTCACTTATCATCAGATCGCCGAGCGGAGCAGTTCTATCAGCCCTTCGCAGCTAAGATCATCGCACACTGCCGCCAAGTAATCCGCTTTCAAGCCGCTACTTCTGTGAGGACGTCCAGAGGTTTCAAGATTGGCACTCGCCAGAAGCTATGCTGAGATGATAATTGAGCCATACATCACACAAATTGTAAGTCACATTTCATTACCATAAATAAGGCTTCAATTGTCAACTAATTTTTCTCCGGATGATCAACGTATCACATGGTATCAACCGGACAGTTCAAGTTAATTAATGATATGATATACTCATTGTTCCGTCATGCCGTGATCACTGGCGAAGATAATAATTATTCGCACATCTTCGCGCCTTATTGAAAACTTCATCATTACGTTCAAGTTTATTTTGTTGTAATTATCTCTTTGGCCATTATGCTAGCATGGAGCATTTCTGTTATTGTTAATTATCGCTCCCATTCATATTAATCATTTGTTCTTCCTTTTTTGTTAAAATTAATTTGTTCATTAGATCGCTAAGTTACATGTTTAGTTTTAAGTTAATTTTGTAGACGCTATTACTAATTTGTATTTTCTTTTACATGCATATTTAATAGTATTTAAGAAATCTCGCATGTTATTTAAATTAATAAATCAAACGCTTTGTTAATATCTGAGACTTCATTCAATTCCCGTGGTACTTCCATTTGCTTCCTATTAAAATTATTCAGTCTAATCACGCCTTAACAAAAACTAAATAAACAAAATTATTATTGAAGACTCTCAGACGTTGCTCCTGCCTTTACTATTCCTAAAAGATCCGTAAAAAAACATTTTAATTATGAAAGGTTTGCATCCCTATTAAAATTTAACTGCACAAAATAAAGAATAAAATTAAAGCAAAACAAAAAATGAAGGGAAAAAAAATCACATGACTCTTATGAAATTTGCACTAGCCACTCTAACATATTTGATAGGGCATATAAATTATCTGAAGCATCAAAAATAAATTTTAAATGTTAAGACCGTGGAAAAATTCCAACGAAAAGCCCTTAAGTTAAACTAAAACAGAAAATGAAATTATCTCAATTAAATTATAATTTTATTTTCTGTTTTAGTTTGGAGACTCAAGGGCTTTTCGTTGGAATTTTTCCAAGGTCTTGACATTTATGACTTTTTACTTTTCAATGTAACTTTTAAATATTAATAATTTCAATCCACATTAATTTCCCGATATGTTTTTTTCCTTTGCTTTCCTTAACTCCTTTCTAATCATGCTTTGTTTTTTCCCAGATGTTGTGTTCTGTCCAACTTTTGTCCACTTAATTTTTTGTCTTACTCTCCTCTTTTGTTCGTGGATTCCATTCAATAATGGAGATAAATCTGGAGTACACGATTTCTCCTTCGCGGACCAACTAATTATAATTAAAATATCCATTCCTATTATGATATCCAAGTTTTAAGTAAATCTTTTCTGATTTTCGAATATAATTAATCCATGACCTAAACATTACAAAATAATAGATTTTTAGTCAAAATTAATTTTAATTGTTTATATTATTAAGTAAACTAGTCCTGTAGTTTTCATCTCACTATAATTACAACAGATTTTAATTCAGCCCACTGAAAAATCATAAAGTTTAAAAAATAATCGATAACAATAAAAACATTTTAGTTCTATATGCTAGGTGACACGTGAAATAATTTATTTGTCAATTAATTATAAATTTCAATTTTGTCGTTTTGGATTGTCATTCTCGGCATATTTTTTTAATATTACAAGGGTTAGTAAAGAAAATTTTAATGTATCATTTACATTTTTATTGGAACGCCTAAATATTTAATTTTTTTATATTGTTTCTCTCGTACCACTGATTTCATTTCAGTTCATTGTTAAAAACTTTATAGCCTCAAAAAAAACGGACCACCACACATGAAGCAAATCGCATAATTTAAGAACAATTACCGCTATCCTAAAATTGGTTGTAATATTTCAAAGGATTCTGGATTTATGAATCTAACTAATGAAATAAAAGGTAGATCCTGGTTATTTTTATTTTTAAGATTCTCCTTTAATTGAATATATATTTTTCTGATGTGCTAAAATATAGTTTGTTAGTTCTAGTGTTAAATGAAAAAAAAAATTGTTTTGAAAAGAAAAGATTTGCCTTGTCTGGGATTCGAACCGGGGTCGTCTGCATCTCTAGTGCAGTGCTCTAAACCACAGAGCTCCACGGGTCGTATTCAAGTCAGACAAATCCGTTATCCTCACCGATCCTATAAAAATAAATCATAATAAAAATAAAAAAGATATATAATACAATTATATAATAAAAAAAGTTATAATTAAAATAAAAACTTTAATCCTAATTAAAGTTAATAAATATTGAACATTAATTTACTAACATTCAACATTCAAAATTTTCGTATTAAACATAGGAAATTTTTAAAAGCTTGAAACTTATTTCAATTCAATTAATGTCATTATTCCCATAAATTCATGTTCAAACATGACTTTATTTTGAGTCTTATCTCATAAATAAAATAAAGAATAAAACTTTTGACATTCTCTTAAAGAACGCTTTCCCTATAAAACTAATCAACAATTTGTGGCACAAACAAATTAATTTAATTAAAAATGCTAAAGATAATAATTTACCAAAAAATGTTAATACATCAAGTGCTAATAAAACGTTCCAAAATTCGTTATCTAATACTTCAAAACAAACAATCAATAATGGAAACACCCAAAATATAAAACCTGCTCAGACTAGAAGTACAAAGTATTTTTAAAAAATAAATTGATAATGGAGATCTCTTAATTTTCTCTATCACAGTTAAAAATTTAGTAAGAATACTTATAACCTGACCCACTAACCTACCAATAGTTTTCTCATACCTTAACTGTTTCCACATTATATTTTTGTAAATACCATATTATTTTTAAACTGATTAAATAAAAAATAAAATTTTTAAGAATTATTTTTTGTCGTTTTATATATTTAAAAATAGTTTAATCCATAACGAATTTAAATAACAGTAAAATATAAATAACATAATCATATAAAACTCACCTTTTTCTTTACAGATGAAAGTTTAAATTATTAGCAGACTAACTATTGACCATGGAGGATAATTGATCCCCAAGAAAAAAAAAAAGTTATCAACAATGCATTTTTATGAGGTATCTATTCTTGGTTTTTACTAACTGTTGGGACAAGTTTTTTTGTTTTGGTTTTAGGTTTGTGTAACTGATTTGTGATTGTTGTTTTTTGCAGAATTGTTAACTTGTAACTTATTGAAGTTATATAGGATGTTGATGCTTTTTAAAATAATTGAAAATGACATTGAAGTGTCGAAACTTCATTTTAAAAGAATAAATGAATTGACTGGAAGTTGGTTTTTTCAATGATAATAATTACATAATATGGCTTTATTAAAAAACAAGTGTTGAAAAATGGAATATCAGACATGTCGTTTCTGAATTAAAAAGCTTCAACCAATATAATTGTTAATTAAGGCTTAATTAAAAGATTACGATTTTGATTTAGTTGATATTAAAAAATAAAATGCGACGAGTATTCGGATAGTGCTATTGGAAATAAGTACCTGATAGCAACTGTCATGAAAGTATGGTAACAGATGATGAGAGACAGTGGCGCTTGGGACGAGAGAGCGCTGGTGTGGCGCGGATCTCAGTTGCGACTCAGTCCGTACAGTGTCCGGGTCCTCAGCATGTCCTGACTTCCTTCTTCCTTCCCTACGTCGTCGCGGATACGTCGGTCTGTTCTTCGACTTCTTCGGTCTCGTAGGCAGTCTGCTGTCTTATCCTGAGGCCGAAAGGTAGAGTAGCATGCTTATATTTATGTATATCCGCGTGATATAACGACGATTAAAATCATTTTTAAAATTACAAAAAAAAGACATGTTGAATAGAAAAAAAATATTTAAACGTTCTTCACAACCTCACCCACAGGTACAACCATTAAAATTAATTTGTTTAAAATTATAAAATAAAAAAGTACTTGTTTCGTGTATCATAATGAATGCAATGAGAGTCAAAGTATATTTTGACTGCGTTCAGAAAAGCGATCATGGTCGTATCGAATAACCCAGCAGTAGTATGGTTATAAAAACTATCTCTTAGTACATCCTCAAGATATAGTTTTAAATTTATTAACTGCCAGAATTAAAAATTTTAAAAAAACTTGTGTGTACATAGTCATTATCACCTTTATTTCAATAGATAAACTATCAAAATGATTCTCTATTTTTTTGGGGGTGCTCATTTAGTATCGTCTTTTAAAACCAGTCTGCTAATTTACGAACATATACCCTGATAGTACCATTTAATTTGATATAATTTTTATTACTTTCTTTTAGATTTTCAGACGCAAAATGTAGGCGAGAGAATAATGAATGTTATAATATTTACTACTTGAATTGAGATCATTTTTTTTTTTTATTAAATAAGCATACTTTCTTAAAGAATAATAAAGTATGCTTCTGAAAAATGAATCGTTTATTTTCTAAAGTTTAGAATATAAATAAAAGAATTTATATAATTTTTTTTTTTAGAAATGAATGAAATAATCTAATGAATGTTTCAGCGCTGTTATTATCAATAAATGTATATTTCTTATTTGTATGGGGTATCATTAATTGTAATATCTAATTTTTTTGCTTTAGTTTACTTTTCATATAAGTAGATAATAAATGTTTCATATAGTTAATATTTTTATATATAGTGTAGATATTTTCATTTCATTAGAATAAGGACTTGAAAATCAAATCGTTTATAATAGAAAGGTTAAAGTAAAAACATTTGACCTTTATGGAATAAATGGTTCTATTAATTTATTTGCATATTTCTTAAAACACTTTGTGCATGGAATATATTTTATTGATTAGTATACGCTACTAATGAATTCATTGTTATGAGATAAAATGGAATGGAATAGTTGTATATTTCATTTATTTTTATACATCAACATTATTTTCAGTTTTTATATTAGTTTTGAAGTAAAAATATTTCATCTAGATCTGTATAATATCATTTGTATTTTGCAGTAGGTATTTAAAAAAATAAAAGTTTTGACATCCATTGTCATATCTTTCGATTTTCTAGAGAGAATATACTTTCCACCACGAATTTCTAGAGCTCTTAAACATTCAGTTTTCCATGTTGGGAAAACCATTTCTTTTGGAGCAAAGGTTTTTCTTTCTATTTTTAAGATATAAAACCGATATTTGTTTTTAATTTGTATTGCTATTTTTCAGGTCATAATTTCTTTTTCATACAAAAATGTTCATGTGCCCGAAGGCATGAAATACGTTTTCGTTGTATTTTTCTGATGATCAAACCTGAAAAAAAATTGCTATGTCTATATAGAAAAAAATGTAATTACACACCATTGGTGTGATTTTCAATACAATGAGGCATAAGTATTTATAATTTTAAATTCACACCTGTTTTTTTTTATTTGGAACATAAATTTGGAATCCCTTCACTTCTCAGTTTTCGCCAGTAGCTCAAGCAATTCAGTATCCCTAAAAAAAAAAATCCATAAATTGTTTGTGTTATTTTTTATTTAAAATCTTGTAACTTGAATGTTGTAAATTTTCAAGTATAATCGAACAATGAAGCAACAGCTGCTTTCGGTTTTTCTGTAAGTATCTTAAAAGTCTCCAAACATAATAGTAAAATGAAGAATTTGTTAGTTATTTTTTACAATCTGCTATTTATTGATTATTGCCCTTTCGTTTGTAGGAATACTTCTGACAATAAATTACTGGGCACGTTCAACTTTTATGTTTGTGTTTTACCTGCGTAAAGATCAAAAATAAATAAATTTAAATAAAATACTGTATCACGTTCAAAAACCTAAATTGCGAAAGAAATTGATAGGTTATCATCACATATATTGATTCAGTCCAGTTTCATCCAAAGCTGATGGCAATGTTTTGCGAAATAGGGAAGAGTAAGTGTTTCTCACTTATTTCGAAAATTATTTCGAAATCATTGAATTCCGCTAGACTAAAATTTTCTTAACTTCATATATTTGACTATTAAGACAATTTTTTTTTTATTTTAAGGATTAACTGCTTCCTATATGTTCCCGAGGTATATGTATAATTTCATTCAATAAACATTTATTATCATTATTATTTTTTAAAAATGCTTCCTAATATAGAATTTCATTTAAACTTTAATTATTTAATGATGATTGATGTTTTTTACTTCAATACTTTAAGAATTATTGTTAAATCATTTTATGATTTTGGAAATATTTTAAAGTAGTATGAAACATTTTATTTTTTTATTTATTTCTTTGTAAAGCTTGATTTTTTAATATAAAATGTAGAGATGGTTTTCTCCGGTTTTTGCGTTGATTCTTTTTATTTCTTCTGAAAAAAACACGAGAGGAAAATTGTTGATAACGTTAGGTAAACTTTAAATGAAAGGAGAGATGATGTAAAATATTGATATTCTGTCTAGACTTCTTTTATCTTTTTAATTTATTTTTTAAACTTTCAAAAGTATCTCATCTTACTTCTTTTGAATCCAATCAAAACCTTGATACATGATGTTTTTCAGATTCAGCTAATTTTTCAATTCATCGTTTTTTTTTTCTTTTAAACATAAACGATGGATCATTGACGTGTAGTAGTTTTTTTCCACTGGATGAGAACTTTCTTGTCAGAAATAGAAAATCTATGCCTTAAACCTTGATTTGAGAAACGGAGGATGTGGTGCGGAGAAAGTCGGAATGTCTGGTTCGGTGCGTAGTTCGATTCTCGCTTGGTGCGAAAATATCTATTTCACGGTTGTCCAAAGACCTGAATCTTCCTCTCTGGTTTGTACGCGGCAGCAAGATAAAGATGACCGATAAACGTAGCCAATAGAGAACACAAGACGTTTTGGACTTGTTTTCATCAACCATATACGTGTACCTGTACCTCGAAGTATATTATGACACTACAACAGCTATAAATATTATTTCCTTAATGAAAAGAAACAACGTGCTGTTTATTTTTTAAATATTTAGGAAAATAAAAAATAATCAAATATAAAACATCTGTGGCTGTAAATTACGAATTAAATATTTCGTTTGAGATGAATTGACGTAAACATCTTGTTAAGTTCCATCATTCGTGTTGAATCCAAGATTGATACCACACAAAAATAAACACTATTAGTTAGTTAAATCCACTATTACCAAAGCAATTCTAAGGAACTTTATGAGAAGATTACAAGCAAGTAGTGCTACATTTCCTCCAGTTTAAGTCTAAATATATTTCAAAGGATAAGGATGAGTGATAAATAAAGACCTAGAATTTGCTTAGGCCAAAGGGTGGTATAACTATTTTCTAGGGAGAGGATCAGTTCTCCAAGTTACCTGTTTGAAGACGTTACGGCTTACAGTTCCTCATCTCTGGAGATAAAGATTCCTCGATAAGACTTATCTGGTTGAGGATCGCATTTGAACACTACAGCTGGAAGTGGATGATCTGGGAGTAACGATTGAAGATTGGATCGATCCACGTTCTATAGATCAACAATCCTATGCTATTTTTTTAAAATTTATTTTATACCCTCCTGATGTATGAATCAATTAATAAAGGACATAGAACTGTACTCGTATAGTATTGATAGCAAAGTAGCGTCTTCATTCCTGTTGTAATTCTTCTTATTTCATGAAAAGAATACAAACAGTTTTATTTGAGATGGTTGTCGGCCAAAGACACCATAAAAATGGACTTTTTTATTTATTTTTAACGACATCTTAGGAGGCTATCGCTAATCGGACGATGCTACAGTGGGAGTCCTAAATTTTGCCTATCCAGGCATAACTAGGATATAGTTCTTTAAAGAGTACCTTACACCCTACAGACTCGGGAACCCCTTCCGAAGGACGGCACAAACAAGTATTTTTTACTTCCTAAAAATCCTAGGGCTACCCACCGGTCTGCGTGATCTAGGGCATAGTTGGTAGTTATGCAAACCACTAGACCACACATGACCTTAAGAAGGACAGTGTTATTCATTAGTATGAGTTAAAATATATATATATATATATATATATATATATATATATATATATATATATATATATATATATATCCAAATCACCTGAAGCCTTTCACACCACAATGTTAGTTTGTAATGTAGTGTATTGAGTGATATTCGATTTACCGATTTAATAGTGTTTTTTTTTACTGTTACTCATTATTTATGTCGGAGAAATGTGAAAGAAAAACTATATACAATGCCTAATTAAGTTTTTGTAGCATACAATTTTCCTTTAGCATAATTTATTGAGGGAAATTTATTTTACCGGAATTCACCGATTCTACTAATATTTTTTATTCTTCTTCATTAAATATGACGTTTAAGCTTCCAATTACGTGGGATCGTAAAACAGAATCAATCTAAAACAACCTGTTCAGTTATTGTAGCATTAATTATTATGTGTTGAAGGCTATTAAGTATTAATGTATAGTACCGTCTCTGCAGTGTACTAAAAAAGAAGAAGATAATATATACTTGGTTTAGAGATTGGTTTAAATTTATCTTTGATATATTCACGAATGACTTATTTCGATAGTAAAGTATATGTATAATTCCTTTGGATATCTACTTATCATATTCTAATCATTTTATAATATTAAAAGCACTCATCGATTTTCAATTTTTTTTTTTTTTTTTGGAGGTGTGGGACTAACAACAGAGTTGGTTAAAGGAAATATCTCATAATTAATGAGTTCTCTCACAGGGGATTTTTTAAGGTCGCTGAAGTTTCAACATTAATAATTCGGTTGCAAAAAATGAAGTTTTCAGAATATGGCGGACCATCCCGATTTGTTCCGATTTTATTAATAATTATTCAAAGTAATCAAATTGCCAATGTCGCATATATGTAGTATATTTTTCTGTCTTCTGAAAGTTATAAAAAATTAATGAAAATATTTCTTCATAATTAAGTTAAACTTTTACAAATAAAGTGGAATAATAAAAGATAGGCCGTAAAAATTGAATTAATTAGGAAAAAATATTACACGGCGATAGTGATCTCTAAAAACTTTTTATATATTAAGAGAGAGAATTTTTATTTTTTGGTATAACAAATTTTAATAATTTCCCATGTTAACAATAATTAACGCTAGAAAATGACGATGTGTAAGAAATTCCAATACGAGCATCATAAGAAAAATAATTGGCAAATTATTAACATGAATGCTATAGTACGAATATAATGGATTTTGTTATAGATGAATGAATCTTCGGCCTAAATTAATAAAAATATTACTGTTTTAATAAAGATTTGATAGAGATCTGATTGAGTAGGTTTAATTATTTTTCCTACATCATTCAAAGGTACGAAAATGGACTGAAGGAAATTCAAATACATTAGTTTTTACTGGGGCTTTAGCCTAAAGCTCTGTTCTCCATTTAACCGCTTGTGTACCTTTTGTTGTGGCTGATATCAGATTAACTGGATTATATCTCTTCCACGTCCTCTCCTATCCTTTTTATCTCTTGTTGGCTTAAGTGATATTTTTTTTATTTAACAGTTACTCCGTCCGTGTAATGATTTGTAAAATATTTTCTAACTGACAACTCGTCTTACATTCAATGTTGGAATGCCTCAGAAAATATACGCGTGTTAGATCATAACTAAAAATGTTTTGAGTACATCAGTATACTTTCATACTACCAAATCTGAGATGCCTAAGATTAATTCCACGTTGACGCACGTTAAGAAATGCGAAAAAATAAGTAACTCAGTTTTCAAACGATTTCCCTACTGTTTAAAGATAAAAAAAAGAAAAATATTTCGTAAACGTTTTACGCTTTTACATTCAATTTTCATCTGAAATTCGTGAATGTTGTGAGTTGTCAGTGTGTCAGGATTTATGATCGATGTAGTCCAAGCTAGTGCCAAGGGCTACGAGGCGAGGCCATAACTCAAATGCGAGAATTGGTGCACAATTGTGGAGGACTCTTGAACAGGTCGGTCTAGCCATTCGCGGTGCTAGGGGACATGTATCTTGTTTATATATATATATATATATATATATATATATATATATATATATAGAAAGAGAGAGAGAGAGAGAGAGAGAGAGAGAGAGAGAGAGAGAGAGAGAGAGAGAGAGAGAGAGAGAGAGAGAGAGAGTGAGAGAGAGAGCGAGTTTTTAGGTTCTTAAGAAACTACTAATGTAAATATTACAAATTTATGACGAAATGCTTTTCACTGTATAACTCAATTAAAAACTCGTACAATATTAACATGTATCCTGCCAATACTGTTCATGAACTGGTGAGGATTGAATTCCGTAAAGATTATTTTTTTTAATGGTGTTTTCAGTTGGTGTGAATCAGCATCAGCATGTACTTATTATTGTCGATTGATTCGTGTTTTTTTTGTTATTTGCAAGTTGTAATTATGCATCTAAAGAACCGAAAAAAAGTGTTATTAGTTAAGAAAAATAGATAACTATATATATTGCTATGTTTCTACTCTTAAATATATCTTGAATATATATATTGATATTTGGGATGCCAGAGTCTCATTTAGGATGAGTACTCAAATTATTATTTATATTCCTTAATCTTAATTGGGTTCCTTTCCAAAGGTCTATTCTTGTGTTTACCAATTTACTTATCTATTCTACCTTCAATATATTATTTATAACTAAATAGTGTATCTGGTATGTAAGCACCAAAAGAATTACAATAAGGATCGTTTATTCATTTAATTTCAACAAGGTTAATGATTCAGATTTTAATAATATATATAAATAGGATTGCCATAAAATATATTACAGAATATAAACTAAAGTTATCTGTGGACAGGGGTAGATTGGGTTACTGGTCGTTCTTCTTCCTTGACATCTCCGCCCGCTTCGTTCGGACGCTCTTCTCTCTCGGGGTATCCGTCTTCTTCTTTCCGGCCTCGTCTTCCGAGTATCTTCCTACCGTGCGTCTCTCTCTCGAGTCTTCTTCAGCCTCGTATTTCAAGAGTTTTCTTCTCTCCTTCCTTTTTCACCATCTTGGACCATAAAACCATAAGGGGACCAAAGGTCTGTTCATTGTCCCAAACATATTCCCTTTCATGTGTCCCGACATGACACATTTTCCCCGCACTGCATCCCTTTCAAGGTGCCGCCTGCATCAGTACATAGCAATATATATATAATTTTTTCGGTTGGCGTTTTAGATGATCAAGATCTTCGGCTGGGCGATGTAGCCAACGTATCGGCTTATTTTGTTTCATTATTTACTCTTGATTTTCTATATTGTTTATAGGAGTACAGAAAGCCTGGGTAGGATCACCCATCCTAAAATGGGAACCATGGTTTGCAGTAGCAGGTTATGTATTGCTCCATATATATATATATATATATATATATATATATATATATATATATATATATATATATATATAGAGAGAGAGAGAGAGAGAGAGAGAGAGTGAGAGAGCGAGTTTTTAGGTTCTTGAGAAACTACTCCTAATGTAAATATTACAAATTTATGACGAAATGCTTTTCGCTGTATAACTCAATTAAAAACTCGTACCCCTTCAAGGACAGTGATAAATTTTTTTAGATCCAAGGATTTATCTGCTCGGGATCAGCAGGCGCACTACGATCTATACTCGAAACACTACGTCCATGGATTTGACCTCATGGTGCCTACTGACATCCTGGAAAACTACAAAACTGTAGCCGATAGATATACACGTGAAGAGTCATCAACCCTACGCCCGGTCTTTGCGAGTTGTCTTCAGTAAGCTGACGGGTCTTACATAAATATACTCGCTAAAGTGACTTTTTTACCTTAAGCGGCTAAATTAGCTTTGTCATATTTTACCATTTGAAAAATCCTTATAAAATCCATTCATATTGACCAATTTGATTAGTGTTTCACCGTGTAGAAGTGTGGGGGGTTTTCATGGAGATCTCTAGTCCGAAATAAATGTTTGATAAATTAGTCTGTTCTATTCATCATGGAGATGCTTAGGAACGCCTCTGCTTTGAATTTTTGAAGAGTTTTAGAGACATTATTCTTTTTTTTAAATTTATTTATTGATATTTACAACGGTATTACAATTATACAACAAGTAAATAGGATGCGTGATACATAATGACATGAGGATGACAAGTAGAGAACTACCCACTGGTAGTACTCAAATCAAAGTTCAAATAAGAAGGTCACGTGGCCATCTTCTTTTCAGACGTCTCGGAGGATTATCGGGAATTGAAGAAGAAGCTAGGTTTGAAACTAGAGGGTTTGAGTGGGAATGAAGTTTGCTATGAAAGGATAGATTTCGGGTCAAATCAGCAACAAAAGGGACATTAAGGTCGTTATGGATGACTTTATTATTAACAAAATAAGGAGCATTGAGGATTTTACGAAGGATTTTGGATTGTAAGGATTGGATACGAGAGGAATTCGATGGCTTAGTGGTGCCCCAAAGCTCTACTCCGTAAGTGCAAATAGGTCGTATGATGGTCATGTAGATGAGTCTTTTGTAGTTAATTGGAAGCTTAGAGCGTTTGTCTAGTAAGTATTGAATTAGCCTGAAACGTCGAGCGGTTTCAATTATTCTACTCGGTTGGTACTTACGCATATCCTTGCTTCGGTCACCTACAAAATTCAATCAAAGCATTCATATTGTTACGGGCGCCGGCAGGAAGACGGAAGCAAGAGGATTAGCGGCTTAAATCCGTCGGCGGGAGAAGTTAAAATAGGATTAGGACGGTTCTAGATCGTCTCCTTTTGTTGGCAAAGGATTAAGAATATTCCAGAATTGTCTGGCCCCTCCGTGTTCTAGAATGTTCGGCCTTGCCTATAAAAAGACTTCTCTCACCTCGAGTCAGTCAGTCTTAGCCTGAGAGTAGACCAGTGAAGATCTGTGATAAGTGTAATAAGTGAGTGTCAGTGTGATAAACTAGTCAGTGTTGAACCGGCCAGTGTAATAAGTGTATCAGTGAACTGTAACAGTCTCGCGAGTGTAATAAACTGTTTCTGTTTGTTACTGTGTGTCAGTTTGTCATACTTGGAGAATCTTACGGTCGGTGGACTAGTGAACTGTAAGTGTTAATTATTAGTTATAAATTGTAGTGTAATTTTAGAATATTCATAGAAACTATTGTAACTAGTTAATATATCTAGAATTATTTATACCTTATAATATTGTAATAATTAAATAGGAGTTAGGCCTAGATAATAAATATTTAGAATACTGTTATTATAAATTTATATTAGTTCAATAATTTAATTGTTAATAGTTTAATTGTATCCTTTTTATCATTTTGTTAATAAATATTAGTATTTTTAATTAAGGAATTGTTTAATTCATTTTAATACCCAGTAGCCCGTAACAATATCATACGTCCATTTACTTCAGCGGACTGTCTGTCATTATTCACACACTTATTGCCCCCCCCCCCCCATACTTTCTTGAAATAACCCCTACAGTGCTCTTCTAACTTTCTCCTCCCCTTATTTAATCATTTCTGATCTATCCAGTTAGAGATGTGTTGTAAATGGGAGTTTAGTTAGTTTCAATGAATATTCATAACCTTCTACTCGCACAAATCTTGGTCTGGAAACATTACGCTCGCTTCAAAATACCGGACCAAATACATACATGGGTTGCAGTGATACTGGTAATTATTCATCATAATTAGAATACATTGTCAAGTTTTTTTTTTCTTTTCCGTTTAGGCCTTACTTTCAGTGATTTAAACGATTTGCATGATTTCATAGATGATCTCAAAGTAACTATCGCAAGCAAATAAAATAATATAAATATATAGTAAATTTGTTATGCCAATTGAATAAAACCGGAAAAGTTTAAATGTTTTGGGAAGGCCTCTCTGAATTATTCAAAGAATTCTGAACTTCGTTGTACTGCCCTTGAGGAACTTTCCTTTCATCTCTGTTTGATGTGAATGGAAATGTACGAAATAAAACTTTTTGTATTTTTAATATTTCTAATTAATTATATTTATATTTGAATAAATCTATTTATGCAACATCTGAATGATATATTTTAAATTGCATTACTGGAGCTGTTGAATAAATAAAATTTCCTAATAATACTTTATACTACAGCCTTGCTAAACATATAAAAGTCTGAATATGCTGAAATTTGATTATATAGCAGTAAGTATAATAATTCCCTTGTTTGATGCGATAATAAAATTATTATATACGAAAAGGCATCACCCTGTTATCTGATTACCATTTAATGTTCTCAATTGTTGCTTCATCAATTTAAAAACAATATGCTCTATTTAATTTATTAATTATTGTATCTTCATTATTGTTAATATCGTTTTGGTAGAAAAGCGTAAATACGATCTTAAAGTATGTTTATTTATAAATTTAAATTTGATTTTTCTTCATCAGTACTTTATTTATTCGATATTTATTATATTTGTTTGCTTTGTTTATTTATTTATTTTCGTTTTACCATCACAAAAATTATATTAAGAAACCTGCGAAGAATAATAATGGACAGATTTAAGTCACAACAAAATTCAAGTATTTATGAGAGATCATCAGCAGAAATTTATTGAAGTTTTTTGTTTAGATTAATTTTTTTTCGATTAATTTATTGATATTTAGAACTGTAATAATATTACAACAAGTAAATCTGCTGTATGAACAAGTAGTAGTAGCAAGTTGGGTGACTAGCGGATTCAAGTGACATAGGGGTATGGAGCTTTTCATGGAAGGATAGGTATCTAGTTTGGTCCAAATCAGCAACATATGGGACATTGGGATATAATAACAGAAACATGGAGGTAATGATGGATGAGTTTATTTGTGACATAAAAGGAGCATTGAGGATTTTACGAAGGATTTTGTATTGTAAGGATTGGATATGAGATGAATTGGATGGGAAAGCCCCAAAGCTCAACTCGATATGTCTAAATAGGTCTGATATATGTCATGTAAATGATTCTGTTGTAATTAATTGGGAGTTTAGAGAGTTTTTCCAATAAACGTTGATGTAGGCGAAAACGTCCAGCGGTTTCTTTTTTTCAGTTTTGTATGATGATTGAAGTTGAATTGAAAAACTACATTTCTTCACAAAAGACATTTATGATAAAAATATTCTGCCCACCAATGTGAAATTAAGGCACCAGTACAAGTAATAAAGCCTGTGATTTTATTTGATACGGAAACATCGGAGGGGAAAGTTCAGACAGAAGAAGGTTCCTGAAAATCGAAAGTTAAAGAAGAATTTATGGTTCAAGAATATCACAGGTGAGGTACAGAGTAAGGACAAATAAAGAAATATACCAAAGGACATAGAGTTTGGAAACATCTACGAGGATAACACGACTAAGTTTTGGCACAGGGTCAGGATGGATCTAAATGGTTGAATAAGCAATTATTCAATAAGATATATGCCCTGAAAAGCCAGAGTGGTTTTGCAAAGTAGATGGGAGAAGAACTTAAAAGAAATGGAATAACCGATGAGGACTACCAAGAAAGAGAGAGATTTAGGAACTGAATCCAAAACATTAAACTTCTTGTGGAATAGAGAACGAAGCATGGGGATGGGGGATGGACGGGCGAGAGAAGAAGGCAACGTTCAGAGGGAAGGAGGATTTTCGGGGAGAAGAAAGAATGAGCTGGACATGATATCTGTATGGTCCGTTGTTGGGAAGTTCGCAAAAAATACATTAATAATAAATTGATATTAGAAAATAATAATATAATTCTTGGTACGAATTCAACTTTATTCATTAATTGTAATTGAAATAAAAATTAATATTATAATTAAAATATAAAACATTATACTTATATAAATACTTTAAGGTTTCTAAATGAAATGTGGCTAATACCAATTGAAAAGTATACAGCTTTTTAAAATATAACGAGCTTAATGAATGATATCCGACTGAATAGAATTTAAAAAGTATTCCGACAAACAACTCCCCCCACCCCGATGGGTACCGATCAAGTTTCGCCATTACATTCATCGGAAAGTTTCTATTTAGGCATCATCGGCAGTTATCCATGCCTTGAATATGGAAGGGAGTAAAAGGTAACATAAAAAAAAATTAATATCTTGAAAACATTTGCGTTATTTTTATTTATTAAAAAATCATGAAAATATAATTGTGAATAATGTATTATACTGATGACGAAGAAAAAAAATCTAAATTATATTTTTAGTATCATTACAATTGGTCATTGCCTTGTACTGGACCTAAGACCCTCAGTGGGTTGTAGTGGTAGAGTTTTATATATTTCTTAACCTAATATCCTATGTTCATCTGTATGTCATTGAACTCCTAAACGAAGGCCCATTCGTTTTTCAATGATTTTTTTTGTGAATATTCAAGCAGGACTCTGGATATTTTAGATTCACAATTCCATCCGATAGTTTATGTATTTAACTAGTTATGGTAATTAAGAACAGGTGTTACGGAAATTCAACCATCAGCGCTTCTATCGGGGAAAATTTGAACTAAATACGTAAACAAAGTGACCTTTGTAAAGATGTAACCTGACATCTGTTGACTAGCCAAGCAAAACATATAATATTTGGGTTTTGGGCAACTGGGTGTGAAAATGATTTATACTACTCCTGAATTTGATATACTAATATTTATTAACAAAGTGACAAAATGAAATTACTAGCAATTAAATTATTAAACTCATATAAATTTACAATAACAATGTTCTAATGATTATAACCTAGGTCTAACTCCTATTTAATTACTAAAATAATATAAGATATTACTAATACTAAATAGTTGAACTATTTACATAAATTGGTACAAATACAATAAAATTACACTTACAGTTCACTAATTAAAGTCCACCGACCTTAAGAATCTCCAAATATGACAAACTGACACACAGTAATAAACAGAAACAGTTTATTACACTCGCGGACTGTCACAGTTCACTGACACACCAGTTTACTACCCACTAGTTTATCACTCTGACACTTACTGCTGACTCACTTATTACTCACTAGTTGATCACACTGGTTGGTTTTTACTATTGACTGTCCCCCAGGCGGCAACGAGTGGTATTTATATCAAGGTCGAACGTTCTAGAGGAGCGGGAGTGGGGGAGGTCGTTCTTGGATCTTCTAGATCTTTATGATCCATCTTAATTCCTTAATTTCTTCTTAATCCAGTCAGTTCGTCTTTCTCTCTCTAACCGTAACATTTTATTATATGATTTGTTATGGTAGATTATTACTTTGTTTGGATTTTGGGTTTATTTGTGTGTATTCAAGTAGTTCCCTTCTGTTTAAATTTTGCTTGGATTCCAGAATAGTCCAACAGGTAATGTTTCTTAATTAATAATATTAATATTTGTAAAAAGTAATTGCTGAATAAAATCGAATATTGTTACGAATCAATTTCATAATATGTATATCACTTTATTTTTCAGTTTTGTAAAATTAAAAAATAATTAGTTAGGTGATTAAGAAACATTACCTGAATTAAAATTGCGGAAATAATAATTTATAAATAAACACAATGAGCTCAGAAATTCATTCTCGGACTTGAAAATTAGCTCTATTTTAATTTAACTGTTTAAAAGTGAAATGAGAGTTCCTTTTTTGTATCCTATAGCTGTATGCATTATTTACATTCATTTCATAAGTAAAATAGTGACAATATATGCGATTACTTGATCAAGTTGTGATAAAAGACGCTTGCACATCAGATATTTTAATGATTTTTTTTTACATATATTTCCATCGAGACGGTAATCTATTAAAAAAAATTTATAATCTTCGGATTTAAATGTTTGCAAAAGGCAACGTCTGTCGGGTCAGCTAGTATATATATATATATATATATATATATATATATATATATATATATATATATATATATATATATATATTTATATATGAACCTTTTTACATATGAATTGCATTATTGACCTTATACAAAGATAGACAAAGAAGATGGGCCAAAGGAATCATTCCTTAGAGATAAAATATTTATTACAAACTGACTTTATAGCAGATTTTCTTGAGATCCTGTGAACGACATTAAGGTCATAGTAAATGCGAACAATCCCATATCCCAGCAGCTAACGGATTATACGAAAGTCTCAGCGCGCGGGATTTGAACCTAGGACCTTCGGGACGGCAACTCAGCGCTCTACCACTGAGCCACCCCCGCTCCCATTCTTATATTTATATTTTATATAAAAAATGTTTATATAAATTAGCACTATTTTAATTTAACTATTTAAAAGTAAAATGAGAGTAAAAAATGTTTATACATTTTTAGTTTGTGCAATTGTATTATTCAATCCATTGGTATTTGAACAGAGAGCATTAGAATACGAAAGTCAAATAAATTGGCAGATAAAACACAGCGAAGCCACATTTTCCTTCAGTGAAGTGCAAAATATTTAAAGGAAATCGACATTGGGGGAAAGAGGCATAAAAAAGTTTGTATAATAATCCAAAGAAAAAGTTTTAAAACAAAGAAACGAAGATTTTATTTTTTATTTTTAGGAGAGTTTGTTTTTATTTTATTTTTTATACTCCTCGTTTTAACTACTTTTTCATGTAAAATAACTTCATGGACCTCCCCCCCACAAGCAGAATATAAGCAGACCCCCACATTCACAAGCAGAATATAATTTATTTCTCCAATGTTCTGGAATCTAGGGGCTGGGATATAATTGTGCTAAGAATACCAAATGCGTAACCATACTACGTACTCATCTTGAATAATAATAGTAGACCTTATAGGCCTGCGGTCAGGTGTTTGAAGGTCGCAAAAATTGTAGAGAGTTGCATTTTTGATATGATGTAAGGGCATATCTGAGTAGTGTATATACTAGTTTGCAACCGAAAAAACAGTTGGGAAAGCATTTGGTGGCCAAAAAACTTTCGAAATTTTCGGAGTTAATTCAGTTTTTGGCCCCTTATTTCCTAATCGGTGCGTTTTTGATAAATACATGCTTTACCATTTTTAATGTAGATTAAATTAAATTAAAATAGGCCTCGGTCTGTGCTTAAAATAAAGCTAATTAAATACTACAACTCCATTCCCCTTGACTTTCATCGTACGGTCCTTCTTCAGCCAGTGTTCCTTACGAAAGTCGGCCAAAACTTGTAATTTGGACATTTGGGAAAAAATGACCAATTTTCAAAGATGCTTAACTCAGAATTTATTACCCCTACAGGCCTCGGTCTGTGCTTAAATTAAAGCTGATTAAATTTACTAAAACTTCATTGCGAATGACTTTCATCGAAAACTGGCCAAAACTTAAAATTTGGACTTTTTTCAAAGGGGCGTAACCCAAAATCTATTAGACCTAAAGAGCTGCGATTGGATTCAATTTTAAAAACTTTAATCTAATTTTAAAATGGTTACTCATGGTTTGCAGTTTTATAATAGGAACGCCATGAATTTTAGTTTATTATTTTCTTTTTTTTTTGAAAAAGTCTTTGCTATCTTCAATGTTTAGAGACCCTATGTCTTGAATTTTCATACACTCTGGTTGATCTACTATCAAGTGATCCTGAATTTGTTTCAGCAAATATCATAATCATATTTTTACAAATGAATTTTAAAACATATTAAAATTAGTAAGAGTTTATCGAATTTTATTTCGTTTCACTTGTTCATAGACACAATTGTTTTATTTCAATTTATGAATCGACTTTGTTTAAACATTATTAAAAAAATAGTAATTTAATAAAACTACCATTCAAGGCTTTAAAAAAGTCAGTAATCTATGATGCATACTAATGATTGTTCCCACCCGAAACTTTGCGAATATTAACATATATTTATATATTCGGGTTTAACTATTATGGAAATGAATATTAATTGAAATTAAATTACATTGTAATATCAAAGCCTATTATCATTACCGGAGAACGATCCGGTCTAATCTCCTAAGTGAGCTCTTGTTTAATAGACTTCCCATTTCGTCATAATGACATCCTTTCATGGCAGAAATTAAGTGATTGTAACAAATGAAAATTCATGTGTAAAAAAACCTGTCGTTAATGCTTTATTATAGTATCAATAAGTTCCGGCGATTTTGTAAAGTCAGATGAGGATATGAATATCATTGCAATTTATATCGATTTAGGAGTCATTACTTTTTGTTGCTTTATTTCATGTTAATATATCTAAAACTGTACATTAGAATAGCTTGTGCTACTCAATAAATTTGTCCATTGCTAAAGAAAAATTTCTGAGAAACAATAGTGCTTGTTGTTAAGTGATTAAGGAGACACATTTTATAAAACTAACTGGTTTTTACTCGCAGAAAACGACTGCAAACTTTTCAGTCAAAAGTACTTAGATTTATCACTAATGCACCATGGTACGTCAATAACAAAACTCTGCATACTGACGAACGTACTACAAACCCTTTCAAGAAAAACTAAACGGACACCCAAACCCATTGATACACCAAATGGTCACTACTCTCATGCCTGAGAACACTAGGAGACTAAAAAGGACGTGGATGAGAGATCTATTACAGTAGGAAATTAAAGCAAGCCAACGGAGGGGTACCTCTGGGTACTGTTCTTCGTCATGCCTTCCATGTCATTTTGTATTTTTTCTATTTTTTTCAGTCAGCCAATCTGCTGATTGTCAATTACTTGTATTTGATAGGTGTGGATGGAAATATAAAGAGAAAAAAACTGTTTTTAATAGAAAATGGATGAATCAATCAATCAAAAACTAATATTTATTTTATTTACTAAATAAAATAAATTATAATATAAATACTCATGTTGGTTTCCACGGCTACTATTATTACTAAAGACTGTTGGTTTCCTCTGGTTTAGACAGTGTAGATAAATTTTTCGCCAACGAGAACACTGGGGCATGGGACCAGTGAAGGATGAAGGAATGGATTTATCTGATCGAGGTACGAACCAGGATAGCTCTAGTGGTAGAGCAACATGACGGAAACATGGGAGATCCGGGTTCGATCCCGGCCCTCGACATAGCTTTTCTCTTCAAAATAAAAATATTTCAAACTAATAATAAATCCCATCAGTATTTATTACTGTTACTGCTGATAAATATTTATAAACGGTTATAATATTTATAAATCCAACCATGAAAATAAATATGAAAATATTTCTTTTCATTCTTATATAAGAAAATGGGAAAGCGATGTTTTAGTTACCATAATGAGAGGCCTTTCAGAAAAATACAACTTATCTCACTGGCAATAATTTTACATAAAATATAAAAATCTTATCACAGTTAAGAAATATAATTGAATTTATTTATCAGAACACGAAAGGAAAATACGCCTCGATGGAATATCATGGGTCTCAAACTTTTCATTTTCCAAGATAGAGCCGAACTGGGTGACAACATAATTTGTTGTTCATTTTATGAACAATTAAGGATGGCATATTAAAAAATTGTGGAAACCAAGAAACGACATACAAAGATCTTCGATAACATACAGAAACCTGGCCATGTCAAAAATTCTTACTGATAATAGTTATATTATCTCATTCTCAAGATAACTTAATGCAAACAATTTATGAGTGAAAGGAGATACTTATAGAAAACAAAAGTAATGCTGGTAGGGCTAGATGAAATGAGTGAAAATTAGCCTGCAAAGTTGAATTTCTCGAAGGTGTTAAACCATTAATATTTAGGCATATAGAAGGAATGTTTGAACATGAAGGGACATCACCATTAGGAAGACTGGCCATTCATACCACCAAAAAAGCCAGATAATAGAATTGAAAAGGGCAATGAGGTCGTCAGGGATTTAAAAGAAGTACTAACCATAGTTCTTAGGAAGGCAACTTTACTGGTAGTGCCACTGGTGTAGACTCCAGGAGGATTGAAAAGCAAAATGGTTTATGGAATACAATCGGGTTGGGGGATACCTAGGACCACGTACGTACAGTACCTTCTTCTATGCACTGTACTTCACCTGCATTCACAAAACATTGCCATCGCCATTGCTATATTATCATTGCTAGAAACTGTACGAAATAATTGAATTCTTCATTCTGTAATCCGTTTCAACAAAGAAGCAATACTATGAAATCCGTAAAATTAACATAAGCACACACAGACAAATATTTGTATGTGTGTATTTTAGATACGAGTTTCTTTCTCAACTCAAACTTTTCTTATAATGCCCTAACTTCTTATCAATGCTCCCATCTCATTCCACTAAATCGTTTATCTTATCCTAACCGTCAATCTCTTTTAGAATATATCACTCCGTTTCTCTTTCACTTAGAATAACCAGAATAACCATGTATATATAATTAAGATCGACAATATCGATCCAGGATAATAACTGAAAAGCTCCATAAAACTGTTTTTAACAAGTATTATAGATTACTGTTTAGAGAAGGCTTTACGCAATCTGGACGTTTAAAATGTATATTTATCACTTCCTCTGAAATTAGTTACCACATTTTAAAGCAGACTTTACTAAACTCTTCGAGAAAAAGAAATATTCTCAAAAGAGTTAGCATGTTTAAATTTTATATGGCAAATAGATAGATTGTACATAGATCATAATCATTCACTAAGGCTGCTTCTTAGTCTTAGCAGTTCTCCTCTGAATATGAGATTTTTGCTAGTGAGCTTTTGTTTATGTAATATTTTGACTGTCCCTAATCTAGATTTCTTCAGTGAAATTCACTCATCATGGTCCCGGATTTTTCAAATGTTTTATATTTATTTTATTTGTATAACTTTCCTGTCTCTGTGTTGTAAGGACTTCCGTATTTTTATTTTTATTTCAATAAAGAGTGAACTTCCCAAAAAATACTTCATGTTATTGATCTAGTTTATTTGAATTTGGAATTTTGTGATTGTTTGCTAATCGTTTTCTCTGCCCGTAGTGTTGACTTCGTACCCATTTAGGAACTTTAATCTTTTCTTTTGTTCTTTCGTTAAATTTTTGTTTTGGTCAATAATAATTAATAAACATCAAAATCTTTTTTTGTGATGAAAAAAGATATTTGAAAATAACCTCTCTTTTGATTGATTGATATAATAAAAATTAACGTGGAATAAAGTGGTCCGGGTAGAGGTCAAAGAATTTCTCATTCTCGAGCATTAAGTAGCCAACGTTTCGACCCACCTTGCAGGTCTTCTTCAGGGCTGTGGGCTTGGTAGACCTAACTCTATCAAAATTAATTTTTGAGTGCTAGTATAACTTACAACAGGTTTGATTTAAATGCAAGTAGCCATTGTTTAGACGATTAAGGTAATCATGCGACTGTTGCATCACTAAAAAGATCCATTTATCTATCAGTTTTCCAAATTGAGTTGCTGACTGAATCCATTTCGAATAAAAAAAATTCAACTAAGCATTTTTTTTTTATGTCAACCGCACAGCAGCCTTTTGACAAAATGGTCACAAAGGCAAAGGCAGTTTATTTTTTTGCCGACTTGCCTACATTGAATATGTCCCTCATTCCAGAGCCACCCCGTGGTTTCTTTTATTTACGATCGGTGTCAACTCGGTCTTCCAGGAGAGATTTTTCCGGCCGTTCCAACCATTCATGATAAATCCATTTGTTTTTTTATCCACCTCGTATATCTACAGGTCCGATAAATAAGTGATTAAGTCGAAATTTTCTATAAATAGAGAGTAGTGGTCAAACCCTTTACTGCGATGCTGATTTTTCTGCTAATATGGATAAAATCACCACCGTACTCCCGTAATTTATTGAACTGTTTGGTCCTGTTTTTTTTGTTGCAGATCTTAAAAATATATATTACTAGCTTTTGTCAGCGGATTCGCTCGCATAGAATTTGGACTACCACATAAAGATTCTTGACAGTGTTTTTAACTATAATTTAAAATAATAAATAATTTAATTAAATTTTTTTAACTATAGGTTACTCCTACGAAATTTCAGATGTCTAACTTCAAAACTGACGGATTTCATACAACCTTTGAACCCTTATTATATTAAGGGGAAAACACTTGGGGATGGAATTATCCTAATTTCTTTCTTAAATCATACAAAGAACCTATGTGCAAATTTCAAGATGCTAAATTCCTGATTTGCCTTTAATTATATACTATAATGGATTCTCCACAGTACCTATAAAACTGATGGGGGGCACGTGCCCCCTAAATCCGCGCATGCTATGGCCCATGTGTTATTATGATGTATAACCTATATTACTGTTAAGTTTCATCCGAATCCGTTTAGTAGTTTTTGCGTGAAAGAGAGACAAACATGCAAACTTTCACATTTGGCACGTGGCACGTGGCCCCCCCGCCGACAGTTTTTTAGGTACTGTGGAGAATCCTTTATAGTACATAAATAAAGGAAAATCACATGATAATTGTGGTTAAAATAACAGAAAGGACAGGAGTGAAACTATTTGTTTTGATATCCTACAAATATCGTAAATGCGAATGTTTGTTACTCATTCACGCAAAAACTACTGAACGGATTTGGATGAAACTTATTGAATAAAATACGTTATTCATCATAGGCTACATCAAGGGCAGATTTATGTGGGGTCACGTGGGCATGCCCCCCCGTTATAGTACATAATTAAATACAAATCAGGAACTTAGCCTCTTGGAATTTGTAGATAGGTTCTTTGTATAGTTTAAGAAAGAAATTTGGATAATTCCACCCCTAGGGTTTTCCTTTTAATATAAAGGGGTTTCAAAGGTTGTAGAGAATCCGTCAGTTTTGAAGTTAGACATCTGAAATTACGGATGTACGAGTAACTTATATTAAAAAAAAAAATTAAATTATTTATTTAAAATGATCTTTCACGAAACTTTATGTGGCAGGCCGAATCCCACGCGAGCGAAGCCGCGGGCATAAGCTAGTTTATAGTATTAGTAAGATTATGTACTATAATGGATTCTCCATAGTACCTATAAAACCGTCGGGAGGGAGGCACGTGCCCCCGTGCGCCCCCCCCCCCCTATAGCCGCGCTTGCTATAGCCCATGTGTTATTCTGATGTATAACCTATATTACTGTAAAGTTTCATCCAAATTCGTTTAGTAGTTTTAGCGTGAAAGAGAGACAAACATACAAACTTTCACATTTATAATATTAGTAAGATTACATTAGTAGTAGTAAATATTTATTTTTTTTTTTTACTTAATGTCAATATACAGATCCATTCTGCATATGAAATTTATTTTTTATTTAGTGTTAGAAGATACTGCACTAGTATTTCTAAAGTAATATAACTCAAAAATCGGTGTTTTTTCGGTGGTGCGTTGTAACTATGAATCATCAACCTTAAAAGCTTCTCTGCCGGAAGGCACTTGTGTCACTCTTGCCTCTCAGTGTCCTAGTATGCTATTCCAAGCTCAATACTACTTTTCCCATTTTTCGGAAAGATGTCAGCATTACTTAGGTTAAATGGAACTTTATGGTTTGTGACCATTTTCGATTTTGTTAGTTAAAATAATGTCCTTAGGGTACTCAAAAGGTCGTGATTAAGGGGACCGTATGACACTGAAAAGGGCCAATCATGGACCACAAAAGGAAACTACCAAAGGTTGGCAACCACGGTTGTGGATTTTCCCTTTTCTCACCTGAAATGAATAGCTGGGAGGAAGTCAACACGCTCACCGCAGCTCTAGCAAGCTTTGTGGCATCACCCTCGTTTACCTTAAGCCAAATAATGACAAAGCAGGTACTTGTAATCACATGGCTAAGTAGGAAAGGAAAAGGTAAAGTATGTAAATAAATAAGAGAACTGAAAACAAATAGTTTTAATTCATTCGTTGTTATACTATTTTCGACAACCGTGATGTAATAATAACTATATAATATGAAATTTCTACCTATTTACCTGGCCTCCTCAATGAGCCGCCGCCATTCGGACGATTTCGTGCTGCCGCATAATATGAAATATAATAACTTTATTGTTCCGTTTTGATCATTTGATTAGCAGTTTTCTTCGATAAAACCAATACGGCTTTATTTAAGATCGATTGCTTTACTTTACTCATTAGAATTTTAAACATAATTAAATAATACAAGTAAATAGAATAAATATAAATATAAATAGAATGATACGTATTGGCATGAGATAAAAGCAAGTAGAGAAACTAGCCACTGCTAGTACTCAAACAACAAATTCAAATAGTATAAGGTCACGATACAATGCTTTAAAATAGTGGGTTTGAGTGAGAATAAAGATGGTCTGGTAGGATCGATATCCGTTTCGGGCCAAATCAGCAATTAATGGAAAATTAAGGTCTTTAAGGATGACTTTATTTGTAACAAAATAAGAAGGACGAAAGATTTTGCGATGAATTATGGATTGTAAGAATTGGATATGAGAAGAATTCGCTGGGTTAGTGGCTCTCTATTCTTTACCCCGTATGTTCAAATGGATCTTGTAACAGTCATATAATCAGTCCTTTGTAATTTGTTGGGAGCTTAGAGCGTTCGTATATTAAGTGTTAAAGTAACCTGGATCTAGTAGTTTATTTATGATTTAAAATGATCTAGTTTGGACTTACCTAAACTAATTTTTAATCTTTGTTTTATTTTTTTTCTCTCCTAAATTTATGGTTTCCGTGTTGGTGAAGTGTTCCTCAGGCTGTCTGACTTGCAGTGAAGATGCAATAACTTTCTGATGTAAGCTTATGCAGCTCTAGTGCATGTTTTCAAAAAAACATCTTAATTAATTTGGGCCTTACCAGAGCCACAAATATTTAGCACAAGTCTCCGATAACGTTCATATTCCATTGTTGATCCCTTTTCTGAAGAACTACCACAACTCCCCTGATGGTTCTGTGACAGGCCAATTAATTTATCCATTTCTCATTCATCATCGAGGTTCCTGGAGCCAATTCTTACAAGACTTTTGGATTTGTTATGCCATTATAATCACCTATAATCAGAGCTTCACCAATGTCTCTGGGTACCTTCCTGTTAGTGTTTATTAATACTTTTTATCAGGAGCAATTTGCTTCTTTAAATCTGTCAAGTAACTGGATGATAGTTCTTAATCTGGTTGTTATTTTTTTACCATTACCTTAATTCTAAACATTCTAAAAATAAGAGATAGCCTGAGAAGTCGGGCATAGTTCTATTTACAAAACAGTCCTGTTATTACTGTCAATTAAAAAAATAACAAAGAAGATTATCGAACGGTGCCTGTGGTTGTCGAAAACGTTTCCCAACTCTAGGCAAGTAGTAAAGAGTTTTTTCTTCTTATTAATTTTATTCAGGTTTTTGTGTCTTGTGTTATTATTAATAATTCTTTGAGATATTTCAATTAATAGTACTTGTTGTTATGTACATTTACAGTTATGCACTTGTAAATATAAAGGTAAGGCAGTCCAACTCCTTAAGATGGGTCAAGAATGAACTGCTCGAACGAAACCCATGGGTAGAGAAGGAGCGCAAGATGAAAACCGTGCACTTTTTGGGAGGCGTTCAAGAAAGTGGGTTATGGTTAGAGTGAGCATACGAGTACGTCCCGTTTTGAATAATACTGTCCCTTTCTCGGTCATCTGTCCCGTTGTCCTCAAAGCTCCGAGACGAAAATTAGTACCGTTCTCCGGAAGAAGTTTTCCAAAATGGCGCTAAAATTTAGTTATAAAGCTTGTCAGACACGTAGAAGAGCCTTTTCTGTAATAAATAGATTCTGGACATCCGAAATATATCACTTGCCATGCCCACTTCTGAATGTTGATAACTAAGCTCAATAAAAAGTACCAACAATTTTATTCTTATTTAAAATCATTAACAAGTTTATGGAAGCAAATTTATTCCTCACACAAGTATAAACATAATTTAAAAAGATATGTTACATATAATTCAATAATTATCACCAGAGGAACTTAGCTCTAATAATCCTGGTGGACTGGTGATTAAATTTTATTTTTCACTATTGCTATAATTCTATTCTTAAATTTATTTTGAATATATATATATTGATATTTGGGATGCCAGAGTCTCATTTAGGATTAGTACTCAAATTATTATTTATATGTCTTTATCTTAATTGGGTTCCTCTCCAAAGGTCTGTTCTTGTGTTTACCAATTTACTCGTCTATTATACCTTCAATATATTATTTATAAATAAATAGTGTATCTGGGGTATGTATTACCAAAAGAATTACAGTAAGGATCGTTTATTTATTCAATTTCAAACAAGGTTAATGATTCAGATTTTAATAGATAAAAGGGATTGCCATAAAATGCCTTACAGGAAATAAATTAAACTTATCTGTGAACAGGGGTACAGGTAGGTCTTCTTCTTGTCGCCCATGGGACTCTTCACCTTCTCGGTCCGAGTTGTTCGCCGGCTCCTTCTTCCGCAAGATCTCTCCTGCTTGCTGTACGTCTCCAGGGTCCTCCTTCCTGCTCTGGCTTCGTCTCAAGAGTAACTTCTTCAGCCTAGTTTTAGTAGTAGCTTGCTCTCCCCCTTTTCTTCTTTCTCCACCATCTTGGGCCATGAAACCCTAAGGAGACCAAAGGTCTGTTCTTTGTCCAAAACACATTCCCTTTCATGTGTCCCGGCATGACACATTTTTCTTGCTCCGCATCCCTTTCATGGTGCCGGTAATGCATAGGACTATCTAATATAAAAAGAATATTATAATTAACCGAGTATAATTATAGTGAACGCTAATTAAGTTTCATATTTTCCAAATAAAGAGTGTTAGAAAGTTTTGTCAATTTTCATAGGTTACAAGCTAACTGGCGTATATATCGGCTAACGGCCCAAGTTCCGTTTTGATTTAACAAATAAAAAGTCACTTTAGTAATGGACTGGAGCAAGAAAAGAAAGAGACACTTGGCCTAGACTCTGTAAGAAGTAATCCCACAATACAAAAGCACTAAATCGGGTTAATAAAGATTAAAAATATGTATTAAATAACATTTTATTGCTAAACATTTTTAAAATCATATCTAATTTTATATTGGAAATAACCACCGACAAAGGTTTCCTGATTACATCTTCGTGATCTCTATAATTTTCGTTAATTGAATTTCAATCAACATTGCTTTAAACATTTTATAAACATTAATGTTTTATTTCTTATAGAAAATTGATGACTAATCATTTGTTTGATTCTGTTTACAGAAATAAATACATTTAAAACAGCATCAGATTTTGTTTCACAGAAGTTATTATTTGTATTTCTAGTATTGCATTTCTCTAAACTTGAATTGAAAAATCAATAGTTACCTGTTACACAATACAATTATCTATTTCGAGTTTTAGAAGACACTGAGATTCATTATATAACTGAAACATAGGCAATGTTTTCTTAAATTACTTCTTATGAATTGAACTGTAACGTGGCTAATAACATTGTACGTAAAATAATACTGGATATAACCGAATAACGTTGCGAAGAAGACAAATTTTAAAGAAAATAAGAAACTGGAAACGGATGTTAAGATATGAGGTTGGAAGCCCAAGAACAATAGCGTTGCCAATTAACTCACTGGACTGGTTTCTATTACTACACAAAACAGATCTAGTAATTGGACTGCCCGCCACGCTCGGCAATTCCGATCCTAGTAATCTAATTCAGCACCGTTCGGACTTTTAGTAGCAACGGTGAATATCAAACGATAGAGCTTCCATAATCAACTAGATGATTTGCGAATATATATATATATATATATATATATATATATATATATATATATATATATATATGTATATATATATTATTTATTTGACTCGAGTCAGCCCTGAACTACGCGACTATGACGCAGCGTTTTCTTTTTGTTTTTCAATTTTTTTTCGGCCCATCTTTGCCTCATGGTTTCATTAATGGTTTTACTTCTTTCTTCTGCCCAGATTTTGGATGGAATTTTTTATCTGTCTGCCACTAGTACCGCATTTTTGAGGATTTCTGTCTGCTACTATTAGTTCTGTTTTCTATTAAATCTAGTGTAATCCCGTATTTCTGTATTTATGTTTTATTTGTTCTGTGTATCCTTGTTTGAATTTATAGCTTATAATTTTTCAGCTACTTTCTTCAAGGAATTTATTTGCCTAATCGCCTCTTCTTCCTGTAGGGCCAAGTCATCCGCGAACGCTATACATTTATCAGGATATTGCTCTTCTCATTTCCTACTTTAGCTCCTGATGTTTCTTTTTCCCATAATGTCTTCTTAACTTTGTCGAGAACAACGTTGAATAGATTACAGGTGTAAGTCCGTCCCCTTGTCTCGCACCGGTAGATCTTTTGATCTACTCCCGTGTTCCCTAGGGTGGCCACTAAAAGTCGATGTCGGAATTTTGTCGTTCCGAGCTCTTAAAATAGCTCAATCTATATAGACAATTAGATAGCCGAAGTTTTAGTAAGATCAGAGTACGCAAACACGTGCCTGTGGGCGGTCAAAGTTTCGAAAAGTAGGATTTTTGCCTGTTTGGCGGCGTCTTTTGGCCGTAACACCTGAACGACCAATACCTATCATACGATCTATGCATCAAATTAATGTTCCATAATATAATATTCCAAATCACAATATCAATAGCTACATATCGTCCCTGCCATTTCCAACTGTCGAATGTGAAAATCGGTATATTTCAGAAGAATTAAAAGTAGTTACAAGGTTCAATAAAAATTCAGTCACACCAATGACTTTCGTTTTACATTGCTTTTGTGACTGATAGATGCGTCAATATGAATTTTATATCAATTATCAATCCTAAAGCAACTGCTATAATTCAAAAACGAAAACTGTGTTTTTTTCACATTCGATACTTTACGATGGAAGGATAATATGAGCTCTGAATATTATTGTACCTGCAAATATATAGCTACGAACGCGTGTGTGGAAAGATGCGCTAGAGGAAGACCACGAATACTGATGCATTACTACATAAAATTATTTTTTAAGTTAAAACAACAGTGACTTTTATTCCCACTAAAATAAATCAATGATGCCTCCCTTGCTTCAGTAGGCCCATTTCATTACTTTGGAAGAGCTTTTAAATTAAAGGACCAGCCTTGGGGGGGGCGGAGTTATTTATTTTAGGGCGAATTCAAGTTTTAAAATAATCGCTGCTTTATTCGCATTTAGTGAATCTCCTGCAATCTAATTTCGAGTTGCTAGGGCGAGCAATTCAAAGTATCAGGTTGACAATAGTCAGGTGTAAATGCTTCAGTTGCCATCTCCCATAGTCATTTCTTTCAGAATAGCTCTTCACAATAGGCTTTTCTACTCACCTCCCCTGTTTTTGTTTTAATGTTCAGTAAAACTCTGACTTTTCCAATTCAAAACCAAAATCTTTTCGAGTAAGAGCATCTAATTTCGGCTAACGTTGTCATTAAACCCTTTTTGTCCCCTGATTTGGAAAGCGTTAGGAAGAAAAAAAGTGTAATAAATTAATCGAAATACTTGGTAATTCATTTTCGACGCCTAATTTTAGTGATGTAAAATAAATGCTACTATAATAATTTGCTATATATTTTAGCACGTATCCAAAAACTGTGCTACAATATTAATTAAGCTTAATTTGTTCCGGAGAAGTTAAGTTTATCTTTGGTGCTTTATCGATAAGGTAGTTCTTCAATCGAACCATACAATTTATAATCCAACCGATACAATACGTTTTGTTTTGTTTTATGTGCCATCTTTTACATTATACTGCTATAGCTAATCGGACGAAACTATAGTGGGAGTCATAAAATTTGCCAATCCAAATGTGAATACAAGTTATGTTATACAACTCAATTATCCACCATCATTATTAATCATTATCTCATAACCGCTAATAACATATTAACTCCCCTTTAAAACCAGTTCCCTCTTTTCCAACCATAATTCTATTTGCACTAGTACTTAAAGAAAGATTCCCCTCTGTCTTGTAGCCAAACGCGACGAATGACAAAGAAATAATTACTGGCCCTATCTTCAACTGACCACCCGCTGGCCTCACCTCAAGTTTAGTCCGACTACAGTACATAGAAAATCTAATACCTTTCTCTGATTTCATGCTCCGGAACCAAGGCTTCTCGCTAGTACTTGCGTTCAACTCGTCTCTAGCCCCAATCTTCCTTCAGAAGACCCACCTGCAGTCGGCAGGGGTTCTCCTCTTCTCGGGCCTCGAGAGGAAAACCGTCGGGTACTTCAAGGCTTCTCCGAGCAGTCGTCAGCATTGTTACTTCTTCGTCTGACAGGTGCTGCCCTGGTGGTCATTATTATCCCGAGAATCTAATAATTATATTTAACGTCTTCAACGGCCGGAGATTTTACGGTGAAACCTGCTGATTAGCTTCCTGCCTCGTGTTGGAATCGGACGTATGAACCACTGACAGGGACACAAATCGTTATTTCGTTGTTATGAAAACCTTACGTCAGTGTAATATTTTAGAATGACAAATATATAAACTCATCAATGAAATGTACTATTCAGCTACGAAATGTGTATTTTGCAAATAAACTCCTTGTAATAATAAACACTCAGTGTTACGTTACTAGAGACAAAAAAAAAATATATGTACATAAATACTCTGAAGGTCTGATTTAACTAAATGTATATAAATATATTTATAAAAAAACTATCAAAATTGTATTTTTTAGTAACGATTTCATTATTTGATTTATCGGGTTGTTTTTGTTGTGATGTTTTTATAAATATTTTAATTTAATTTATACGAAAAATCATTTAATATCATACATTAATTTTTATATAAATATAAAATCCATTATATACCGATTCGAACAGAAAACAAACAGAAACTGTTATTTTTAACCAGTAATGTAATAGCATACGAAAAAAAATGTTTGTTATTCATGGTATCGCTGTACCACCACCTACACGTAGTTGGAAAAAAATACGGAAAAGAAAACGAAAATAAATGACTAAGTCACGTTTATAAAAACAAATGGAGCGGTAATCTGCCTCATGTGCTCTATAATATCCTCGCTATGAAAAAGGACAAAGCATTTATCACCGGGGGAATTTCAAACGTTCCCTATGAGTTTCTGGGTTGCGTTCTGGCAGACACGTGTAGTGTGATAATACGGTGTTGTTTCACTGATAATAAATAAATAAAATATATTGATGTTAAACAATAAAGTGCACTAGTGTACTGCGATTAAATGTATGTAATGTAAATGTAAGTAGAATATCGACAAGAATATTTTAATTCCTTAAAAATAAAATAACCAAACCGAAATAGTTTAAGTAAACAGAGATGGAAATGAGACAACTCGGGATTACGGAGAATATGCTTGGGGATGGAACTACGAAGAGCATAACCCTCTTTTTGGTTTGAGTCGAGAACGAAGCGAACACTCAAAATCTAGATTACGAGAGGATGAAAAATACTAGGCGGGGAGAATGTCACGGAATAAGCATTAATGGTTATTAGTGCATACAGCATTAAAGTATTAGTGGCTAACCCAGATTACCCCAAAGTTGGGTGAAAAATAATTGCATTAGGCATATTAAAATTTTTATTAAGACCAAAAGAATGTTATGCTTTACAGTTCCCCATTACACTTTGCTCAATTACTTTTTTAGACTAGTAACGGTTTTAATTTCAAATAATACGTAATACTTTTTAGAAATGTCAAAATGGTCGGTGGACGCATTCAATAAATTTTATACAAAAGTAAGTATAATTGGTTTCATTTTATCATTTTAATTTTTTTTATTGTTGTTTTGTTTAACGCCATATTATGCTGCTATGGCTTATCGGTCGATGCTATTTTCTTGGTCCTAACTTTTACCTACCAATCCAAGTTTGATTAGGATTAAGAACTTTAACGAGTTACTCACAGGCTCGGGGACTCCCATTTTATTCAGCCTCCAGTCAACCATTTCCTCATCAATAATATTTTTAAAGTGCCATAAATGTGTTTTCTTTCTCTTCGATCATCACATGTACAAAAGTTTATAAATTATTGTAAATATTTGTATGATCCAAGCAGAAAACAAATGTTGCGAAATCCTACAAAGTGGCCAATAATTTCCAAATAATTACGATTCATAAATACCGATTTGTCCAGCTAAATGCTTTTTCTTTCTCGCTTTGATTTGAAAAGCGATTAGATTATCTTTGAAATGAGCGTCCGTTTCCGAATGTGTAACGTGTTTGATTTATCGTGCGATTAAACGAAGGCATAATTATTTATAATGCTATACTTTATAAAGTTTGAATTATTTATAAAATTCAGGAGGATAACTGATAGAGAAATAATGGTGTGTAGTAGAGGCAACTAGAAACCAGTGGAGCTTCTCAAGCTTAAACTGTTTTGGTTTCCTTTCCAATCTAACTAAACTATACTAAAATTAAGTCTCTTATAAGTAGTAATCTATGATAACGTTAAAGCGATAAAAAAAATGTGATGATTAGTACGATGATTATGAAGCAGATGGAATAGGAGGTATAAAATCTGGGAGTCCGATCGAAATCGAATTCGAATACTTCGAAGGCCTAGGATGCCAAAAGCGATACATAGTTTAAAATACTTGTGTTATTTATTTATAGCAGTTTTTTATTATATGTTTAGATATAGGTTGAAATATTGTTTCCAATAGTAAAAGTAAAGGATGGTTGCTGGGGATTGGAGGATGAAGAACTTCAGCAATTGACAGAGACAAATTGTAGGGACAGAATTCGCTGGTGTTAGAACCTGATGAGAATAAATCCTCAAATTTTAAGGACAGTGATAGAACATTTTTATCGCTTGGCCGATCACATAAACGCATTCCTAAAAATGATATCCAGTACGGCATTAAAAGCATAAAGATGAGTTATATTAAGTTGTTTTTAGTAAGCCCAGGAGGTCTGTTTAGCCGGATTTGAACCCGGGATTTTAATGTATAGAAACTGAGGGGTTTCTTCATCACGATAATGCATCCGGTTCACACTGCATTGGTTCTTCGCGACTTTTTGGCCAAAAACTCGATTCATATTGCTATATATTGTCGGCACTGATGCGGGGGGCAAACATGAAAGGGAATATGTTTTGGACAAATAACAGACCTTTTGGTCCTCTTATGGAGTTTTTGGCAATGGGGCAAGCTACTACTAAAACTAGGCTGAAGAAGTCACTCTTGAGATAGACACAGAGAAGGAAGGAGGTACTCTGGAGACGAAGGCGGAGCAGGAAGGAGCACTCTGGAGACGTACAGCAAGGAGGAGAGATCTGACAGAAGATGGAGAGTTCCCGAAGCGGCAAAGCGAAGACCGGCCTGTAACCCAATCTACACCTGTTCACAGATAAGTTTAATTTATTTCCTGTAACTTATTTTATGGCAATCCTTTTTAAATATTTAAAATCTGAATCATTAACCTTGTTTAAAATTGAATAAATAAACGATCCTTATTGTAATTCTTTTGGTGCTTACATACCCCTGATACACTATTTATTTATAAATAATATATTGAAGGTATAATAGATGAGTAAATTGGTAACCACAAGAACAGACCTTTGGAGAGGAACCCAATTAAGATAAAGGCATTTAAATAATAATTTGAGTAGTCATCCTGAATGAGATTCTGGCATCCCAAATATATATATATATATATATATATATATATATATATATATATATATATATATATTCAAAATAAATTTAAGAGTAGAAACATAGCAATATCGTTCCGCAACCACCGTATTCGCCTGATTTGGTTCAATGCGACTTTTCAGCAAACTCAAAAGGCCAATGCGGGGACGCCGTTTTGACACTATTGAGGTCTTGCTATATATCCTACATATCCTAACTACCTCTCCCCCATTAAGCCTAGGTGACTATAATTCATTAGGAGTCTGAGATTCGACCCTATGCATGTGTATATACTACTGTGATCAAAAAGTAAGGTGACTTAGTTTATAAAATATAAATTCTTTATTTATTCCTCCAAATCAGTTTCATCCCCTTCAAAGTAATCCCCTTCCGATAAAACGCACTATTTCCAACGCTTTTTCCTCTCCTCGAAACAGTCGGAATAGTTTTTTTTCGGTATAGCCTTCAAGACCTTCTTCGATTCGGTTTTTATCTCCTCAATCGTGTCAAAACGGCGTCCCCGCATTGGCCTTTCGAATTTGCTGAATAGCCAGAAGTCGCATGGAGCCAAATCAGGCGAATACGATGGTTGCGGAACGCTATGAATCCAGTTTTTGGCAAAAAAGTCGCGAAGAACCAATGCAGTGTGAACCGGATGCATTATCGTGATAAAGGGACCAAGATTTGTTCGCTCACAATTCTGGCCGTTTCAGACGAACAGCTTCACGCAAACGACGCATAACGCTCAAATAATATTTTTCGTCGACAGTTTGGTTGTAAAAAAAATTTACCTGCCTTCCTAATGCCCGGGAGTTATAAATGACAATTTCACCTTACTTTTTTATCACAGTGGTATGTTTATAGTTATCCTATATTGGCACAGGTAATCGTAAACACACCCTGAAATCGATCTAAACCCATTTCGATATACTCTAGCTGTTTGGTTTCAATTTGCCGCTCCAACTGGCGCCCCATTGACGTTTTCGCTGATTATTCATGAATATATTGCTGTTCACTGACAAGGGTCCCTTGTATATCAGCCTTCCGTGGTGAGGGGGAGGGCCACAATCCCATTGCCTAGAAATTAATTGGGCCCCCTTTTTTTTAAAACCCTTCTCAATAGTAAAAAAATATTAAAATAAATAAAATTGGTTTTGGTAGGGAATTGGGTAGTCACAGGTTTCTCAATTAAAATTATATGTTTCTTTTTTGCCCCTGTTCTGTCCCTCACGTGTCGCAAGTGTTCATTAGTTCCACGCAGGTGTTGGGGGAACGCTACAGGATCTGAACAGCGCTTTAGGTTTCAAGGGGAGAGGTATTTATTCACGTTTCTAGTTTTTAATCGGTTTTTATTTTAGCGGCAATAACTTGTCTTTTTTTTTCAAACAAATCCACACCTGTATTCTGCAGACTGCAGTAAAAATAAACTTTACATTTTTAATTTAGAAAGTATTAACATTTACATTTTTCGAATTTGAAGCTCTCACACAAGATGCTGCAATTCAGTGATAATTGTTTTGTTTTTTCATTTCCTATCTTAGCTTTTTTCTAGCAGTGCCATTTTGATTTGTTGCATATTTGCTGATGCTTTATTGCAATTATTTTGAACGAATGGGTAAGTGTTCAAATTATAAACATGCCATCCCTTTTTATAGGTTATTGCAGTGATTCCCAAACTGTGAGCTGCGGCCCCCTGCTCCGCGGTGTCTTCATAGGATCGCCCCGAAATACTTAATTTTAATAATGTTAATCATCAATGGACGTGCTTTGTTTGTTCATTTAACGTCACTTTTTGCTGCTATGGCTAATCGGACGATACTAAATTGGGAGCTCTAAATTTTGCCTATCCAGGTTTAATTAGGATAGGGATTTTTAACGATTACCTGACATCGTACAGGCTAGGGACCCCCGTTTAACGTCCCTTCCGTAGGACGGCGTAGCTAAGGATTTTTACTCCCTTTAAAAAATCCTAGGGTCGCCTGCCGTGCTACGAAATTTGTTACGCTAACCACAAGACCACAGGTGACCTTTCAATGGACGTTAAATAAATTGTTTGTGAATTAAAAAATCGTGTTTAATTCATTTTTCTACTAACCTAATCACATGGTCGTTGTCCAGTCTCAATATGGATACTACCAAAACAGTTGAAATTAGATATTTTGTATTAATCCAAGGAAAATAGTAAGCATCAGTTTTTAGATTAATTTTTCGCTGTCAAATGGGTAATCGCTTTTAAAAAGGAAAGTTTTACAATTTTTAGAGAAAGTAAAAAATTTAGGAAAAAATCTGATGTATTAAGGGAGCCGCGGAAAATATCCTATTATTTAAGGAGCTGCAAACCGAAAAAGGTTGGGAACCTCTAGGTTCTGGAGTGCATTTAAATAAAGTATTTTAATGATAAGTGTTGAGTGAGAGAGGAGTGGAAGTAAATACATGTTACAAATTAAAGTATATAATTTATGATGGGGACAACAAAAGTAATAAAATTATTACTAATAATTATTGTTCCCAAGTCTATTAATTTCTGAGACCTTTATGAGTAGCTTTCAGTATTTCTTTGAGGGCGTTGTATACTTTTTGGTGGTTTTACTGCTGTCTTCTCCTCACTCTGCTGGCTGTCTGCATTGGGTTTCTACTCCATGGCATGTTGATGATAGTCTTCTCGTATAGAGCACATGAATTAGTGCTTGAGCCAGTTCCAATATGCCTTTTTTTTCAATATCTGGTCTAGGCGCATTAGAGATGACTCTTTGTTATAAGAAACTGAAGCCGAAAATATCGTCACTAAGTATCGCATTGTTCATTTGAATCAATACTTAGCTATTGAGCCTTATTAGTCAATGAACTGTCTTACCAAAATTTAGGAGAGGAATAGCATTACAGAACCTTAAAAGCCATATTTATGTTTTCTAGCTTTATTTTTATGTTTTAATAATCTTTATGATGCAATATAACCAAGAAAAATAATATAATGAAATAATAACTGAAAATACATTAATTTTCCACTTAACGGGATTTTCTGTTTGATTAGACTTATTTTAAATTTTGAATCAATATCCCTTTTTGATCCTTTGGTTTTTCACTCTTCTATTGCTGAAAAGCAATTCTGCTTTATTATTTCAGTTCTTTCCTTGTTGAGCTTCTACCCAATTGTTTACATCATCCTAATTATTGCTTTTAAATTTGAATGACTCTTGATATTTATTAATATTACCTCTGATGGGTTTTGTTTGAATATTTCTGAGATAACGTTATCCTAAATCATTGTTTTTTTCGAGATCGGTACTTATTATTACTTTTCTATTTACTGAGTTTTAAAAACAGTAAGATAAAGGACAATCCTCGTCCTTCCTTATATTCGTCTCATTCTAAACAATTTCATTTTGATATTTTTCTTTTATAATTAGAATATTTTGGTGACATTTGATCAGTATCTTCCCTTCTGATAAGGAAACGAAATAATAAATAAATAATTGTTTAAGAAGATAATAATAGTTGCGGGTATGACTTATTTGACCATTTTTATTGGATGACTATAATCAGGCTGAACTAAAGAATATATGATCAATCACTTGTATGCATGTATATGTAAACAGCTTATTTACTTCTGTTTCTACGGCAGAACGTTTAATATGTCAACGCATTACATTGACCGCAACTACTTTATCATCCGCTTTTTTTAAAATGGTACAAGTCCACTTTGTCATATTCGCGATAGCCAAAGATTTCCATTTGAATTAGTTTAAAAATATAGGCAAACGAGCAAATATGTTTATCCCTTAGCAAAGAGTGATGTTTTAACTCTATAAATCTTTTAATAATAAATAAAATCATTTTAAAGAATGAACGTTTTTTTAAGAACAAAATGGACTCATACCACTTTCAAAATTAAGAGCTCATATAATACTGCTGAGTTTCGGGACTTATCAATATAAACACTTAATCGTTGTACATTTTTAATTGTAAAATTAACTTCAAACCAGATAAAAAAAAATATGACGTGTTACATATAAAGAAAATTAAATAACTAAAATAGAGCCAAAAACTCAAAAAGAAACACTATTATTTATTATAATGCAATTGGGAAAAACCACAATGCAAAGCCTTATGTTTCAAAAATACACCTACTTACCAGTCGACGTTTCGCCTATTCAGGCATTATCAAGACACCAAAAACAAAAAAGGGGGTTATGTGAATCACATCTCGAAGAAAAAGGTGCAATACATCCCAACGATCAACAGCCCAAACAGGCTCCAAACATGAGACAGCACCCCACCACCAACACGTTCAAGATACAACTGAACCTCAGGTTCGAGATGTGATTCACATAACCCCCTTTTTTGTTTTTGGTGTCTTGATAATGCCTGAATAGGCGAAACGTCGAGTGGTAAGTAGGTGTATTGTTGAAACATAAGGCTTTGCATTGTGGTTTTTCCCAATTGCATTATAAGAAAATTAAATAATTTAACTACAATGTGAACAAATTGTTAGCCGCTTTCAACAATTAAGTAAATAAGATATTTAACCCTCCTAATACCGGATGGGGTCGCTAACGACCTCAAGCTCATATTTTTGACTCTCCTTAAGTCAAAAACAAACTTATACTCACAAGCGTCTAGGACATATGTCCTTAGACTATATATAAAACGAAGAGCAGAACTCTAACAAATTTCATGCTCAAAATAAATCACTGTGGATTATTTTTTTCCAAAAAGCGACCATAGGGTCTCGGAACGACCCCTCCTGGTAGTTACTGTTAGCCTTATATCAGATCGCCGAAGTCACAGACTCTGCCTTTTCAGGCTCTTTATATAATTTCCTAGAAGAATATTGTACAGTGTCCGTTTGCCGGTGTGGGTACCAATTACCGCCGTAACTATATTATTATAGTTGAGTAAATATTTTCTGGATGTAGTTCAAGCTTTGATGTTCTTTCGTTGGAATTCTCTCTCTTTCTTTCTCTTTTCCATCTTTTGTTCACAAGCTATGAATTCTTTAATGTGTGTCAGTTCCTTGATATATCTCAGATGAATTATGTACGATCTAAAAGAAAGAGAGAAAGAGTGGGGGGATAGATTTTTCAGAACTCTACTTGCAGAATATCTGTCATTTCCTTATTATCACGGCGGAAACATCCTCGAAATTGATATTGAGAAGAAGCCTGGCATCATTGCCCATTACAATGACACGAAATGAGGAGTGGACGATCTTGACAGAATGATAAGTGAGTATAAATGTCAGAGACAAACTAAAAGGTGGCCTTTCGCACTTTTTATAAATCTTATAGATATTGTTGCAGTAAATGCATTCGTCTTTGGATTGACTTACATATGGAATGGAAAAAGGCTTATAAACAACGATTTTTTTTTACTTGAACTCGGAAAAAAATCGCTGCACCCATGATCCAGAAAATGTTACGTGAAACGCAAGGTGTTACTTATGCTCAAGAATAAACGACACTAAATTAAACCTTGTGTAATGTTTGCAATAAATATACTTGTAAAGAACACAGAACCACAGCATATTCACGCCTTCATTGTAAGTAGGTAGTTTAGTAGGTATTACGTGTAACTTTTTTCACTAGTTATTAAGAGGGTTAATTAAATGGTTCCAAGCCCCTTAACCATCAGTGACAAATTATTGTACTTACTGTAAACATGTTAAAAGATATGCCGATATTTTTATGTGATATATTATTTCTGTAAGATGCACTGCTTAAAATTCTATATTCTATAGTTATTTATATAAAAAACAAAAATAAAGAAATGTATTCATATCATACCGTCGAGGCCAGTGGCGTATTATGATCCATAGAAATATGCGCCCGCATTCTGACTAGGTAAACAGTGATGACGAAGTTATCAACTGTTATAAAGTTTATTTGCTATCACGGTCATTGAGCAGTCGATCAGATACCGCAGACTGACAAAAGTCCTCACAGAGCCAACTCAACTGAAACCGAATTCAATAGATCCACAGAGAGATTGTGCCTTTCCACAACGTAGTTAGTGTTTTGTAGATCTGGGAGGGTGGAAATGGGGACAAGGTTAGTTTTTAAATTATGTTATAAATTATTTACGATTAATTTTATTATTATTGCCATTGTTTAAAAACATAAAAACCAATTATTAGATTGATATAAAATGTTCAGGTTACTCAAGTTCCCTTGGAGTTTAAGCAACAGTCAGCTGTTTAAAAACATCATATACCTTACTACATTTGTTTTTATAAATAATAATTTAATGTTTGTTAAAATCGTATACAAAATGTTAAATAAAACGTCCACAGAATGCAATAAACAATTACTGGAAAACAGAAGCTTTGTATCAGATTGTTAGTTTTTCCTTCAGTAAAATTTCAGTATTCGCAGTAATTGTGTAATTAGAGAGACGATATTTCACATATATGATTTTTAATTAATCACTTAATAATGTATTATTCAAAATACAAGATAGTAAATACGAGCCAAACATTTTAGTATTGTTTTACCTGTAATCTCTGGTCGTTTGTTCCTAAAGGATACAGAACCAAAATTTTTGTTAATTTCTTTTGGGATTAAATGGGAGGAATAATCCATGTTTTTTTTATACTCCTTATTCCAAACAAACCTCCTTCAGTTATTATTATTATGCTTTTGTTTTGCAAAAAAGAAGCAATAAAGACATGCTTCATAATTCAGAAATACGCGCTTTAATCCTATTTATGTTTACTATGGTAGGTTCAGTTTTACTACGTTTTTCAGAAAAATTCTTCAAGCATTAAATAATTATAAGTAAACTGAATATTCATACAGATTTTTAATTAAAACTGACATTAACAAAATATTGACTATGATTAAAATTCGAGAGTCAAAACAAGAGCCTTCGATATAGACTGCCATAAAAACATCATGCTTTACTGACACCAAAATATTCCATGATACGGTACATTTATAGCCCATAAATCTCTTAAAAAGTAAGGAATGTTTAGAAAACTTAAAAATAAAACAAGATGATTTGAAAATGCCAAAAGTTCATTTGGTTTCAATTTATCCTAGTTTGTTTTATCAAGTAAATAATAGTTTAACTTTCCATAAACTTCTGCTCATTGTTTGCTATGATTAGATCTTAATGTTAGCTAAAATAAGAAGGTTTAGTAAAAAGGAAAAAAAGTGTTTTGAATCCATTTTTCGAGACAAGAAAAGTACCGGAATCGAATAGGGTAGACATTGGTATACTTATGATAAGGAACAATGCTATAAAAACCAAGAACATGGTAAAAAAAATTAGATAAAACTTTACCAATAGAACTGGGAACGAAGTTACACTAGGTTGTGGCACGAATTAGTAAGTTTTCGTTGCAGGAAACTTTTCTGTAAGATAATGCTCATAGTTCTCAAGAAAAAGGATCTATTATAAAAGTAATTAGCCCAAGGATACTTGGACGGAAGTACATATTATTTCTAATGAAATGTCACATAAAAGAGCAAAAAAATGTATTCTGTCTGCGAGTTTGGCGCTTTATAGTATTTCATATTGGAATCTTTATAAATTGAGAAGATAAACCTTACGAATCATTTATTAAGCTTCCCGAAACTCGCTTGAATATCTTCGAATTGAAAAATAACTTGATGGATTCATCGAAATTGAGACTTTATAATAAAAAGCGGTTTAAGATCTATTGTGGGGAACTGGCTCAGTTTGTTTGGACTTCTGTTACGTATGGAGCCAAGCCGAACAGCAAATGAAGACCAGGCCGGAGGGGAGAAACGTAGTGAAGGAGATTTTCAAGAAAAGAGGAACGGTTTGAAATGGAAAAAATGAGTTGGCACAGGACAGGTACAGCTGGTTCAAGCTCTACTAAGGGTCTCAGTAGAGCTCAAGCTCACACTGAGATTATGACGATGATGACAAATGCCATTATCAGCTGAAAGCTATTTGACACGTTGCAGAAGAATGGGAGTGTATTAGGAAGGCTTTAGGCAGTGAAACGATTGTAATCCACCCGTGCTGAGGGGCGAGGCAGGCAATTCGTCATGCATACACTAGGTGAGGTGATCATTACATCTTGTTTTCATCAGTTTAATATTTTCAGAGATATTTGAAAAAGGGCGAAGTCCTCGATTACATTGGTCTTGGGTGGATCGTGCGATCGTGAAGGGTCAGGAGATTAAAGGAAAAGCGTTCGATCATTTAATTAATGGAAGTGAGAAATGAAGGGGGATTTGAGGTATGAAAAATGGATTCTGAGAAGTACAAGTGTTTTTTAATGATTAAGATGTTCTGGGAGGGACATATCTCCAGGATATATATCATGAACTAATGGGATGGAAGAACTGAAATTGTCAGATGAGATGAAAAGAAATATTTTCGGAACAAAGAAATTAAAACATAGTTATAATAATGAACATCAAGTATGCGTTTATTTTATTTTTTTAGGAATACATTTATACTCGTATGCTATTTTCATTTATACATTAAGAATGTTTTTCCATTATAATCTGAATCACGAGAGACGAATGAATTCATCGCATTATATTATTTCATATTGTTTATTGTATATGCCATAGTAAATATAAAAACAATAAAAATCTCAACAACTACAATCCAAGAAGGTTATTGTGATTGGATGATCTCATGATCTCAACGGTTGTGCAAGGAGGTAATTTGGCTGATATCAAGTTCAACTACCTGATTTTTTCCTTATTTAAGAGAGGGCTAGAATTTAAGACTAAACCTTTACAAATACTTCTGGAAAAAAGAAACAAAAAATGTTTAACATTTCCCAGATCTGTAGAATCTCGATTAAATCTCCTCTCTTGTACAATTGTTGGCTAAGGAAATGTACAGCCTGTCTTAAGTACTAAGCCCAATACTTATAAAGAATTTGTAAAGAAATATAAAGAATAATAATAATAAAGAAGTTGTAGCAGTCGTGCTCTAAGGTGGCTTTTGTTCAGTCAATTTCATCTATAATGCACAAATAATTAGGTTCATTACCGGTTTTGGAGTTCCTCTCGGAAAATTAAGAGTAATCAATACACTTACTTACATTTATTAAACATGATGTTAAATTTTGGGTTGAAACTAAAACGGAAAAAAAATACATTAATTTTAAACTGTAAAGTCAATTTTACTTTCTTCCAGCTTCATGTGTAGATTTCTTGATAACAAGGAGTAAGAATTTACAAGATATCTTATTTTATGTTTCATGAAAACCTAATTTTAACTCCAATAGCGAGAAATCGGAGAACACATGAGGCGAATTCCAGCCCAATTCAGTGAAATTCCACTTATTCGTTCTCTTTGTAGTGGTCACACTTTCTATTGGTACCTCACAAAGCCTTGAAGTTAAGAACGAAAGGATAGCTTGTCTGATATCTGACCATTTGAAAGGATCGATCTTTACTGAAATATATTAAGGAAGAGTTAGAAATAAAACCCAACGAGCTCTTACTATATGGTTTCTTATATTGAAATAATCACATACACATATACTTAACACATATAAAATACATGATTTGATATAAATGATACAAAATACTTAATGTTTTTCCTCTTTCTTAATAAATACTTGGATAGTGAATTATTGTGGATTTTATTAGTGTAATACCGCGCTCCGAGGGTAACCCTGGAGTCATCTATGACTAAATATAAAAAAAGTAAAACCATTCTGTTTATGTAAACAAAAAAAAAGTATCATTGAAAATCTTTTTGGCTTCTACGATTCTTGAATATGAGAATCTGTTTATTTATTTGTTTTTCGGTAACTACATTGTTGAAGTAAATTTAGAATGCATATTTTTTATTTTAAAAGAGAAATGCCGAATAGCTATTAAATTAAAAAAAAAAATTGGACCACTACAATCCTTGAAGGGATTTGGTTTCAGAACCCTACCAGAACCACTTCCACTTCCAGTCGTTGAAACTCTTCAGTTTCATGGAAAATGGTTGTGCCAGGGAGGTCATTTGTCCTAGATCACGCTCAACCACCAGATTTTTCCCTGTATTTCGAAACCAACTTAAAAGTGTCTGTGTGAACCTCAGGAGGGTCCTAGATCCCAGTGGATTCATGCTAAGAGATTAAATAAAAATCTGCCATGCAGTGAGATTTGGACTCAGGATCTTCGGAACAACTTAGCACCTCTACAACATAGCCACAGCGCTCATTTGATAAAGTTGTATATAATTCTTCTAGGACCTAGAAGTAAATTTAAACTATAACCTAGAATCTAGGTTATAGTTGAAATTAAATAGGTAGGAGGTACGATAGATTTTGTTATTTATTTTAGCATCCTAGTATCGCCTAATCTACAAAACTGTACTAAAATCCATTTGGACATAAGGAGCAGAAATTAGGAGCTCAAAAAAAACCAACATCCGTAAACAAAAGATACAAACTAAACAATCCAAAATTAAAAAAAAAATGTACCTGCTCCCTAGACTATTTTGAAACACTCTACACACAACGACATGGACATTCCTTCTGTAAAATCATAAATTCCCAGCAAATATATGAATTTTACTACTGAACACTGAAAAATACATATTCCTGAAAATCGAAGAGAAAATATCATTGCGATAAAATTTGCTAGATGCGATACTAAGCAGGTGCAAATATAACAGAAACGATTAATCAATCAACGATTAACCATTCAAATTTCAAATACAATGCTCAAATACGATTTTTCTGTAGGTGCTGGATTTACCGCTCCTTCATTAGAACTGCGTCATAACTTAAAAAAACCTAATTTTTCAATAAAGGTATTTGACAGTTCCATTTGAGTTAAAAATATAAAAAATTGAAATTGGTAAAGCAAATGACTATTGTAATATCATTACTATTGTAATGATGACATTGAAATTATTTTATTAATAATTATTACTATTATTATTTAATTTTCATTTGCACCTGCGCAATTGCGCATCCAGAAAATTTGATCGAAGTGTCTTTCTCTTCGCTTTTCTACATGATGATCGAGTTATTTTGGAAAAGGAAGAAAAAAAAATTGTTGAGTAGGTCTCTTGGCCAATGTCTTTTAAATCTTTTCTTATCAAGTCCAGGTAACAGGGAGTAGGAAAGCGGAAGAACGAGTGGGTTTGGGTGATATTGTGTCGATGAGTAGAATGTTATGTATTTGTTATGAATATATGATTTTATAGTGGGAATGTTCATTTCGTTGTGTATAGTGTGGTTCGAAATATACCCTGGTGCATTAATATTTTTTCTGAAAACTTTGGACTGTGATGTTTGTATCTTTTGTATGTGAACTTTTGCTGAACCCCAAAGTTCTGCTCCATATGTCCAAATGGGTTTTAGTAAACTATTATAGATAAGTCGTTTGTTCCTCAAGTCAAGTGAAGATCTGTAGTCCACAAGATGTGGTAGTTGTTTGTATCGTCTAGTCAGTTCTTGTTTTTTTAATTTTGTATGTACGTTCCATGTAAGTCTTTTGTCCAAGTATAGTCCGAGATAACGTACATTATTTTTGGAAGGTACTTCGTCATTGTCAATTTTGACTGCAGGACACGAAGCTTTGCGTAGAGAGAAGCTTACATGACTCGATTTTGAGGCATTTATTGCCATTTACAGAAATCACTTTTATAAATCAAATAAATGATTTTGAAGAGCTATTTAAAAATCTAATTAATAACAATTAGAAATTTTTTAATAGCTTGAAACGTTTTTGGTTTCAACTTGAATGTCGTTCTTGAATTAAAAACTTTCTGTCTATACAATTGCTACTGAAGGCTTTACTCAAAAATGCAAAATTTTCAGTTATGTCTTTCTTTCGAAGGAGCGACATTATACCTTACCATTTTACCCTCTCAACCTCATATTTTGGGTTATTATACGATTAATAATGTAATTAAGCACTCTTCAATAATTGATTAAGTGAAACCGTTTATGAAGGGGTGACTGTTATAATTCCATGTTATTTTCATATATTCCTTTATCTGTTTTATTGGTTAATGAGACTTTTTGTTTAATTATTTACTATAATGGGGATATAAATTATAACATAACTATAAAGATAGCTTGTCTATTCTGTTACTTCAAAGAGTAAACTCGTTCAGCTTTTTCTATCATTTCGTTCAGACTGTATAAATGGCCTGCTTGAGGCTTGACGGGAACTTGTAAAGAACAAACCCCTAGTAATGTCGCTAAATTAACGGTTACGAGATAGTCTGGCAGAAGAATGGGCTGACACTGGGGAGGAAAGGCTTCTCGCCGAGAATTATGGGCCCGTCTTCGCTGCCTTAGTAAGCTATCACTCTCCGAACCTACGGCCCCAAGGCTATGGATATCAGGGTCCTGTTAACATGTTAGTTCAAGTTTTGTTAACATAATTTTACAAAAAATGGAATACAAAAACTCTGCAATACAAATTGGAAAATATTCTATTTTCTAACGAAACATAAAAGAACTTACATGAAATCACATTCACCTGAATTAATTCTTTCATGGTAAACGTCTGCCAAGTCTACCAGTGTAAACTGTCAGACTATAAAAATAAGGAAAAAAATAAAATATCTGTATAGGAAATTTAATACTTTGATCACTTCTTTGGACATATTTCGAATGATATTAATCCTAACGTGTGCAAACGTTAGGATTAATATCATTCGATCATTAAATTTGGAAGTACCTTCCAAAAATTATGTACGTTACCTAGGACTATACTTAGAGAACAAATAAAATACAAAGGAAAAGCATAGAGAATGTTCCTCAACCACCTGAAGTCAAAAACTTAACTACATTCCCGGAATTGCCAAAAACAGCTAGCATTTCAGATCAACATATCACCAGAGTTCAACCTCCGGAAAACATAATCCTGACCTCAACGAACCAGCAGCAGCCTCAACGTCAGGCGCCTCTAACCTCCCAACAGAAACCCCAGATTTCCTATAACAAGCCCCGATCCTCCCAACCCAAATCCCGAGATCCTAGATCCAACCCTCAGAAATCAATACTAAAATCCAAACTCCACGTCAACATATACCTCTCCATCCTGAAACATCAATAGTCAATCTACCACCACAGCAACCAAATCCTATGTCTTCCAATCACAACAATCAAATGAATCCTTCAGTTCATGAAACAATGAATGCAAATCCAGCACCTCGGGTACAACCCTCAACCAACCTTCCTTTACCCGTTAATTATCAATATCAAATTCCAGACCCATATCCAGTCCAAATTCAAAACCCAATCGACATAAATTGTATCCTCTCATCCTTCCTGACAGAACTCCAAGAGATTATCAAGCCCCTCATCAACCTGCTCACGAGAATCCTTACCGAAGTCCCTCTTAATTACCCACGATGAGCATAAAGCCCCTAATTATTGTCCTATGGAATGCTAATGGACTGCTTAACCATCGAGACGAACTTGACTTATTTCTTCATGACAATCACATAGACATCGCCCTATTGACTGAAACACACTTCACAAAACGATCATATTTTTACATACGTGACTACATCACTTATAGATCAGATCATCCTGACAATACAGCACATGCCGGTTCTTGTATCCTTATCCATAAATCCATACCTCATTCTCTTATACCTTCTACTCCAACTGACGTCATCCAATCAACTTCAGTAACCATTTCAACTAATCCTTTCCATATAACATTCTCAGCTGTATACTGTCCTCCTGGTAACTCCCTTTCTTATATCCTCCTCGAATCCTTATTCCGATCTCTCGGACCGCGTTTTATTGCTGGAGGAGACTACAACGCCAAACATCAACGATGGGGTTGTCGAACATCCAATTCCCGTGGTAGCATTTTATCCCGAATTTCAACCTCTAATAGTTTCTCTATCCTCGCACCCATAAACTCTACTTATTGGCCTACATCGCTCAAAAAACGTCCAGATATTCTTGATATATTTGTTTCCTCACAGATTTCCTGCAATCAAACAACTATAAAATCCCTGGATGACCTTTCCTCTGATCACAGTCCAGTTCTACTTCAAGTACATTCAGTTCCCATTCCTAAGCCTAAGACTGATTACCGGACGAGTAGACTGGGATAAATTTCGATCTAATCTGGAAAATAATTTAAACCTCAAAATTCCGCTTAAAACAAAAGGAGACATCAATTCTGCAATAGACAAACTTACAGAATCAATACAAACCAATATAATTGATAGCTCCTTACCAAGGAAAAACCATTATCAACAGAATAACTGGCCACTTCATATTCTCGAGTTATTAAAAGAAAAACGACGGGCAAGAGCGAAGTGGCACCGCACCAGATATCCATCGGACAAGAGTCATTATACCAAACTGACAAACAAATTAAAATCAGAGATCAGAACATTCAAAATTCAAAATTTGTGTTACCGTACAGAAAATCTCAGGACTACTGACAAATCCTTATGGAATACCACTAGAAAACTCCTAAAATATAAAAATTTCAACCATCCACTTTTAACCGAATCCCAAACCTGGTCAAGATCTGATGAAGAAAAATCACAAATTTTCGGCCAGCACCTATTCAACACATTTAACCCTCACCCAGATATCCTTAATCCTACCCAGTCTGAATGCATTGAAGCAGAGTTAAGTATTCCTCTTCAGTTGTCTCCTCCTCCTAAAGCATTCCATCCTTCAGAAATATCAAACATTAATCACAGATTACCCGCCAACAAAGCCCCTGGCCACGACCTAATCACATCCTATATTCTAAAACGCCTTCCTCGGAAAGCGATCCTACTCCTTACATATATATACAATGCCGTATTGCGTACCACATACTTTCCTGATTCCTGGAAATTATCCATAGTTAAGATGATACCAAACCTAAAAAACCACCAGAACTTCCATCTTCTTACCGTCCTATATCTCTCCTGCCCATAATGGGTAAAATGCTTGAAAAACTCATTCTGAAACGACTACATCCTATAATAGAATCCAACCAAATAATCCCAGATCACCAATTTGGTTTCAGAACATCGCACTCCACAATCCAGCAATGCCATCGAGTGGTGGACGTTGTCTCATCCGCATTAGAGCGCGGAATGTACTGCACGGGAGCTTTTCTAGATGTAGAGCAGGCTTTTGATCGAGTCTGGTATCCGGGACTGTTGTACAAACTCCGTAAATTCTTACCTTCTACTTACTTCCTTATTATCAGTTCCTACCTCAGTAATAGAACCTTTAAAGTAAACCATAATTTTTCCTACTCTTGCCTCTTTACCCAGTTAGCTGGTGTTCCTCAAGGTAGTATCCTGGGTCCCATCCTATACATAATATATACAGCTGACATCCCAACCCATCCAAGCACTGTCCTCACTACGTACGCTGATGACACATGTGTGTTATCAGTAAATAACGATCCATTTGTTGCATCCCAATATCTTCAATCCCATATCTCAAACCTTCAGGAATGGTGTCAAAATTGGAGAATTAAAATAAATCCCACCAAATTACCTTCACTCTTCGTCGTAAACCTACGAATTCCTGCCCTACTGTATCCTTTAATAACATTCCACTGATCCCTGTCGAACAGATACGTTACCTAGGACTCCATCTGGACAAACGTCTCACTTGGAATCCTCATACAAGACTGAAAAGACAAGAAACTGCTCGACGATTTCGCCTACTTCAACATTTACTGGACAAACGTTCAAAGCTACCAATTAATTACAAAAGACTCATTTACATGACAGTTATCAGACCTATTTGGACATACGGAGTTGAGCTTTGGGGCTCTACTAAACCATCCAATTCATCTCGCATCCAATCCTTACAATCCAAAATCCTTCGTAAAATCCTCAATGCTCCTTATTATGTCACAAACAAACTCATCCATCATGATCTTAATATCCCATATGTTGCTGATTTGGCCCAAACTAGATACCTATCCTTCCATGAAAAGCTCCATACGAACTTGAATCCGCTAGTCTCTCGACTTGCTTCCTATAATATTCCTGATAACCCTCCGAGGCGTCTGAAAAGAAGATGGCCTCGAGACCTTCTACTATAAAACTTCATTGGAGTGCTATCAATGAATAGTTTCTCCACAAGTGATTTTTTTTGTGCATGTCCTTTGTTCATACAGCCAATTTACTTGATGTAATGTTATTACAGTTGTAAATATCAATAAAAAAAAAAAAAAAAAAAAAAAAAAAAAAAAAAAAAGGACTATACTTGGACAAAAGACTTACATGGAATGTACATACAAAATTAAAAAGACAAGAACTGACTAGACGGTACAAACAACTATCACATTTTCTGGACTACAGATCTTCACTTGACTTGAGGAACAAACGACTTATCTATAACAGTATACTAAAACCTATTTGGACATATGGAGCAGAACTTTGGGGTTCAGCAAACAAATTTCACATACACAAGATTCAAATAACACAATCCAAAATTCTCAGAAAAATTCTTAATGCACCGTGGTATGTTTCGAATCACACAATACACAAGGACATGAACATTCCTACTATAAAATCATATATTCATAACAAATACATAACATTCCACTTATCGACACAATATCACCCAAACCCACTCATTCTTCCGCTTTTCTACTCCCTGTTACCTGGACTTGATAAAAAAAGATTAAAAAGACATTGGCCAAGAGACCTACTCAACAATTGATATATATATTTTGTTTCCAAAATAACTGGATGATCATGGAGAAAAGCGAAGAGAAAGTCACTTCAATCAAATTTGCTGGATGTGCAATTGCGCAGGTGCAAATGAAAATTAAATAATAATAATAATAATAATAATAAAAGGTACAAAGATATTGGTACCAAAGATGGACTTAATAAAAAAAGATTAAAAAGACATTGGCCAAGAGACCTACTGAAAAATTGATATTTCATTCCAAAACTCGATGTTCCTGTACAATAGCAAAGAGAAAAACATCTGGATCAAATTTGCTGGATGCGCAATTGCGCAGGTGCAAATGAAAATTAAATAATAATAATAATAATAATAATGCAAGTATAAGTGAATGTAAACTGGCATTTGGTAAGATTAGATGGTGGTACTATCATCTCTTCATAGATCGCCCTCTCTTCCTCCTTTCTGTCGGCTGGCAGAAAATAACAGATTAAAAATAAAAATAAATAAATAAGTAACGTCAAGATCGCGGGTTGACAAACTGGCGGTGGCTCTAGGATTTGCAAAATAGGGCAAAATCCTTTGGAAGGGGCGTGATTAATTAATTAAACAAATGCACAGATTTCGGTGTCTCTCTTTGATTGAAATTTTTGTTGTAGTTGACTGAAGTACATTCGCTTATAGTTTGTAGCCTTCTTTATCGTCATTGGGAGCAAAATTCAATCGCACCACACAATCTAATCTGTTATTGATTGTTTTTTTTTACTTTTGTATAGATATATGTGCAAACTGTTGTTAGGTTTTTAAAAACAATTTTCATCGTGTTTAGCAATAATTATTTCCAATTATTATAATTGATATACTATTAAATAAATATATCTGAAAGATGAATATTGTTTTATTGGTAATAATTTTTTTTTTCATCGATCATGAATTCATTCTTTCCTCAAGGCTTATGTGCAATTAGTGTACGTCTTTTCTGCTAGTTGTCAGCGTTTTGTTCTACTTCTACTTGTTATGATGTTGTTAAAAAATCTTCTAGAATTCTTCTTTGTCTAAAAAAAAAATCTCTTGATTGGAGCAAGATTGTCAAATCCAAACAGTTCTATATTGTTAAGTTGTTAAAAATATTTAGTAGGAAAAAAGAAGTTGAAATAAAAAACAAAATGGGAAGAGAAGACTCGAAAGAAATTAAAAAAAAATCTTGTTTGAATTTTGAAAATATTCTGCTTTCTTAAACATTGTTCTTATCTGTATTTCGTTACCGCTACAAAGAAAAAAAGAGAATAACACAGAGAAAAGAAAAGGGTAAGATTGTAGTCTCCCTTCTTTTCAGTCCACTCTAAAAATGTATTTCCTTTAAGATAAACCTTGGCGTTTGTTTTTCATACTTTTCTTTCTTTACTTTAAGTTGGAGAAATTTTATTTATTGTTCGGAGACAGTCAACCTCCCTTAGAATTATTTACATAATTACTTTGTCTTTTGGAAGAATAATTTTATCTTTATCTGTAACTGAATCTAATTGAACCTTCGCTGGCCTCTGCATATTTATATTCTTAACAAGTATTTCATCATCTCTGAAAAGAAGATTATTTTAAATATTTTAAAGTAAAAAACAAATCTCAAAAATAGAAATGGTCTAAATGCTCTCTCCCCTAATTTTACCTGCTATTTAAAATTGATAAAATCATGCGTTATCATATTTTAATTAAATATGTGTAACTAGCTGTACCCCCGACTTCGTCCGCGTGGAATTAGGGCAGCATTTTTAATTTTTTAGGCTACTTGCTTTGATAATAAAATACATACATACAAACATTAAATTAAGTGTTTTGCTGCAAATAGCTTATGTAAGTACATTTTTGTAAACTACGTTTTTGTTCCCATCTTTTGCCAAAACATAGAGATTTTGCCAAAAAGTATTTTATGTAGTAAAATATAAGAGAATTAAAGAATGGTTAATTTAACAGACCTCGGAGTTATTAAAATATTTTAAAACTACCTAATTTCTAATTTGCAATAGCGAAAACCCGGTTATCATCTTATATTATAGTCGAATAATTTATTTGATTGGTCTATAATTTAACAACTTCACTTTTAATAATTAAATTACAAATTGCAGCGATGCGGACTTTCGGGACCTGACTGAGAGGTTGGGTACGAAGCACAGGTTCAAGAAGCAGAAGGGAACAGGAAAAAAAAAAAAATTATATATTTTTTACGGTTTAATTAATAAATTGTTAATTTAACATGAAATTAATACTATAGAATAAACAAAAGGAGTTGCCGTTATTAGGTATATATTCACATGCGCTTCGCACATTAGTCTGCCCTCACATGTCTGACCGTTCAGGTAAGCACACTTTGGAATATTTCTCCACCTACGTACATAAACCTTAAATATTTCCATACAAACTTTCATCCCCTATTTTTATTTTATCCCTTAAAGGATCAAATGTTTACAAACTTTGAATATTTATTTTACGCCTAAAAAATAAGTTTCAAGCTTCTAGCTTCAGAAATGGCGAAACTTAAGTACAAACCTTTGTAGTTGTAAGGCGAAAGATTTATTCGCTTCCGCCTTACAACTAATACATTTTTTAAATAAATAAATAATTAACTTACCGATTTGAAACCTAATCCCTTAAAGCGGTCTCTCCCTGCTTTGAATGTATAGAATCAGCGGCCATGGCCGGTTTAGAGAACTCGCCTTCAGCGGACTCAACTATGTATTGCTTAAAATACCTCCGGGTAGAAAAAGTACTATGATTATTTCCGTGTATGAGATGAATGTTTGTTTCTCTGTTAGACCTGAAGATGACCTACACTGTAGGTCGAAACGTCGGCACATAATATAAGTACATCACTTATTCTGTGTTCTTATTGACTGCACCCCCCCCTCCACCCAACTATCTCCTTTACATATGATTATTTCCGTATATATATATATATATATATATATATATATATATATATATATATATATATATATATATATATATATAGATATATATTGTAAATATTTTTTTATATAAATAAATGGAGATTCGAAACAAAAAAAAAATTAGTTGTAAGATACATTATTTCGTAATGCCTTTACTATTGTGTTTTTGGATAGGTAAAGCAGTTTATAACAGAAAACGAAATCCCACGCTGCCATGGCCAGGCAATAGCCCTGATTTAAATTCTATAGAAAACTTGTGGATGATCTTGAAAAAACAAATTGATATGTATTGCAAAGCCTAAGAATAAAAATGAGCTAAAACAGACAATCAAAAAGGACGACAGCATAAAAAATTTGATCGACTGGATGCTAAACAGGATTGGCTCAGTTATCAGGGCTAATGGCGGTTCGACAAAATAATAGTTTATATTAATATTTCACTAAATATATTTTTAATTTTTTTATACAATTTTTCCATATAAATTCATATGTAAAATAATTTGGTCTTAAATTCCTTGTTAACACTAAAAACTGTATTTATCATTTTATGAATATTATTTATTTTTTGTTTGGGTTTTTACCATTTTTCACTCCTAATAACATACTCTTTTCCTTTGCAAAACATTTTAAAATTATCAAAAGGTAATAACAATATCGGCTTAAGGAGATCCCCATTATTTTTAAGTGAGCAAATTTCTATGACCACGACTGTAATTGATTTTGAACCTGACAAGATTAAAGACGTCAATATTTATCATTACAAAAATATTGCTGGTGGAATTTTTATAGAATCTTAACTTCTTAATTTATTCAGAAGTACCTCCAGAATTTCAGAGTTCGAAAACTTGAACGCGAGTTCAGTAAACTTGTGCCTTTATTGGCTACATATGGAAGCCTTCTCAGATATTTCTTCCTAGGGCAAGTTGTGCTATTTTCACACAATACCGCTTGGGAAGAATTACCGAGGACCATCCCATGCTATACCGCAAGAATAAGTTCACTGTGGAACCATAGGTCGGCAAGAATGAATTGCCGACAATAAAAGCTCGGAAACTGCTACCTAACGACTATTGCCAACACTAAATCTTTAAGTACTTGCTATTGAACTGCTTTGGGGGCAATATCGCAATCGAAAACTGCCATTAATTTGGTTTATCGATAGTAGATATGTAAAACAAATTAGGTTCTGATAGAAACAACCGAAAAAACGCTTCAGGAATGGAGAACACTTTAATAACTACTGCAGAAACAAAAGTACTGTTATTAATTTCATAGTAATTATACATGGCTGGAGATGCATTGGTTCTGTAACAAAATAATTACAAGAAACTAAGTATAAAGAAATTAAATATAAATTAATGTTTTGTAATACTTCTAATTGAAGACAAAACCGGCAGAAAGAAATCAAATATAATAAATTTTCTTCACATCGCACTTAATCATCCAGCAGATGCAAGGTACAATACGTTCACTAAACTCATTCTAATTCCATTACCTTAATAATAATAAAAATAATAAACATTTTATTATAATATTTACGTATAATTATTATAGGAAAATATAACTGGCAGAGCTTGACAGTCGTCTCGTAAAGTGTGTCCACGGATTTGTTGATGAAGACTGAGCCCTTGGAGGGATGACCTGAATATATTGAATTAGTCCAAAGATAAACAATAACCAAGAAACAATAAACAAGAAGAAGAGAAACAAATAAATATCTAGGGAGCAGTTGATCTGAGATTTCGGGGTCTATATTAAGGAAGTAATGATGATTCAGACCAGACAAGGACAAGGATATGACAATCGGACATGGAAAGTAAACAGATTTACTGGAATGGAAAGAAGGACTTTTGAGGAATTTCAAGAAGTAATAAATGGACATTTTTGAGCTGTCAGCTAACGAAGAATGTTACAGAAGAATAGTCTCTCAATAAGAGTTAACATATGATGTCGTTGCAACTGGGAATAGAGCCTTCTAGATATTGTTTACAGTAGGGTTGAGCATTAGGATCCAATCGTCTAAGAGTAATAAATATAAGTAAATGCCATTATATAGGGAATGCTATTCGTGTTCGCCACACTGAAGATAATTTCTCGATAAAGATATCTACAGTAATGCTAAGAGACTCTAGAAAGTAGATTAGTAATTAGATACCTAACTAAACTGTCAAAATTAGATTTTATGTCAGAGTTTGTGGTGAAAGAGTTTTTGTCTGTGAAAGAAATTGTGAATAGAGATGATGACTAAGAAAATTACTTTTTATTTAGACGCAACTAGTTTCTCGTTCCCGAAAAAAGATTGTTAAATAGCATTACGAGACATTCTACTATCTCCTGTACAATAGGGAGCTTATATTGTATTTTATGGATCTAAATATTACTACTCCAAATAACCTCTGTGATTAGGTTAACCTAATAAGCAAACCCATTGGCTTAGATACCGTACAGTCTTAACCATGTACCGAACCCTAGACTCTTCAAGAGTTATAGGGTACATTATAGATATAGTGTTTTTCAGTGGAGATGAGATCTAAAAAGATCGTAACTCACAAATTCCAAAAGATAACAGATGAAAAATGAAAGTATACAATTGGATCGAAATTGTATTTAAAAGTCTACTTTAATCCGAGGATTCGACGTCAACATCCTCTCCATTCCATGTCATAAATAAATTGGGAAAGCTTGTTCAATGCATTTTAAATAGTAACAAACATTATAAAAATTTATAACTGAGGTAAATTTAGAAATAATTTCCCTGATTCAAAACATCATAAATATATCCCTGATAACAGCTATTCATTCCTATGCTTAAATAGGAAGGTTTTATAATATTATAATATAATTGCAATTACTTTTATTTTATCGCTATAAGTTTTATTACAATTTATGAAAAAAGTTACAAAAATTATTTTATTTAAATTGTGAAATAAACAAATTAAAATAACTAAATTTTAATAAAACAATACTTCATGAATAAGGTTAGCTTGGAGGTTAATGTTTTGAAAAAAGATGGAGGAAAAAAGTGAAACCAATATTTATGAAAATAATGAAAATTATGTTCATAGAAGAAACGTCCCACGCAGTGTTGGTGATGATTTACCCGGATCTGAGGAAAATCCGGCTTCCACAGATGAAAATGACCACGAAAAGGGTAATAGTAGTAGAAAACTAACGTTAATGGAAGAAGTGCTCTTGCTAGGTCTCAAAGCCAAAGAGGGCTACACTTCCTTCTGGAACGGTTCTCTCTGCTTTGGTATTCGAGGTTGCATTCTAGTCGAGCTAGCAATTCGAAGAAGAATCAAGTTGGAAGAAGCAGGATTAAATAAGAAATCGCTACTTCGTCGGAAGGTTTTGATCGCTAACGGCTCACCTACTGGTGAATGCCTTCTCGACGAGGCGTTGAAACATATCAGAGAGACACAGCCTCCAGAGAACATAGGCTCCTGGATAACCTACCTCAGCGGTGGTTCCTGGAATCCGCTGAAACGGAGGTACCACATGAGGCACGTTCGCGAGAGGATAGCCAAGGGTCTGGTGGAGAAGAGCGTTCTTTCGACGGAGAAGATCAATTTCTTCGCCTTCGACGTAACGACGTACCCTCTGCTGGATTCGGAAGTCAAGTTGCAACTTGTTAAAAAGGTACAAGAAGGACTCCTCTCCAAGTGGAATAGCGATCTTTCGAGAATGGACAAGAGACAATTATCGCTTCTTCTACTTGCCAAAGCTTCAGAAGTCCTCGAAAACTCCTTCGACTCTCTCAACAACGACGACTTTATATCTGCAAACAAGAGGGTCGTCGAGATAAGTAATTTGGATTTAGCAAAAGAAGCTGATAAAGATAACTCGTTGGATATAATGTGGGCTGTGATTGATTATCTTTCCAGGTAAATAGTAATTCTTAAAGAGATTTTAAGATCAAGCGGTTTAACAGACAGATTAAACGAGGATGGAACAACAGAAAGTTCCGTATTAGTTTTAAAGCTTCACCAGATCGGTTGAACAGTGTCATTAATTATTATATTAACGATATTTTGTATTAAATAGCTTTCAGAAAATATTGGTATATCATTGTTACAAATAAACATGATTTATATTTACCTACCAGATGATTTCCATAAAAAAATATAACTCATAAAAAGAAAAAAATCATGTGTCATTTAAATTTAATTACTGAAAAGAACACATAGCTTAGTAAAGATCATGTATCCTCAAAATTATATGAATAAAGAAATAAGCATACGATAAAAATTGTTCTTTGTAAAATATATTTGAAACTTACTATATATAGTTAGATAGAAGATAGAAGAACTATATATAGTAGATAGCTAGGAAGCTTGTTCAAATCATTTTAAAAAGTAACAAACATTATAAAAATTTATAACAGAGGTAAAGTTAGAAATATCTATAACAATGGTCATAGATATCGAATGTTAATATTAAATGAGATTCGGAAGCCATTAGATCATGGTGGTGATGTTTCTTAGTTGGAAAAAATTGAGAATAAGATGTCAATAGGAGATCACCCATCGGTTCAATAGTTTGGTAATATTTTTGTTATTATCAATCGGTCAGCGTCAGTGAAGGGAAGTACTTTAGAAAAGATTTTAGATGTTATCATTGTAATTGGACCACCATTAATCGTATCTCATTTAACCAATCACTCATTTATCAAAAACAACTTCATGATTAATTTATCAACAGATTAATTTATCAAAAACAATTTCATGATTTCATTTAAGCCAATACCAATAAAAAGTAAGACTAAACTCATTCCTTTGGTCCTTGCACTCACCTTAATTGTGTATTTTAACCGCTAATCTTTTCGGTATTCGTATTCAAACAGGGATATTAATTTTGAGATTTCTTACTTTCTTTTGATGATCTTAGTCTTGACTCCTAGTTTTATCTATTAAACGTGCAATTAGCAACGTTAAACGTTGTGACAACCTGGTTGGCTGAGAGCGGAGGGAAAAACCACGCAGCCTGATACTCTGTCAATGGCTGCTTTGTGAGAACTGTCAACCTACTGGAGACAACCAAAGAATGATGACCCTATATCCTGCAATTCTATTGGGGATCGCTTTGTGGTTTTCCGGGATGCCAATAGCTGCCCGGTCGGATCAGGGACGATCTGCATTGTAAAACGGATTATAGTTCCTCGTTCTCCAGCTGATCCCGAGCAGCTACCGTTCATTGAACTTGTCACCCGTTACATTGATTACCACAGTTCATGGACCCGATTGTTCGTCGGTAGAAAGGATACTGGTGAATCGTCCCCCAAATATAGGGGTAGCCTGTCGTTGCAAAATGTGTAGTAGACCATGCAGAGTTTTGGTTGCGCGAAGTACTATTTCAAGGTAAGTTAAGGTATACTGGAGTGCATTGATTAATTAATTAATTAGTTGGTATTTTGTGAATTTGGTGGAATGAATAGTAAACCTGAAATTAAATTATGTAAAACTCTAGGCAGGCCTTATAGTTGTTTATGGAGAGGATAAACGGATCTCTAGTCCATATAGCACACAACTATATATTTTTGAAATGAAAAAGTGATGAGAACATTGGCTGCATTTTCTTTGATGGAGTTTGAATAATCAAGAGGAGTAATGAAATTGGAATCAATTTTAAAAAATAGTAAATTTCATATATGCGAATAGGATGGACACGTTAAACGTGTGGATGAGTATGCAATTCAGAAAAAATGCGTAGAGGTTTCAGGGACGAATTCGGACAGAATGACTGAATTCCATATAAAAATGAGATAACATCTGGAAGTAGTAACCATAGATGGATTGAGTGTTTAATATTATTCTGCAGGTAAAGGGTTACATCGAAGTCGAATCCATTCCACTGCAATTATGAATTTAAAAAAAAATATTCATAAGATCTTATTTTGGATCTCTTTGTTGGAATCGAGATTTCTTTAATACTCACACATTTTAAGTGTTAAAAACGAGAAAATAGACGAGCGATTTCTCTTAGATTTAGTCTAGTAAGAGGATTTCATGCTAGGAGCTACTTGTTTAGATAAATTCCTAGGTAAAGGATCTGTTCAGCTCAGATAAGAACAAGATTGATAGTTAATAATGGGCTCTGCAGTGGGGGGGGGGAGGGGGGCAGATACTCGGGCCTACATCTTATGTTTTAATGTTTTATCTAACGGTAAATGTAAAATTCTACAGATTGAAAAGAAAATTAAAATTTATATTAGTGGACGATATTATATGTTAAATATAATAAATTAACACTACTGTTTACAATACTGAAGAAATCCACTTTTTCACCACAGATTAGGATGGTCCTTATTTTCTACCCTTGTCAATAATGCTAATTGATGAAGTCGATTTCAGTAGCCAAGTAATAATTTACAAACTTTCTGGAGCAAACTTCATTAACTTGCTATTCCCCGAAGACAAAGAAGCCGTGAATCAATGTAAGCTTAAGGAACAATTTTGTAAATTATCATTGAACAATGTAATTTTGTTCCGATTACAAATATGATCGATATTTATAAAAATTCGCATAAATATTTGCTGACATTGTTTCCCCGCAGTAAACTTCGAAAATGACAAACGTATTTAGGCAGAAAACTGAAATGGAAGCACAATTTCGTTTTGAAACTAATACGACAGGCATTGACTTTACTTTGTATCCGTTATTTTAAATAATTATCTTATTTAAGACTAATCCACTTCAAAATGAGATCTCTCCTTTTTATTGGAAACTAATTCCTTGCCTCTGTCATTGAAGGATTTTTTTGGAAGCTACAGAGCTATTATATATTATGATTTTAACCAAGAGTGATTTAAAATTAATCTCAGAACTTCACATTACAATCAACTCCCTTATTGCCTGTGTACGTTTCACTCACCCCAAATAAAGGGCATACTTGAGTATATTGTTTTGAAACAACGAATCATTTAATTATACGATTTTATTCATTTACACGAATTTTTGAAATTGTTATATATTAAAAGAAAAAAAAATTTGTTACGTTTAATGATCAGATGTTAGTGACTGTAAATATCGTTAACAAATTTGTACATGTAGAGCATTTTACATTTTTTCTATTATTGTTACGCGTCAGCATAATATATTATTGTCATTATTATGCTTAATTTTATTATACTATTACAACAATTTATTTCGTATTTTTTATAGAATTTTTATATAAATCATAAATATTGTACAAATGTTTTACCTGGAAAGGATACACTATTACTTACCGCAGTAGAATAAGAGCAATGCATAAATGACGAAAAAATAAATATAACCAAATATTGTTGAATACAGACGTTTTTGCATTACACCTTCAGTGTTTTTATACTTATTAGTATTTTTTAATATCTTAATAAGACCTACTAATTAACGTATTTATTAATTACAAGTTCAGACATAATTAAATTTCTATTGCTCTGTTAAAGCTATATTACAAGTGATTAAGGTTTACTTACTTTTTACCCGAAATAAATTAAACACCAAGCCCCTTAATAAAGAGTGATGACTAGAAAACTATAAATCTTTTCACCTTAATTCGATGTAATTGATTCAGTTTTAAATTCAGCAGTGATAGTCAATTAAACTAACTATTTGGACCATCTAAACGTCACGTCAATGTTGGCGCTAATTATTTTTAATTGTCTGGAGGAAACTAATTTAGATCGATTGTATGGATTAGGAAACCAATATACTCACTATAGTAGAAAATACGTCAGGATTTTGTTTGTCAACTTCTTGATCGCCCAATTCTGAGTCGGAACTGAAAAAAGTTTCCTAATGTCTTGGCATCATGTTCCTATCCTCTACGTTCTTCTGATCAAATTTGCAATAATATTACTCTTTCCGCTTACTATTTATCTGATTTGTAATCTTCATCATATCAAATTCTAAGAATATTTTTCCTTTTTGGAGTTTACTCCTTAAGAAATCATTTTCATATTTAGCCCACGGTATGAAAGTTTTGTGAGCAGTAAAATCGAGTTTTAACTAAAAGTGGTCCGTTACGTTCCTTTCTCGATAATATTTTATAATTTGTTTTACATATAATAGATAGAAATTAAAAGTTAAATTCCCCTGGGAAATGGCAGCGCAGTGTCCCCTTGGTCGATGTCCTTACATTGATCTAGGGATGGGGTGAGGATTCCCTTGTCCTTATCCTTTCCTTCATTTTCCTTCTTCCTTCTTCCTCTTTCTTCTTCCTACTATTTCCTAATCACGCTAAACGGCCCCTCCCCGTTTTGTATTGTATAGCGTCAGCGGTCTATAGTTCGGGCAGGTATAGAATACGCATCTTTCCTACAAGGTCCCAAAATGACAACCGAACCACAACCGTCAACCAGTTAAACCATGCTCCACCACTATCAGAGCCTCCACAAACTTTCGCCTATATACCTCAACCACCGCAGACGGACCAATCGAATCTCATGATAGCTCATGTCAATCAGATGGCTCAGCTCATAGCGCAATTGACGTGAGAACTTCAAACCACAATTCAAGGATTAACAGGACAAAATTTAACCAAATAAATAAATTCACAATAGTAAATCTCAACAGTTAAATTACAGGTAATGATATAAAAATTTTTGAGTATTTACGTATTGGAAAGTTATATAAATATGAATTTATATTAATACAAATTGTGATTTGTGATAATGTACATATAAATATGAGATCATTTGAGAGTTTTAGTGTTGCAACAAGTCATCACACCCACTATTTGCCCTGAAGATGGCCGATGATGTGTATCAGTTGAGAGGGGTTAATTTAAAATCCTTCATAAATGGAAAGGGGTAAACTCGAGTCGCGTGTCGAAGCTGACACATACACTTTTTTTAAAAAAAATTTAATCTTGATATTTAATTTACTTCTTAAATTAAGTAGTGAGGTTTTATTGCTATACCCTTAGGTCTTCGATAATCGACGCCATCTGTTCATACCAGGGTGAGGAAATACCGCTTTAATTTTCTACTCTCTTGGTTTTATTCCTTAAATAGGAAACTAATTTTGGTTCAGAGTAACTGCCAACAAAGTCTTTATAACTTTTATAAATTCATAACTGTCTCGATTGTACCTGCATTTGATCCCTTAATTCCAGTTAGGTAATGACCTATAGCATCTTTCTTTTTCTTACCATATATATTAGCTTGAAATCCACCAAAATGCTACTTGTAATTTTTCTAGGGTTATTTGGTATATTATATTCATTAAATCTATATATGTCTAAGTATAATTTTATTTATTTTCTCGTTTTACAACAAGGGAGTTAGATCGACTTTACAAAGTTTTTCGACTCTGGTGTTTTCGTCTTTAAATCCTTTTAAGACTATTCACATCCTTGAACCTTATACCTACCCATCCAATTTTCGTACACCAAAGACGACCCATCCTTCCAACCTTTCTGCTCTTTGATATTAAACAGCCTTCTTTGACATATTTCATCTTGTAAGTACCTCATCATTTTGAGACCCCTTTTCCGTTAAAAGTTTTCTTCTCATCATTTATTCCTATATTCCAACTTTTTTGCCTGAGGAACTCTTATTTTCAGCATATGACTGACCCAAACTTACAATTACTTCGCATTGTTTTGAGAGAATACTATACCATCAATGACCAGGTAGATGGTTAGTTATCTAGGGATATTCTTTGGATCCAAATTACTTCGAAACACAGTCAATACTTCATTAAATTGAATTTCATCAGTAAATTGAATGTTCCTGTGTCTCCCGGTTAAGTGCTTCAAGAAATCATTTAAAGTTTAAACCCCATGCTGCCTAATTACGGAAGTCGTCCACGTATCGGAAACAGGCTTTAAGTATGAAGTTTTTAATGTTTCCTATTCGAAATTCTCCATGAACAGTTCCGTGACGGGTGGACATAATAGCGACCCCATACTCGCACCTTCAATCTGCGTCTAGTATTTACTGTTAAACATAAAATACGACAATGCCAAATACAGTTAAGCCAATTTTGCGTCTGTTTTACTTAGTGCTTTTTCTATAATAAATATAAAAATATTATACATAAGTGCGCTTATTTCATTATATAATTATTTAGCTATATTGAAAAAAAATTATATATATCAATTGTTGAGAAGGTCTCTTGGCCAATGTCTTTTTAATCTTTATTTATCAAGTCCAGGTAACAGGGAGTAGGGAAGCGGAAGAACGAGTGGGTTTTGGTGATATTGTGTCGATGAGTGGAATGTTATGTATTTGTCATGAATATATGATTTTATAGTGGAAATGTTCATGTCGTTGTGTATAGTGTGATTCGAAACATACCATGGTGCATCAATAATTTTTCTGAGAATTTTGGATTGTCTTGTTTGTATCTTGTGTATGTGAACTTTTTTTGCTGAACCCAAAAGTTCTGCTCCATATGTCCAAATAGGTTTTAGTATTCTATTATAGATAAGTCGTTTGTTGCTCAAGTCAAGTGAAGATCTGTAGTCCAGAAGATGCGAAAGTTGCTTGTACCGTCTAGTCAGTTCTTGTCTTTTTAATTTTGTATGTACGTTCCATGTAAGTCTTTTGTCCAAGTATATTCCGAGGTAACGTACATAATTTTTGGAAGTTACTTCGTCGTTGTCAATTTTGACTGCTGGACACGAAGCTTTGCATAGAGAGAAGCTTACATTGCTCGATTTTGAGGCGTTTATTTTGATTTGCCATTTATAGGACCACTTTTCTAAATCAAATAAATGATTTTGAAGAGCTATAGATGCTAGGTTTGGGTCTCTGTGAGAAGAAATAATGGCTGTACCGTCTGCAAAGGTATAGATGTTGGTGCAAGAGTGCTCGAAAATATCAGAGGTGTATACAGAATAGAGAATAGGGCTTAAAACACTGCCTTGCGGTACACCCCTGTATTGAGGGATGAAGGAGGAAATCGAAGAGCCAACGGAATTACAGAAGAATCTGTCTTGGAAATAAGATTGAAGAAATAAAAAGTATGTAGGAGGTAAGTGAAGTTTTGTTTTCCAGAGAAGACCCTTGTGCCAGATACTATCAAATGCTTTTTCAATGTCAAGAAAAATCGCAGGCAATATTCTTTTTTCTCAAAAGCGATAGATATTGCATCCACGGTACGATGACACTGTTGTTCAGTGGAGTGATAAGAACGAAAGCCAAATTGGTGGTTCGGTATCACTCCGCTATTTTCGAGGATAGGCTTTATGCGATTAAGGAAGAGTTTTTCAAATAATTTAGACATTACAGGGAGGAGTGCAATTGGACGATAAGATGAAGGGTTAGTGACAGGTTTAGAAGGCTTAGGTATCATTTTAATCGTGGAAAGTTTCCAAAGGAGCGGAAAATAGCTAGTGCGCATGATTGAATTATAGATGTGGGTAAGAAAGAGAACTGCTTTCCGAGGTAAGTGGCGGAGGATGAAGGGAGTGATGAGATCATAGCCAGGAGCTTTTTTGTTTGGCATTTTGTTCAGTACTTGATAGATTTCTTTTGGATGAAATGCCGGAGGAGGGAGTGATAAAGGTAGTACTGTTGTCAAGTCGTCATCTATTTTGTCAATGAGAGCAGTATTCTGAATTTCGTTTGCCTTGAATATGTGAGCAAGATGTTTTGCAAATTCGTAAGCTTTTTCTTCGCTCGTAATCGCTCAAGTTTTGTCTGTACGTCTAAGAGGGTATTGAACCACCTTTTGCTTAAGTATACTTCTTGTAGCTGTCCGTACAAGAATTATGTCTCTGTTATTTATAGAATTTAAATAGTCCATGTAATTGTTGTTTTTAAATTTTGATAATTCTTGTTGTAGTTTTCGGGTTAGTTTGTTGAGTTCTGTTTTGTATGAAGTTTTATATATATATATATATATATATATATATATATATATATATATATATATTATTTATATTGTTAGGCTTAAAAAAATATAAATGCTTTATTAATTTTTTTACTGATGAGTAGCTTTATTTGGTTTTCTTAATAAATAAATAAGTTGATATTTTGTTTACCAATTTACTAATCAGTCATACTTAATACTTTGACAGAATTATCAATAATACAATAATGAATCAGAGTTAGGTACAATGATTAAACAGAAATATAGATTATATAGATAGATAGATATACATATTATTCTGGTTACAATTAATTCATCCTATTAGGTCATTAACCAATAATTCATGATATGACTATTAATGATCCGTCTTGATACTTTTGCCATAAAGTACAAAAATAATTAAATTTAAACTGATCTGTATCTAAGAGCGTAGGCCGTCCCCCCCGGGTCTAGACATCTTCCGGATCCCAAGCCACCTCACTCACTTCATCTTTTAGGATTCTTCTGCAGCTCCGTCCCTGCTACGGCTTCCTGCCTACGTGACCCTTTGGTACCTGGTTTTTGTAACCGCCATTCATCATATTCTCAAAGTTCATATTTATTGTTATAATACAGCCCGATAAGAGCAATTAAATAAAATTTATGAACAAAATCAATTTATAAACGAAGTATGTCTTTAGTTAAAAATGAACATTATAAATGAAGGGATTCAGTTTAAAATATTCAAAGTATTTATATACTTCGGAGCGAAGTTTGCAATTAGTCTAGAAAATAAAAATATAGATTATTACTATAATACCACTTCGGATATAATATTGAATAGATTATATAATGTATAAATCATAATATATAATGTATTAATCACATAGCCATATATTTATTATTAATATCTATCGCGATTATTAAATGTAAATCGAAAATGCGGAAGGCTCCATTAATAATTGTGGTATTATCTACCATCCAGATCAATATATAGCTCCCTTAGGATATAAGGAATAGGGATTGACCTATAGGCCCAATAGCTGAGGGAGGTTTATTGAAATGCCTGCAAGATGACCATAAAGGCTCTAGACGTGTTGGTATGTCCTGGGGTTCTGCCCTTACAGCTCAGGTACCATCAGATGCTTGCGGACTCGGCCGAGGGTCCTGTGCATATTTCAACTTAATGACTGAGGATTATAGTCAGATCGAAACCAATTATGGAGTTAAAATGATCATCTTAACTGAGATTGAGTCGAGGCCTTCCTGATATTTGGAGATTACTTCATTTCCAGTTTCATCATTAAAGATCCATTACCAGTGATAATTAGACGAGTTAGAGATAATTACTAACTAATAATTTATAGTCTCTTTTCTCTAATTTTCTTGATTTATTATTATAGGAATAAGCTTAAGCTCGAATTAGGATAAATTTGATGAGTAAATATTTAACAAATTGTCGGTGTACAAATTCTTTGGGTCTGTTATTCGTCTTAAAGAATAAAAATAAAATCAGTGATGAACCAATGTGTGGTATATGAGTATTTTTGTGTTATGTGCATCGTTGGCTTCTGAGTTTTATTCTAGACGACTAGGGACTTCCACCAACCAAGGTGATTTCCGTGTTGTTATTCTCCTTTAAAAACATGGTTTTCGACTTGGAACAGGTTTGTTTTGCTGTATGCTCTTTCACATAATATGTGATGCATAAATTATTCGAAAAACGTTGACATCTTTAACATTGCGGAAACTTTTATATGGGCAATTAATAATTGTCAATTTCGAAATATATGAACATTGAATGAAATTAAAGCTTACATATCCAGGATTTAAAAATTGATAATGAATACTCAAAATCATCCAGATAATTGATAATAATAAATTTATACATTATTCATTACAAAACGACCATTATCGAGCACATCCTTATTACTAATTATACAAAATATTTCAAAACAATATTATAAAAAAAAACTTTCAATATATTTTTTTATAAAAAGCATGGTATGATAAAGTTAAGTCTAACTCATTTTTTATTGATTTATATTAAACAATGTTTAAGTAGGGTCAAGTTTCTCATTATTTCAGTCATGATTTTTATTAAAATATGTGAAAACTAATAAAATAAAAATAAAAACAATGAAGGCAGGAAATAACGGTCATTAGACAATCAGTGTGTATATTTTATTGGGGTTGAAATAATTTTATATTTAAAGAATTTGCTGCGGATATCGGGGATCATAGATCGAAACCGACACAATAAATTTAACAAAATAAATTTCACACAAGGATTTTTACATTCATATTAAAATTGTATTTGGTAATGAATTGATTTTAATAAAATAATTTGATAAAATAAAATAATTAATAACAAAATGTTGGCTATGGGCATTCTTAGTTTTATTATTGTCTTCGCAAGGAGCTTTCTGTGCATGACACCATTTCATGTGAATAATTTAGTTATATCAGAACAATCTGAAAAAGAAAATATTAACATGTTATTATCTAATAAAATAATACTCTAAGGATTTTAATAATCCTTTTAAATTATTTTATTCTAGATTGGTCCCTCTAATTTTCTACTGCAATGTTATGATAATCCAGTTCCTTAATGTTAAAAAAATATCTGGCGTCACTTGTATTGAACTGATTTTCATCTTATTTAAATAAAACAGTTCCTTTAGGATTTTTTGAGATAATTCAATTCAGGATTTTGCATACAGAGTAATTAAAGTCTGAAATGAGGCAAACTTTGTAACTTATAGGACTTAGAGAGAGAACTTAATCTAGACCAGATAAGCTCTGTAGAATTCAATAGACTGCTTCCTTGTCCCCTTGAATAATAATTACAATCGATTAGTTCCTCCTTCCTCGATTCTTAAAGAAGAAAATGCGTGATAGTTAATGAATGAGAAATCACAATTATCTATTTTGTTGTTGTACCTCATTATGCGCATTTCTTCATACATTTAACAACTTAATCTTCGACACGCCTTTTTTTTAATTATCATTCTGTTTTTTTTTTTTTTTGTCATGTATCTATTATGAGATGAATGTATTTATTGTATGTATAAAAGTGCTTAACAACGCATACCCAGTTTTTAGAATGGGTTATTAGTCTCTACTCTGATAAAAAAAAAATCATTAGAGGAAATGAAAAATCAAAAGTTATTAGAGGAAATGAAATCAAGAAAATCGTGTAGCGATAAAAAGTTAGTATATCTAATTCGAAACTGCAGTTCTAATTTCTCGAATTCTAAGTTTTAAAATTAATGAATCCATCTGCTTAAAGTAGGTTTTTATTAGTAGAGCTTTAGGATCTTAAGATACCTTACAAAAAAAAAATCTATAAGTGTTACAATAGAAGTGTTGTATTTAAAAAAAAACAACACTGGTAATGTAAATTAGAAATAAACAAACTAAATTAAGTGGAACATTAGATTAGATTAGATATCCTGAATGAAACCAAAAAGCTTAAACATGTATTTTTCCGACATTAGAACTTAGAACAAGATCTTGAAAGGCCTTTGATGTGTGATTTTATGAGATAAAAACGAGGAAGCGTAAAAAAAACTCAAGTTTACTCATATAACTCATATTTTGGAACATTCCCTAGAGAAGACATGCTAAACCTCTGATGGGCTCAAATTCATAACAACTGGCATCAGATTGTAGAAAATATAACGAAGGGAATCATGCCTATTATCCCTAAATTCTTATTAATTAATTTTCTATGTAATATATTCCAACTGTTAAGGTTTAATTAATTAATTTTATTTATATTTTACTACCAGAATTTTCTATTATGGATTGAATTATTCTTTAGAAAAATCTATCCCTATACTGGCTCTCTTTCTCATGTCACTTACAAAGCTTGTGAGCAAACTATTAATATATGCTTACTTTCCTACTAACATCGCTTATTCCCATCAGATCCACCCCATGACTTTTCGTTTCTTGCTCCAATTCAACTTCTTTTCCTGTTGGTATTCCTATCTCCTCATTTCCTTGTCCTTGCCACGTCGTGCTGGCAGCACCGTCACCTCCGACAACTGGCCTCCTGAGATTCGCAGGAGGAAAGGGAGGCTTTAAGTAGGGTACAGATACAATAGAGGGTAGGTAAGATATTGGTTAAGATAGGATTCCTTCGTTGTAGAGGAGTTGGGGAAATCCAGAGCTCGCATGGGTACTATCTCAAGGTCCTTGAAGTAGGTCTGCTTCCACCGGGATCGTGTAGAGTAGCAACCTCTATCAACAAGAAGGAGGATGGAATTATTACTATCATAAATATATTCGTTACTCTCATAGTTAACTTTAAAAAAAAATTAAATCGTCAAAGTTTCGGGAGATTCCCAATCTTAATACTCTTAATTTACTCACTAATTTTTAATTATTTATGTCAATATTTTTTTTTATTTTAGATTAATTTATTGATATTTACAACTGTAATAATATTGCATCAAGTAAATTTGCTAATATGAACAAATGATATGAAAAAAAAAACGCTTTTGGAGAAACTACCCATCGGTAGCACTCCAATAATGTCCTATAGTAGAAGGTATCGAGGCCATCTTCTTTTCAGACACCTCGGAGAGTTATCAGGAATGGTATGGGAAGAAAGTTGAGAGACTAGCGGATTCAAGTGTGTATGGAGTTTTTCATGGAAGGATAGGTATATAGTTTGGGCCATTTCAATAAATAAATCAATTTTTGTGTCTTGAAAATATTGTACACATTGTGTCTTGAAAATATTGTACATTTTTAATAAAAATCTATATATTATCCAGATATTTATAACGTTATCAAATTTTGACTTTCTTCTCAAGGATAAAATAAAAATAAGATACTCTATAACCAAAATTAAATACAGTTTTCTTCTATATTAAAAAAAACAAAACATTTTTTTCTAACTTCGAAATGCTTATTATATTTTAACGATAAGAAAGATTTTTACTCCATTGGACCAGTTTTACAGATAAATACACACATTCTTATGATTTTATAGAAAAGACCTTTCATGACTACCTTGGCTCAAAAGGGGACCTTCCCATATTGAAAGCATTGATCTGAATAGAGAAGGCGGGTGAAGGGATGGCGCGGAGGGATATAGAAATGGAAGGTCGAGTTGGAGTGCTCGAGTGGATTTGGAGAGCTCATGCAGCCGACAGCGATCGCCTCCGCGTCCGTTCCCCTTGCCTCTTTCCCGAACATTTTGAACGAATTCCAGTTCAGGGATCTAAATGCTTTAGGAAAAAAAGTTTAAATTGATTCCCAAACGTCTGTCAACCAAGCCCAACAAATTTCTCCATCTAATTAAAACAATCAAAACATCCTTTAAAACGAGATAATTGTTTGGGTTAGAGATTCTCGTTTCATATATGAGCCATTCTAATGAAAATATCCTAGGCCATAGAGTGTGGAATGGCTCAGTGATGGAGTGCTGGAGTTTTCGGGCCAATGATCCTTGGCTCTTGTTCTTGACTGTTTTTATTTAATTTTGTAGCAGCTGGGGATAAATACTAGGACCCTCCTGGGGTTTATCCAGACTCCATAATCTCTGTAGCTGTGGGCTAATCTATTTCAAAATCACCTAACCCATGCTGTTCAATTTTTTCACAGTCTTTTTCTTCACAATCAACGTCTTGTAAAATACCTTTAGTTACAACCTTTAGTTACCGTTTTACAAAACAAAACGGATTTGTGTGGTCGATAATCTTTCTTCAGGTAACACATTACTTAAGTAATGAGGAAATTGGTTAGTGCAAATTTTAATTTAATTAGTAAATAATTACTTAATAAAATGTTTTTGGAAAACATAGGAACACATTTGATTTTTTCCTATTGTTTGGGAGCCATTTGGTTGACTTTTCAGTTCTGAAAGTGATTTTTTTAATATTATTTTTGTGATAAATGTATTTTAAATGTTTAAACTTGGAATGTCTGGTTTATTCTAAAGGTCATTGAGTATATAAAAGGTCTCTTGTGCTATATTGGCTTCATTGCCAAAGCTATGATCTAAAGGAAAAGTAAGATTCTTTGATCTGAATATTATTTAAATAATTAAATGGGATGCCACCCTGAGATCGTTTTACTTAACATAAATTAAAGTCTATACCATCAATAAATAAGAGACATATCTCTCTCATCTCCAAAGGTTGACGTAGTTGACTGGCCAGGAGTTTTTATTAAATAATCATAATTATTGGATAACATTACATTTATTTGTGCTGGTTACAAAGATAGCTGATGAAACTACTTAAAAAGAAGGGGGGGATGCTACATGTGACTGGCCAATTCTTGACCATCGCTCTATCCAGTTCCTTACGTATTGAGTTGTCCGCTGCTTCCCGGCAACTGCCCCCCTATAACTACCCCCTTAACTTGAGAGTAAAGGTAATAAACCCTAAGGGACATTTGAAGCTGCCTGCTCTTACCATATTTACTTAGGCACTTCAAATGTTTCAGATAGTGTCACAAATAGCACGTGTTCGAAACTGGGTTAGATAAACCATCTATTTAGTAGTGGTCTGAGGATCAGAAACACTCCTGGGGCTCATTCGGTCTCTGTAAAGAGGGTGTAATTGAGGAATAATTGATGGCTGAGCATGGTTTATGGTAAATCACCTCTGCAAAATAGGTAGGCAGTGGCACAGCTGGTGTATTGTATTCAATGTTTTTATTGTAACTATGTATTGTATCAAATCTATGTATATTCATGTATAATATTAAATTTTATATCAATCGATTCTACAAAAAATAAAAGATGAAAAAACTAAAATTAATTTTCACTCGTTAATAATTTAGTTAGAAATTTATTCAACTAGTTTCCATCTACTATAGAAATTAAATTCTTGGATTCGCTTCTTCAGAGGATCAAACTAGTAAAAGCCAAATTTCGTTTCTAAAGAGTAAGTACTAGTTTTTAGTAGTTTAGAAGTTTCAATAAGTGATTATAATGTTTAATAATAAAGATATTTGCAATTAAATCGACTTGAGAAAGTTCACTATAATTTTATTTGTGAAACTTAGTTTGAAAACTCTACAATGTAATTATCAGACTTGATATAGAAAGCTTCGTTAATTATTTGACTTACTAGTTAATAGTAAATTATTAATAACTGGGAATTTGTTGAAACAGTTAAAATAATTAAAGTTTCCTGATGCCTTATTATTTATTATCCATTATTGTTACGTTATTTTTGTATGAAGTTGATATTATTCGTTGAAACTCTAATTTAAAATAGTTTTATAAAACATCCTTGAAATGATTTGAATAAAGTCTTGGAAATTTAATTATAAATTCCAATTCTCTTTTGACATGTTATTTCTATAACATTAGCAAAACAGTTGATAGGCTTTCAACATATCTTCTAAACCTTTGAAACGAATATTTTTTAATGTAAGATCTTCAAAATTGTTTCATACAGAAGTTGAAAATAATTTTTAACATTTGAACAATTTATTTATTGAAATTTATGTAACTTTTTAAAGGAGCAAGTCCTCCATATTGCTTTATAGCAGTATTTTCACCAATGTTGAAAATCAGAATAACCATGAGTTGAACGGATAACACATCACAGTTTGAATAAACAAAGACCAGACATGTCTCTGTTTGTTTATCAAACTTTTTTTTTTATTCCTGACTCGTTAGTGGAGTTTTTTTGTCAATTTCTTTTTTTCTTTGATTATTGGTTTGCTGATGAATTAGTTTGCTAATGATATTTCCTTATAAGTGATTAGTGCAAATAAAAAATAAAAAAGTAGCTCAACAACAAGATATCATAAGATGGAATAGAGAAGATATTTTAGGCCAGCGTCCATAATTCAGTGACTTATAAAACCTTTAATCAGAACCTCCAGGCAGTGCCATTGTTTATTTTTTTTTTAAAAACATTTGCTTATTTCTTCAGAGTGGAAGAAAGTGAAAAACTATACAAATATAAAATTTATGACATCTGTAGAACTCAGCTCAAAGTATTTACGTAGCCAATATCTGGTCATAATACATTAATTAGGTATTATCTGTTTTTAAATACTTTGAACTGTTATAATTTTTAGTTTTAATGTTATTAATTGAGAAATTAACAATTCGGCCAACCATATTATTATAATTTTATACTATATTACTACATGCTTAAGCAATAACTACAAATAAATACGTCCGAAATTTTTTTTAAAAGCATAATTGAATATCACGCTATTATGTTATATAATTTAATGTAACATAATTTAACATAATTTATGTTATATAATGTTATTATTAGAACATTTTCTGTTTTTTTTTTAAATTTTTAACAATATTTGTCGTTATGTAATCAATACCTTTATATATGCATATATACTCGCATTTTTTAACATTATAATCGTTCTTACAGAACCAATATTTTCAAGGGTTCCTTTTTTCGTCGGTTCCCCACACTTTGGAACTCACTCACATCTGATATACTTCATGCTTCTTCCTTAATCGAATTTTCATACATCTCTTAATTTCTCAAACATATGCTTTCTAATCCTTTACAATTAATAACTCATTTCCATCAGAAGTAAAGGATTACTTTCTATCAATTTTCATCCGTTAAAACAATATGGTTTTTAACATGGTTTAACAATGGTTTTTTATATGTTATGTATTTTTTTCCTTGATCAGATCATAGCCTTTAGTTAATATTGATTTTCTAGCACTTACATAAATACTATATGATTCTTATAACATTGAAACTTGGATTTGTATTCGATTATGTTTGTAGACATCTGTTAATCCTCAGGAATTTGGTCCCAAAAATACTTTTTGCAGTATTCTATATAATAATAAATAAAAAGTGGCTTACAATTATTCTGAAATTGTTTTTATTATAAGCTTTCACACATTATAAGCTTTGTTTTATATTACACATATTATAAGTTACTGCTCATTCATTCATATATACTACTATATATTTTTTTCATAGAATGGGACTCTATCTGTGTTGAGTAGGAAATAATTTGAGGATCTCATTTCCATTTCATATTAAAGTCATTCATTTGTTTCAATAAAGCGAGATTTAATTGTAATGCGGTAAAAGAGAAGTCTGTTGGCCATTCACCTTTATGCAAAATGCAATTTAATCTGAGCTAATGCGGCAATTAAAATTCAGTATTTCGCTTTAGGGCAATAAGGAACTGCGAAGGGGCGAGGTCTTCTAGTTTACAGCCTGCGAAAAGACATAATTAGGGCCTTTTGTCTCACAAAAATATCATCATTTTAACGATGATCTCGTTAAAGGATGACCATTAAAAACGATTTTTATTATTATTATTATGCGTGAAAATTAAAACTAATATTTTCTTTTAATTTAACATTGGGTATCACTTTAATAGTTATTCGAATAGAATTATTAATTATTTAAGGTTGTTAAAAGTTCCAATAAATCTTATTGCAGTATATCCTATACCTAAATATGTTTTATATCTAAATTTTATAATAGGAGCACACATATTATTAATAAGCTATTGTTGTTCGTCTAATCAGGTCAGAAGCTATAAATAGTAACATCATGATATGTATATTTATCGGATCACGACTGCAGAATCAAATATATAATAATGAGTTTCATGCCCAAGAAAATCGGGACATAACTGCGTTATAGCCATTACTCCACTCATCTTCTATATGTATAATTACGTATACTTGCTCTTTTGGTTTTTTTTTTTTTTTTTTTTCTTTTCATAACCCCTAAATATGGTTTTTTTTTTATTGTGCAACTGGGTTTTGTGCTCTCTTATGGGCACATTTATTTTTCTGAGTTCTTCTCCTTCTACTGTAGTATGACTACATTTTAAGGAGTTGAGGTGGTTGGAATTTTTGTTGTTTTAGTTGTATTTCTTATTTTTTTAAGTGCCGGGGCACATTTAATTTTTGTGTTTATTTTTATAATTACAATCTTACATACTACTTTCATCAATCTTACGAGTTTCTTCCATTACTTGTTGCCACCTTATTGGAGCTGAAGCTGGTGTCAGAGTTTTAAATATTTCGTTAGTTGTGCATTTGAGGGAGTCGAAGAATTTTATGTGTCTTCGCTTTATGAATTCAGTTGTTGTGGGTATGTTGAAGAGATCGTGTAATTGTTCCGGTTTTAGCTTTCTCAGCGATGTAGACCGAACAATTTTTCGGAGTATAGTGTCCTGAAACAGTTGTAATTGGCGCTGCGTTCCGACTCTGAGGTGGGTGAATAGCGGGGCTCCGTATAGAAGTGCAGGCCTTAGGATGCTCTTGTAAATTTTGATTTTTAAACGCAGTGATAAGGCTGAAGATAGTAGTAGGTGATGAAGTCTATAGGTTCTTCTTCTTACCATGCGGATTTTTGAATAGCAGTGGGTTGACAGTGTCATGTGGCGATCTAGTTTGATTCCGAGGTAAACTATGGAGTTAGATGGGCTGATAGTGGTATTAGCCACTTGTAGAGTTTTTGGTAAACTGCCTTTTTTCCCTTTTTGGAGGGCAAACACTACACAGTCCGTCTTCGCCGGGTTTACCTGGATGTTGAGGTGTCTCAATTTTTCTACTATTTCTTGGCACGTACTTTCGGCTTGTTTTAATGCCCATTTTGCGCTCATACTGCTGCTATAGATGGCTATATCGTCCGCGTATGCGGCGACAGTTGCTCGTTTGTAGTTTTTACCCACTATATCAGCAGTATAGATGGAGAAAAGGGTCGGGGATAGTACCGCTCCTTGTGGAACTCCGCAGTTTGTCCCGTACGCGTACGGCCAGACTCCGGTGGTTTAGAAATGAGGCTATGATGCTATAGAGCTGTTCCGGGCACTCGAGATCCAGAAGCTTCTGGCAAAGAATTCCATGAGACACGGAGTCGAATGCCTTTGTACAGTCTATTGAGATCATAGCTGTTGCTGCATTTCTTTTGAGGTCTCTGCATACTTCCGTCTGGATTTTCATTAGGTGGTGTTCAGTGCTAAGGTGTGCTTGAAAGCCGGTCTGTTCGTAGGGGATAACAGAGTTTTCCTCACAGAAATCTTTAAGATAATTTAGGATAATTTTCTCGAAGGTTTTTGCGAGGTGCGGTAGAAGACTAATGGGCCTGTAGTGTTCCGCTTTATCCCCTGTTTTGGCCGGCTTTAGTGCTCTTTTGGTGAGAAGGTAAAATAGAATATAATATGGGCAGTTAAGGGTTTTGGAGAAGTCACTATGTTAGTTCATTTATTACAAATTAGTCCTCAGCCAATAGTGAAATTAGTTCGTGTCAAAAATTCTTTTTTGTAAATCCATGTAACATTATTACATTCGACAACAAATAGATTTTCTTCCTACTAGTCAAGGAGCGGCGGTATTTTAATGTATGAAGATAGTAAATGATTTTACCTGAGTTCATTTCTGATCACAAAATCTCCTCGCAACAAGCTATCTACTACATTTTAGGCCCATTCTTGTCATTGGATTATGCTTGGCACTACGAGCCTGTGTGAACCTAGGCATCCTTTAGGAAATGCGCCCGTTCCTTTCTGTCAGCGCAATAGTCCAACTTCGCCGTGCCTCTCTGCCCATTCATTCATGGTCTTTTCTTCCTCTTTGTAAGGTTAGTGATCCTAATCGGAATCTGATCCTGCCTCATCTGTTTTATGTATTCTGCCCAGCGAAAAAACTCTCTATTGTATCGCCTTTTCCAGGCAAAATTATCCAGTTATGGTCCGTAGATTTTTGTTAATATTTTCCTTTCGAACACGGCCAGCATTTGCTCATAAATCCTGTTAATCACATTCTTGACATAGTTATTAATTTTGGGGGGGATTCCCAATATCAACTTTATCTCCATTAATTGTGTACTTTTTATACTTTCATAAATTAATCTATTTGTACTATTTTGAAAAGGAAGTCCATTGCTTAAAGGATGGTAGATATTATTAACTGATGGAAGATAGAAAATGATTGAATACCGATGGAACTTAAGATACTAAAAGAAAATCAAGCTGGTTAATAAATATTGAAAAACAAATATTTGAAATAAGTAATTGATTTTGTATTTCATGTTCGTCGAGGAATCATTATAACTTTAAGTTAGATTTGGTAAAGTGAAGTAATAAAGACGGTTTTCAATAACGTTAAAACGCCAGGTATTTTGAGAGCCAGTGAGTCGTGCAATCCGTTGGAAAATATTAATAGATTTAAATATAATTGAGGAAATAGGGTTGATACAGGAAAGATGTTAATGAAAGGAGACTCCATGGCTTTTGACATATTTTAATAAACATGAAATAAGAAATATGGGATTCTATACAAGGAAAAATGGGAGATATTGAGAAAATAAATTATAAATGGACATTGCAGAGTGAATGATGGCTGTGATTTTCTTCACCTTATGGTTATAACTAATATTATATTACTATAAGTAGGATTAAAATTTGAAAACTAATTAAATAAGGCGTCATCAATATGAGGGAAAAAATTAGTTCAGAAATAAAATAAAAGTATATAGCTCCATCACTAAAGGTGAGAAGGGAGAAAATAATTAAAATCCCAAGAGACATTATCCTGACTCCAATTTAACTCACATATCCACCAAATTAATTTGGAGTTTCTGTAGAGATTCGCAATTCCATAATAAATTCTTAAAACATTTCTGGATAGAAGAAGTATACATTTCTTAATAATAGCCAAATTGTTCACTGGAATATATATATATTGGCCCCAGGTATTTATATATAATTTAATTTTCTTGACTATTAATGAGTAAGTTTTACTTTCCGTTATAAAAATTCACCCTATTCGTTAAATTTACTTTTGGTGACGTATTATGCCTATATTGTTCTCATTATCATGACTTAACAGTGAAATAGTCTTTTAGTAAATTATATTAAATACCACGTATGTATAAATATAAAATTAGCACTTATACATGATATAAAATTTTAACTTATACATGATTGCAACATTTTTTCATCAATTTGTACATATAACTAATGTATTTACATCTTACAAGTGCCAATTATATATTTAGATTTGAGTGTTATTAAGGGCCGGTTGCACCAACCTAGTTTAAACTGGGATTTCCAATATCTCAGTTTAAATCGATTATTACGTGTTGCACAAAGTAGGTTTAAACTCGAATCTACGTTTAAACCTTACCGGCCACCCATGACCGTTTAAACCTCGTTTACATTAAACTCGTGTAACCATATTCTCACATTTCAAACTTCACTTCTTGTCGCCCTTGTCTTTGTTTTTAATTTTCTTAACTGGCTTTGTTTTGTTTTTAATTTTCTTAACTGGCTTTGTTTTGTTTTTAAGTTTTTTTATTGGCATTGTGTTGTTTTTAATTTTGGCTTTGTTTTCAATTTTTGTTATTTATTTATTTTTCAAGAAATAGATTTTGTTGGCAATATAGACATTGACGATTTGACAGATGACGAAGAGTTTCTTCAATTAGTTGCTCATTCATTGATGAGTACAAAAGTATTTCGTGCTCGACAGAATCATTTTCTCCAATGGTCGAATCAAGATTTTTTTGACAGATTTAGACTTTCAAAAAGCACGGTTCAAATTTTTTTGGATTTAATTAGACCCTCGGTTTCGAACATCACTGGAAGAAACCACGCTGTTAGTCCAGAGCTGATGCTGCTAACTACTTTGAGGTGAGCGCAAGCACTTTCAAACCACATTTACGTTTGGCAATCAGAGGTATAGTTTGTCTCTGATTACCAAACGTAAATGATGGTGAGTGATCAACAAGTGTCTTTGGCCTGAAGAGCATCAGAAATGTGATTGAAAGCACTTGCCGTTTTTAAAAAACAAATGGAGAGACAACAAGTTACTGTGTTTCATTATTAATAATTATTGGCACTTTGTTTGGTAATCAATAATTGGTTTCTGTAGATGAAATTTGAAACGAATAGATGAGGAATTCATAATAAATCAAGTGATTCAGTTTTTAATTGTTAATCTTTATGTTAACTCAACTACATAGTTAAAATTACTTAAATCGTTCTTTCTCAGTTTCAATTTGAAGATTTAGTTCTGAACTGGATAAAAACTGTAGTATTACCAGTTGAAAACGGCACAAAACAACAAACCTAAGCGTAACCTACCTTTCAAACGCAGTTTAAAGTAAACTGTACTCCAACAACGGGTGTTCAGAGAACTAGAGTTTAACTGTTAATCTAAGATTAAACTGAGATCGTCTAATCTCAGTTTAAACCGGTGTTGGTGCAACCGGCCCTTAGTATAATTCGCTAAAGGTCATGAAAATTAAAATCAGAAATAGTTTTGTTTTCAATAAAAAAATTTATCAAATACCTAGTTTAATTTAATAATTATATTTAAAAAATTATATTACAGTGCGGCTGCAAGACCTTTTCATAATTGTTGATCAGAGACTGATAACAATAGATAGATAACACTCTCAACACTGATAATTGTCAATCTGATTCCTGATAAAAAAAAAAAAATAAATTACTGCTTTCGAAACAATTTTTGTTAGTTTCTTAGTCAAAAGTACCACAATATTTATTTTTAATAAATGGAAGACTTATTAGGGATTGCTAATAAGATTATAGGTTCAATTAAATTTTATTTCTTAAAAAAAAATCTCTGGAGGCCATCTATGATGATGACTTGTATAAAACACCTTGTTATTATATATTTTTGTTTTATTGAAAAAAAGTCACGCTGAGAGCAGTATTACTCCAATCGGAATTTTACGACGGTCGTAGATGTCCGTCCCCCAGGCTTGGGATCGATTCCCGAACATGGAGAGCGGATGGTCCTATAAAAGCTACATCCTCTTGGCAGCGCACTCCCAGGACCTTGTACCGGTGGTCTCTGTCACCTCTTCAGCCCACATTCTTCTTTTCCTGAGAGCTCTTACATTTCTGAGCAATGGGATCGCTCCGAGTGTCTCTTATGGTCTTCGGGGAGTAAATAAGTCCCCCTCCGGTCTACTGTGGAAAATTTGTTCAAACCAAATATGTACTCAAATACCATAAAATAAATATTCAATTTTGATATAATTTTTAGTTATATTTGGATTTAATTTGAATTTAATATGGAAATTGCTTCATTTAAATTAACAGACTGTTATGGTTCAGTTAATCTTTAATATTTAGTCTGGCTTCTCCGATCGGAGACCCGGTATTTATTATTCTTACTTAGACCAGAATACAAGTTATTTAGAACGATTAATGAAACCGTTTATGTCTAAATTAAAGTCAACTAATATCAGAAATGGAATTTACTATATGTATATACATTTAGGGCCAATGCACAGTATTAAGCTCATTTTGCACGGAGACGTATATTAACTCATACATTCGCCACTATTTGGGTTTTATAACTCTGAAGTCTCTAATAGTAAATAGAAGAAGTAATGGTTGTTACTGTTTTTCTATTTCAAGTTAACCATAACTTTCTTACTTAAGACAATTCAATGCCTAAGAACGAATATAATAAAGATCTCGTCTATTCTATATATTATATTTAGCATTCTTAAATCCGTAATAGGGCCCAACTAGAAGCTGCATAGCCATGTTCATTTGCAGAAAGCAAGAAAACACAAACCATAATAGAAGGTTCGATGTTGACATTACCATTCGCTGTTTACAAATTCCTATCACCGATTTACTACTCAGCGGTTATTAAGTGTTTAGAGAGTTCCATCGTCTCAAAGCGCAAAAACTTCACCAGCCTATCCATCTCAGTAGCCACGATGGCATTACTTTAACAGATACAAGCTATGCAATTGTCTTATAATTTTCCTGACCAAATACTCTGTAAAATCCTAATTCCTTTAATATGATTCAACTTGGATCATGAATTTTGAAAGGACTTGGACCATTTAGGATTTCCAAGCCCTTATTGCTTCCAATTGTTAGTCATTACAATTATTTTTATTAGATATTGCAGCACATAATTCCGTTTGTCGTGAAAACGTGACGCGTTTTAGTATTTAAAACACAAACAATTTTTTTGTAAGAGTTCAAAACTTTTGGAGTATCAGTGGAGTTAAAATTAATCTTAGTTTTAACCGTGCGTATCTAATGACGAATATATTGGTAATTAATAAAACAAATGTCATTTTCACTGTCTCAGCTCCATATCTTTGTTAATAGTGCTGATTTCCAAACGAATAAACTACATAAATGAGGCCTAGATATATGCTCACATTGCTGAAAGCTGATTGGTGAGAAAAGGTTATATTATAATTGAGTTCCGTTAATTACCGTATCTGTGTGACAGTAACTAACGAGACAGTTCAGTACTGGATAACTTACTTTACCTGTCATCATTTCTCTTTTGGAATATTTAGAGTTATATAGTACTTTAAAGGGGCTATTCTACTTGTTATTCTATTCTGCTTACAACGATATAATTTCTAAGAAAAGCATTCGTACACAGATTTTTCCAATTAGTTACATCACAATAGTAGTACAATAGTAGTATAGTAAGAGATTAATAAAGTGAAATGTCAGGAACAGTGCTGAACCCCTCCAAGTTAATGGGACCTCCATTTTTATATTAAAGTAAACAGATGCAAGCCGTTTTTTCATTGGACTATCCTTTAAAACATGGTTCTTTATTCTCTGTCACATTATTGTTAATGTAAAAGTTTTCATTATCTTTTACGTCAATGAAGTAGTCCGTTGAAATTGTGTTACTCCCTTACTCCCACAAGAAAGCAAGAAATTGAAGTTGGGTCGGCATTTTTTTTTTTTTTAGAATGACAAAAAGATATCCCTTAAAAATGATTCACGTTAGTTAACGTATCAGATGGAAAATTACACATTTTTTTGAAATTATATAAACTAAATATCAATGGAATTATAAGTGTTTAATACGAATAAAGTTTAAAAAATGAACCATGTAAATCCTTAGGTTTGACACTCCTCCAAACCGTTTAATATTCCTTCCAATACTCTGGTAGGGCTATTGTGAGGCGAAACCCCCCTAGGGTTCCAATAACACAATGATTTCAGCCCATTCTATACAGTCTCTCTCTCTCTCTCACTCTCTCCCTCCCCCCCCCTCTCTCTCTCTCTCTCTCTCTCTCTCTCTCTCTCTCTCTCTCTCTCTCTCTCTCTCTCTCTAATCTAACTTAAGAGTGCTCACTTTACATAGGCTAGTTGAGCCCAAGGAGGTTCTGTCCCCACGGTATCCATCCCTGGGTGTTAACATATCAAATAAAATATCTGCTACAACAAGATTTGATCCCGATACCTTGGGCAGGTCAACATAACGCTCATCATCACTAAGTTACCTCACTCCCTTTTGACACACTAACTTATGAAATGTTTAATTTATAAAATATGACACACTAGTCAATATACGAAGTCTAACGGAAACGCAAACATCTAGCAAACGTCGAATACATTTATTTTTTTAATGCGTAAAATTTGAGTAAGAAGTATATCGTTTACGGTTTTGTTGTTACCCTGATCCAGAATAACTAAAAAATATAATCCTCATTGCTAATAATGAAATTAAGCTATAGATCTCCACTAAATATTAAAGCGGTAAACACACAACTAGCTTTGGATAGGAACTTTCTATAGAATAGGTAATTTTTCATAAATTAATGCACCTTTGCATGAATGTACTTGTTTATTTATTCAACCGCAAAAAACGCTACAATGGCTAATCGGGCGCTGTCCCTGTGAGAATAGCATTAATCCTAAATTTTGCCTATCCAGATATAATTAGGATAGATATCCTTAACGATTACATAACACCGCCATTTCACATCCCCTCCGAATGATGGTATAACAATGATTTTTTGGATGAGTATGTTGCTTCAATAGTTATATTCCACCAGACTTTGAAGAAAATATCCCATTATGAAATAAAAATTAAACGCTAAGTGACTTCAGAAATAGGAATCTTTAAATACGGTAGAAGTGAGTTCTGATAGCATTATTATCGATATTAATAACTTGTTACACTATTAAAAATAGATTAGTGATAATACATAATCGTGCAAATTTCAGTTAAATTTTAATTTAAAATTGTGAAAAAAGTTGCCATTACAAGAAAAAAAGTTCATTTTTGTCGACCAGTGTAATAAAAATGAACTTTTTACTTTCACAAGAACTAAAATATCATTTTCTAGAAGTATTTTTCGTGCTGAATTCAAATATAACTTTAGTTTTTCTCCATCGTGCAATAGTTTTGTGTGATATTCATTTGAATTTTTATAATATTGTTAATGTCTAATGTGGAAAAGTTGATACAATCCACTGTATTAAGAATAAACAAAAATCTTTCCTAGGGAACGAAAAGAACGGGACTGGAAGGAAAAGGAAGGGAAAAGGGAAGTAGCGTTTAGATCGCATGATGATGAGATTATCCTTAGAAAATCACTTCAAAACTGCTAAAGAAATATCTAGAGATCTAGCAGATAGCTATTTAGCAGATGTAAGTTGAGATAGTTGGTAGAAGATTAAGAGAAAAAGGTTTATGGGCAAGAAAAGCAGCCAATAAGCAATTTCTTAACAAAATAAATGAAACAATCTCACCTAAATTGGGCGCAGAATTTTAAAAATTGGACATCTGATGACTCGAGGAAAGTGATGTTTTCAGATGAGAGTAAATTCAATATCTTCAGCTCTATACGTATGATGTCGGCCAAATAAAAGATTTGACTATAAACAGTAAAACATCCGGCAAGTGTGATGGTCTGGGGATGTTTTTCCTATTTTGAAATTCGCAAAATAAACTTCATAGATGGAAGGGTTAATGCAGATAAATATTTTAAAAAATTGGAAGAAAATATGATTCCCTCAATGAATTCCAATCTTACACATACTGCGGAGACTTCATTTTTCAAGATGATTCTTCTCCATGGTATAGACCCAAAACGATAAGTTAATTATTTATTTATTTAAAAAAATGTATTAGCTGTAAGATACGTTACATTATTTTTTATTGCCTTGGCCATTGTGATTTTGGAGAGGTAAAGCAGTTCTTAACAGAAACCGAGATATCCACGCTGACAGGGCCAGGCAATAGCCCTGATTTACATCCTGTAAAAAACTTGTGGATGACTATGAAAAGGAAAAATAATATTACAAAGCCTATGAATCAAAATAAAAATAAAATAAAAACAGGCAATCGAAAAAGTGTGAACTGAATATACTAGTGACGAAATCATAAACAAATATAATCCACTGGACGCAAAACAGGATCGGCACAGTTAATAGGGCTAATGGCGATTCGAAAAAATACCAGTTTATATTAATATTTCAATTAATATATTTTTATAAAATTTTTCCAAATAAATTCATATGAGTACGTAAAATACATTTTTTTTCTTAAATTCCTCTTTAACACTAAACATTTTATGAATATTATTTATTTTTTGTGTGAGTTTTAACCATTTTTCACGCCTAATAACATACTATTTTCCTTTGCAAAACATTTTAAAATTATCAAAAGGTAAGAACAACATTGGTTCAAGGAGATCCTCCATTATTTTTATGTGATACATTTCTATGGCAACGACAGTACTCCAGTAGACATACTGTTTTCAAATATTTCTCAGCTTGAGTCAAATCAAAAAGTGTATTCTCATGAAAAGTTAATTAAACTTGGAGAAGAGCCCTAGCAACAACAAATCAAAACTAAGAAAGTTTGTCATTTTCTAGTTAGCCGTGGGATTAGTCAACGAGCACCGGCGCTATCATATTTAGTTTCAAATCTTCAAGGTTCGAGATTCGAGAAGAGTGATGCATTAAAACTTTTTCTAGCTTGATTTCGCCTAAGCATTATTAAAATACCATCTCATGAAGTTGGTAGCTATATTGAAGTTTGATTAATGTATTTTAACAATAGTTATATTCCTCAAGAATTGCACAATGGCATCCCAATATGGTTTAAAAACAGCTTTCAATTAAATATATATTTGTGAGTGTGTGTTCCTCAAAATATCCTTAAGCTTCTTACTCGAAGTTGAAATAGTTCTATTGTGGTTGATTGTTAATAATTATAATACTATGTCGTCATTTATTAACTGCGTTATTGCATATAGTTTTATATTTTACTTAACAGTTGCAACGAGTTTTTTTCTAATTTCGTCCGTCAGGTGTCTCTACTTACATGAGCTAACTCTACAGCACAGTGGAAAGTAGTTATGTGCGGATGCATATCAGTGGTTTATATAGCCAAGTTATTGTCAAATTTTACTATTTACCTTACCTTTTCTTTGCGGCTCAGCGGTTAACATCCTATTTATTTTTTTTTAGGTTAATTTATTGATATTTACAACTGTAATAATATTACAACAAGTAAATTTGCTAATACAGTTGTAAAATTGCTCTCCAATACAGTTCTATAGTAGAAGGTCACGAGGCAATCTTGTTTTCAGATACCTCAGAGGGTCTCTCATCTTGTTTCCGATACTATTCCTGATAACCCTCTGAGGCGTCTGAAAACAAGATTGCTTCGTGATGAGTTGGTCTGTGACATATAAAGGAGCATTGAGGATTTTACGATTGATTTTGGATTGTAAGGATTGGATACGAGATGAATTGGATGGTTTAGTAGAGCCCCAAAGTTCAACTCTGTATGCCCAAATAGGTCTGATTCCTGTCATTTAAATGAGTCTTTTGTAATTAATTGGGAGCTTTGAGCGTTTGTCCAGTATATGTTGAAGTAGGCGAAAACGTCGAGCAGTTTCTTATCTTTTCAGGTAACGTATCAGATTCAGTAGAATATTATTATTAAAGGATACAGTAGGGCAGGAATTCGTAGGTTTACGACGAAAGGTGAAAGTAATTTGATTTGATTTATTTCAATTTTTACACCATTCTTGAAGGTTTGAGATATGGGATTAAAGAGATTGGGATGCAACAAATGGATCCTTATATACTGATTAAACAAATGTGTTATCAGCGTACGTAGAGAGGACAGTGCTTGGATGGGTTGGGATGTCAGCATTATATATCTTGTGTATAGGATTGGACCCAGGATACTACCTTGAGGAATACCGGCAGACTGGGTAAAGAGGGACGAGAAGGAAAAATGATGGTTTACTTTAAAGGTTCTATTACTGAGGTAAGAATGGATAATAAGGAAGTAAGTAGAAGGTTTTTGAACACAGACCCGGATGAACATTCTCAATCAGACTCGATCAAAAGTCTGCTCTACATCGAGAAAAGCTGTCATGCAGTACATTCCGATGAGACAACGACCAACACGCGATGACATTGCTTGATTGTGGAGTGCGATGTTCTGAAACCAAATTGGTGATCTGGAATTATTTGGTTGGATTCTATGATAGGACGAAGACGTTTCAGAATGAGTTTTTTTAAGTATTTTGCCCATTATGGGCAGGAGAGATATAGGACGGTGAGAAGATGGGAGTTCTGGTGGTTTTTTAGGCTTTGGTATCATCTTAACTATGGATAATTTCCAGGAATCAGGAATGTACGTGGTGCGGAGTACGGCATGGTATATATATGTAAGGAGTAGGATCGCTTTCCGAGGAAGCCGTTTTTGAATGTGCCATGTGATTGGGTCGTGCCCCAATAGGAGGAGGGTACAGCTGAAGAGGAATACTTAATTATGCTTCAATGCATTCAGAGTAGGTTGGATTAAGGATATCTGGATGAGGGTTAAATGTTTTGAATAGGCACTGCACGAAAATTTGTGATTTTTTTTTCTTCATCAGATCTTGATCAGATTTGGAATTCGGTTACCTCCGGTTGCCTAGAGTGTTGGGTTTCGTACTGTTCCATGAGTGATGTTTGGAGTTTAGGTCTCTGTGTCTATGTGTTGTTTGTCAGTTTCATTTTTTCGAAGTAGAGTTTTGATAATACCTAGGTTGGCATTCGGTCTTCTGTAGATGCATGTGTTTTTGTGATTGCGTTTAAGCCCCACAAGTACTGTGATTGCTGAGTGTTTGTCATCGTTGAGTGTGTTGTTGTCATTTGAGTGAGTCAGCTCCGAAGGCACTGGTTATAAAGCTATGGGCAGCCTACCGTAGCACCAATAAATCTATGGTTCAGAGTGGGTTGGTGTTTGGTGACACTTACCAGGCTGTCTGTGCTCTAAGAAATAATATATATCTGAAAAATGACCACATCGCTCGACCATCTAAATGAAATATATCTATAGCGCCAATCTAAAAAATAACAAAAACAGAACGTACAAGTAAATCCATCAGCTTATTATGGACCCAACAGCAAAGTGGGTACCCTTAATAGAGTAAAAAACCTGGCGGTTGAGCGTGATCTCTGGCATATCACCTCCCTGCAAAACTTCTGTCATAGAGACCTTATAATCTCTACCATGTACTGAACCTAGGACCCTTCCTGGATTGTAGTGTTAAAGGATAACTTCTGTTAGGCGTAAATGAAGTCATCGGGTGATTATTTAAAGGAAAATGTTTTGAATTTTTTTAAAGTAGTCTACGTTGGAGGGCGGTAAATAACTTACTTCAAGGGCGAGAATGTAAAGTATGTGACACTCCGCTCTGCCTGGATAGAAGGAAATCGTTGGAAGTATCGATATACCGAATATTCGAATCGTTTCTCCTCCCTCCGGCGCTAATGGTTCCCGGGTGAAGATTCCTGCTCCGACTAGAATGAAAATTCTGCGAGACAATCCATCATCCTCCCCGACAGGTAGCTAAATGCTTTCTCTCAACCCCACCCACTCCTTCTTCACACTCCCCACGTACGACGTACTAATTTTCATTCCTGATAATTTCATTATGTCTCAATTTGCTCTTGAGAAGTCTTGAAATGAACGTAGTTTGAGATTAAATTTAAATAAAAATAAATAACATTTTTCACTTTGCACTATTAATTATGAAGTTATAACTAATGGTATTTCTACTTCGTTGTACGCAAAATAGGAATTATATTTTTAAAAAAGCAAAGTACGTCACTATCCACCTCTCACTTATACAAATACTACTGAATTTTCTCCTTCTGGGAAAGAAAATTTGATAGCGGACCATTTAATAAAAATAAGAAATCAAAATAATGATTTAGGAACCAATAGACATATCACAAGAATAAATAGAGAAGTGAAAAGGAAATTAAAACGAAATATTGATACCCCCAAAATGCACTGTGCAACTATTTATAAATATTCAAAATTCTAAAAAAAATTAATACGAAAAAACGCCCGGTAATGAAGTAATATTTCCAATATATTTAAAAAAGCTACCACCGGCAGGAATCACAAGACTGGTACATTTGGTAAATTTAATGTTAAAATTAAAATAGTACCCACAGATATGGAAACTGGATATAATTAAAGCAATTCCCAAACCTAACAAGGATAAAAAACTTGTAGAAAACTACAAGCCCATTAGTTTATTATGCATTGTAGGTAAAATAGCAGAAAAAAATATATATAAAAGATTAAATAAATTTATAAAAAATAATAAATTTTTTATAAATAAACAATTTGGTTTCAGACACCAGCATTCTGTTATAGCACAACTAGGCAGACTGACTGACCACATCACAGATAGGTTTAATAATAAACAACATAAGGGTATGGTATTACTCGACGTGCATAAAGCTTTTGACAGTATCTGGCATAAAGGGTTAATATTCAAACTGACTCTGTATAATTTTCTCCTCCCTATCTAATAGCATTAATTAAATCATACTTAGCAAACCGCACAATTAAAGTATCTATAGAAGGCCATTACTACTCCACTGTACTGTCACTTACTGCCGGACTCCCACAGGGCGGGGTTTTATCGCCAACGCTCTACCGTATTTATATTAATGATATACCGAATACATTCAAAGTACAAAAATCCCAATTTGCAGATGGTACAGCTTTTAATACTTCCAGTTATAGACACAATTACAAATAGACTGACTACAGCTCTAAAAAAAATTGAGAGATTCTACATTAAATGGAAAATTAAAATAAATCAGGATAAAACCCAAGCTATATTTTTGACAAAGAGGTGACCGGATCATATCCCCCAATTGAAGATAAATAGAACTTCTGGACCATGGATAGCGCATATTAAATACTTAGGACTTAACATGGACAAAAGGTTAACATTTACTTACCACACTGATTATGTGTGCAATAAAGCTAACAGAGCTCTGTGTACTATATATCCTTACTTTAATAGAAATTCTAAATTAAGCACAGATAATAAGTTATTAAGTATACCTTACATTAATATATTTATCAATAAACAATGTAATCAATTTTTTAAAGTGTAAAAACAATAAAAACCCACTTATAAAAGTATTGGGAACTACGAGTATACAAAAAATAGTACAATGGGCATAAACGAACCAAACATTTATTATTGTAGGATACCAAATTCTTTCATTTCATTGATATTGTTATATATATGTATATAAGTTACTAAGAATGTTTAGTTATAATTTTTGTTTATTTCATTATTAATAACTTTTTTTTCTCTCTGTTAGAAGTTTGTTATACATTTTTTCTTTCATTGCAAATTATGATTATCCACAGATATATTTAAATTTTATAATTTGAGACTGGTCTTTTGGTACAGCATTTTATTTTGTGAACTGTAGCAAATTATACAAGAAATCAATAAATAAATAATATAAAATATTGAAGGAAGTATATTGAATTCAGCATTTCGCACTATTATATCCAAAATGGCACAAGTATAAAACTTACATCGATACAAGTATCTGGTAGACACTCTGAAGCTAGGTTAATACTATTTTGATGAATGAGATTTTACTTATTTCTTTCATATACATAACTCACAACCGAAAAACGGCGATTTTTAGGTGTGTCACTTTAGAAATACTAGTGTGATATAACCGATTTGGTAAACCACATGAGTATTTTAGCTGCAGTTACGCCTTTCCAAGAAATTTCGTATATAGAGTTAGTAATATTATGCTGAATAATTTTTTTTTTTTTTTTGTTAAAAACATGGTTATCGAAGTGTCACTTTATAAAAAAAAGTTAAAATTATTAAGTTTTATATCAAAGTGACGTATTTAGTTTTTAAAATAATAGTTTAACCGGAAGATATACTTCAATCCAATTTTTAATGTTCTTTTACTTTTTCCAAAATGTTTACCTAACGAAACATCTATCCGGATTTTGTATTGGATTGCATCAATTAAAAAAAAACAATGTTTTCAATCATTCAATTGCAAATGATTTATGCTATTTTTTCGGTGGATTTAGTTTGTTAAGTCACTGATTTAAACTTTGATTGGTGAATGAAGTCCTGGGTTGTACACATAATATATTTACTTGATTACTAGTTAAGGAACTGGTTAAATTCATTGAAACATGCAAAGAACGTTTACGGTAATTTTTGAATACACGGCTCATGTATTAAATTTTTAAAAATTTTTTTTTAAAAGGATGAAACAGTAAAATAGAGAAGAGAAACTCGTGGCGATGGATGATGATATTAAAAAAATATTTATTGTTAACCATTTCAACGTCGATAGATTTTTTAAACAGTCAGAATTTAGTAAGAGTAATGGTTCTCTTACCTTAGAACAAAAACTTATTCACTGAAACAACTCCTGTTCTTCTTTAAAATAATGAATCACTTAATACAAACGCCTTGTTTTTATAATTCCGTTTCGTTACATTGTATGCTAAATATAAACAGGTATTCCGTTGTTAGGAAATACGCCTGTTAAGAATGCTTATGCATATATAATTGAAGACATCTCAAAACATTTAACTGGTAGAGAAAAAAGGATTGCTTTAAGTATAATTTGTCAATTTTAGAATAATAATATTTTATATATTTTTTTTACTTGAATGTTTTCCTATTGGCATTTACCTTGGAACATATTTCAACACAAAGAGAAATTAAATAATTTTCGGAAAGAAAGGTCTGGAAACGTAAATAAGATAGCAAGTTTCAATAGAAGTTCCAGGGAGGGAGCATTTTATCGTAACTCGGGATCTTACCTTCTTTTTTTTACTATAGAAGTTTGTTAATTTATAAAATTACAAATTTGTTGTAAGTCCTTAGTACTTTTTAACTTCGTGAACTGAACTTTAATATAAAATGATATAAACTGATGTACTTCGAGCTAATTCGAAATATAATTTTTATATCAATAAAAAAAAATGAATAGTATATAATGACGTTAGTCATCTAGATCCTAATTAAAGTAATGTTCAATGAACATTATTTCCTTTGTATACATCGCAAATTGCGAGAACATGGGGATATGGGATCAGTGAAGAGAAAGGATGTTTCTGACCGAGAGTCGAACCAGGATGGCTCAATTGGAAGAGTACCATGATGGAAACATGGGAGACCCAGGCTCGAGTCCCGGGTCCCGGTCCTGGATATATCTTTTCAAATCAAATAAAAGTATTTAAAAATTATAACAACCAAAAAAAATACAATACATAAATTTAAATATTTCAGACTATAACTGATTTTGATATTTTAAAAACAAATTTACTAATAGCTTAATTTTTTTTCGTATTGACCACTTCGGATGACGTTACAACTTCATATTCCATTTTTTTCTCTCAGCTGGAGTTTTCTCTGTTACCAACATTTTTTCATGCTCGATTCTTTTGATCCTCTGTCCAGCTTTCTCAGGCCTTTCTTCATCCTGAAACCCTTAAAACATCTTCAATCGGCTTCCAAATTCACTTCCTTCTAGCATGGGAGGCTCTGCAATGTTAAACTATTCAAAATATTTCTTTTTGAATCTTTCACCTTTTTCCGCATAATATCCAAGATTCTTTCCATTTTCTGATGGTATGTCTTTGTTAATTCACAGTTACCACACATCTTCAGTCTGTACGGCACCAATCATTTTTCTTTTTTCCTTCATCAAGAGCCATTCACTGGCGAAGAGGCTTTCCGTTTTTACGACAGTGTTATGTCTACATAGAACCTATTTATTGCAATTTCCACATATTGTGCTGTTTGGTTTTCTGCTGGTGGCGCATTTCAATCAGAAAATGTAACCTGAGATAAATCATTATTATATGGACGATTATTTGTTGTTTTATCTGGATGTACGAAGTTCCTAAGCAAATTATTTACTATAGCATTTTGGTATTACAATCCCTTTATTTTAACACAAACCTAACCTAAGCTAAATAGAGGAATTTATATTATATACGAGGTAGGGTCGAAGCAGAGTAACGATCGATTTTTCAAAAGCGTTGGAATTGTGTTGGCCTGATGGAACTGAGAGTATGTACTAGACCAAGTTGCTGACGTGATAGCATTAAGTACTGATGGAGTGTACTCTGTCAGAGTGTTTTATTGAAACTGTCGCTCTTAAGTGCAGTGATGTCATACATTTGAAAATAATTTTTAATTACGTTGAATTGACTGGTGTTTTCTGTTTTTGTAATTAATATTTTCGGGAAGAGCCTTATAGATAATTCGTTGACGACAATACAAATTCTGAGTAATAATCAGAAATTGCTTCTAAAAATATTGACCACTCAAGAATTGTGTTTTTGCAATGATTATATTTTTAGTGGGTTTATTTTTATAGATACATCCATACAAAATGGAAAAATTGGATGAATTATTTTAATATCATTTTGCTTATCAATTTAAGGGACGATCTTTCCTCAGCTATGCTATTTGAGTTTTATATATTTATATGTCACTTTTCCTAAAATATATTCTGTATGAAGACTACAAGGGGAATTGAGGTAACTTACGTTTTTCTAAATGTTCAGTTTCCTCAAAACCCATCAGTTTCATTTTCATCATTATTTTTGTTGAATTGTGTATATATATATATATATATATATATATATATATATATATATATATATATATATATATATATATATATATATTAGGCTATGGTATAAAAACATTAAAGGTTTTAATCAGTTTTGTATTCTTATATTCTATATTATATTAATCCAGTAAAATAGTTTTAAAATTAATTATAAAGGTATAAATAATCACATTCAAACTGTTTCTTAATAATCCAACTTACTGAAAAAAAGAAATGAATTGCTAATAAATAATTCCTTTAGAGATGGAAAATTAATTTAATAAAATAAATAGACTAATCGGATTCTTAGTCTAATTAAAGCTTGTAGCTTTTATCTCCAACAGTTTCCCTCTAGTTCTTTGCATATTAAAATAATTTCTGCCGGCCAGCATGCTCTCGTACATCGCAATGAAAATTAAAAGTCTGATAATAAAATTAATAAATGTTATGAGCTTACATTTCATTTTTTTTACTTAATAAAGAATTTAGAATCCCTAAAAAAACAGTTCAGAAAAGCGATGGAATGTTCCAATTAACTGACAATGAAAATGAAAAATAGTCTCTGAAAATTTTAAAAACTGACAAATTTCTTTTATTACGTTTGTAACTTATATTTAGTGAATTTTAATTTATGGTTATCGTTTAATAAAACTCGATACCGTTTTTACTGTTATAGACATTTATTTCCAATAAAGAAATAATCTAGAATCATTAAAACATAACATTCAGTTTTTTTTGTGTTTTTTTTTAAATAGTGATCGATAATTGATTAGTACGGTTAAAACAAGGCTGTTTATAAAATATAGTAAAAATTTAAACTCTTTCATAATTAGTAAAATATGAAAACAATGCATGAAAGTGGTTTTGGTTTGTTACTTTTAACATTAAATTGCCATGAAATGAAAATTCTACTTATCAACCATAACCATCCATAACAATAAATAATAATTTTTTGAAGGATAGATCTGGAAACGTAAGCAAGATGAAGTTTTCAAGGTGTGAGCATTATATCATAACTTTTTTTTTATAACCTTTTTTTAATTATAGGAGTTTGTTAAAAATTACGAATTTGTATAAAGTCCTTAGTACTTTTTCAGGCAACTAATTTATTATTATGTCATTAAAATAATTATACTCTCTGTAGCAATTTATAATATCTAGAGACTGCGTACACAAGAATAGTGAGTTTTTAAGATTACAGGATACTCATTTTAATACTGTGGGCGGATAAGCTCTGTTTGACTTTGCGAACCCAATTTAAATTACTAGATAATCTAAAGTTTAATTATCTTTTTGATTTAATTAAGTTTTTTTAATAAATTTGGTAAAGCTGAATTTTATATATGTACATGATTTTTAAAAATTGTATTCCTGGATTCGATTAAATATAAAACCTGTACCACTACAACCATTACCGTTTAGGATTCAGTACATGGTAGAGAAAGTACTGTTTAATGGCCACCTGTTGTGCAGAGAGGTGATTTGTCTTAGATCACCTTGAATCGCCAGGTTTCCTCCCTTTTTGGTACCCATTTAAGAGGCTCGGTGAGCCCCAGGAGGGTCCTAGATCTTATATGATCCATCTCCGGCTCTTAACAGGCTAAATAAAAGTCTGGCCTGCAGCAGAATTTGAACCACGATTTTCGGCATGGAAACTCACTGAGCCACTCCATTCCCTGGATTCAATTAGTTCGAATAATTTAATTAATCATAGCCTATTGATTATTCATTTAACGTCATGCCATACTTTTATGATTCGATCGTGGTATCCCTAATTTTTTCTATTCAGGTATAACAAGGATATTCTTATCATATATTATCGAGTACTTGACATTACAAAGGTTAGCGACTCCCATTTTACGTCCATTCCGAACGACGTTCTAAAGTCGCCTGCCAAACACGGTCTTGGTCATAGAATTTTGTTATGCTAACCACTAAATCACGTGTTTCCCCATTTAATAAATCACAAATGCTTATCATAAATACTTCTATATACACTATATATCCTGTTGTGTACTGCCCTTTTAATAGGTTAATAAATTATTTAAATTTTTTAGAATATATTGCTATTTAAGACAAGTAATGTTATGTATATTTAGACAGGGCCTAAACTAAAAGAATATAATCAAAAATTTATATTAATAATACAAAATAAGAACTTATAATACAAATTATGTTTTTTAGTTTGTTGGAATCCCATTATATTACAAAAAAATGGTACGCAGTAAATTAACAACGATGCTATCTATAAAGCTGTAAGATAATTCATTTATCGAATAACATCCATTTCAGTGGCCCTATCAAATAATTAAAGAAAAGATTGATGTTGAAGATTCATGAAATTTGATGTTGAGTAATTCTTCAAAGGTTTTTCATATCCCGTTCGTATCTTCTTGATACATATTCCTTATTGAGCAATATGCTACATGAATTCAATATAAAAAAAAAAATATTCCAAATACTGAAACTGCTTCTATTTATAATTTTTATAATTATTGGTCATTTTTTATGAGTTATAAATATTTTTTTTTTTTAAAGAGAAAAGATTCTATTTATATTTGTGATGATATTTCTATATCATAGAATACTGAAATAATAGCAAATTTATGTAATGTTATAATTATTTACACTTCCTATCAACTATTAATAGAAGTGATAATGAGCGTAAGGAGGGTTTAAATTAGCTTGGAATTATATAAGAAAGAGTAAGAAAGTACAGGGTTGGAATTTATAATGTTTTTTATAATTTAATAATTCCGAATATTGATTTTTAATGACTAAATCTGTTCGAGCGGTTGAAACAAATTGAAACAATCACCTATGAAATGGAAATAGAATTTGAAAAAAAAAAACATTAACTAATTTAAATACTCTTTTAAGTTTCCATGGCCACTGTATTTACAATAGGCTTCAGTGGTATCTTCTGGTTTAGACCGTGTTATCGTCTTTATTTCATATATGGATATGTTGAAGAAGGAATAAAACGAATAATGTAAACACTCCTTACCCTCATTATCACTTCTTTTAATAGTTGATACGAAGTGTAAATAATTATAACAATACATAAATTTGCTATTATTTCAGCATTTTATAGTATAAATAACTATCATCACAAATATAAATAGAAGCTGTTTCAGTATTTGGAATTTTTTTTTTTATATACTGAATTCATGCAGCGTATTTCTCAATAAGATGTTAAGGAAAATGTACCCTCCTGGTGCTCACCCAGCCTCTTTAATGGGTTGGTAAGAAGGGAAGAAAATCTGGCGGCTGAGCGTTAACTAGGACAAATCATCTCTCTTCACAACCGTCGTCCATGAAACAATTCTGTTTCTACCATGTACTGAATCCTAGATCCTTCACGGGTTGTAGTGGTACAGGTTTTTTTTTTGTTTTTTATCGAAACCAGGAATACGATTTAAAAGAACATGTACATATATTAACATCAGATTTACCAAATTTTTAAAAAATACTTAATTAAATCAAAAAGATAATTATTCCTTATGCCTAAATAGGTCTTAGTATAGTGTTGTAGATATGCCCGTTTGTTTTGAATGTCAAATGAAGATCTGTGGTCCAGAAGATGGTTAGTTATTTGTATCCTCTTGTAGTTTCATTAAATAATTTGAACTTTTGGACGGAATTTGGCCAAAGGGTATTGCAGAGGTATCGGAGGAAAAGGTTTGACTTTTATTCCGGTTAATACGAAACGGAAACAAGGCCCCTGTCCCTCGTTCCTTGACTGAACGATTGACTGAATTTGAACGGCCCATCTTTTGAAAAGTCTTTGTGTTATTCCGGGTTGTTTTTCATAAAGCGAGGCTCAATGAAAGCCTTGCAAAGGAAGAAGCCACAAACTCCATTGACATCTCCAACAAAGACTTCCCTAGGCGAATATTGCAGATAGCTCTCTCTCTCTTTTCTTTTCAATAAGTGTCATCAAATGAAAAAATAGACTATTATGAAGGAGTTGTGAATAGGATGGCTGTCAATTATTATTTTCTTATGTATCTATAAAATTTAAATTTTAATATGGAGAACTAACGAGCTCAGTACGAGTTTTAGGTACCGATTTTGAGATCGGGTTGTCGTGGATTAACTATTTATTCACTCTACATCCTTGCTAAACCGGTCGCTTAGAAAAAGTGCTGACTTAATCGTATGGGTACAGAATAGAATATTCTCAGCCTATCGTATTGCTATAGTTTTTCTTTTTGAATTTGTATATATTATTAAAATTCACTGTGCTTACTGATTATTTGAATTTAAGGGTCTGGTCAACTTCATCACCTTAATACGGTCGATTTTAATAAAATATTTTAGAATTTAGTGTTTTAGAAAATGATTTATACGGTAGAATATTTAGGCTGTGTTTAAATTCTTATAAATGTTGCCATATTTAACCTTAATCAGAGAAATGCAAGGGAACAGCTTTATGTATACAGTCCCTGGCCATATTAATGTGACCACCATGAAAGATTATTTTATTTTCGGTTTTTCCTAATTTTTTTTTATATACTTTCCCGTGTGTTAATAAATTGCTGTTTTAAGTAATGACAACACTGTTATAAGTTTGTTAAAGTATTTTTTTTTAGTAATGGCAGCATTGGTTTTATTACAGCCATTTTGTTTTACGAGTGACGGCGTGTTTGAAATGTTTGTGGATTTATTGTTTCTTTAAATTCTTTTCATTAAATATAATTCGGATTCGGTAAGTTTATTATTGATTTATTATTTGTATCATATATTTTAGCTATTTTGATAGTTTTTTTCATCAATATGTAAAATAGGGTGACACCACAAAATATTAAAAAAAAATAAAGATTTATATTCGGAACTACTTTTTTCGATTTCATATTATTATCAGATAACTAACTTACCCATATAACTAATATCTAAACTCGATTTACATCATTACTCATACAAAAAGATAATGCAAAAATGTAACAAGAACGAATCTATCAAGTGGTCACATTAATATGATCAGGGACAGATATGCCATGATAATATTACATTTAAATTTGAAGTATAATTATTTAATTAACTTAAAACAATGTTCCAAGAAGTACTAATAAAAGAGCGGGTACTATGAAGGCTTATTGCAATTCCATGCCATCTTAGCTCTTGATCTTTCAAGCCAAAGTAATTTTACTGAGGAATTCCAATGTAAATGTAACTTAGAGGAGTTAAAGTTTACCAATATCTAATTATTAAATTAATTTTGACAAGTATAGGTGTAATTAAAAATATAAGCAAATACCGTAATAATTACAATAATAATTGTATAAGAAATACCCCACGCTTACAAAGTAGTAGATGAGGACATATTAGTATACATATTACATACATATATATATATACATATAGTCACTCAGCAAGTGGTGCAAGCCAAGTTCACCAAAAAAAAAAGGTGTCTTTCTGGATCAGTTGAGGACTGCATAACAGTCGAAGATCCAATATTAAGAACTAACATTGCGGTATAGTCCGATTACCCATAGCAGCATACCTTTACCACTGTAACCCGTGAACGGGTCTGGGTTTCAGTATGGTAGAGATTATTCTGTTTCATGGACAACGGGTTCTGCAAGGAGATGACTTGTCCCAGGTAGATTTTTCTGGCTCGGTGAGCCCCAGGAGGGTCCCATTTCCCATATGATCTGAAGCTTCAAACAGACTAAATAAAAGTCATGCCCGCAGCGGGATTTGAACCAGGATTTCCGGCTTGGCAACTCAGTGCTCTACCAATGAGCCACTCCGCTCCCATAGCATAAGGTGACCTTAAATTAAGCTTCCTCTTGCTGGGAGTGACTCACGTATCTTTCCATATAATTATTCTTGTAGGTTTGGAATATTACTTCACATTAATTTGAATTCATTCATTTGAAGATTTTTTTCGGACCTAATAAAATTCATTCCAACGTCAATAGCCAGATCCATTTTAGATGAATAGCGTAACGAAGAACCTATATTTTTGCAGTTTTACTATCTGGACTCACCAATTCTATAGAGATAGCATTATATCAGTCCGGGTCGTTGATCGAGGATACCCCCTAAATGGATGGCTCAATAATCCAACCTAATCCTCGCGTGGAAGAAATAAATTTATTTTCTGGATCACAAGTTTACTGTGCATTTACTATGAAGGGAAGAAAAATGAGTTTCAGTATTTACTCTTGTATAAATAAAGATCTGTTTTGGAAATAATTTTTACGTGTAATATGCTAAGGACAGTCATAAAAAAAATTAATGCCTAATACTTTTCACAATGCCCCTAATATGTAATATTAACACTAACTCCCAACGCAGAATCAGATTAAAAGTTTTGGAGCCCCTGTGCACAAGAGCTTTTGCCCCGGATAAAAGTTTTTGCCGCCCTCTCTTCACGTTATTGGGAGGAGAGAAAGGGATGAGTACTATCTATCATTTCCCTCAAGAAAATAATCTTTACAATGAATATTTTAATTTAATTGGACAGTAACATCACTTAGGGAAAAATTGTGATTTTTTTTATTTCTTGTCAGTCATTCTACTCTTAACAACTAGTTGGTGTACATCATTAATCGATGTAAGGAACTAATGCTAACTGATTAACATTCACTCTTTAACCAAAAACTCAACTTTAATCTTACCAAAATTTGTTTACGGGAGTTAGTTTTTGATCGAAAAACTTACTAGTGTAATCCTACCATCATCAATTATCATCAGAACTGGTTTACAGTATAAGTACTACGGCATAAATAAGATAAAAGTGCTAATGCACTGGATTCTTCTGTACATCACTGTCCTTCGGACCTGTACAATGTATTTTCTCTAGTTATGTTCATAATAATGGAATGAAAAATGAAAAATAAATGAATTAAATTAAAATTGCTTTTATTTACTATCAATTTATTTCCTCAGAAGCTCATAAACAGTTGCCTCTATGGATTTTCCGTATTTAATTTAATATTTATATTATTACTACTGGCTGTATTTTCCATATGTAGGTTATTGCCAAGTACCATATCATTGCCACAAGGAGTAACTATTCCAAGCAGTTGCTTAGAGAGTAGCGTCCTTTCGGTTTCTTAAGCTTTAACAGTACACTCATACTTTTAGACTCCATGTAAACACATACGCACACACCCACTCACAACACACATACAAAAAATGGTCAAAAAAAGCGCGAATATTATACACCTTGTGCTACCTTCGCTAAGTTCATTACCTGCTCTAGGGCAGATATTAAAGGGAATGCTTAGTGTCCCTTAGAGCACAGCCGACTCAACTAGGATGAGAATCCTTCCGCAACCAAAACTTCAAACCACAGAAGAAAAACAAAGGTCGCGACGAAGATATATTATGAAATGAGACATTGCTAATAAAAAGGGATTGTTAAAATTCTCGAAAAGGAATATACATTTATCCGAAGGTAACACACTGTACGCACATTTCTCAGATCAGTAAAACTTTTTAAACATTCGTTGATAACATGGGTAAACATATTTCAGTTCCTTTTGTTTATTTTCAGTGCCCCATAAAGAAGCATCTTGAAGTTGATAGGCACAAGAAAGAAGAAAGGAATACAAAATTACTCCGGACGTCAGTTAAGTAAGATTAACAACCTAGAAGAAAAATTAGCCTCTGAATGAAATATTGGAAGCCGCCTTTCCTAACTCAGTTCCTGTTTTAACTGATGCTTTCAGGGCGTGGGGTAAAGATCAAGGAAAAATACCCATCAAAATATAAACAGACAGAAGTGTTACGCTGACTAAATAATAATATGTATAGCAAAATATATCATTTTTTGTATTAAAATATGAAAATCGTAATCATTTGGTATAAATAACTATAACCCCTTAAAAATTATAAAAAACATTTTATGCTATATTTTTAAAGAAGCTTTACTCTTATTTTTAAATAAATATAAACACACATATATTAATAAGAATACAGGATTTCCAGATCTATCAGGGAGGAGATCCAATCCACGATATTTGACACATCAACTCAGAGCTCTACCTGCTCATTCGTTGATAATAATTAGATACAGAATGATTGGAGCGGATCGTCAATTTTTTGGCTTGCTTGAAATTCAAGAGAGGACTTTTTTTTAACAATGGAATTATTTTTTAATATTTCACATTTTTTGTGCATAGGTTTTTTTACTCCTTTACATCTCATTTCACTCCTTTTTTCATTTATATGAATTCCACTTTATTTCTTTTCTAATATTGTATGTTAAAATTTCTCTGCTTCTTGACAATATTATTAAACTTGTACATCAGCCGATTTGTAACTGAATGCGTGTCACAGAAAAACATTTGAGCATCTTCAACAGAAATAGATGGGACTTAACAAACTTTGCATTAAATCGTATTCACACTGGTTCTCAACTTCCTACGAGGAATTTTCTAAACATAGATCTGTAAAGGAATCTTCATTCATAAGCAATGCATGGAATTTCGTTTTCAATATGAGACCATTTATGTTTCACACTTCATGAATCTCAATCAAATCTGAATTAACACTATTATGTATCAAGTCTGTCACTTAGTCTTGGTTATATAGAGAGATTTGGAGTTGACAGTCAGAAGGACATGAGAAGAATGTATATTTCTGGATGGCTAAAACGTTAAACGCCGATGGAAATTTTCTATTCAGAGAGCAGAATATTCTGAATTCACAACATTTCATTCCTTCTAAGAGACTGATCAAATATAAGTAAAATTTTAAACAGAACCTGTACCACGAAGGAGTGGATGTTAGAGACTATACTGTTTCTAGGGCAACGGTTGTAAAGGGAGATGATTTGTCCTAGATCACGCTCAACCACCAGATTTCCCCTCCCCCTTATTTTAGGTTCACACTTTATAGACGCTAGGTGAGCCCCAGGATGTTCCTAGATGAGGGTCCAATGGTCCATCTAACCGACTAAAAAGTCTTAAGCCGCAGCGGGATTAAATTATATGATCAAAGAATATGTACAGAAAGGTGATAATGCAAACAAAATACAAAGAGAAAAAAAAAGAAGAAGGTAAACAGGTAAACCTTTATGTCTCATCTTGTAATTCACAAATACATTATTATATTCTTGGTTCTGTAATGTAATGTATTTTTATAGTTTCTTTTTTGTCTGTTTTCTCTCATAGCCCTGAAGATGACCTACAAAGTAGGTCTAAATGTCGGCACACAATAAATAAGTATCCACTTATTTGGTGTTTCATTTGACTGCACCCCCAAATATCTCTATCCTTACATTTATTAAATTGCCTTATTTTAAATCTCATTTTATACTCGCTAATCGGACGATGTTTGAGTGGAAGTCCTACATTTTGCCTATCCAGGTATAATTAGGACAGGGTCTGTAAACCCTTTAAAAATCTTAGAGCCCTAATCCCGCGACATGGAAGGTTGCTATGGTAACTGCTAATAAACTGTACATGTTTTAGTTACTCTTCGATGTTCTTAAGAATTTATGGTTTCACAAAGTTTGTAGGACTTCCAATACAAGAATAAACTTTATTTATGTGCAAATCAGTACTTGGAATCTTGCCTTTGTTTCAACTTTTCGAAATAGCACGAATCTAATTCACTAGATTAGCATTTCTATCGGCCCATCTCAAACAAGTCGCTCCTATTTCTATGAGTTGGCACAAACCTCCTCTGAGATATCACGGCTCTCGGACCTTTGGCAAGAAACCACTTCAGGGCTGCTCCCCGCTACTAACTCAATAGACCCTCTTCAATGAATGCAAATCGGCCGAATTAAGTAAATCTGTATTCAGAGATAGTAGAAGCAGACCTGCGATGATTAAAATTCACGTCATTTAGAGGATTAACAGGAGACTTCTTCGGCTAAGCTAACAAGCCAACTGAGCCGTGAAAAGATTAACTTTCGCACTGCAGTGATGCTTGGCATCTTAATCTCAATCATGTTTGAGAATCGAAATAATGGAAATCAGTTTGTTTGTTAGATTATATTGATTACATGCCAACATTGTTTTAAAAAAGAATGAGAGATTGTAAAAAATACTTGACAGATGTGGCCTAGGCCTTGACCTCACTACACTCCCTTCCCACTACATCTCACCAGCCCCGCTTCAGGTTTCGAAAAAAGTTCTTTTCTCTCTTTTCAAAGATTGCCAGACTTTACTTTGCTCAGGCTTTCCTAGAAGATTCTCCAGGACGACTCACCAATTATTTTGGTATAATTTTTTTAAAATAGTATATTATTACATAACCGAAACGTAATATAGGTAATCATTTCAAGACACCACAATTATTATATAGTGCATTAACGAATAATATATACTTCTTCTCTATGCTTATTTTCATGCTGAAATAAACTTAAGTTAATCGTAAACCACAACGTGTTTCTTCTTTTGAAATAATAATATGAATATAAATGATGGAATCATAGATTGTCTGGAACGTTTCGAATTTCGGTGAAAACCATTTAACCCAGAAGAGGTTTCAGAAACCTCACACGGATCATTATTTAAGTAATGATCCTATTATTAATGACCTTATTACATTACAATTTTGTCTAGGTAGGCCTGAATAGACATGCAGCGGATAGAGGTACTCAAATCTGTCAGATTCTTACTGCGAACTGGTAGACATGACTTGCAAGTCTCTAATATGTTTCAAGATCTGCGCGGGAATAAGGAAACAAGGGGATTTCCTCACTGCTACATTCTTAATGTTCGAATATTTGTTTTCACTTAGACCAATTTTTAAATAACAAACTAGTTTTATATCAGTTATTTTGTAAAGGTATTTATTTCTCAGTACTATGTCCTGAATAATTATAATTTTATTATTATTATTATTATTTAATTTTCATTTGCAATTGCGCATCCAGCAAATTTGATCCAGATGTTTTTCTCTTTGCTATTGTACAGGAACATCGAGTTTTGGAATGAAATATCAATTTTTCAGTAGGTCTCTTGGCCAATGTCTTTTTAATCTTTTTTGATTAAGTCCAGGTAACAGGGAGTAGGAAAGCGGAAGAACGAGTGGGTTTGGGTGATATTGTGTCGATAAGTAGAATGTTATGTATTTGTTATGAATATATGATTTTATAGTAGGAATGTTCATGTCATTGTGTATAGTGTGATTCGAAACATACCACGGTGCATTAAGAATTTTTCTGAGAATTTTGGATTGTGTTATTTGAATCTTGTGTATATGAACTTTTTTTGCTGAACCCCAAAGTTCTGCTCCATATGTCCAAATAGGTTTTAGTATACTGTTATTGATAAGTCGTTTGTTCCTCAAGTCAAGTGAAGATCTGTAGTCCAGAAGATGTGATAGTTGTTTGTACCGTCTAGTCAGTTCTTGTCTTTTTAATTTTGTATGTACGTTCCATGTAAGTCTTTTGTCCAAGTATAGTCCTAGGTAACGTACATAATTTTTGGAAGGTACTTCGTCGTTGTCAATTTTGACTGCTGGACACGAAGCTTTGCGTAGAGAGAAGCTTACATGGCTCGATTTTGAGGCGTTTATTTTTATTTGCCAATTATAGAACCACTTTTCTAAATCAAATAAATGATTTTGAAGAGCTATAGATGCTAGTTTTGGGTCTCTGTGAGAAGAAATAATGGCTGTATCGTCTGCGAAGGTATAGATGTTGGTGCAAGAGTGCTCGGGAATATCAGAGGTGTATACGGAATAGAGAATGGGGCTTAAAACACTGCCTTGTGGTACACCCCTGTATTGAGGGATGAAGGAGGAAATCGAAGAGTCAACGGAAGTACAGAAGAATCTGTCTTGGAAATAAGATTGAAGAATTAAAAAGTATGTAGGAGGTAAGTGAGGTTTTATTTTCCAGAGAAGGCCCTTGTGCCAGACACTATCAAATGCTTTTTCAATGTCAAGAAAAATCGCAGAGCAATATTCTTTTTTCTCAAAAGCGATAGATATTGTATCCACGATACGATGACACTGTTGTATAGTAGAGTGATAAGAACGAAAGCCAAATTGGTGGTTCGGTATCACTCCGCTATTTTCGAGGATAGGTTTTATGCGATTAAGGAAGAGTTTTTCAAATAATTTAGACATTATAGGGAGGAGTGCAACTGGACGATAAGATGAAGGATTAGTGACAGGTTTAGAAGGCTTAGGTATCATTTTAATTGTGGAAAGTTTCCAAAGGAGCGGAAAATAAGTTGTGCGCATGATTGAATTATAGATGAGAGTAAGAAAGAGAACAGCTTTCCGAGGTAAGTGGCGGAGGATGAAGGGAGTGATGAGATCATAGCCAGGAGCTTTTTTTGTTTGGCATTTTGTTCAGTACTTCGTAGATTTCTTTTGGATGAAATGCCGGAGGAGGGAGTTATAAAGGTAGTGCTGTTGTCAAGTCGTCATCTATTTTGTCAGTGAGAGCAGTATTCTGAACTTCGTTTATATTTATATTATTATAATTTATTAATTTATATTATTAATTAATTTATAAATTAATTAATTTATTATAATTTAGAATTAAAAATAAATAATGATGGAAATCACAATGTGAGGGCAATGCTCACGGGGACACCACTTCCGGGTTAAAACCATCCTCAGGCTGATTCCGTAAGTAGTTTAGATCTGTATTTATAGCGGGTTTTGATATTCTTAATAATGACTGGTTAGAAAGTCATATTTTAGGCATGGGTTGTAATTTTTCTTAACCTAATGCGGTCAACAAGTACACTTCCCTTGAAACAGATACCGCAATCAGCGGTGGTTAGGGTTAAGAGCCGCCACTTCGCCAAATAGTGAGTGCGGGGCGTGACCTGACTTGGAAGTGAGCGTCGCGGTCAGGATTCCGCGCACGAGCCGGCATCCTAAAAATATGAGCGAGTGACGGGGACCTACGTGCGATACGCTGACACGTAGCCCTTCAGTATCGGCAGAGTAAGGGCTCTTAGCAACACCCGGCTACATATTGGTTGTTAACACAGCCATCATTATCCCCCCTAAACCCTCCACGTAGTGTAGTGTTATTTGATCAGTTGCGAACAGTAATATAAGTGAATATTATATGCCATGCAATCCATTGACACGATGTCTTTTGCAAACATAGATATATTGAATGTTACACAGCGTCCATTCAGTATTAGTTTACAGACTTAAATAACTTTTTTTTTTTTTTTTTTTTTTTTTTTTTTTTTTTTTTTTTTTTTTTTTTTTTTTACCACCTTTCCTGCCAACGGCATACAGGTTTTTTGCCATGAATGGGGGTTCACCACTCATGGCAACTTCTTACCAATATTAGACTTAAATAACTAACTCGTGGTTAGGTTTTTTAGACGAATTGATTGTTTTAGTATGTTTACCATTTCAGGACAACAAAAAGCGTGTACTCTACGTCCCATGAAGAGCCTTAGGCTCATTACACGGTCCAGACTGCACTAGGACAATGGCTGTGCAAAGAAGTGATTTCCCCCAATTGCGGGCACCCACTTTATAGTTGTGAGCATAATGGGGTCTCCAGATCCCTCAGGATCCTTCCCAGTCTTTTAACAATTTTAATAATTTATCTGTGTCGGACTTGAACCTGGAACATTCGGCATAGCAATTCCAACAATGAGATACCCCGCTCCATTTTAGAAATGTTGGCACAAGACTTCAGAGTCTTCCTCTATCTCGCCAACTCATATACCGTTTACTGATTACTTCAGTATTAATTATTCAATTAAAATTATAATTGTTAGAAAGTTATTTCTGTATGTTTAAAAGCAAATGTTTAAAGTGTTATCGAAAGCGTGTTGTTGTTTGAAATGATGATGTGAGATGGACTGCATAACAGAGGTGAATTTGAGGCGTATGTTCAAAGGATCCTAGAACTAACTGAAAAGTTCTAATGTTTTTAGAACATTATTCTAATAATTGTACGCATATTTTTGACCAATACCAATTTTTATAGTCTTATACTAAAATGATACTTGATATCTACAACCCCGGCGTATAAGTGGAGTGTTTCTACTTGCATAACAGATCATTTCCAAATATACATGAAAGTGTGTTAACTTCAATTATCAGTTTTTGAAAAAAAAATTCTCAAGATTTCAAGGTTTTGTTCAACCTAAAACTTTTGTGGTCAGATAGTTTAATTTATGAATATTTTTTTAATAATAATTACGAGCAGCTTTGGGCTATACCAATATACCTCATGGGTGACCTCCGGCCTAGTGGTTAACTAGATAACTAAGACCTGGATCACGGGCTTGTAGCCCGGCTTTATAGGATTTTTTAAAATGAGTAAAAAAATCTTTAGTTATGCCGTTTTTCGGAAGGGACGTTAAACTAGGGGTCCCGAGCCTTTACTATGTCAGGTACTCGTTAAAAATCCCTATCCAAATTAAATCTGGATATACAAAATTTAGAGCTCCCACTATCGTAGCATTGTCCGATTAGCCATAAAGTGACGTTAAATGAACAAACATCATTACCTCGAGGTACCATAACATGTATATTCTGATATTCATATAAGTATATCCTAACATTTATGTGTACATATTCTAATGTTGATATGTATATATTATAATATTCTAAAGTATAAATTTTACATAAAAACTACCCAATATCTCAATCATGAACAAACAAATAATCCTCTTAAAGTTGTCATTCGCTTGAAATTGAGTTATTGTTTTTATTAATTCTATTTCAAACAAACTCCTGGCTTACTCACTTATGCACTATGAGATTAACACGATTCCGCATCCCTAAGTACAATAAACTAACTTAACACAAAAGCAATTTAACCACTTATTCACTGGAGAAATGGACTTAGTCTACTGACAAAAGAAGTAACAGAATTTAGTGGGATTCTGTAAAATATGAGAAGACGATCTTTTCTCCAAGAGGCCAAGTATGCGGAAGGATTAATCTTGGTACATGTTAAAAAGACTGTAATAAGAAAAAAAAACTGGTCACCTAATCAGTAAGCTGTCATTATAATTGACAAGAGTGCTAATAGCTTCAAGGAATCGCACGGAAAGAACTAAAGGAAAAGTTACTAGAATCGCAAAAAAGGGGTTAATTCAATTTCGTAAGTCTATCACAAGTAAATGGATCAAGGAAGGGATATATTAACTCAAACTGGCTTTTATAAAATATACTTTGAGGCCTTCACCAAAACAATTTCTTGCCAATCTGGGGAGGCTAATATCACCCATGCTCTAGGAAAGTAAAAATATGGCGTTATGTGAAGGGACGAAAACTTGGCACAGAAAGGCAAGATTAAGACTGGCTGGTCACACACATCGTGAGAATAATACTTTTTTAGACTTATATGACCTTCTTAATGAGTTATATTAGTTTTAATGATTTTGTTGCTTATTTACAATATGTCAGATATTTAATTTGACTGTCTCGTAAATTGATAAACAAATAACCGACATTGAAGTGTAGCCCAATCCGGACCCTATATAATAATCGAAATAAATTCTTAATGATTAAATCCAGATTATTTTTGGATAATTATCTTCAATAAGAATTAGATGAGTAATGGATAAAGTGTGAATTTGCTAAATCTTTTCTTAAAAATATATTTCAATAATGAAATTTCAAAAGGAGTTTATTTACATCGAACATTTCTTTTCTCTTCCCTACAATATCGATTTGCTGTAGTGTATGAGTTTACGGGCTGTCATGTTAAATTGTTTTTGTTATTCTTATAATGTGCGTAGCAATTTCATTGAAAAATAAGTAAACATCTATAAAGGCTTACTATATTCTATTCATCATCCATCATGTTAGTTACAGAAGACCTTCATAAATATTTAACGAAACTCATTGGGTTCGAGATCTTAATGTCAAAGCCGGTACACGCAATGGGAGTGGAGCTTCGGGAATTGGACTGGGAAGTACATAATTGATGTTGCTACAAAAGAGCCCAAGGCCCGGTTAAAGAGTCCGTTTTGCTGCCAAATAACGTTGGGCAGTTTAGGAGCCTCTAAAGAGAACAAATATAGAGCCTACGGACCCCATTGCTATCCTTTGCTTTGGTTGCACAAATGGCTCTGGAACACTAAACCACTTAGTGAGCCGTATATTTCCTTTATTAGCTGTCTTGTAGGCAACACTATTGCCCTACACATCGCCTTTACCACTTTAAGATCTATTATTGCTACTAGTTCCTCTGCCTTCAAGTTTATGCTTCCTGCTGTCTTATTTAACATTATGTGTTACATTGCTGTATAAGAATTATATCATTATTTGGCAATTATATTAAATGTATACGTTGTTTATAAATATAAAGTACACGAAATATTGTTCTCTGTGTACTAAATCATAACACAATTCAGTGGCAAACGACGTTGATGGGTAAGTCCCAAAATTTACTCTGAGGGTCAGTAAGTTACGTGTATTTGAGTAGAGGATGGGAAGTGCCGATCAGTCCATTACGTCTCAACCTCGTCCGCAGTTGGAAACTCAATTTCAAGTTCCGTTTCAGTTTCGTGAATCCTATCCTCGCCATTTGCTTTTGGCAGGGAATATAACGCACAGTAGATTTATTTGTTGATTGTAAAGTCGTGTACTTCTAATTATAGTCCGGTTTGGAAAATACTAACTCTATTCGCTTCCCCTAATGATACTTCCTGTTTCTGAAATACTTAAGAGTTTATAAATATGTATGCGAATATGACATCGACCTCGTCAAGGGCTCGGAATCTCTCAAAAGAAGAAATTGAAATGATATTACAGAACGTTGATAATTTAATTTTAGAGTCCCTTAGCCACGTCCATATTGCTTTTTTTGTTGTTTTTAAAGGAGGCTTAATATAGAAGAGGAAAAATTAAAAGATCAACTGGCTTATTTCTAGGACCTCGTTGATACCTGGGAAGGGCTTGTTGCAAAACCAGGAATAGCTAAGGCCACATATGGAAATCTTGGAAAAGAAATTAACCCAAAGCGTTCTCATACAAAAAAAAAATTACTATATTAAAATAATAAAATAAAAATACACCCAACATTTAATAATAAGAATAATCATACTGGAACTGATAAAAATCATAAATAAATATATAATATAAAATTCACAATACCCGTATAAAATATAATAAAAGATTTACAATTCTCATCTCTTTAGTGAGATCTAAATGATAATCAGTTACAATGGTTATCATTGATTGGCTCTGTCATCAATTGTAACTTTCACTTGGCAACACCCCCAATGTAATCAGACTATAGCAAAACAGAGACTCATTTTTTTTCCTCAACAATAAAATTTCCTAATCTAATATGAAATTTCATTACACAAAAAATATTTATTTATTTAGTATTTTTATACTGAATAAATATTATGTGACCGCGTATTATGTAGAGAAGTAAATGGTTTGGGTGAAGTATAACATTACTGTAGGACCTGTCACTCACAACTGACGTTACGCCATATTCTTGAAGAATGCCCACAACATGAAAGTTATTTTAGGAACTAAGGAATAGAGTGAAAAATTCAAACAATGCTGGGTGATAATGATACAAATTTTAAAACAATAATAAATTTCTCAAAAAAAAGGTATATTTCGTAAAATCTAATCGACCAAAAATTATAGAATACGGCACTGAAGACAGACGTTAAGTGTCCATAAATAATCGACCTAACCTCAACATAAATTCTCAAATACTAACCATTCTAATCTTATACATTATAAAACATGACGTAGAACGGTCATATTTATTAAAAATATATTATGTATATATTATACGCTGAATATATAATACGCGGTCGCATCCTACTTATAGAACAAATGTTCACGATATCGGGTCTTAATCTTCTTAATGAGGTGATTTTTCCCAAAAAGTCAGAGTTCGAAGACAGATACTCACGGCGAACTTTCAATGTAGGGTCTATTTTTATCTATATTTATCTATTTTCTAATATTATTTATTTTTACTGTAGTCAGATTAGATTGGGGGTGTAGCCAGGTGATAGTTACAATTGATGACGGAGCCAATCAATGATAACCATTGTAACTAGTTACCATTGAGATCTCAGTAAAGAGATGGGTACTGTAAATATTTTGTGAAGCTAAAGACGCACTTGCCTCACACTTAAGGTTCTACCGATACCCAAAAATATCGATACCAGGCCTTTGCGATATATCGGAACAAAGTATCGATGCCGAGAAAATATCGGAAGAAAAATATCGATATCACTCGGTATCGGAAGATTTTTAGTCGTTTAAAAGCACGGTTCGTCAAATGGCTACAAATATTCCATTGCCAGGAAAACGTCACACATTAGATAATCAATCAAATAGTGAAAGACCTTTTATTTTTTATTAGAATAATGTGGTTCTCATTCGATATTCTCAAAGTATCGAAAGATCTTTCCGATATTTCACAGATGGCTGAAATATAAATTTTTTATTATGTTATGAACCCCATCTGTACATATCAGGGAAAGTAATTAAAAGAAAAAAAACATGCATAGGAAAGGACATGCTTTCGATACTAGAAGAATATGGTACTCATTCGATATTCTCAAAGTATCGAAAGATCTTTCCGATATTTCACAGTTGGCTGATATCTAAACTTTTTATTATGTTATTAACGTTATCTATACATATCAGGGAAAGTAATTAAAGAGAAAAAATAATATACACGCATAGGAAAGGGCATTCTTTCGATATTAGAAGAATATATACTCATTCGACATTCTCAGAGTATCGAAAGATCTTTCCAATATTTCAAAGATGGTTGATATCTAAATTTTTATTATGTTAAAAACCTTATCTGTACATATCAGGGAAAGTAATTAAAAGGAAAAAAAACATATACATGCATAGGAAAGGACATTCTTTCGATACCAGAAGAATAAGGTACTCATTCGTATTCTCAAAGTATCGAAAGATCTCCGATATTTCACAGATGGCTGATATATAAATTTTATATTATGTTATGAACTCTATCTGTACACATATATCTGTGAAGTATCGGAAAATATTATTAGAATATCGAAAGAGTACCCTGTTCTTCTGGTATCGAATGAATTTTTCTTTGCTATGCAAAGATATTATTTTTTTCTATTAATTAATTTCCGGGAAATGTACAGATAGGGTTCATAATAATAAAATAATAGGGTTCATATAGGGAAAGGAAACATATCATTCTATTTTTTTGAGAATATGGAAAGAATGTGGCGAAGGATATATACAACTTTTTATTCAGGTTTCGTTTGGATGAGCAAACAAAACCAAAAAAAAAAAAAAAAGCAGCTAACTGTTTCGATATTTAGTTTTTCATACCGATATCGATAAAATATCGGAAGAAAAGTATCGATACCAAAATACCGGTATCGAAAGGAAAAGTATCGATACTGTACCCATATCGGTAATATCGGTAGAACACTACTAACACTCCCCTAATTATTGCTCGGAGTATCATATGTGAAAACCAGGCTAATAATTACACACGACTTTGAAATTTAAATAATTCAATCAATTTAGCACTTCAAAAAAAAACTGTTATTCTAAAGTTTTGAATTTTCACTTCTCTCGGCACTCTTCATGACTGCCTTTTCCCCCTTCCTTTGTGGCTAAGCAAACTTTAGATGTCAAAGATTCATTGGAAGTAGACTTTGGTAATTATTTTCAATTTAAATTATTTTCAATTAGTGTCGTAATGTATTAATGTTATCATCGTTCTATTATAAAGAAACATTTTATGCGTATGTATAAGTTCAACAATATTTAATAGTTTAATAAAAGAGGGTTTTTTTCATGGGGTCAGGAATATATATTTTTTTTTGTAACATGGCTGTTCCAATTTTTCAATGTTCATATGTTATATATTTACCACATGAATTATTAATAACTTTTTAATATTAATTTTTTAATTGTATTGGTGGATTATCTTTATTTTTCCATCGGTTAGATAATAATATAGATTAACATAGATAGTGAACATAGATTAACAACTCTCCATATTGTATTATCTAATTTATTTTTGTAACACGGCTGTTCCAATTTGTCAATATTCATATGTTATATATTTACCGCATGACTTGGTTTGTAATAAGAGTGAACAATTTTAATATAATTTAATGAAAATGCTATTTTCTTATACCAATCTATGTTATTAGATTTATTTCTGCTTAACCTCTCCTAGATTTTGCTAGCAAACAAACTTTGCTCCCCTTTTTCACCTCCTTAGGAGTATAATTTCAGAAAATCCTTTCTTATCGGATTCCTACGTCATACAAAGAACACACCCTCCAAGTTTCAGGTCTTTACGATCAGCGGTTTAGGTTGTGCGTTGATTCGTCAGTCACTCAGGACAAAGCATGTTATATTTATAGATTTTGTCGATTTATTTTTCTTTCTCTAACTTTGTACAATAATTTTCCTTACTGGTATTAACACTCACACACCAATTTTTTCCAGACAAATGGTTCATATTATTATATAAATAGGTAAAAAAACTATTCCAAATTTGAGTCAGCGAAGAACTTAATTAAAAAAATGTATTATGCATACTATTTATATCCTTATCAATATAACTTCAATAAAAAGCTATACTAGGAAAAACTCAAGCGGAAATCATTACTATTCACTATCTCTACTCAACCTTATCAAGAGATTGGTTAATTGTGAATAATTGGATTGACTCCCGTCGCGGCGAAGAGATAACCTACGTACCTTCCGTTTGAGGAATTTTAAGCGAAGTTGGTAGAAGATGCCGACAGAATACATAATAACGCACACACGAGCTTTACTTCTCATGAGGAGGAAAGGTCGAGCGGGCTTTCTGAGCTTTTTACTTCTTCTCTTCGGAAGGGGCATAAGCCATGCCATAGCAGGAATACAGATAAGCCGAATTATCTTCCGGCTCTCTAGATTTCAGGATTTACTAAAAAGAGACTAAAGAAAAAGTCGCTTTCCTTTAATTCTAACCTTAATTATGGTAAAACAAATATTTAAAAAAAACGTTAAAATTATTCGTTTTAAAAAAGCTTATGCAGAGGTTACCTGAACCGCGTTAAGATAAGAAGAGAAGAGGATCCGAGTAATCAATGAGATGAAAGAAGAAGGCAGAAGCTAGGAGCTGCGGAAGAGAGATACAATAGAGGACGGTGACTAAGCCACAAAGAAGTGGAAGGATATCGAGGAGTTCTCGAGACTATTAGCACCTCTTCTTAATGAGCATTGCTTAACTTCATGTGAATCCTCCATCCTTCCATAGGATTAGCCGCTCTATTTATGGCTCTGCTTTAATCCATTTATATAAATTGCCATTTTCATCGTGCCAACATTTTATGTATGTATTTATTTTTGTACGTTATTTATTACTTCGTACATTACGTACCAGTACATTTTACCATTTCTGTTTCTCAACGGATATATAAATGTTGATCTCATTAAGACATATTTTAACCTGTCTCGAAGTGGCGCCTGAACGTACGTTAGCATATAGATTCCAATATTCTGAAACTGATTTAGGGCATATTTCTCCTAATATAACAGTAACTTAGATTTAACTTACTTACTACTTACTTAGATTTAAAGATTCTCATTATTTTCATACATTAAACAGTAATAATTATTTAGAGTATGTACCTTTATTTATAATAACCAACTCAAGGTGAGCTGTAATCCAGGTAAAGTAATAAAATAATAGATTTTTAATTTTTTAGGATTGTGGGTCAAAAGATTTATTGCTTTCGATCCTGAACATCGTAATGTATATATTAATATATGGAGCAACTAAAATATTATTTTTCCGAATAATACTGAAAACCTAATAAAGTGGTAGAGTGCCTAAATCCCACCATATATTCATGTTACATTGCAAAAAATATTATTTTTTAAATATAATTTCTTGCTTAGTTATCATTAGAAATCCGTTTAAATTGATGGTTGACATTCATTTATTTCGCAATAATTTAATGAGAAATTTAGAACGTCAATAATCATTTTCGCGAGCTTTGAAAGTATTATTATTTGGAATCCACTTTAAATAATAATCTAAACTTTTTAAAAACTATCCCAGGATATATTTCTTATATGTCTACAATACTAGACTTAATGTTTCTCCTATATCAATTACTAACTCCTTCAGATATGATATTTATTTATTGTTCACTACATTTAACAAAAGAGAGATTCTTAATTAGTTTAAGATGGAGTGAAATTAAGTCTATATGTCATTTTGTAGAAATTTCGATATTTAATCGCTGTGAATTTATTTTATTTGGGATCGAATCTTACTGATTTTATACTTATTAATAATATTTCAATATATTTAGTTTGATTGATATAGATTTTGGGAAAAATACAAAAACTGGTAAAGTCAAATATCAGTTCTGGTAAGCCATATTTTGGAGCTACTCGAAGTGGCGCCTGAACGTACGTTAGCATATGATTCCAATATTCTGAGACTGATCACTTAATTTTTTTCTACAAAACTTTTAAATTCAATAATATATTGAACAATAGCGCCAACTCCATATTGAAAACTCTACATTGTTCTTTTTCGATTTTCAGTTTTCAACAGATGCATCCTTGCATCTTTTGAATACTCATGAATCTATTATGAATATTTTTGAAGTGGCACCTGAACATTCGTTCGTATGCACACAGCTTGCACAAATACAAAAAAAATAAGTCGTATAGGGTTGATATTAGCTATTAGGGTTTCTTGAAACATCAACATCATCTATATTTTTTGTTCTAACATGATCACCGGAATACTTTATTAGATATCATAATAAGTTGATTAATAATTATTTTTTCTTATAAAAACCTGTTACATTTAATTTCAACATTATCTTTTTTTTAAATACGTAAAAAAATATATAGAAGGGAGAAACTCAATAGATACATAAAATCCTTGTTTAGACGAGAGTCTCTTCTACATTAATAAATTTTAGACTATGTCCACTGGATTCTTAGTTATGTCTTTTTTTCTATATTGTACTTTTATTAAATTTTGATTGGTTTTATCTACCTTTTTGTATTTTGGCATGTATTTTCTATTTAGTATCAGCTGTTTATTATCAGCTGTTTATTGTTTAGTATCAACTTGTAAGCATCAATTTGATTTTGAGAATGCTAAAGTTATTTACAAAGAGAGTGATGGCTCTAGAAGGAAGTTGTTCGATGCCATGCAGATTGCACAAAAGATTGACATTTCGGTAAATTATAAAACAGATTGCAGAAATTTGAACCAATATTATTCGGAAACGTTGAATGTTTTAAAAGAAAAATTTGGCTAACTCAGCTAATATGTATTCATTTTTAAAGGCTAATATTACTCGATATGTTTGTGGATCAGCTGATTCTATAACCTTCCCAGCTGGTTGCGTATTACTTTCGTTCAGTTGTATGTTGAACGTCTTGGTGGTGGGGTGCTGTCTCATGTTTGGAGCCTGTTTGGGCTGTTGATCGTTGGGATGTATTGCACCTTTTTCTTCGAGATGCGATTCACATAACCCCTTTTTGATTTTGGTGTCTTGATAATGCCTGAATAGGCAAAACGTCGACTGGTAAGTAGGTGTATTTTTTGAAACATAAGGCTTTGCATTGTGGTTTTTCCCAATTGCGTTATAATCAGCTATTTATATTAAATCATTCCATACGGAAATTTACAGGTTAGGAGCTGGATGTCCTGTAACTCTCCTTTGGATTCAGTAGTCGCTTTACGGTCTTGGAGGTGGTGAAATATTTCCTCTGGTTGGGGCCTACTGCATTTTGAGGTTAGGATGTGATTTTTTACTTTATTTCTCTATTTAGTTGTTCCCTTTCTGCCCTTATGATGCCTAGATTAATGAAATATCAACAGTCATTTTGCTTCTGGTTTATATTTAAGATAATTGGATTTTTTCCACTTAAGTCGTAGAAATAATACGTTAAAAGAACATATATAACCAAAACTGCTCTTCAGATTCTAAGGATGGTTTAAAGATAGTCGAAAAATCATGTATGCTTAGTTTTTCTTTAGTAGGTTAGCTAATTACTTTTCTTTATTCTAAAATATGTAATACATGTATGAGACGAAAATAGTTGACTGGATGATACAATGGAGAATATAGTTGGGGAGTGCAGTAAAAAAAAAACAACACCAAATAAGAACAAGACTTATATTTAATGTGTGCCGACGTTTCGACCTACCTTGTAGGTCATATTCAGAGAATGAGAGAGAAACAAACAGAATAAAAAATATATAAAAATACGTTACAGTATCAAGAATATAGTGACATGTAATATTGAAAATTAAAATAGTGAGAGATATAATAATTAAAGATAACGAATGTAAAACACAGAATAAATGTACAGCAAGGATAATAACGTAAACATAATATATTGGGAAAGAAAAATGAGAAGGTAAACAGAAAGATACAAAACGAAAAGATTAAAATATAAAAAGGCCAACGGCCATACCACGTTGAACACACCGGTTCCCGTCAGATCACCGAAGTTAAGCAACGTCGGGCGTGGTAAGCACTTGGATGGGTGACCGCCTGGGAAAAACAGGCGGTAACCATCTGGGGAAATCCGCTTGCTGTTGGCATCTAAATTAACAAATAATAATACATAGCTGGCTGTATGGATGAATGAAAGAATCCAATGCCATAAAAAATAAAATAAAAAATGAATAAAAAAAATAAAAGGTGAGATATAAAGGATTAAGAAAAAACTAGTTTAATTACAGACATAAAATGTACGATAATTGACTCCTAGAGGTATGAATAATTAAATAATCATATTTAAAATAGGTATTTAAACATAATCATCATATTTTGTATTATTTTTCATACATTTTACTTATATAAGCTGTAGGAGTCTATTATCATGCATTTTATATCTGTAATTAAACTAGTTTTTTTCTAAATCCTTTATATCTCACCTTTTTATATTTTAACCTTATCGGTATCATGTTTGGAGCCGCTAATTAATAGTTTATTTTGTAATCAATGAAGGTTTGTGTTTTTTACATGAAATTTAATTTTTTTTTAGTTAGAGCTACTAGTTGAATTTTATAAAGTGGCAACTAAGAACAGCTAACTGGAATTTCGCTACTTCAGAAACTTGTTCTAGGAGCAGAATTTATGAAGGGGAGATGTTTCTTAATATAAGAGAAAGCAATATGTAGCTACTAAAGAAAGAAATACTGGGAGGAGAATAGCGGTCGCAATATCTGTTTCGTGAACTCATTCTTGTTCTACAAAAATGCACACGAGAGAAAAATAAATTGTAGGGAATAATTGAAAATTTTAGGGAAACTACATTATATATGTATATACATATATATATATATATATATATATATATATATATATATATATATATATATATATATATATTAAATAATTAGATTACTTTATCTTATTATTTTGATATGTAGGCGGATACAGAATATTTTCTAACAGTAGTCCATTTAAACCCTCCAATTTCTTCAATGTCAACAAAGTTGACTTATTTTTGTTAAATGAACCAATTGTTATTGCAAAAAAATTTCTCCAGCTTTAAATATTGATATTAAATTAAACAAAAAGAAACAAATATTATATAAACAAGGAAAATAATTCATGTGAACAAATTTAATAGAGATACTAATAATACAAACACAGGGCAAAAACAGTTAACTAAACAAAAGCAGAGTCATTCAAATATATATATATATATATATATATATATATATATATATATATATATATATATATATATATATATATATACGCTTACATAAAGAGGAATAAAATAAATCAAATTCTAAAACAAATAAATTATGTTTTTTCATGGGAAATATAACGAAAAAAAATAAGAACGTTAACAATAATTAAACAAGATAATTCTGATAAACAATATACAATCAGCACAATAATTTCACCGCATTTTCTTTTATAAATTGTACTGTTTTTAGGAAGTTTTGTATTAGGTTAGTTACAGATCAAAGTAAAATTGTTTTCTCAATTTATTATAAACTAAATGTACAATTATAGAACATCGTTCCGGTAATTATTTAAATATCTAATTTAAATGCTTTCTAAACTTTTAGGTACTTAACAATATTCATTCACTAATATTTTTAATTTAATTATTATTTAATTATAAGTACCTACTTTGCACATCAAACTAATGAATGTGATGAAACAATCACTGTAAATTTTCGTTTATTTAAGTATTATATGTTCTTATAATATATTGACAACTTAATTGTAGGTAGTTTACATAAGATGTATGATATGATACACTGAAGGCATTCTCGCCTTTACTGGGGCTACCTTTGAATATTCTATAAATATTTATAAGCATGTAAATATAATATTTATCTAGATTACTAAGCACCTGTGGCCTCAACCACATCAACTCAAAATCGATTATCAGTGCACTTGATCAATCTCAGGATCTCTGAATGTAGCTATAGAAAAACAATTCAACCGTCATATTTATTATTTATATTTATATTATTTTATGCATTTTGAATATTCCTTATACCTGCATTCATAATTTCAAAAAAAGAAATATAATAATTATATGTAATAAAGCGTTATTCTAAATATCGCCATGATATTTACCTTTACTTGAATAAAATATAATATACACAAAGTTAATATTTTTATAACCGTTATAAAATCGAACACTATAATTTTAGCTAGAAAAAGAGTAGCTAATGCATTATATGAAAATACGTTAGTGTCTGAAATCCTGTTCTAGCATTTTATTTTAGCTTTGTGTGGAAGTACAAAATTTAAACATAAATTAGAGTTTAGATCTACTAGATTTTTTTGTTATTAAGTCATTAAAAAACTTATTTCACAAGGAACGTGTACGTAACGCTTTAAATTTAGATCTTTCCTTGAAATGATTTCAGATTAAATTAAATGAAGACTGGGCTGGTCTATAAGAGACAGGGTACCAACTTGTATTGTCAAGGAAATGTGCAGTATCTTGTACCAAAACTATTTTATCTAATTAATTATGCATTATCTTGGTTTACCTTGACTTGACAATAAACAGCAGACCTGAAATTTAAATAACGATATTACATATAATACCGCACTATACCTCGTTTTTTTCAATATTTTTAATTTTAGAAAAGAAAACATTACTTGAAGTGAACGCTAATTTAAGATTTCATTTATTTTTAAATATATTATACATGATTTGCTACAAATTAATAAACTATTAAGTCTGAGACTAGATATCTTCTGGGGATATATACCCTCAAAAATAAAATTTATTTTTGATATAGGGCAATTTATATGCTATATTTTGGCTATTTCTTGCCATAATATTTTTTTTAATTCCTTCCATAATAGAACTACGCGAAGTGCCTTATTTTAATTTCCATCGTATCAACGCTCTCTAAACTCTCTAATAATGAAGTAAAAAATACTAGATTTTTTTTTTCGTTTTGCCTAACAGTGTCTTGGTTATCATTTTTTCAGAGAAATAAGTTCATTTTGAACTTTAATTAACTCGATTTTTAATTTTTATTTGCATTCATGAATGAAAATATGTGATAGTTTAATAATAAGATCACAGGGCGCATATGTGTTTAATAAAACCAATAAGTTGCTATGAATTGAATAAGATTATACCTTACCTGAAAGCTCTTAAGGACACACAGTAACAGTAAAGTTTTTTTACTTTTGAACTTTATTATGATAACTAACTAACTCTCTTTGTAGAGATGCAAGTTAACGATAACACCTATAAACAGAATATATGTAAAACTAAATGTGCTTGTTTATATAAAAGCACTTTTAGTTTAAAAAATAAAATAATTTTATTTTAAAGTGGTCTAGTGAGAAATTGCTCCTTTTTTCGAAGGAGTGGCCCACTTGAAATGGACAAGAACTACTATATTTTAATTATTATTTTTTTTTTTAAATTATTTTACTCAACTAAGGCATTAAACACTGCTATGTAAGTCGAATATTCTCTTTATTTATTTACTTTTTCTCATAAAGGTTCCGTATTATAAAATGTCATATATTGGCTTAGAAAGCGGGGTAGATCAGTGGTAGAGAGCTCAGAAACTATGTTGAGGATCCGGATTCAAATCCGGCTAAGACAGATAAAAAAAATTGTAAGACTACTACACGAAGGGCCTTGGGTTCAGTACGCAGTATGTTTCTTGGACGTTTATACAGGAAGGTGATTTATCTTAGATCACGCTCAGCCGCGAAATTTTTTCCATTTATTTTGGCTACCCATTTCATAGAACACCAGGTGGGTCTCCAGATTCCACAGGATCCCCCTCCGGTCGCTAGGCGATCTTTTGCACAACAGTTGTCCAATATAAAGTACAGTCTGTACCACATATTAAACCCAAGACACTTCATAGTTTGTAATGGTACCATTTGTTTTTTAATTATTGGCTTCAGATGTACATGCGTATCTTAATGATTAAAAGTTTTGTTTAAGGACATTTTTGTCTCCTTATTCTTTTTATTAGTAATTCTGTCATAATATTTCATAAGAACTATTTTCTTTTTTAAATGATTATGATTTTATTTATTTATTGAATTTTATTAGTATTTTTTTAGCTTGAAACTTTTTATTTTAATGTACTACTATGCTATTGTCCCCGGTTAAATATTTTTTTCTTTTCTATTTACATAAACAATAAAATTATATGTTCAATTGTAATTTTGCAACAAACAAGAGACGTAGATGGCCCGACTATTAGAGGCTTTCACTAACTACAAATTATTGGGATGCATGTTCCGCCAGCCTACAGACCCATGAGAAGCCACTATGTGAGGTAATTATCGTGTAATCATGGCATAACAGAGAGTGCACGATCAGAGGCTACATCAGCCGACCGTTGGAGCAGATGATGCATCACTCAGCAGTAATTGCATCCGGCCATGAGGAGCATACATCCTCCGCGATGACAGCCCGAGTCATGACCCAGCAGTCAGTGGAATAACGATACCCGGGGCAGATCTGATACCAGAATATGTTATTGTTATCGGCAGGCGTTAATATGAATTATCACTTTATTAATGGTCAATCATCCTTATAAAAAGTATAATAAGAACTTAAACTGAGTATTTTATAGAAATTAAATATAACGAATAAGTTGGCATGTCTGTTAACAAATCGTTTATAGCCATAAAGAATAATGTTTAAACTCTGTGATCATTTAATCGAAAAAATTATAGCATTGTTTACTTGTAAACGTTTTCAACACCCCTTCCTCTTTTATATCTATGGGAAGACCTTTGGCACGGGAACTAAGCGCTCTATCACTGAGCTTCCCGATCCGAATATTTACAGTCTCCAAATTATTGCATTATGGGATAGGAAATAGCACAAATGGAAGATACGATATGGAGAGAAAGATACATTCAACTTGAGTGTTATTTCATATTCGATAGCCAATCAAGTTTGTAAGAGAAGCTTTTTTTGTAAGTCTTGGAAATCTAATCCATTTAACATTAAATATATATTTCATCTTGTACACTATGCGTCTATACGTTACATGCCAGATCATTCGTCATTTCTCACGTAATATCAAACATTAAATACACAATATGGACATAGTTATTGAATACATTGCTGAACTTTTAGAGCATTGGAGAAACAAATTAACTATTGGCACATTTCTGTGTATGTCTCAGGCTTCTGATAATGACTGATATTTACTCCAAAATGAAGAAAATATTATTACATTAATTCTTGATCACTGTAGTCAGTTTTCTTATAAAAATTAAAAATTGTTGATTATGATATTTTAGGTAAATTCGTATTAATGTCAAGCATGAAAAGATCTCTCCCAATCGAATCATTTTTTGTTTTATACTTATTTCACGTAACGATATAAATACGATATACCCCTTCTCTTTCTTTTAATTAATAAAGAAAAATAAACTGAAACATAACACACTCGTCTTATTTTGAAATTTACATTATCGAAGTAAGGTAGTTGTTTATTCAGTTTCCAAACTATATTTAAATTTGAACCATATCAGAAAAACATTATCAGGAAAGGAGGGAGTTTGCCCTTAATAGAAGGGATCGATACTTTAGTTTTGGGAAAAAAGTTTGAGAGCCTCTGACCTAGGCCGCTAATGATTTGGAAAGTAACAACAGTATTAAATGTTAGGTTTTTTAAAAATGAATTAACGAAATTCATATGAAGATTATACAATAATTATATATTTTAAATGTTGCTTTAATATAGAAAATATATAGTAGTGTTTAAAAATGTTGCTTGTTATTGAATAAAATTTTGGCTTTTTATTAACACACACAGATAAAAGATAAAATAATTTATCAGGAAAATAATAGTGTAGTTATGTAAAAACGAAAAAAATACAATGATAAAAGGTTTTGGAAATTTTAGTTGGAATCGAATATAATTTAATTTTTACTACCTGCTAGTATTACAGAACACACACACAATCAGACAGTTAATTTCCAAACTTACAGGCTATCGATATGATGTTTCAATTATTTTAGGTTTCAAAGATAGCTAAATTAAAGTGTTTAAATTTCGGAGGAAAATGACATTTGTTGTCCACCTTAAGAGAATACCAATATACAAATTGATCTTCTTTGGGTTTTTTAATATTAAAAAAAATTGTAAGACGTCTGTTATTTAGGATCCTTTGCTATCGTGAAGAACTGTCAAACCTGGTTTTCATAATTTTTTAAAACATTTTTCCTATTGGACTCATAAATATTCAACAAGGACACCAGCACTTACAGCCAAGCTGCTGCTTTTAGGCCGAACAAAACTTAAGAAGTAAAACATACTAATACTTCCTGTCAACAGTTTTTAGTATTCATAAAAATGTAAAAATCACTAATATAAAATCCGATAGAATTATCATTTGTTTGTTTTATATTTTTAATGACGACAAGTTTTGCTATTTTGTGACAACAAAAATATTTTTGATAATTTTATTATTCGTAATACTATAATTAAAATTAATAATACATAAATTCATAATACTATAATATATAATGCATTTATATATGGGTGGCTGTATCAACCAATGAAGCAATACCCCACACCTACTTGAACAATTCTATAAATATAGATGATACTTTCAGTACCAGCAAGCCGGTCCACCAACTTCAAGGTGGTTCCTCTTGGGACTAGTAGAGGTCTCAAAAGAAACTCTTTTTATTTAATGTTTTGAGTTTTTCAAAAAATCAAAATATCACGTGTAAACATAAAAATAACCATGAGGGATGATTAAAGGCATAATAAAATATGACATAATTCTTCAGAATACTGGAACTAAAATATCCAGTGGGAGCCCACTAAGGCGATCTAAAACGACAAGTTACAGAGATCTCACACCAACAGTCCAATTAGACTTATCAAATAGAGATAGCGATCTTGCTCCAAGACGCCCCAGCATTATATACTTTATTTTGTTCCCAGAAGTAATGCATAATTAAGTGAATATCTCATCAGATTTACAATCTACCCCTCCCCACGATATGAAGTAGCATTGGACTAATAAAGATACTGAAAATCAGAAGGAAAAGAACTCCATGATTGATAACTAATGCAACCTATAAATTCGGATTATTATAAGGGAAAATGTATTACCCCATAATAAATTAATAAAACATTATTGAGAAAAATGAATAATAAATCAGATGCATTCATCATTTCATCTTACTTGTTCATTTATCATAGTATTTTTATATAAGTTTGTTAATACTTTTTTAATGCGATTCTAAATTGGCCACTTCACAGATTAGGGTTTCACATATCCACTGTAAATCAAAATCAATCGCATTGGTCATATATTCGCAGAAAAACCTCAATTTCCTACATTTTGTAAGTCCAATTACACTTTCATTTGATACTTGATTCCATGAAAAAAGTAAAATCATGTTTTTTATTTTTATAATACTCAGCTGATACGGATAAAATAATAATCTAGAAACGAAATGAAATAAAATGAAAATAGCCTTTTATTATACATAAACCAATATTTATATACAAGTTTAGAAATAGATCATATAATTTAGGAAACTTAACCTGGTCTATAGGTAAAATAAATCATACATAAACCATTACAACATGGAAATAATTATAATTGAACATATTTTTATTTATCGACTCAGGTATAGGAAATATCCAATATAAGACTCAGATTTTTAATACTATTCCCCATATATAGTGTATACATTTTCCTGAAACTAAAATTTCTGTTATAATTAACCATTATGGCCATTTGTTTCCTTGAAGCATTGAAAGCATTTTGTTTTGTGGTGGACATACGTAAAATGATTATTCTGAACGATATCGATTTAATTAATTATTATCGATTGCAGTGATGTCAAAGGTGGGCGTATGTAGCAATTATACATTAACACCAATACTTTAATCAAGTATATATGCATACTAAAGTTCTAAACATAATTGTCTCATAACTTATGAACTGGGGTTATAAAATCTGTACCATGAAATAAAGGGGAAAGAGCCCTGACTTCACTCCCCAATGTCAGTTACTGCACAGCTAAAAAATTTATATACACTGACAGGCAAAAAATTCCACCCACTTGATTTTTTATGTTTTCATCTAAAAATATTTCTGCTTTGGATTGACATATTTTTTTATGAATAAATATGTATTTTCTTTAATTGTTTTCAATTAGTAACGTCAAGATAATGTCACTTAATCCTTAATTCAATGAAAGGACTGTAGACCAAAATGTTCAATTTCTATGGAATTATAATGTTTATTCAGTGTCATATATAGCAGCAAATTTCTGAATTTCCGGCATTTAATTTTTCCAATTTTAAGTTTAAAATGCCTCTTCGTGCTGAGGATGATGGGCGTGGTGTGGCACTTATTGATGATGGAGGTTCCATTAGATATGCAGCTAATGCCATCGGAGTTCCCTATGAAAGTTTACGAGACGCCATAGAAGGCCCGGTTCTGGATGGACTAGAGTAACAGAACCACGGGATAACCGTTTTTGAAGTGAAATCTTCTTTTGGCGCACCGCAAACACATTTTTTCGTAGGCAGTAAATTGGCCTGACCCGTCGCAACCTGAGGTGAAACGCTCGAACGGGTAAACTCGTGACCGCCGAGTATACCCGAGTGAGAAAGATAGTCACCCGTCCTTCGCTGTGTTTAGTATATTCAATTAATCCGCAATAATTGTTATTATTAATTATTATAAATCGATGCCTTAGTTCACATATCTGTTAATTGCAAATTTTTCAAAAGTGCGTTTTGTTATATAAATAATACCGTTACGACAAGTGAAACCGTTATACTAAGTAATCCTTTTCAATAAATTCAATAACATTACATACTAATCCTTTACTTACACGAACAAAAGTAAACTTCTGTCCGTCCCGTTTGTTAATCAGTGTCAATGTATGTTTCATGGCTGTGTTGATCCGTTTGTGATGAAATTTGATATGGATAATCTCAAGCCTGGGGAAGGACATAGGCTACTCTTTATCAACAAACCACACAGGCGAAGTTTATATAAAACTGTAACCTCATTGACTAACACACCCTGCGGTCAACGCAAATCAGAAACCACTGAACTTAGCTTATCTTGAAATTCGCAGATAGGTTCTTTATATAGCTTAAATGAGCACTAAGAAAGGAATTGGACAATTCCACCCCCAAGGATTTCCCTCTTAGTATAAAAGGGGTGCAAAGATTGTATGGAATCTGCCAGTTTTGAAGTTAGACATCTGAAATTTCAGATGTACGAGCAACTTATAGTTACAAAAAATTAAATTATTTATTTAAAATGATGTGTCACGAAAATTTATATGGCAGACCAAATTACACGCGAACAAAGCCGTAGACAAAAGATAGTATATATGTATTTTAAGACCGTGGAAAAAATTCCAACGAAAAGCCCTTAAGTCTCCAAACTAACACAGAAATTGAAAATATGTGAGGATGGATGTATGTTTGTTACTTCTTCACGCAAAAACTACGAACTCCTTTGAGCTGTGAACCGCTTGAATAAAGGTAAGCTGCCGGTTTTGTAAAATTAAACGATACGGAACAAATGACACTGAATAAACACTGTAATTTCATAGAAAGTGAACATTGGAATCTACAGTCCTTTATAATTAAGGATTATGGGTTATTATCCTCTATATTGACATTACTAATTGAATAGAAATAAAGAAAATACATATTTATTCATTAAAAAGATAGACCAATCCAAAGCAGAAATATTTTTTGATGAAAACTTGAAACAATCAAGTGGGTTGAATTTTTTGCCTGGCCGTGTATATATATATGTATATATGTGTATATATATATATATATATATATATATATATACACACACCTGAATGAGTACATCACTGGGTTACAGGTAAGATGATTCATTCACCTTTCACTATTCCTACTGTACCTGAATCAATATGCTAATAAATTGAAATGGTTATTTAATAAATTTATAACCTAATATGATTCAAATTTATGATGATTTGACAGCTCTGACAAGTCCAACATTTGATAACTGGACGGTTTAAATAAAGTGCTCTGCTTATCGGAGTTTTTCGGCCGATTTAGGGCATATTTCTCCTAATATCATATTTTTTTTTGTGGCACTTATTGATGATGGAGGTTCCATTAGATATGCAGCTAATGCCATCGGAGTTCCCTATGAATGTTTACGAGACGCCATAGAAGGCCCGATTCTGGACGGACCAGAGTAACAGAACCACGGGATAACTTAGATTTAACTTACTTACTACTTACTACTTACTTAGATTTAAAGATTCTCATTATTTTCATACACTAATAAGTAATAATTATTTAGAGTATGTACTTTTATTTATAATAACCAACTCAAGGTGAGCTGTAATCCAGGTATAGTAATAAAATAATGGATTTTTAATTTTTTAGAATTGTGGGCCAAAAGATTTATTGCTTTCGATCCTGAACATCGTAATGTATATATTAATATATCAAGCAACTAAAATATTATTTTTCCGAATAATACAGAACACCCAATAAAGTGGTAGAGTGCCTAAATCCCACCATATGTTCATGTTACATTGCAAAAAATATTATTTTTTAATTTCTTGTTTAGTTATCATTAGAAATCCGTTTAAATTGATGGTTGACATTCATTTATTTCGCAATAATTTAATGAGAAATTTAGAACTTCAATAATCATTTTCGGGAGCTTTGAAAGTATTATTATTTGGAATCCACTTTAAATAATAATCTAAACTTTTTAAAAACTATCCCAGGATATATTTCTTATACGTCTACAATACCAGACTTATTTCCAAAAATTGGTTTACATTATTGGAAAATGTTTCTCCTATGTCAATTATTAACTCCTTCAGATATGATATTTATGTATTTTTATTACATTTAACAAAAGAGAGATTCTTAATTAATTTAAGATGGAGTGAAATTAAGTCTATATGTCATTTTGTAGAAATTTCGATATTTAATCGCTGTCAATATATTTTATTTGGGATCGAATCTTACTGATTTTTTATTTATTAATAATATTTCAATATATGAGCCGTTTATTTTGAAAGTGTCCTAACTCCGTTTTTAAAATTTTTGCCTAACTCCATTCTTGATAAGAAAACATACATTATTCACTTAATAATTGTTAACATTTTAATTGGAACCATAAATTTAACAGCCTTAGATACACTTAAGCAGTATGACTCATTAGTATCCTATACGTATATTTTTAAATTCATCGAAACGCAAACCCTTAAATATTTGAAGATAAATGGAGGTAGGCCACTTTCAAAATAAACGGCTCATATTTAGTTTGATTGAAATATATTTTGGGAAAAATAAAAAAAACTGGTAAAGTCAAATATCGGTTCTGGTAAGCCATATTTTGGAGCTACCTTTATCATCTAGATATCTAGACAATTTATCATCTAGATTTTGTGAAAGTTGCATGAACATTGGAAACGGTATAGAATTTTCTCAGCAATACATTTAAGTAATTTACAACAATAGTTTCCGTTATAGGTAATTGAGGTAAAACAATAACAGTATTCTAATATAACACTTATCAAATTTTGATTTTCTCCTTCATTAATATATTTTATATGTTGAAAAAGTTAATTCCTTTTTCTCTAGTTTTTAATAATAAGTCGCTAAAATAAACATATTAATTTGTTTTGTTATAATTCAATAATTTAATCAGTATTGACTTCATTTTAACACAGTCAGAATTAAAACTAAATTTATTATTTTTTCAAAATCAGAGATTATGTTAGATGTGTTGATATAAATCATAGATATTAGATAGATTTATACCTAATAGATTTATTAGGTATATTTCATTAATTTTTTAACACATTATTTGTTAAGTTTTAGAGCTGGTGGTGATTCGCTTGAATCCACAGGTGGCTTAATTTACAGCTATTAATAGTAAATTTTAATTTTTGCCAATATAATTTTCTTCTAAAGAAGTGTGTACTCTTGTACGTTTCTTAACTTTTGTGATCCATGATAAGTTAAAATATATTTAAAATGATCAAACTCGAAATTTAGGACAGTTGGCTTGCTGTATTATCGTAAATTCGAAGAGAAGAATCGTCACGCGATAAATATACATTTGTGTTTCGCCAAGAAATAATTTAGTTAAAGTTTTTACCTAGATATCTGCTGAAAAAAATAAATAAACTTGGAGGCGAAATGATGGAGGGAACGTAATTTTCGAAACGGGCTAAGTGAAACAAAGAACAGAACTTGGAACGTTTTCTCATTCAGCCTGCGTTAACTTTATCAACCAACATCTGAGAAAATTAGCGGCGAGAAAATTATTTGCGGGAGTTTCTCTGTCTCCTTTATTTATGTTGGCAAGACTGACTTTGGGAGTTTGATAAATACAGTTAATATAAAGCACATCGAACTCGAAGTTGGGTTTTGGTGAGACGATGGGTTCGCCCGAGCAGGCTTAGATTTATTTTTTGTTAGTTATCTTGAAATAATAGAGAAATCTACATGGGATCTTAAAAATAAATAAAACTTTCAAAACGAGCACGCGATAAAACTAATGCTTGCTAGCTAACTTTCTGAATAATATCTCCTGCCTTTATTAATTATTAAAAACCATAATAAAACGTTGAATTAAAGAAATAACACACATACATTATATCGAAATGTTTACACATATTATTCTCAGTATACTTATACTATACTGTTCTTTTATAAGAAGCTCACCATTATAAGTTTGGATAAACATTGAATCTAATTTAAATTATGAGCTCTGACCTGATAAAGGATGCGAAATTATAGATTGGGTGCTGGGTCTCAAGAATCCTTTTGACCGAAAAGGATTGGAACGAAGGATTGAAGGGAGCTTTTAAGGCATCAGTAGTTAAATGTTCCTCATAAAATATTTTAATGTCTTTGTCAAGGGCGAACCTTCCCTTATGACAATAAATTGTGCTTTAAGTATTAACTCTACTTTATAATTAAAATCTTGAAATATTTCTCCCTATCATCATAATATAATTAATTATTTTTTATTTTATTTACTTTAATTATTATTAAAGTCAATAAAATAAATTCTGATTAACGTTAGATAGCTGTTATAGCAAAATATGTTAGTTCTCATATGTTAGACAGTAATTATAAAAGCATTATTATAGCGTTCCAAGAGTTCCAAATAATGTTTTTACAAAGACCAATGCAAATGGCTCATTCATTTATTCATGTTTATGTAACCAATATAGTATGTTCAATCGTTGGATAGTGGAATTTCACGAGGACATAATAAAAAATATGTCGAACTAAATAAAATCTAGTCATCAAAAGGGAGATAAAAATTTCTTATTTTGTATTAGTTCGAAGTAATGGTATAGTTAATTGTTAACGAAGAATGTATGATTCAATTAATATTAAAAAACAGTCTAGCTGCACTTAGCTAGCAATCAAACCTCTTGAAAGCTTTATAAATATCGATATAATAATTGAAATATTGATATTGTATTAGTAATACAATGTTTTTTTTATTCAAATATTACTTATTTTTAAAATACCAATTAGTAATTGCAGTACTAAAATTTAGTGGCCTTAGATGAATCCCAAATACGAACATGAATTCATTAAAATTCAGTTATTCATAAAAGGGTTTATTTTGAAGATCGGGATAGATTCCTCAGAAATATGTTACTGTTCTACCATAAAGTCAGCATGAATATGTCAAAGCTGAATTTATCAAAATGAGACTTCTCAGGGAGATAGAGGGCAAAACAAAAAGTGACCGAGTACGGAACACCACTGTAAGGTCGAACCTGAATGTTAAACCTGCCAACGAGCTAATAGAGGAAAACTGACTGAGATGGCTTGGACACCTCCTGCGGATGGATCCTAGCAGAATTGCTACCGAAACCTACCGAGCCAAAGTGGAGGGAAAACGAGGAAGAGGACGACCTAGAAGGAAGTGGGAAGAAGAGTTGAGGAAGGACTTTGAGAAGAGGGGACTCCATTGGAGCAGAAGAGCTGAGTTGGTGGAAGACCGGCAGAGCTGGAGAAGGCTGTGCAGAATTCCTCCTCACACTGCTTGTAAATATATATATATATATATATATATATATACATATATATATATATATATATATATATATATATATATATATATATATATATATATAAATATAAATAAATACATAATTATAAATTACATAATTTACAAACTAAAAAAAAAAAGTGATGATAAGTATCAGTAGAGAGCGATTAATTAGCAAGAACACATATAAAATCCATTAGAAACGAGAGGAGATTCAGCCCTATTCTTTTTGTAAAAAAAAATTGAAACTTATATTTTATTTTTGTATGTATGTTAGCGCATATATAATATTATTATTATTAAAGAAGGTAAATGTTCCACAATCATTACTATACCCACGGTTATTCATATTATTAGATGCTCTTATCTACTTTTTTATTTTTCCATTAGCCAGTTTCTGTTTATTGTAAATTTTTATTATATTTTTTTTTTCTGAGCTTCCTTTATTTTATGAAATTACAATACAACATAAGTTGGAAGTAATGGCCCATGTTTCTGAGCCACACCTTTGACAAAGGAGTGGTCAAGTCTTTTCTTTGTAGACATTTGAACTTCCTTACTCCATAGTACAGAATTTAAAGTTCTAATTGTCTCTCTTCCTTTATTGACCTTTTCCCTTCAATTTCGAAATCCGTTTTTAGCTTTTTTAGTCCATCACCAACCTCTTTTCTCTTTGTTGTGATTCCCTGTACATTCCACGTTCCTGTTCGTATAGTCCGTTTCCGTAGCCATTTTCTTATTCCGGTTGACCGGTTTTCCGAGGCTGTTTTGTGAGTTTTGAAAGCAGGTTTATATTTTTTATGATGATGAGGTGCTGGCCCAACATCAATCACCAACCTGGACCTGGAACGATTAACGATTTTGCGTGTCATTCTTGCGCAGGGGCCATGCTAATAGCATGCTAATCTTCTCTGTATCATTCAAATTTAAGTGTATATGCTTTTTTTTCCTTTTTTTTTTTGTCCCCCTGCCATTTATGGTGTATGGCAGTGGCGTGTTAATGCGTTGGGTTCACGCAGGCCCACCACTGCCAAGAATAAACTCTTTATTTATGAAAATCTTATTATTCAAATTTTATTTTTGGAATGCAATTATAATGTTTTTTTGTTTTTATATTATATGTACCACCGAAGCGAGTACAATAATGTAGTAGTTTTCCAATAATGTAGCCATTTGGCCAGATATATTTCTATTAATTTGTGTACCTGATTCCTGAATAAAATTATTTTCTATTCTATTTATTTCACTCCCGGTTCGAATTCAATCAATTATTGTAATATATTAATGTGTAACAATTTAGTAATAATAATAAGGTCGCAAGAGGCAACTGGTGGGTGCACCCTAAATCATCGTTTCTAAGGATGTATCTTCCACGAAAAGTAGGAGGGCGAGGCTTATCAAACTTGCGAAAAGCATGCCGGCGAATGGAAGAACAACTTCGTAACTATTTCAGAAGCAATGACTCTTCAAGAGTTATTTCAACAATTGTGTCATTGGACCACAAATACACTGCTCTAAACTTACAAAGTGAGAACTTTTCCACACCTATAAATCAAGAAAGCCTTCTTAATGAGTGGAAATCTAAAGAGCTCCAAGGAAGATTTTATCATAGTTTGGCGGCAGAAGTGGTTGACAAGGAAGCATCATTAATGTGGAAAAAATTGTACATCAAGAATTGTCTATGAAATTTAATATTGTGGACAAGACCTACCCTTATTATAGATACAGCCCTCAACCAATAATTGATAAAGGGCACGTCAAGCTTTATTGGGACCAGGCCATCCATCATAACTGATCACACAGTTCCTCACAACAGGCCTGATATTCTGCTGATTCTGAAAGAATAAAAATGTGTAAACATAATTGAAATAGGAGTACCGGCAGATGATAACCTCCACAAGGTGGTCGCCGAAAGAATTAGGAAATATCAGGACCTGGCAGAGGAATTGAAGCAGTTATACAAGCTTGATAAAGCAAAAGTTTTGCCACTGGTTATATCCAGGAATGGACTGATTACAGAAATGACATTAAGCAGCATAAAGGAATTGGACCTTAATTCCAATATTCTGGATGAAATACCAAAAGCGGTCTTGCTCGGAACTGCGAGTATTGTTCGAAATTAATATTTCTAATTCATAATCTAGCCTAACCTTCGACTTATGTCCGGGTAGGTATGTCCATTCTCTGGGAGAAACCAAGAAAAAGAAGTAATAATAATAATAATAATAATAATTCTCATGAAATAATTTCATTTATTTCATCATACGTCAAAAGCTTCTATATACATACATCTCAAAGTTCTATATACGTCAACCTCTACGATAAAAGGAGTTTATTTTTGGCCTTATAATTATAACAAGAATATAATAACTATACAAGGAAAATGCGGTGTGCGATGGATCTTATCTTGTTAAACCGTTTATCTGACGAAGCTTTGTAGCGTACGAGTTTCGCAACTTTATTTCCTGGTATTGCTAAGTTTTATATATATATATATATATATATATATATATATATAAGAAATCAAAGCATCTTTAGAGAAAAACCAAGAACAATATATGGTACAGTGTTTTGTGTAGATAGAGACCGTTATTTAATTATTTTTATATTTATACTTAACTGTTCTAAATACATAAGTAAGCAAGTAAGCAACGTTGGCGAAAAATTTATCTACACGGTCTAAACCAGAAGAAATCAACAACGTTTTTTGTAATAATAGTGGCCGTGGAAACCTAAAAGAATATTTAAGAATTAAATACATTGGTAAATCGATTTTTCAGCCAATGAGATTAGTGAATAGTCTTTTATGTAGAGAAGTGAGACAGTCACCAGCCATTTTAGAGTGCTTTAAAAATAATGAACTATTCATGTGACAGCGGAAGTTGCAAAGTTTAAAAAGGGACTTCCGTTTGAAATGCAATGAATTAGTGATTTTCCTTTGCAACAAAGAGAACAGAACAAACAATATTTCTGGGAATAATTCTTCCATAGATCGTTTAATACTTAAAAATATAGGAAAATATTATTTCTGAATACATGAAAAACTTATTAAAATAGTAATAGGAAAAAAATTAAGTGGACAAGTACTCCAAGCGTTTTCCAACCAGCTCTAGTTATTGAGAAAAATAAAACAAAACAAACCGAACAAGCTAAAAAATTAATGATAATTAATTTCTAAATATAAAAAAAAAATTTTCTTTACAAAAAATCAAAGTAAAGTGTAAAATGTAAAATCAAAGATCTGTTTAATTATTTTTTTCCATTCATTCATTGTTTCATTAAAATTAAAATTTTATATATTTTAAAAACTACTACTACAACCAGCTAGTGTATGTCAGGGTCAGCTAGTGTATATATATTCGCAAATCATCTTGTTGATTCCCAATAATATTTTCGTAAATTATTAATGGAAGCTCTACAGTTTGATATTCACCGTTGCTACTAAAAGTCCGAACGGTGCGAAATTAGATTACTAGGATCGGAATTGCCGAGCGTTAATTAAAATTTTAACGTAATTTATTTTAAAACTATTACAACAGCCTCATTAACGCGTGGCCGTGTCAGCTAGTCGATATATATATATATATATATATATATATATATATATATATATATATATATATATATATATATATATATATATAAATGATTTCGTCCTGAATGAAAAGACTATCGCAAAGCCAAAACGGCATAAGCTACAGACTTGGAATTCGGACAGTTGGTACATTTTATAAAAGCCAACGCAAACTAAGAAAGGATTTTTGAAAATTCGTTCTCTATGACGGTGGAAAGGGTGACAAACGTTTGCAATAACAAAAAAATGTAGTTTTTAAAGCGATCACCATGAAATTTAGATTTAGTTTCTACATTAAAAATAAAGAAATAAGTTTTTTTTTTATTTTTAGAAAATCGACCCCTAAAAGTATAAAATACGGGAAATCATATCAGGTTGTCTATACTAATTTATAATAATATTATAAATACGGAAGTAACTCTGTCTGTAACGCTTTCACTACTGAACCGATTTAAATGAAATTTGGTACAGAGATAGACTACAGCCTGAAAACCTGAGAAAGGACATAGGCTAATTTTTAATGCGAAAGTTTCGTCATTTTCAAGCTAGAAGCTTGAAACTTATTTTTTAGACTTTTGATTAGATATAAACAAATATGACATTCAAAGTTTGTGAAAATTTTACACTTTAGGGGGTAAAATAAAAATAGAGGATGAATGTTTGTATGGAAATATGTAAGGTTTATGTGCGTAGGTGGAGAAATATACCAAAGTGTGCCTACTCGAACGGCAGACATGTGAGGCAGACTAAATTTTTTCAGCTGCAAATTCATTATTATTTACTGTTAACAGATTACAATACGATTTCTTATCACGATTTTTTGTTTTACCTTATTAATGTTCTTCGTGAAATAAAAAACAGTTTTTGGGTTAGGTTATTAAATTTTTTTTGCTTAGTTGGGTCGTTTATTGTTTATTTTATTCGTCAAATAAAGATTACTTTCGAATTTAGTTGGATATTATTACGCCATTATTATTTGTTGTAAATTTGGATATTAGTAAAGTATCTAATAACGGCAACTCCTTTGTAATAACAAACAATCTCTGTAAAAATTTTCGTGTTCTTAAGGTAATTTAAATAAAGTACCTAGATTTTTGTTTAGAATCTTTCGTAAAATACCACTGTTTTCGTTAATTTTAACCCTAAAAAATACATAAATTTAATTATTCTCATATACGCTTCTACTACGTAAACATTGAACCTACACTTCGTACCTTAGGCTCCCAGTTAGGCCCCGGCTCCGAAACTACGCACAACGCTGCAATTTTAAATTTAACTATAAAAACTAAAGTTAAACAATATATACAGACAAAATAAAATATTCAACTGTAATATAAGGTAATGAACGAATTTTTACGACTTCATATTAGAAATGAGTATTTTTCAAAATAATTTTATAAATTTTATGCCTGCTAAATTAACCATTCATTAATTTACTTAGATTTCACTATTTAAAATAATTTCTTACAACGTTAATATAACCCTAAAAAATACATAAATTTAATTATTCTCCTATTCCCCTGTTAAATTAACCATTTATTAATTTATTTATATTTTTCTTTTTATAATACTTTCTTATACGTTAATATAACTCTAAAATTTAAAGTATAGACAAATAAAATAAATTAATTGTCTACAATATATAAGGTGATGACCGAATTTTCGCTCTTGCTAATTAGAAATGAAATAATTTTAAAATAATTTAATATCTCTGATATCTGTTTAATTAACCATTCATTAATGCACTTAGATTTCACTGCATAAAATTTGTTTTGGCAAAATCGCTATGTTTTTGTAAAATATGGGAATACAAACAACTTTGTTTATAAAAATATGCTAAAATAAGCTGTTTGCAGTAAAACATTTATTTTAATACAAAACTTTGTTTATTTCTTCAGGTTTAGACCGTGTAGATAAATTTCTCGCCAACGTTTCGTCAACCATGCTGATGACTTCCTCAGGGCTGAGATGAGAATGAGTAAAATACTTATTTTAATGTATTTATGTATTTCATTTGCAAAGTAATTAGCCTAAAAAATTAAAAATACTGACCAAAGTCACTATTCCACTCGGACGAAATCGCGGGCACTGCTAGTTTTTTTATAAGGGTCTATATCGATACTCAAACTGGCATTATTATTTCTTATTCTATATTATCCGATTATTGCTTTAGTTGATCTGTGTGAGAATTAAATAAAATTCCTGCCCAAACTGTGGCATGGCTGACTGTCATCCAGATTACAGTATAAAAAAAGTAAATATTTGTAAACTTTTATCGTTGTTTTTTTTTTAATTAAAGGAGTCAGAATATATTCCTGAGTGGTATTTTCAGTATTACGTAATAAAAAGAACCCTCAATTAATTAAACCCGATACATCTATCGCAGGAAATCCGAATACTCTGAATTAGCATTCTCGCTAAAGAGAACGGCCCAATCTCAAACGCAAACTAAAATACAAAACGACCGCACAAAAAAGCAGGGGAACTTCTAAATTCTGCTAAATCGGATTCGGGACGGAATGGTCCTCTTAGGCTGGTTCATTTGATGAGTTGCTGATTATTCCACTGAGGGGTAAAGGAGGAGGCCATTTCGAACTAAAGCTTGTTCGATTTCGTTCCCTCCCTCGATTCATTTATCCCTCACTTAGTTTAGTAAAATTATTTCCAATTTTCGTGGAGGAAAAAGTTTTGGCTTCTGCTTTCATTATCACTTTAGATATAACTATGTCGATTTAGAGCAACAACTTGGACATCGGAAATTAAAAAAGTTTCAGCGCAATAAAGGATCCATCTACTGATACGGTCGGCAGATTTATTCCTTAAGCATTCAATAAAAAAATATGGAAAAATAAAAGAAATAATAGTTACCTCTCTTTACGATTAATTTTTTTTAATAATAGCAACCAAATAAATCATGTAGAAGCATACTGCTACCCCACAAGAACTATGCCAAACTCGAAAAACCCAATTTTTCAATATAGTTATTTGAAAGTTCCATGTGAAAAAAAAATAATAAAATTGGTATTTGTAAAGCAAAACATTCCTATTGTATTGATGGTATTGAGATTATTTTATAAAACATTAGAAAATCTTTAAGTGCTTGAATCTTTTTTTTTTTAAATGTATGCCATTATTCCCATAAAACTTCAAGATAAATGATTATAAAACTTAAAATATGACTTGATTAAAGCAAACATCAATAATGTCATATAATGTATAATCAAAGCAATAATAATTACAATAAATGAGAACTTAAATTTAACACAAAGTAACTATAGTCCAAGGAATTCATTAGTTAGCTTTATTGAACCAGAATAATAAATTTATTTGACCCAAATAATAAGTGGCATAATTATAGAAATACGATGATAGTTATATTGAACTAGACCCCAAGTTCGTGACCGGCTGTAGCTGATATCATTTGTTCTGTTAATAGCTGTCAATCCACCAAATTGGATCAGGGCCTAAGGCTCACTGGACGTTATAGAATAGAAATAGAATAGAATAGAAAATAAACTTTATTCTGGGACCAAGTCCCTTTAGAATAACAATAATGGACAAATTAAAAAACATAACATTCATCTGGCCAGAAGGCTACATAATAACACAAATCATGAAATAATCAAGTGTGAACAAAAACATGGTAAAAATAGAAATAGATAAGAAAAAAAATAAGTAAAATACAACGAACTTGACTGCTTTTGAACTAATTGTAAAAATAAATATATTTATATTACCAAACTAATGATTAATAATATTAATACAGTAGTTGATGACGAAATTACTAACTAAGATAATTGATTGGCATAGTATGCGATAATATATTTAAAAAGTCGGTATCATCGTTGATGTAGGAAAAATAAACAAAACAAGGGTAGCGGGATCGAGTTTACAATACTGTTATATTCAAGCATACCTTTGACCTGCTTGGAGAGCGACTTTTTGAGATGCCAAGAGATGATGGAAAAGCAGGGATTTGAATGAAGCTAGTGAAGAGGAATGGCGGATGAAAGGAGGGATTGAATTCCACACAGTGGTGGAGCGGGCGAGGAAGGAGCGCTCGAATGCCTTAGTTCTGTGGGAAGGAATGTAGAAATCGGAAAGGCGAGATCTTGTTTTGTGCAGCTGGGCAGAGGATTTGAATGGGAGGAGACTATAGATATATGAAGGGTGTTGCGAGTTGATGGATTGGTATAGAAAAACGCTAAGGAAATATTGTCTGCGGATGGGAGGGAAGAGCCACTTTAACTCATCATAGTGATGTGACACCCGGGATCGCCTCGGAGTACCGAGGACAAATCTTAAAGCGCAGTTCATTATTCTTTTTAAGCGGCTCTCAAGCATTTTCGAGAGGCCCCCGTATACCACACTACAGTAGTCGAAGTGGGGGAAGATGAGGGATGATACGAGCAGCTTCCGAGTAGGTTGAGTAAGGAGATGCCGGGAACGATGGAATAATTTTAGGGAACTAATTATTCGTCGGGATATTTGGGTGACATGTGGTTTCCAGGAAAGGTTTTGGTCGATGGTAATGCCTAGGTTTTTAACGGAGGAGCTGAAACTGATGGGGTGGTCGTTTAGGATTAATGTTGGAAGGGTGGGGATAGTTGCAAGGAGAGAGTTGGAACCTAGAACGATGGCCTGGGTTTTCATTGCGTTCAGTTCCAGTTTGTTCAGCTTTGCCCAGGTACTGATTCGATCTAGGTCTTGCTGAATACTGGCGAACGCATATGAAAGCCCGGATGGAGGAAAGGATAAATAGATTTGGAAGTCGTCAGCATATAGATAGTAGGAACAGTGGTGAACAGATTTAGGAAGATCATTGATGTAACAGTTGAAAAGGAGAGGAGAGATGCTTGAGCCCTGAGCCACACCTGAGGATAGAGTACGGAAACAGGAAAGGGGTTGGTTGGGCATAGAGACCGCTTGGGCCCTATCAGAGAGGAAGGATTGGAACCATAGAATAGAACTGTAGGAAAAAGACAATGACTTTAGTTTGGAGAAAAGGATAGAATGGTCCAAGGAATCGAAAGCTTTAGAAAAGTCTAGGAGGATTAGCACGGTTATTTGTCTGTTGTCCATGGCTTTATATATGTCATTGGTGATTTTGGTAAGGGCAGATTGAGTGGAAAAACCAGGGCGAAAGCCTGATTGAAGCGGAACGAGGAGTTTGGACTGTTCGAGAAAATTTGATATTTGAGACTGGACTATTCTTTCGAGAGGTTTGGAAAGGTTGGAAAGTAAGGAGATTGGCCGGTAGTCCTTGGGAGATAATGGGGTTGGGGTTTTATTTATAGGATGGACTAGGGATTTTTTCCAGGAAGTCGGGAATACTGCTTTTTGTAGTGAGAAGTTATAAATGAAAAGTAGGACAGGTAGGATATCAATGAGGCATAATTTGAGTAGTTTGACGGGTATCTCATCTAATCCGGTAGAACTGGAGCGGGATTTAAGAACGGAGGAAATAATGTCTGTAGGTGATATGTCTGAGAAATAGAAATTGTCGGGGTTGAAAGATGGCGTTGATGAAAAGACGGAGGAGGAGGATTTTGATGAGTTAATTGAGGCAGACAAAAAATATGAGTTCATTTCGTCAGGAGAAGCGGGGAAGGCTCTAGAGGATGTTGGATTGCAAAGGGAGAGCTTTCGTAGGAGTTGCCATTTAGATTTAGGATCGGGAGCAGTGGAAAGGGCTTCGTGGAAGTATTTGGATTTTGTTTGTCTGATTGTAGATTATGTCAAATTGCGAAGAGCCCTGAACGCTTGGTAGTCATCGGTAAGCCTAGTGCGTCTAAAGCGTCTACGAGCAGCATCACGTTTCCTTTGCAGGTCTTTAATTTTTTGACACATCCAAGGAGCAGGAGGGTGGCGGAAGGTTATGGATTTGAGAGGAGCGTGGGTATCCAGGATGCTTTTAAGATTGGCAGTAAGTATGTCGACCATTGAATCGACGGTGGTACAGGAATAAATTTGGTTCCAATTCAGGGTTTCGAGGGAAGGAGATATATTTTCAGAAGTGAGTCCGTCTAGATTGCGAAATGTTATAGTTTTCGGTAGGATTTCTGGGGTATGAATATTATATGAGATTTGGATTAAATCGTGAGAGGACAAAAAAGGGACAGGTAATTGTGAGGAAGAAAGGAGTCTCTGGGATGAGTCAATGATGAACAGGTCCAACCAGGAGTCAGATCGGAGTGTGTGATGGGTAGGAGAGAAAGAGACAATGGAGAGATGCAGAGAGTAAAAAAGGTTTTCAAGATATATTTTGTCATTTGATTGAACCAGAAGATTGGTATTAAAGTCACCGGAGATTATTATGTGGTCGTAGAGAGGAACATGGTTATAAAGGATCGACTCAAAGATAGGATCAAAAGGGACCAAAGGAGGGCGATACACTACAACGTATAGGAGAGGATTGGGTTTGCATGAAATCTCGACACCAAGGAATTCTATGTGAGGGAAATTGGACACTGGTGAGGAAAACAGGATGCGTGATTTTAGGGAATTATGGACGTAAAGACCTACACCTCCTCCAGTCCGGTCAACTCGGTCGTGGCGGAGGAAGGAATAGTCAGGTAAGGAAACAGTGGAGGACGGGATATAGGGTTTTAGCCAAGTTTCTGAGATTCCAATGGTGTGGAAAAAATTTTGGGTAAAATATTGCTGAAATTCGTCAAAGTGAGCGGGCAAGGATTGGGAGTTAATGTGACAGGAGGTTAGGACATTAGACATGGTGGGGAAGCAGAAGAGAAGCTCTCAGTAATTGAGGAGAGGAAGCTATGGGGAGTGAGTTTTATTGGCAGAGCTAATTGAAGAGATTGAAAATGCGGAGAGAAGATTATCCGAGGCGAGTTATTATTAAAATCCGCTATAGATCTTGATGCTAATGAAGGGATATTGAAATTAAGGAATAGCGAAAGGAAAAATGATACATAGATAAAAAAATAAGTTAAACAACAGACAACAAAAAAAAGATATAAGATTAAATGAAGAATGAAAACTAGTTTTATGTGAGGAAAAAAAGTCAATTTCGCAATATAATACATTGGAAAAAATAAAATTTTTATAGAACGTTTGAGTTTGTGGGGGTGATTCAAGATGAACCCGTGAGCGCCGTTGTGAGAGTCATGGTTATCCGTGAGGCATGAAGGCATACCGGTCTTCACTAGTCATTCGAAAATATCCAGGTCTAGTGTAGTGTGGGTAACCTGAATAGAGGGATAAATCTGGCGGTTGAGCTTGATCTCGGCCTTGCACAGCCAATGACGGCCTAATGTAGAACCGTATAGTACCTACAATATACTTTCTCAACTTGCAAAACTTTATCCCATGTACAGGTTCCTTATCAAATAAGAAAAACATTAAATTTTAAATGAAAAATGTTGAAATTGGCTATCATATTTTCCAACCAATATCCATTGAATTCCATATATTATATACTCATAAAACATATCACTAAAATAGAGCCAAAAACTCAAAAGAAACACTATTATTTATTATAATGCAATTGGGAAAAACCACAATGCAAAGCCTTATGTTTCAAAAAATACACCTATTTACCATTCGACGTTTCGCCTATTCAGGCATTATCAAGACACCAAAATCAAAAAGGGGTTATGTGAATCGCATCTCGAAGAAAAAGGTGCAATACATCCCAACGATCAACAGCCCAAACAGGCTCCAAACATGAGACAGCACCCCACCACCAAGACGTTCAACATACAACTAAACGAAAGTAATACGCAACCAGCTGGGAAGGTTATCCTATGGGAAGGAAACATAAGGCTTTGCATTGTGTTTTTTCCCAATTGCATTATAACTCATAAAACATATTTAATTACTTCTTATAATTCTCTAATCTCAGTGCATAAATAATAATTAAACTCATTTAATATTAAAAATATTCAAACTTGTGACTTCATGTGTTAATAATTTTAGTTTTCAATGACGGTAAATTAAGTAATTTATGTAAGATTATTTCCTAAAATTCAGAAATTAAACTAGAATCAAATTAAAAGAATAAAGAAAATCAATATAATGGATTCGGAGAAAACAATATTAAGGATTTTTTATTCTGAATTAATTTAAATGTAATAATTTTTTATCTAGTGACTTCTTTTCAATTAATATAAAATGCACACTAAGTAAGGATGGTGTAGCTAGTTATAATAAAGTTAAACAATTTAATGATCTTTTTTTTTTTCTGAAGAAACTTTTAACCCACAGCGCTTTAAAATTTTAACTACAGGTAGTTTCATTAAATGATAGAATTTGAATCTATGTTTCCATAATAGCAATTCGAAAATCGATATTGATCAGTTAGTGAGTTCTATAACTATAAAACATCTACGTTTATCAGATTATTTTTACTAATGAAATAATAATAATTTTATAGTACTTGAATTATAATCCTTCATAATTATTATAATTATAATCTTTCGTCTGCTGGTATTTAATTTCGATATTAAATTTTATTTAATAATGATAATTCTTTTGCTTACTTTTACAGATTCACAGAAAAAAACATAACATAAATCAGGGTGCGTTAACTGATAAACGTACTTTGATGTAATTAAAAATATGCTTATTTGTATATAAATATATGTATAACTAATTGAAGGAAGGTAACTAAATTAGTCCAGCAAATTGGGACAAAAACGGAACTTATTCTGGATTGGTTCCCTGTCTGAAGTAAAAAAATATTGAAGGCGTTTTCAAGACGGTGCTGTTTTGTGGACAAGGGTCCTTCCTGTAATCAACGAAGTCTTCATGCTTTCTGTCTCTGATAAAATTTGAAAATTCTCCAAAACAAATATCTTAAAAGTTGGGCTAGTTTTCTTTCTGCAATTTGCAATTCATATGTGTATATACAGAAAAATTACTTGCGTATAATATATAACATTATGAATTAATAAATTTCAAAACATTAATAAGTAAAACGACGAAAGTACTTTAATTGTAGTATTTTTGCGGTTCAAGTCTTTAAACAGGTAACACCCATCTCTACAAAAATAGTGTAATAAATATTGATCGTTTCATATGAAATGTATATAATTTATTTCTAAAATTCAAAGTAGAATTAATGGACTTCTGTTGTTTACGATGTTTACAGATTATAATTAGCTGTTATTTATCCCTTAGTGTTTGACAATATTTATTATTACTATAACTGAACGAACCTTGTTTAGTATACCATCAACTAAGACCATGGAAACATAGGATTTTCCTGTAATTTCTTTTATGATTTTCAACTTGGCCACTCGAAGAAATATCACAACCTCGTTTGAGGAAGGATGTTGTAACCAATGGACCATTCACCGTTGGTTTGAGAAATTTCAAACTGATGACACCAATTAATTCATTTCTTCTTTCTACCCAGAGATAATGCGATCACATCCCCATCCTACTGCAGGGATATTAATATTATGTAACAAAAACTTATCAAAAAAATAACCTGCACTGGTTAATTGGAAAGAACCTACGATCTTGCACAATAACGCCGGACCTAATACTTCACGACATACAGTAAAGAATTTTTCAGCTTTTGGACTGAAAATATGATAAAATTTTAGGAAAAATATACCGAAAGTGATGACAAATATTTTGAATGAAAATTGATTTCATACAGTTGTTTTACTAAATAACCCTTCCTTTGAAAATGGATATTTCATATGAAACGGACCAATATCAGCTGATACACAGTTCAAATTTGACAGATATTTGGCAGCAAATGTACTAAACAATCATATCAACGAAATGAGTAAACATTACAATGTGTCAACTCCGAAAAATGTTATCAGAATTTTGAATATTTTTTTAATTATTTTGTGGAAACAGAAATATTGTTACAAATAATATTTTCAATTAATAGATCAAATTTCAAAATTCCCTAATAAAGTCACAGTAAGAGGATTCCCGAGGATTGCAGACAGCTAGGAGTGGATACCTTTCCCGAGGGACCAACTTCCTCTAACTCCCATCTCTGGTTATTCCTCAATTTAAACTTGGGTGTGTGGGTGTCTGTCTCTTTCTGAAAAGAGTGTTTACTTTTACATGTGGCTTATTTCAAGGGCTTATTAACTAATTTGTTATTTAGGAGGTTTTCAAAAATAATTAGAAATCAGAAAATATGGTTCAATATTCAATTCAGTTCAGTCCCGAATATAATTGTACGATGAGTATGACATTATCCAGAATAATTTTTTCATCGGGTCAGTAGCTCCAAACGTAATATATTGGGTACAGTAAAAACACTAAGATGAACACCAGTAGTTCTTTGACTTTAAAGCATTTAAAATTTTATGGATAATGGATGAATGTGAATTTCTATGAATAAATAAATTATACTTACAAGAAAGTATGTACCAATTGAAATTAAATAATGGAGAACTATCGTGCACTTTAAATCGAATAATTATAATTTATTTGTAGAACAAAAATATTATAATAAAAAAAGATGGCTCGGATGGATTATTAACAAATAAATCTTTTCTAAAACATAATCAGGATATTATTATTTATATTTCCACCTCCATTGCATTTTAATGTGAATGTAATATATTACTATATTGCAAGCGATAATATTTTAAATTAATGCATACAAGAAAATTTCTGTCATTTTATTTTTCAATATAGCAGAGTCAAATTAGAAATATGTATATTTATGTGTTCACAAAGCGCTAGTGATATTTTCTCGTTGGTAAAAATCAAAAAGTAATCCTCAATGTTTTCCTTGCCCTCTGTTAGGATGAGGATACCCCATCTCATTCTTTTATTGAGCATTTATTTAAAATAAGTGAATGTCGCTGTTTCTGTGGGGTCGAACGCTTAATATTTCAAGAGAATTCTCCACAAAAAACGTGTTTTGAGAACGAAACTTATTAAATTAACGTTATTAATGTTACTATTTAAGAAGTAGTTTATAATGGCCATAATTACTATTCTATGCATGGTTTTCTATTAATAAAAATAATAAACAATAATTTCATAAATATTGGGGCATACACATGATAAATTAACATGGCTATAGATTTTAGTCGTTTTAAGAATATAAGTTATTTAATTTTGAATTGAAAAACCATTAATATACAATTAACTATATATATATATATATATATATATATATATATATATATATATATATATATATATATATGTTTTAATGTTTCTTTTTTATTATCCTTATACTCCTTTAGGTGTTAATAAAATATAAGTATTTTATGTTAGAAAAGAAATAGTTGACTGGAACTTCTAATGTAAGGAAAAAATAGTTAGGGCACCAGTCAATAAAATATATTTAACTCGATCTTATTAACATTACGTTATGATATTTTGTAACATATAATTTGATCATTTTTTTTTTTTTTTTTTTTTTTGTTTTTTTTTCCTTTCAAAGTAACCCTTTGAAAGGACCGTTTATTTGTTAGCACATTCCATACGTGAGTATACTATGTGCATTATAAATTCATTTTACAAATAGTTAACTACAGTTGGACAATTCTAAAATATATGCAAAAGACATTATTATATACATGCTGTTACAACTTAACATAATTAACTAATTTAACAACTATAAATTTAACAATTAACATTTTTTTTTTTTAATTTAAAATTACAATACTTACAAAATGATTATCTTTTTTTTTTTTTCCTAGTATAGTACAGGGAGTTTCTTATATGGATGTCAACTTTTCAAAATCAATACTATAAATAAATTTAGTGAGTTCGGGTCGAAAGTGATTGTATAGGTCATGTTCAGCAACTGGCCAAACTTTCCCTCTTAATATTGTGGAGATAATTAATTTTGATCTTTGTCCTTCATACAATTGGCAGTCATATATTATGTGTTTAAATGTCTGTTCTTCTTTGTCTATCGAGCAAGTACTATCGTTGGTTATGTGAAATCTGTGTAAGTATGATTTGGTATGTCCATGTTCAGTTAAAACCTGAGTTAGTTTGTAGTTAGTGGATTTTATTAATTTGTAGTTATTGTTTGTTAGTTTTGGAATGAACCTATGCAAACTAGGAGATTTATTTGAAATAGTCCACCGTTCATTCCACCTCATAATTGATTCTTCCCTAATTTTGAATTTTATGAACGAAATTGGTGTTTTTTGAAAAGATGGAGACATATCACTTTGTGCTGCCTCTTTTGCTAATTTATCCGCTATCTCATTGCCCTCGATACCAGAGTGACCCTTTACCCATATTATTTTTACCGAGAAATTTAGAAGCCTAAGTGTGCACAAGTTCATTCTGATATTTTCGGTAAGCTCGTCATGTACGTCTGTGTTGAGAACTGATTGTATCAAGATTTTGTTATCTGTGTGTATGACTATGTCTGTATGTATGTTGTTTGGAAGGTCAAGAAGGAATTCTGTCGCTTTTACGACTGCGTACTTCTCAGCTTGGTTGTTGGAACTTGTAGAGCCTAGTTTGTACTGGGCACATAGCATTTTCCCATTCGTGTCCCAAAGTAGCCAAGCACAGCCTACATTATTGCCTTCTTTACTTCCGTCTGTGTATATGTTAGTGATTTCTGTACCCGTTCCGTTATGTTGTGTCAAGTGCGTGTAAAGTTTGGCAAATGTTGATGGGTGTAACCAATCAAAAGGTTCAGATTCCCTTTCTATCATGTTATGTTCGATTTCTCTAAAGTTATCGTTACGCAATTTAATCGATGAGAGTTGTACGATTTCACTAATTTTAAGATCGATGGGTACAATTCCTGCTAAGACACAAGCTGCGTCATATGATATAGTTTTATATGCCTTGACAATCCTGATACCTATGATTCTTTGCAGTCTCTGAAGTTTCCGTAGATGGCATTTTTTCTCAATTGCTCTATGCCAAATCCACACCGCGTAAAGCATTTTGGGAATCAATGCCCCCTCGTATATTGTCTTCAAACATTCAGCCCCGAGGCCCCAGGTTGTTCTTGCAGCAATAGTCAGGGAGTTAACTGTTTGCATAGTCCTGACGTATACTCTTTCTATGTGTTTCGACCAACTCATTTTTCTATCGAACTCTACGCCAAGAAAGGTCAATGTTTGAGTGCTCTCCAATTGCTCATTGCCAATGACAATGTCTAAATCCGGTAAATACCTTTTCCTGCTAAAAATAATGTATTTGCTTTTTCTTGTGTTGAGTTCTAACTTGCATGTTTTTGTCCACTCATGTATTTTGATTAAAGTTGTGTTTGCTATCTGTTTTAAATTTTGAAAACAATTTCCTCTGATTAAAATTAATATATCGTCGGCGTAAATAATTAATTTTGAGTCAGTTGGTAAGTCAATGTCGAAAATTGTATTAACTAAAATGTTCCAAAGAATGGGCGATAGAGATGATCCTTGTGGTGTTCCTAGCGTTAGAGTTTTTAAGCAGGAAATGGTATTCGTTGTAAAAAGTAACCGTCTATTTTCAAGGAAATTTCTAATCAATAAATATAAATTCTTTGGACATCTATATTTTTTGAGATTATATAATTTGATCATGTAGGTAAGTTTATGTATTTACTTTCAGTCTTGTTTTTAGTTTTGATGAATTGGATTAAAGGGAGCACATTAAAACAGATGAGTTCAAAGCAGTATTTTTTTTTTTTTTTTTTTTTTTTTGGCGTAAAGGTCACGGGTAATTCATCGTTAATTTAGGATAGAGGATCATTCAGCGGCATTATAGTAATCTCCTAATGGGCATGTCAAATATAACAGCAAGAAATACGTTTTGAAATTTAATTTCTAGGTAATTTACCAATAATTATAACACCTTATTATATCAACAATCTCTTTATTATTTATACAATGTATCCAAACTATAATAAATTTATAATACGTTAATTCATATTTATCACTTTACGTTTCTGTGGCTAATCGGACGATGCTAAGGTGGAAATCATACAACCTCTGGACCCGAATTTTACGCCCATTCCGAACGACGGCATGACTAATGATATCTTAATTAAAATACATAGGATGGAAGATGGGTCGTAAGAAGCTGAATTTTACTGAAAAAGAAGGCTAATAACAATTATACATTTGTAGCGATATTGATTGGTCTGCGTATGGGGCCCCCCCTAGTTTAAAATATAAAATAATTACGAATTTATCCGAATTTTAAGAATTTTTTTAATTAGTTAATAAACTGAAGTGTCGTTATTACTAAATTTTAAAATAATAAGACGAATTTCACGTTCATTAAATGTTACTGAGCTTTAGAATTACTGTATTATTATTTAGCTAGATGAGATTTTGGAGATAGCCAAATTATTAGTATTATAAAGCTGTTGAAAGGTTCCTCTGCTTACTGTTTGAAATTAATGATATATAAATAGATCTGTTTCATGATTTATGCAAGTAGTGAACAGGCCTTCCATTATATGATACGTCTTTCTAAAACAAACTAATCATAGCTTGTTAAATTATGAGCCCTAGCTGATGTATTCTCCGAACTAATAGTATATCGGACGCAGTACCATCAGAGAGAGTGGCTTGTGAGAGCTTTGTCCCTCCTTGGAAATCCGTGGAAATACACTTTTCCACTTCCATTCTCCCACTTCAAGTATAGCTCATAACGTTGCAGTCGATATATTGATTTTATTAAACTAATGAGGTCTAAATCAAGTTAGATATATAACATTTGAATTGAATTATAAATACATATGATTTTATTCTTAATCTTAATTCTCATACGCACAGCGGTAGAAAAGGGCTAATGTAACCCGTTTTTTTCAATTATATTTTCAGCAGGATTTACCGCAATGTTGCTTTTCTAATTATGGTGTTTCTAATTCTGTCTCTCCATGTTTTCGTTATATTCTGTTCAGGAACCTCACCTACATTGCTTGGAAATCTTCGGATTTTCCGAAAAATCTATCCTGGACGCTGGCTCTGATTTCTGCGTTTATCCAATCATTCTCCTTCAGATGGACCATAGACATATTTTAGTCATGTTTCAGTTCTTCTTTTTTTAATTTTACAAGAGATTTAATTCGTTTGTACTATTTATTTCGTTTTAAGTAATTCTAGTCAACAAGAACCTCGGTGCAGATGGTGGACAGAGGAGGACGGAACCCCCTGGCACGTTCTCTTTGAATGTATAGCACTAAGTCGAAAGAGGACGTTTGACCTTGGCCCTGGAGGACACAAGTAACTTCAAGGACTAAGGTTCAAAGTCTATCTAAAATTTCTAAGAAGTCTTGGCCTAGGCTAGGGATTTTTAGGACTCAGGCACAATGGGCCTTTATAGGCCAAAGTGCATTGTAACAAACAAGAGTAACACATAAATAAGTAACCCTAGTCAGATTTTGGGTTTTATTATCTTTTATCTTGAAGTTTTATGGGAATAATGACATACATTAAAATAAAAAAAGATTCAAGCTTTTTAAGATTTTCTAATATTAATTATTCAGAAAATAATTTCAATACCATTAATACAAACATCCAATTTTTATTTTTTTTCTCACATGGAACTTTCAAATACCTATATTGAAAAACTGTTTTTTTTTTAGTCTGACATTGTTCATTTGGGAGAGCGATATGCTTCTTTAAGTTTTATTAAGTTGCTAATATTAAAAAAAATAATCATATAGTGGGATAAACATCTTTGGTTTGATTTTCCTCATTTTTTTTTTAATAGCTTATTGTCACTGATCCTTTTTTAATGTCCGATGTCAAAGTTGTTGCTCTAAACATTACATTTCACATTTATAGGATAATGACAAAAGCTAAAATCAAAAAAATTTCAAGCTTTTAAAATGTTCTGTTGGTTAATAAATTCATCTTAAATAACATCCTTACAATAGGAATGCTTTGCTTCACCAATATCCAATTTTTTATTGTTTAATTTAAATGAAACTATCAAATATCCATTGAAAGATTAGGGTTATAAGGTATAACAGTGTTCTTTTGAAGGAGCGATCTGCACATATATAGTGTATACAAAATGTTTTAAAGCGCTTTATGTTACAAAATCATAATAAATAATAAATAAGTTTAACTGGATTTAATGAATAAATATAAATAGGAATAAATAACCGAATCGTATTACAATAAAGCATATAGATAGAGGATTTCTCCTCTAAATTGACAACTGATTCAAACAAATATTGAGAGAGAGAATACTCTTATATCAGAGGCGGGATAAACAGGCCGAGTAAAAGAAGAGATTTAGCTAAGGAGTTAAACTTGGCCAAGAGAGGAACTAGTTAGGTATGTATTTCCTAACGGCCTTTTTATTAGGTCTGTATAATGTATCTCACTCTCATCCTTCATCATTCTATTACGGATGTCTTTACTTAGAAATTATTTAATACGTTCGGGTTGTAATTATTATTTTATTAACTATTATTAATTTTATATGCCATTTAATTATTTTTTATCAATTATAGCATCTGCTCTTTTATCAAATTACATATTGGTATATATGGCTGTTTAGAAGTAACATTTAATATTATGTTTCTTGTTACATATTTCTTTGTTTTTTTACACTATGTAATTTGATAATGTCAATAGACAGTGCCTATAAGGTATAATTAATATGTTTTTCAATTTTTTGTTTCCTTTACGTCACTTTTATGCTCCTATGGTTAATCGGGTGATACCGCAATGGGATTTCTAAACATTGCCTAGCTTGAATCCGGATAGGGATCTTTAAAGTGTAACGCACTGACTCGGGACTGTCATTTTACTTCTCCTCTGAATGACGGAAAAATCAAGGATTTTTTACCTCCTTTAAAAAAATCCTTTAAAATCCCGCGATCTTGGGAATAGTAGGTTGAAAAGCTAACCAATACACCATACGTGACCCCCTTCTATTCCTTATCATAGCTAAATAGGTAGTGAATATTTGTTTTTTAAATTGTTGCTATCAATACATACTTTAAATTTTGATGTATGCATATTCCTGCCTATTCGTTTCATTATAATGTAGTGCAATCAGGTCCATTGACATTATTCATCCCATATGTCAAATCTTCATTGTATTTAGACTATTTATTTCATCTATAAACATTATTTATTTATGATATTTAAATTGGGTTTTGTCTTTTATAGTGGCATACTTTCTTTATACCAGCTTACTTTAGACATTTCTATTAAGTCGTCCGGAATGTTTATGAACTGGGTACGAAGTTTGGATGATGCCTAAGTCAGGCCATAAATGTTACTTACAGCCTATTATAAACAGCATTGCCGTCATTACAGATATTTCTTGAAATGTGGTATTTTTAGTTATCCCATAAATATAAAATTTCAAAACATTTCTTTTCAATTTTAAATAAATGTGAGGTAAAAGTAATAAAAAAATATTTTAAAAATACAAAAACCAAAATTTAGGGAACTCTTAACATTATTTTACAATACTACAAATATATCCTACATCAACTCACAATTGACAGATATAAAACATTAATTTTTGTATATTATAATATTATATTCGTATTACATTTTTATAATACTAACTATTCAAAACTATACACAAAATAGACCATGCTAATACCAAAAAATCTCATTGAGTAGTTTTAAACAATTAATAATATAATATGGCTTAATTAAATATGTATTTAATTTTTTTTTTATTTGGATCGATGCTTGAAAATTTGGAAGTTAGATTATTATAGCTGTATCTTGTTCTTCGGATTATATTGTAAGTTTCATTCGCTAAACAATATAAAAAGATCTATACGAGGATAAATTGTATATTTAAGAAATGTAAGGGTTAAATATGGTTAATATCAATATCAATATTAATGGATTATTGTATTCTACCGCAAGAAATATCGCTAAGAAATTACTTTTTGATAGGCCTCTGGGAATTGATACGTGGAAACAGAAGTGCGTGTGAGAATAGAATTCTTAAGTTTGGGCTGGGCTACACGTCCAACAAAGTTTCGAATGTACGGCGTTCTGGTCTTAAGGAGAACAAAATGAAGATTCATCTTCGAAGTTGAAGATAGAACTGATCCTTTGTTTATTTATTTTTTTCTTAAATGCACTTTAACTTCTAAAAATGGCTCACAAGCAACTAAGTCCCAGAGCTCTAAATATCATTAATTAAATAGTTTAGTCATCGCTAATTAGCAAGTTTCCTCTATTCCACTCCCAATTCCACCTCCAATTACAATATGATCTCTCTTAATATAATTAATATAAGATCTCCAAAAATTTTAGGCTCCTTTGTTTAATTTCACTTAATTCCAGAAGAAATAAATTGTTTTTTAAAATTAGTCTTCTTTTTGTATGCGATTATCGGACATTTCTGTATCACGCGAAGATTTTATGTGAATATATAAACTGCAACTATTAACTCGAGGATGTAATGTAAAAGGTTTAAACTGTGATATAAAAATCTGAACTGCAAATATTCATAAACACGACAATCAAGAATAAAATTCGATATAGCAAAAAGATTAAGTATTTACTATTGAAGTAGAAAAAATTATTCTTTAAAATAAAAAAATAAAAAACGTCTCTATACTAAATACATTATATAAAATTAAAGAAGCGTGTTAAGTATAATGTATACTAATAGAACCTATATGTGTGTAAAATATAATTCAGTGCATTTTGTAAATCTTATAAAAACCCTAAATTTACGTAAATATCAGTGATTCAAAAAAATAATTTTAGCCAGGAATATACTGGATAATTTAGAATTACTTCATCTTTCTTTCCATAAAACAAATAATCAACAAATTATACCATTTCATATTACTAATTTATAAAAACATTTGATATTTAGGGGGGTTGGGAGTTTTCAAACTTCTTATTTCAACATTAAATAATACTTCAGACTGAGCGCCGTTCACTTTTTCGATCCACTAAACCTGTAAAACACTCCGGTAAGGCAAGATGGTTGGTCTGTATCATCAGGGGCTGTTGCAGCTAGTTTAAATCAGTGTTAAGTAGCTTACAATAAATCTACAACCCCGGTTAAGTCGAATTTGTCCAGAAAGAGTTAACTGCTATCAGGTAACCGGAATCGTATCATTCTCGTAGTTTTTGACTTGAAATGGAGTTATAATGTAAACAATAGCTCTTTCAAGCCAATGCCTTACTTAGGCCCTTATCTCCATTCCGCTTACATAAGTATAAGAAACTCATTTTGGAGAAAATTAGATTTAACCACTTATTCACCGAGGCAATATTCAATATTCAGTAATATACATCGAGAAACTTTTATTAAATCGAGTTTTTACAGTCTGCTGGCGTTCCTTGAGGCAGCATCCTCGGTCCTATCCTTTACACAGTAAATACAGCTGACATTCCAACCCATCTTAACACCTTCATCTCCACGTATGCTGATGACACATGTGTGTTATCAGTTAATAACGACCCATATATTCCATCCCAATCCCTTCAATCCCACCTATCAAGCCTCGAAGAATGGTGTCGCAATTGGAGAATTAAAATCAATCCCACAAATCCCATCAAATTACCTTTACCCTTCGTCGAAAACCCATGACTTCCTGTCCTACCGTATTCTTTAATAGTACTCCGTTTATCCCTGTTGAACAGATTCGCTACCTGGGACTCAACTTAGACAAGCGTCTTACTTGGAACCCACACACAAGACTGAAAAGACAAGAAACAGCTAGACGCTTCCGACTACTTCAACACATACTAGATAAACGCTCAAAGATCAATTACAAAAAACTTATTTATGTGACTGTTATAAGGCCTATATGAACTTATGGAATTGAACTATGGGGCTCCACAAAACCATCGAATTCCTCTCGTATCCAATCCTTGCAATCCAAAATCCGTCGCAAAATCCTAAACGCTCCTTATTTTGTCACAAATAAAACCATCCATAATGACCTTAACGTTCCATATGTTACCGATTTAGCACATTCCAGATACCTATCATTCCATAATAAACTTCAGACCCATCCAAACCCACTAGTCTCCATCCTTGCATCCAATTCCATCCCGGCCAATCCTCCTAGGCGTCTGAAGAGAAGATGGCCTCGAGACCGTCTATTATAGAAATTTAATTAGAGTGCTGCCAGTGGGTAATGTCTCTACATGTCCTATCATGTATTATTTATTCTAATAGCAATTGTACTAGATGTATATATTACAGTTGTACGACTCAATAAAATAATAAAAAAAAAATCGAGTTTTTATTCAAATATAAACAAATAACGTGTATATTTAAATATTGGAGTATTTAATAAATTTCAAATTATTCTTCATCGTTTTTTTTTTTATATGAGAAATCCGAAATTTGTTTAGTAATGAATATCATACTGTTAACTTATATATCGTGTGAATAATTGATACTATTTTATAATGCGAATAATACCAAGTCAACAATTATCATATTTTTATGTATTGAAAATTTTTGCAGTCGGTGATTTAGTTTACTATACTTTGAGTTCATAACTAGCGAGTATATTCAGCCTAATGGAACAAGGAGTAGAGTTCTCGATCCGGAACGTTGTGTTCCTGTTCCCATATGGGTCAGTCAATATTTATTTCGTGGTGGGACCGAGAAATGCGTCTTGACCCTAGCATTCTGTTTAGTACGCGGCGACGACCTAAGGGATGCCTTCAGGGGGTTGGAAAAAAACATCAAGACCCTTTTTCCGGAAAACATCCTCCCCAATACTAAAACCAGTAATAGAAGACAATTGTTGAAACTGCTCAAGGAACTATGCGATTGTTATAAAAAATTAAATTGTTCGAAACTTAGTGCATGTATACATTGTGAAATAAAAAATGTAACTATACTCTTTTTAATTTATTTTTCTTATTTCAATATCAGTAAATAATTTGTTATTTGTGTTCAGCAAGTAATTAACAAAGGTTAACGGTGTTCTCTCACATGAATAATAAGAATAATTTAAACAATTGTAATTTCTATCATGTTCCCTAACTTTTTCATTGTTATTCAGTGATATTTTAGGTTTATTTCTAAAGCAAAAAGGTAGTTTATAATAAATGGCTTAAGGCAGTTTATTCCCAAAATCAACATATTTCTGCATGTCGAGCTTTAGTTGTTATTTTGTTTACTTTAAGGATAAAAACTGCTTTTCGTTTTAGTTTTAGACAAAACGATTTTTAAAAATTAACCAATAAATTTCTTCAGTACTAACAATTAAGTATTACGAAATGGAGCTAATTTTTAATTTAGTACAGAAAACAATCAAAGAAAATATTGGAGTTAATCTGCTTAAAAAATCTAGAATCCACTTGTAAAGTACTTTATTTACTTATTATTTATTATTTCGCTTATTATTATTTTATTTATTATTTATTATATTCTCCGGTCCTGGAAGGAGAGATCCGGACCTCCACCACCAAAACCAACCGACCTCTACAATCATTCCCTTTCCTCCTTCAGTTTTGTACACCCAGCAGATTCATGCCCTCTTCGACTTCATCCATCCATCTGATCCGAAGGTATCGTCTGCTTCATTCAACGTCCGGTTTCTCATTGAGCATTCTCTTTGGTATCCTGTGGTCTGCATTATTTCCACATGTCCCATCCATCTCACTCTGACTTTCTTTATCAACACCTCAATGTCCAGCTCCCCATCTTCTCTGCTTCATCAGCTCCCCATTCTTTCTTCTTCTCCATACACCATTGTCGGCCACTCCGCCCCAGATTCTTCTTAATAGTTTTCATTCCCATGTGTTGACCATAAGCTCTAAATTTTCGGTCAGGGACTATGTCTCGCCTCCATACATGACTATCGGTTTTACTATGGTTTTGTATAGATGGATTTGCATTCGTTTAGAGAGTGATTTAAATTGAAACACTCTTTTTAGTGTGGAATAACTCCTATTTCCTGCTTATAACGTACTCTTTTTTAAAAATCGTTATCAAGTTAACGACTATTGAGCCTTACTTGTATAATCAATATATTGCTTTTTTCTTATTCAAAAGATTGTTACATGAAATTTCACTAAAATTTATGTAGGATACAGGATACAGGATACATACCGTTATCTGGTCAAAATAATCAATTATAAAAACCCACACTATCTCAGTGTGAGGGTTTTTTTAAATATTAAACCAGTAGAATTTCATATTCAAATCTATTTTACTTATATATATATATATATATATATATATATATATATATATATATATATATATATGTGTGTGTGTGTGTGTGTGTGTGTGTGTGTGTGTGTGTGTGTGTATATAAAATATTGAAAATTATGTACAGCAGAAATAACTCTTAAAAGAAAAGTAGCCATAAACTATAAGCAACCAAATGGGAAAAAAATCATAGGAACAAAAATATAGAAACAAATATTTACCACTAAAATGAAAACTAAACTAATTAATTTTAATAGCTGAAAGGCGTATCAAAAAAGTTACTAAAGGTAGCGAGAGTCTAGATAAGACGGTTTTTTTATTTATTTGCTCGGCTCTGTGTTGCCTCCTTGGTCGCACACTATTAAAAAACTAAGACTTGATTAAAAAATTAACTTCAAATCCTGCAAATTACTGAGCATTTACAAGTTTAATATTTTTCCCTGTCGTAAAACTGTTTATTATTAATAAATAACACACCTCACATCGCAGAGTGGAAGAAGAGGGAATATGATGATAAAGAACACATCCAAATTAATAATCTTCGTAGAAATCTAAGGATTAGTTTAGATTAGATAAAAAGGCATGCTTTCATTGCTATGAATTATTAAACTAGTAAATTAAATCACATCTGTGCTCAGAGGCTCTTTTCAGTGCTAAAGGAGTTTGTTTACTTTTTTTTCTTAAAGGAGAGCTTATGCAAAGGAAAGGGAAGCGAGTGCCTAACGACCCATTGTAGATTGCAGAGGAAATCTTGATACAAGCTTTGAATAAGTAATGGCCTAGCTAAGAGGACAGGGTGTTGATGTTTCGTCCTGAAGCAGGTGCTAGGATTATTTTAGGTCATAATAAGGCAGCAGGAGTCGGTCCTCGGGTATTATCCTGGGGAGGACTCTACCCTTCTTTTTTTCATTCTCTCCGGAGAACCCTTTTTCATTTTCTCTGTAAATCCATTTACGACCCGTGTGCCTTGGAATGGACTGCTAGATTAGCCTGATTCAAGAATCCTTAATTAGAATATACAATTTCTACTTAACGTTTTATTCGATAGTATACTACTTATATACGTTCGCGTTTCGATTCAGAGAGAAAATGTACATGGATTGAATATTATATATTTTTACTGTAAATAATGCACATAAGATTAGAACAATTATAAATAAATTACCGTAGGTCGAAGTATGGTTCATACATAATTTTAAGTCACTCAGCTTAAGGGGATTAGCTTGACGGTATGATAATGTCGATCCGCTCAAAATAAGTTATTTTGACCTATTATATTACACTGAGAAAGACAGGAAAATTTGAAATTATCTCACGTTTCATGATTCGCCCGTAATTTATTTTGACAGCGTGTTCCACCATGTGTTATCTTACAACCTAACTCTTCTATTGGAGGTGAAAATATAACCATCCTTGAGTATCACTGGCTTAGTAAAGTATGAATACTCTCGAGAGAAACGTATACGATTTTTTTGTTCGCCTCAGGGCAATTACAAATTCACAAGGATTTATATATTTTTAAGGTCTAAAAACTAAAACACTACCAATTTAACTGTTAATTTTTATCATTACTAAAAATTGGAATTTCACCTGTACTAGGAAATAATCGTAAGAGAGCGTACTAAAAAATGAAAACCTAATATGGGAAACAATCCAGGTCTAGAGGAGACTTTCGCGCAGGGTGCTTGCTAAATTATTATAATATAGCCTAGTTCTTACCTCCGTCTGTGTACACAATAAGCTTAAAAACCTCAAAGAAACCTCGGATTTGTTTCTTGTTGTAAACGACCCGGAAATCAAAGGACAAAGCGATTAACATTATGAATATAGAATTTGCATCGTCTCCTTCAAATATAGGAACGTTCTAAGCCCTTAAAGATTGCCAGAGCAGATGAAGATTGAGCTAGGAAACCGTTGTTTACTGTCTAGTATGGTAGAATCGAATCTTCACAAAGTCAAAATGCAAAGTAAGATGAAAAATGTATAATAAATACAATTGAAAACGAAAACGGACCATCAAGCGCTGTATAAGCAGATTGAACAAAAGGATTGTCTGGACTCTATAATAAGGTCGCTATAGGCATTTGACCGAAGGCCTCAGGTGTTGTTGTAATAAAGCTAATTGATGAAGACAGGAGCCGGGTGCCTTCGGATAATTAACAGGAGCTGTTGATGTCATCCAATTTGGCGGGCCAATTCCCTCCCAGCTGATAACTGCTCTCGAGTGGTTTGCAATTCAATGACTTATTACGGTCGACTGCCCCTCCATCAACCTCGCCCGCGTCCACTTCCGCAAATCGGGATTGGGTTGCGAAAAAAAAATCAAATAAAATTTTCCACTTGACAACAGAGTGATAAAGTATGTTGTTATAAAAAGAAGAATTGAATATAACAACTCAGTAATTAATTGTAGCTTTATAAAAACGGTACAACTACATAGAAAGTGGGAATTGGTTTCAGTGCATGGTAGAGGCTGTACTGTTTCTAGGGCTGCTGAGATCAACCTGCATATTTTCTCCTAGTTAAGCATATCAACTTTTAAAGATGTAGGTTGAGCAACATGGGAACGGGATAGCTGAGTGGTTAGAGCGGTAAATTGCTATGCGGAAGTTTTCGGGTTCAAACCCGGCTGTGGATATAAACTATTTGATCTCTTAACAACCACTGATGGACTCTGTGGGATCTTAAAAACGTACTGCAGATCAACCAGCCTCTATAGAAATCCTCTATCAGGAGAAAACCTGGCGGATGAGCATTGTCTTGGAAAAATCACCTCTCTGTACAACCGTTGTACAACACTACAGTCCGTACAGGTTTCAGTAATCACATATATGGAAAACTCTTCAGGAAATCTCTCTGCATCCTGGTCCTTCACTATCTTCTCTCTAGAATAAAACAGTATTATCCCTCTTCATTGGTAAAGATTTTTTTTTGTATATAGAAATTAAGGTCGCTTGCATTTAAAAAAATGTAAAATGTAATGTTTACACACATTTATAAAAAAATACTAGACCTACGTACAACGAAATTTATAGAATCTATAGATATTGAAAAAGATAAACAAGCTATAAAATTAAATTTTATTAGTAATAATTATAACGCAAGTTATTGTCTTTTCATAATAAAATTTTCTTGTTTGAGGAATATACATTCATGGCAGAATAGGTATCTGCTTAATCGCATTTTATTTACTAAAATGGATGATGGATAGTATTGTGAACATGATAATGTATAAGAATCGTATATAAATAATCGTTTATTCGAAGGTATTTATATATTTAATGGAATGGAAGTAGCACAGATAGGTACACTGCCGACCCCGGGTTGTTAAGCTAAGCCAACTGTAAAGATCTGGGAAGCAGCCTCCGCTTGGCAGAGGGATTATGTACGTGCTTGGGATCCCATAACAGCCCCGAGGTATCAATTCAGACCATACTCCGACCTCCGTTGAATTAATATGCCTGCTCTATTTCGTCTCACTAAAGAGGCCACTTAGCTCTGACAAGGGGCTTGTTTAGTCAGATCATGCAATAAATATGCATTAGGAGCCTATGTATTGGATACAATATGAATGTCTAAGAAAAAAATGTACTTATTAACACACACACTTATATACTGTGCATTATCTTGAAGCTGAGACAAGACGGGATATTGGGAATCCAGCCGGCCAGTTATCAAACTCAAATACGGTGAAGAACATTTACAAACAATACAGTTCAACAACACGTGCGATCCTAGTTTAATACGCCCAACTGGCTAGTGTCTGTCTAATAATACACAGTTGCTTCATGCAATAAAAACGTATTTCTTAATAATTATAAATATTTTTTTCAACATTTAATTACTACATGTCAGAGGCTCGTTCACTACAGATGGGAATTTATTTTTGAGAGTGGATATCACTAGTGGTGTTTGGTCGGCAGATGATCCTATTGGCTAGGAGTATATCACGAAACTCATTCTCCCTAACAATCCCTGTACAAATGTTGTCTTTCATATCCCATCTCTACTTCTTTTTTGACAATGTCTAATTTATAGATTCGTAGCTTAGTGAAAATAAGGCTGTCATGGACGGAATGGAGGTCAAATGAAAAAGTTAAAATAATTCAGAAGGTTGACATTTTCTCACCGCCTTATTTAATTCATTATTTATTATAATTTCAAAGTTCGATAGGCTTGCAGTAATAGATTTCACAGCCAACTCAATTTTTTCCTTAATCACTTTCACTCATTCCCATTCCCTATCCAGAGAGCGGAGTGGCTGAGTGTTTGAGCCCCGAGTTGTTGGGCCAAAAGTCTCGGGTTTAAATCCTCCGGCGTGGCAGATTTTATTTAATCCGTTTACAGCTAGGAATGGATCCGTTGGGATCTAGCACTAGCCTGGGGCACATACAAACTCTATAAAGCGGGCACCAAAAATATGAGCATTAAGCGTGATGTAAGAGAAATCACCTCCCTGCACAAGCGTTTCCAAGAATCAGTACAGGCTCTACCACGTATTGAACCCGCAACTCTTATGAGTTGTGATGATATAGGTTTATTTTTTTATTTTTTTAAGAGAAAAGATAGGCCCTCGACCGGGATTTGAACCTGGAACCTTTGTCTCACCGTGACATCTCTCTGCCAATTGAGCTATCCAAGGCCCCTACCGGTCGAGGACAAACCTTCTCTCTCATAGATCCTAAAGCCGCAGTGTGCTCCCGCCATTTTTTCGATGAATACACTAGAACGAAGTTCTTTGAACATTAATTTTAATATAGGATCTTATTGACTTACGTCATATTATTATTTATAATTTTTTATAATTATTGGTCATTTTTTATGAGTTATAAATATTTTATTTTTTAAAGAGAAAAGATAGGCCCTTGACCGGGATTTGAACCCGGAATCTTTGTGAGACAAGATACTATACTAAAAATAATGTTCAAAGAACTTCGTTCTAGTGTATTCATCGCAAAAATGGCGGGAGCACACTGGGGCTTTAGGATCTATGAGAGAGAAGGTTTGTCCTCGACCGGTAGGGGCCTTGGATAGTTCAATTGGCAGAGCGATGTCAAGGTGAGACAAAGGTTCCGGGTTCAAATCCCGGTCGAGGGCCTATCTTTTCTCTTTAGAAAATAAAATATTTATAACTCATAAAAAATGACCAATAATTATAAAAAAGTTTATTTTTTTAAATTGAATTTACAATACTTCTTTGAAATTCTCCTCAGTCGCTTTGCCGTCCTACCTAAACACAGAATGAAACCCTGTCTCTATTCCTTACACAAAAATATCCTGACCTAATATTTAATTGCATTGAAAATTGTGCAATGTAATTGTTAAATATTTAATCTTACAATATAAAACTGTTTTATTCAATGAGCAATTAAAAAATCTTTTATCCACAATTAACTAAAACAATTAATTAATATAACATTAATTACATTACATAATAAACTTAAATTTAAGTTTTAATGTTTATTAAAATTACTAGTGTTTTAAAAGCATGATTAAGCTGAATCTTTGTATATATTTTTTTAAATTTGATTAACTTTCTTTCATTTGGAGAAGCACATTAGGAGGTGGAGGTTAAAAATAAATTTTTAAAAAGTAAGGAACTATTTAAAAATTTACTTTTGACCTCCAACCGGACCCTTTTTTTCTCCTTGATATTTAGACGGTCAATTAGTTCAAGATATTTTCTTTTTATTAGTTATTCCAAAGTACTCAGATTTTTTATTTATTGTTCGATGATGATAATTCACATCATCTGAGTGTACTTTCTTAACTTTCAATTTTTCAATTTAATATTAACTTAAATTACATTTTCTGATATGTATGAAAATCCTCATTATTCAATTTTTTTTTAAACGACAATTTGAAGATTTATTCCTCAAGCCTCACAATCTCATTACTCTTTCATGTATTATATAGAAAAATAGATTTTAAATATTAAAATTTCCACAGCGGCAACTGTTTTAAGCACAAATATTCTAATTTTCTCAATAAGTTGAAAATTAAAATATGAATGGACAATATTATGAATAGCAAATATTTTTCTCATTATAAACAAATATTTTGTTTGTTTATTAATATATTACATATTACAATATTACATCCTGTCACAATAAGAACATTGGTACAAGCGACTAAAGTTCTTCTTTAGCATTGGTCCATTTGAACCGCATCGATATAAAAATAATAAAACTGAATTTTAACAAAATTAATTATTTGTAGAAAAATATTAATTATTGTATATTAATAAATTTAATTATTGTCCGATCATAAATCCCGAAAAAAATTATTACATGCGAAATAGATTTCCCAATTACTTGGGATAATATCTGTTAAGCCGACGACTGGAATGAGATACTACGCGAGCTTAGACGATAGATCGAGCAGACTATTTACTAGGTCAGTTCATCCATTCTTAAATTCCTGACTTAAATCGATTCCAGGACATTCCGAATTTGTCGATCATTCGACTATCCTTTTTACAACTACTATATTTTACCGCTGAATGAAATGTATTAATTAAATCTTAAAATATTGTTTTTCCTTAGTGACACCGTAGTTGATGTTACAATGATATCGATTTGTGGATCTCACTGCTCAACTTCTTGCTTATCTTTGTAATTAAATTTTAGGAACCACTACTCCATTTTCTCGCTATAAATGTAGGAGATTCGTAGAAACCTATCCTAAAAGCATTTAGTATTAGCACTGTAAGGAATCATGCAATATTGTTATTTTTATGTATAATTTCATTACATGAACAATCATATGCTTCCTTTCATTGGTTAGATAAAGAAACTATCATAGAAAAATCAGCAAACAATGAAAAAATTCGAATTCAAATAATACAATTAGCTACAATTTTCTAAAATAATTAATAAATAAATTGGTTGGACTTCATAGCGATTGGGAAATTAAGTAAAATCAAGTGCACATCTTGCGTTGAAGATTATTTATTTTACTGTATCAATTATAAGTATTTGTGAAATATATTATCTTGCACTAGTTTTTTTTTATTAAAATGTGCAATACGTATTTTTTTTTTCGAAAATTTGCACGGTATGAAGAAATATTACTTTCTACTATATGGGTAGATTAGGTTCTTTTACTTTTCTGTTTATTAATAACGTGAATTTAATGATAATACAGTAAAAAAGAGAGACTTTATTAGTAAAAAAGAACTATGTTTATTATTAAATGGAATGGCAATGCGTGATTATATAATGAGAATTAACTTTAGGCTAAAATTATAACATAAACTAACTAAAAATAAAACATTGACTATTGTCTTAATTATATCCTTAATTTATATATTCTCTCTTCTCCCTTCTATTTCACTTCTCCCTCTCACTCTCTCTCACTCTCTCTCTCTCTATCTATCTATATATATATATATATATATATATATATATATATATATATATATATATATATATATATATATATATATATATATGAGGAGAGGAGGTTAACTAAGCTGTATATATCAGAAAACACGAAGTGATGACTGAATTTAGAGGTTATGAATCAAAAATTGTACAGTTCCTTGGCCAATGATATTACTATACGAGTACTTCTTCAGACAGATGCATATTTGTTTTAAATAGAAATAATATCACCCTTTCTATTTTAGATATGAAAATAATGGGATAAGTTTAATAAAGATGACATTTATTTCAATATTATTCGTTATCATAGCCAAAAAAAATATTAGAACTGTAAATGACTTTTACTGTTAAACTATCTTGAAATACACAATGTAAAATATGAAAATATAATACCGTTGATTGTTGTTTCGTGGACACCTTCCACGTTGTTTGTAGGAGAAACCTTCAATAATTTAACAATTATTGTTTTTTGGGTGATTTTTAGAAGTACACAAATACATAGCTCTGCCATTAATTGCATTAACTACATTTTCTTTCTTTTACGAAAATCTAATGAATATTTTTAATCTACAGCCTTTACTTGCTTATAATATAAATATTCAACCATCAACCTACTGCTTCTACATAGAATAGCGCATTAAATATATCATTATAATATAATGTTTATGGTAGAGAAGATACCTTCCCTTGGTTTGGTATGGTACCTTCTTTCTTTGATATAAGTGGACTGTATTATTAACGATAAGTTGGTATAAATGAATGAATGAATGAAAATAAATATATTTTACTAAATGGTATAATGATATGAAAATTGACATGATTTTAATTACTCAGTACACTGTCAGTAAATGTCTGTAAATGTCATCTTTCTTTGAGCGATTGCTGGCAGCCTTTCAGTAGACCTTTCAGCATGCAGCCAGCAGGTAGGGAGGAACTGCAGGAAGGGGCAGGATGATGATGGAGTACATCCTGATTCTAGCTGTTCTTCTATTCTACTCCTCGTCTATTACTACCACTAGATGAATGGTCATTAATTTACCTAGTTGTTGGCCTAGGAAGTGATAGAGGACTCTGCCTCTGTTACAAGGAGGTAGAGCAGGTGGAATAAGAAGAGGGGATGTTATAGATTGCCAGAACAACGTATTGGTTTAGCAATTATAATTATGTGTAGAATTTCCTTAAAACTACCTTTTAAATAGAAGAGCTCGTTACTAAACATCGAAACTACACAGCTCGCGTTAATATTGGACGTTAGTCGAAGGTACTCAAAATTAATTACGCGTAGAAGGCTAAGAGGAACAAACCCTCTTACCTTACCCCCCATCAATAATGAATGTTCCTCGCGGTCCCTGAGTTTAATAATGCATCTACATCGCGGCAAGTCTTCTCCTAGGATTCAGATTAAGCGTATACAGTCCATTAGTTCATCCGACGCCTAACTACTGAAAATAGGTAAAATAGTTTAATTTTTTTTTAAGGGAAAACATCTTTCGCCGGGTTTAGAGACTTTTGGTAGGGGATAAACTTGCGGCTTCGCGTCAGCGACAGCTCAAGACTGGCAAAACCTAACAGCCTTTCAATCAACTCTAGTTTAAAGGTTAGAATTCTATTGATATATGAATAAGCATATTTATCAAAAAAGTAGGTTAATAGTAGGTTCAATTGATACTAATAATAATTTAGAACATCAATAACTAGCTGAACTTTCCGTTGCCCCTAAATGATTTTATGGAAAACGTAAAATGTTCTGTCATGATTTATGAATTACATATGATTCAAGTGATGTTAAAATGCTAAAAATGGAAATCAAATCTAGTAAATACAAATACAATTATACTATATAACTATATGTTAATTATTATTTCAATTAAATTATTTATATTTTGAATGCCTGCCTATTTAATTTTTTTATTACTTCAAATTTCATAGAAAGTCGTAAATCGATTTGCAATATGTAGAAGTATTCTACTAAGGAAAATATGGAATGACCCGGACTAGGGAAATGTGTCAGATAAAGTGAACTTTCATGTGATAAAGTTGGGACTTTACCTGATAAGGCAAAGGCTAAGAAGTACTTTAAGTCGGATTGGGAGAAAGTGAAGATCCATGCGTAGGGTAACCTTTGGAAAGGCCTTCCATATATTATCATTCCTATCTGGCCAACGGGCGTTTTTGAATAGAGTTTATGTTTAAGCATGATCGACTCATCTTGAAATGCTGATTTATAGTAATTCTAAGTTCTCTATATATTAAAATATATTTTCATTTACAATTGTTTCATTATTAAGTTTACATTGCAGCAGCATGTCAATGTAGGTGCGAACCGTTACGAAAAGTTCTGAAAACAAGTACAGGGGCAGAGGTCAAAGAAATAATTCCTTAATTATAGATATACAATTCATAAGGAGATGATGTTAACTATATATTGTTATATATATATACATACATATATATATATATATATATATATATATATATATATATATATATATATATTACTCCATTCCTACCAGTGATAAAATTTTATTTTGTCAATTATTAATACTCATTACTTCCGCTTATCTAAGGTATTTACGGGTTTAAATGGGCTTATTTTAATTACCTATATTCACTGATAAGAACTGGAATAAATTACTAAAGCTAAATTGAAAATTTTACCTTGAATTGATTAATTACTTTTGTTAACTACTAATAAACCTTTTATAAACCCTTTGAATATAAATATGAATAAACATCAGGCAATCAATAGATAAGGCAAAATACATTTCACTAATATTAATTTATTATTAACCACAGTTAAAAACAATAATATACACAAATTGATTTTAATATAAAATAACATAATGGACAAATTCATCTCAATAGAAAAATAATATAGTAAACAGAATACTCTCAATATAATATAGCGCTTTGAATTTATTTAATTTAAATTTTATAGATTTTATAAATTAGAGCTCTAAAAATTGTGTAGCTATCGACGTATTCTGCAGAATAATGATATATTAGTACTTGCATTTACAGACGATACGATACTTCCAGCCGCGATGGTCAATCTTCTTCCATAGCTTAAGGTCTTGATGTAAGGGTTGAAAATGAATTCTCCTATCTTACTCGCTGGAAGGGTTGAACGTAAGTGGAGTCTAATGTTGATAGGTCGAAAGGCCGAATCCAAGTGAAGTCTAATGTTGCTAGCTAGAAGGGTTAAACTGAAGTGGCTTCTCAAGTGATCTGTTACTTGGGGGATTTTAACTTCAGTCCCCTTTATCTATGGAGGGGATAGGTGAGGCTGCCGGCCCCCTAGCGGCATTTTATTTAAACTCTTCAATACTCTTATAGGGATGATTATACTTTCTTGATTAGACGATAGTTGCGTCATGTATCAATATATATATATATATATATATATATATATATTGTTAACTAATATTATATAGCACTTGACTCCGAGTAATTAGGGCCCTTCACAGGACATCACGAAACACAAATTTTGGTTGTACAATTTCATCAGAAATTCATTGATATTGAAAATATACAGAATATTCAAATAAAAAATCATTTTTTTCTTTAATGTACTTTGTATTCAGAAATTCCATTATACAATCGAAAAATATCATTAAAAATCTGTAAAAATGAGGGGTCTTGGGCACATTGAGTAGTTTTTACTACGACATTTGTGCAGGGATGTTATTTGTGCAAGACCACGTTGAATGTTACACACTTTATAGAGGCTAAGTGAGCCCTCCAGGATCTGAAGATGAAGCAGGATCTATCTACGACAGTTAAAATGTTGGATAATTCATTTGTCACAGAAGGATTCGAACCTGAATCTTCATGTTCATCTTAATGTAATAAATAGCTTTCCACTTAATGCTCAATTTTCCACATGGAACACACCTGTCCTTAAATTGATATTTAAGCTCCTCTATTCGAAACCCACTTATTTCTTCTCAATCTATTTCCGTTAATCTTCTGAGGCGTCTAAAATGAATTAGTCTTCTAGCGAGATAGAACCTGAAATTGGATTTTACTGATGGCTGCTTTCTCCATGAATCTTATTAGGCTCAAGATACTTTTTTTTTAATCTTTAATTTTAATAAATAATTTTGATAGATGGTGCAATGCTTGTAATAACAACATTAACTCCATGAGTGACCGTGATACGAATTTTTAACGTCCAGATAATTTATATATTATATTATTGTATCGCAATTATAAATCTAGGACCACAAGTTTTATTAAAAGCACAATCATCTACAAAGACCAACACAAACGGCCTGTTATAGTTTCAGAACACTATAATAACACCTAACATGTTCGAACTTGGAAAAACAAAACTCGGTTGAAATAGCGCTCCGAGCTACGGTTATATTTCCAAACAGTGGAAAATCCAACGCGCCAAGCAATCCATAGCTTGGGTCTGTCGTGTTTGCCAACCACCAAACGGACCAGTTGACTTTTTGCTTTCACTATACTCCTGGATTCTTTGAATCGATGTATAAAGCATCCGAGCTAACTTTAAAAAATAAATAAATAAAAAAGTACAGTGGTATTGTACTGTTTTTAAAAAAATCTCCTTCTATAGCAGATTCTTTTAAAAATAAGGTAATAATTTAGAATTGTATATTCTAATTCCTTTTCTCAATAAATGTAAACTCATTTTTATTGTCAATGGGTATTTTTGAGATATTAATTATCATTGAAATTATAAAAAATAATACAATGGCATTGTTACTATTAAAACAATACGATTAAACAAATAATTTATTATTTATTTATCATCACTTTATGACACTATTTTTAATCGTAAGATGTTTTAGCAAAGTCCTAAACTTTGCTTATCCATGTTTTATAAGGACCATAACGAGTGCTGACTCAGGACCCCCATTTTATGTCTCTTCCGAAAGACGGCATAATTAAGGGTTTTTACCATGGCATGTTGTGGATATTTAATTATAAACCACATTAATTTTTCTGATGAACATGGTCTCATAAATATTAAATACGGATTTTTCTATTTCAGTCCAAACAATTACAGTGCTTCCAATTAATTTAAAACAAAATTTTAATAAATTATTAAAAAATGTAAAATAAATTTCTAGCTACATTATTAACCGATACTTTTCAAAATTTGGCCAAAACATATTGTAAATATTATTACGTGTTTTGTTAATAACTTCATAGCTATGTATGACATTTCTTTAAATTATAATGCTGTAATAAGTAATAATTTGTTTATTACTAGTAAGTAATGCTCTAAGTCAGAGTCATTGCAATAGATCTTTTTTTCTTGACATATGGGCTAAATGACAATTTTCACTTAAACATCAGGTCTAAGATAGGGTGTAGTGCAGCTTATATTTGTCGAGGAAAATACGAAGGGCGTAGTCTTATCGGAGATCAAATGCTTTTTTAAAATGATTTCTAGATTTTAACCCTGTCATGTAAGTTCAGTAAATACTGAAAATATGGTATGTGATGATGGGTGTTGATTTTTATCCATATATTTGTCCTTGCTTTGTCACTTTATAGCTGTAGATAGTTGTTGAATGTTAAAACTGGAAAGAATGTTTGCATGAGGGCTCAATATTGATTAGTTGAGTAAATACTGAAAGTGGGGCTATACTGCAATAAACTGCCTGACTTTCTCTCCTGAACCAAATAATGATTTTAGTTTCTGCATATGCCATTTATTCGAGACAAATGGTATATGCAGCCTTTTAGATTAATTGCAGGGAATATATTTAAGTGGGACCCTGTGGGGTCTGGGAACCCTCTTTTGGCTCACCCAGCCTTTATAAAATGCGTTTCTTAATTAAATTACTGAAACTAAGACCTTTCATGGGTTGTTAGGGATAGAGGTATACGAACATTTTATTTTTAAAAAACGCTTAAGTTTTTTCATTCTTAGACTGTAGCTATACTATATACATCTCACCCAGCCTCTATAAAGGGGGTAGGTACCTTTATTTGGACGAAAATCTGGCGGTCGAGCGGGATCAAGGGCAAATCACCTTCCTGCACAACCGTTGTCTGTAAGAAACAGTGTACCCTCTCTACCACGTACAGAACTCAAGACCCTTCTTGGGTTGTTGTGGCACAGGTCTCAGATATCACGTATGTTAAACCCCTTTAGGGGATGTCTCTACATTCAAGCCCTTCCCTCTTTTCTCTCTAGTATAAAACTGTCCTATCCCTCATCTTTCTTCTTTCCCTTTAAATTCCCTCAGAAACCCGACTAGGGTCCACACTACCTGTTCTGTCACCTTTTTCGGGGTCAATATTTTTTTGATAATATAATATAAAATTTTCTATAGCGTCCATTTATAGCAAGAACTAAAAAAAACTCGGACAAATGAAAATTATATCAATTGAAAAGAAGAATTGAATTATTAAATAGTTGGAAAGTAAAAATGTTTCGAGTTTCTGTCTGTAAATGAATTTGTGCATCTCTGTCAAATGCTTGAGGAACGTCCAGAAGTACATACAATTTCTTTCCCAGCGTTTTGGATTTTTAGTCAGTAACTCCGTAAATTTGATACATCGTTGTGTGAATTCTCCGAAGTACACATTGTTGGTGATGAAAAATGAAAAGTTTGTTGGTTTGTAAAAAAGTATTTTATATAAAAATATTATAAACTTGATTGTACTATTTCTTAAGTTTTGTTTCCTCGTTAATGAAAGAAAAATTAACTTCATTTTTACTAACACTGCTTTAAAATCTAGATCAAACATTTTCAGATACTTCTCCTAAATAATTACCTTTCGTTTTAATAAGCCTACATCAACCATAATGGAATTATTAAATTCTCAGTTACCGGATTTTTCGGTAACATTTAGTTCACTGAAGCACTTAGCAACCGAAATGCTATCCAATTAATACGTAATATTCGGTTTTACTTTGTCATTTCTGCGTACAACTTAACCCCAATTAAACAGAAAAGGAATTTACATTAAACGCAGTTTAATAGGAATACATGTAATTACCCCGAAACAGACGATTGCTTCTTTAGATCGTTAATATGTAATTTTAATCATACGCTTAATTTAAAAAGGTTTTAATAATTATCTTCATTTTATAAAGAAAATTGTTATAAACAAAGTTTTAATACTTGTTCTAAAATTATAAATATTTGTTTTAAATTACTAAGTTTAAGTAATAGTTTAAATTAAATAATTTAATTTACTTATTGATTTTACTCCATTCAGTGATTCCTATATTTTAATTACATTTGATTTTTACACTCTCATGAAACTCATGAAAAATTAAAATAAAAACAAATAAAGAAGAAATTGATGAAAATAAAATAAAACGGCATAAGGATAGGAACATTATGGTGTTTCCTTAGACCAATATATTATCGTGCGCAGTAATGAAAATGAATAATATTTTACCAAAAATACTCAGACGTACTTATAAAAAAAAAGAAACTTTTTACGCTTATTAATTTTTCATAATAAATAAAAAAAGAATAGCAACGCCACGCTATAAATCATAGACTGCAAATTAATCTAAAACGAACCACAACGAATATTCGGATTTTAAAGATTGAATATACTGAACACATCTGCAAAACAGTGAGAGCAAGAATTCGTTTGTAAAACGAAGCCATGATAATAAATTATTAATCCGAAATCTTAACGCTAGGGTTTACTGAGGGATTCTGTTTAATCCCTCTAATCTCTAATACCCAAAGGGTATTATATTTACAAAGTTAATGTCCTATATTAACTAAAAAGTGCTCGCTCTCATAATCTGCTTTACCAAGTATAAATAAAGTTAAAGAATTGAAGTAATGTTGATGTTGACATTAATACGAATCAATAATGGTACTATTTTATTTAGTATACTTTTTTCTATTGAGGAACGATATTTCATTATGTTCGATGTCATTACATAATACAGTTCTTATACATACAGTGCTTAAGTTTTTATCTGCACCGTTTATTATCTTTTAATTAAAAAACTATTAAATAATCTTTATCTATACAGTGAAAATGTTAATTCTAGGCTAAAACGTTATGCTACATTTTTCGATCAATGCTGATTTGTTCTGCAAGTAAATTTAAAGATTAAACCTAACAAAATACAAAAAAAATGTGTCATATAAAAATATTTTATAAATGAGTGCTACAGTAATTGATCAAAAATAAATGCTATAAACCAATTAAATTTAACGCCATAAAATTTAATTAAACCATAATCACTAAAAATTGATATAAATAATAAATAGGTATTCCAGTGAATTCGTTCATTGGATGGATAACTGCGCCACTATTTCCATTATTTATGATACTATTAACACGTTCAGTGCTAATAGAAAAATCCGTAACTATCCACAAGTGCGACACGGGGTCAATCTGCCCCGTGTTCTTTCCTTAGTTTAAACCATTATAATGAGTTAATATCATTTATAGTTAAAGCAATACACGCAGAACGGATCCAAGTTTTAAAATAATACATTTCATGCATGAACAGATACATTTTCATACAGGAATTTATTTAGACTTTTATTCGACAACAAGATACAAAATAAAATTACACTTACACAATAAATTATTTTTGGATTAGAATATCAGTGCAAAAATTAATTTTTTTATTCGAAGAGCATTACTTCTTTTTCGATCCATTCACCACTGACCTCATAAGACGGCTTCTGAATTGGAAAGGTTGTAAGTAATAAAGGCTGATAAGTATCGTCTTCGAGAGCCTATAAAATATAACTGTAATGAAAAATGAATTTTTACTAACCAGGAAAGTAAAGGCTACCATCCTTATATCCACCGCTATCGTTAAAACTTTCTTGATGGTACAGGTTTGAAAATTGGTTTTGAATGGTTCCCTGGTTCCTTAGGAGTCGAGTAAGTGTAATTTTTGACATTTTTCTTATATTAATCATTTGCTCAGAATAAGTTTCAATGAACATGTGTACCGATGATTTTTTTAACTTATTTAGAAATAAATTTGACTATTTATATACATTATCATCAATTTCCAAAATATTAGTTAGCTTAAATGACGGGCGCTTCAGGTAAAGTAGCGTTTTGAAAAAAATTGAATAAGATTCGTTTGTAATAATAAAATATTATTTTTGTTGGAAACAAAACAAAAATAGGATTTTAATTGCTAACTACCAGCGATTGTGTTTTATTTATTTTTACCTCAAAAACACTAACGATCTTCACTAACTTGACTCTATCCGGTATACCACATAGTATATTTCTCTGTGAACTGCACAAAATAGCACAAACTCGACCTCAGTTAACAACTCTAAACATTAATTTTTGTTTGACCATATAGAGGCCTTATTAGATACTTTGAATGTTATAAGAAGAAGTGAAAATCCAAAATTTCAGCCAAATGCTGTGGTGCTAACGTCTTGATGAAATTTTGGAAAGTTATGAATACTCATGTGCATATTGGATATCCACATGTAAAAAAAAACCTAAAAACCTCTGAACTCTTTTTTCTAGATTCAGAAAGACGCTAGAACAAATGTGATGAACATTTTTTTTTATATCTGTTTGGGCTTGCTTAATTCACAATATCTTTTTGTCTCATAAAAACTTATTTAATACTATCGGAATTATTTTTCTTTTTATCGTAGAAAACAAAATAAAACGATTATCATTAAGTGCTTGAGAAACTTAAGATCAACGCAGAGAAAAGACAGAAAAAATAACTAATTTAAATTTAAATAATTTTTAAATAGTCCCAAAATAAATTAGCCAGAACCTTTGGTTAAGATATAATATTTTTCGGCCTAGCCTCAAAAAAATAATTTCTTTGTGATCTGTGATCTTTTCTTTAAGAAGATCTCAATTTAGGAAAAAATGAGTAAAGCTACTTTAATTTTATTTCGGATGAGTTCACGAGAATTTCACTCCTAGCACATTTCTATGCATGCGTTAGGGATTCAGGTTATGTTTAAATCTGGCACTAGTTCAGAGCCAAAAAGCAAGAAAGTTGTTAACTCGGGGCAGAAAAATATGAGAAATATGTTTCCTGAAGAAGAGCCAGCAAAAAATGTTTTTAGTTCTACTAAAAAATGTGTAAGTAGGTAGCGATCGATTAACTGAAATGAACGACTATATACATTTTGACTATTTTTTCATATGATTTCAATCACGAATAATCGGTAATAAAGAATTAATGAAGTATTTTATATATATATATATATATATATATATATATATATATATATATATATATTGATTCTCTTTTAATATAAAAAATAAAATGAATAGATAGCCATGAAGACTGTCGACAGAAGTAAAATCTCAAACCTAAGAATAAACCTAGGTTTTTTGATGTTCTAACTCAATTATAGTTTGATTTATTTAAATTAAAAATTTGTAAAGTTAAATCATTAATATCAGTCTGGTTTTCTTATACACTGAACAGTAAATTTACAAATATTTTCAATTAGTTTATTTAATAATCAAAACATATGATGGGCTGCACAAGTGCAGTATATCAATAATTTAATATAAATAATAACTACTGCATAATTGTATTATTGATTCCTTGTATTTGTATTTACATAGATGTTAATGAACGTTATTTTCTTTTTTAGCATTATTATCATCAATATTTAGATTATTGGTACTTTCAATTATTTCATAAAGCAATATTTATTTCAATAATTCCTAAAGCAATCATTTCATATAGATAAAAAAAAATAACCTGTACCACTACAACCCGTGAAGGGTCTGGCGTTTAGTACAAGGTAAAGACTGTACTGTTTCATGGACAACGATTCTGCAAGGAGGTGGCTTGTCCTAGGTTACATCCAACCACCAGATTCCCCCCCCCCCTTATTTTGGGTACCCTATTACTATAATATTTTATAGAGGCTGAGTGAGCCCCTGGAGGTTCCTAGATCCTATATGATCCATCTTCGGCTGCAAACAGACTAAATAAAAGTCTTTGCTGCAGCGGGATTTGAACCAGGATTTCCGGCATGGCAACTCCGTGCTCTACTACCTACTGAGCCATTCCGCTCCCTTATATATTCATTTAATTTAGATAAATAAAATATTTTAGGAGAAAAGAAAAGTTCAGCTAGTTATTGATGTTTTAAATATTATAGTTATGAATTGCACAACTATTTACCGACCTTTTAGTTAAATGTAATTATTCTTATATTAATGGAATTCTAACCTTAAACTAAAGTTGAATAAAACAAATTGTATTATTTAAATAAAGGGTACTAGGCGTCGCAATACATCACGAGCATGTCGCGATAGTCGATGATGCGAACGCATAACTTTTTCCTGGTTGCTTAGTTTTGACTTCAAAAATATCTCACCTTCGCTTTTGAACCCGAATCTAAGCTAGACCGAAGCTAGGTTAAATAAAAGAGGGTGACAAATAATAGATGCGGAAGGTAAGATAGTGCAGCGGTGGTCCTAATAGCTAACAGTCGCCTGATTTATTAAACGGGAGACCCCAAGATATGGCACCCCTTCGTCTTCTTGATGGCTTCGTTATGTTCCACTGTCTCCCGCCTCAGCCTCAAGGCTTATTCAATTGAATTTTCTCCCTAGTGCCCTTCAGCTTGTGAATTATTCCTTCTACATGTCATCTTAACAAAAGATTTTCGTGTTAGTATTAAAGATTATATTAGTATTACTGTAAAATTATATTTTTGAAAAACAAATTGAAACCAATTCAATACAATACAACAATACAGCATTTGAGGTTTGTTTTTAATTGAGAAATCTTTTTAACAACATTGGACATCGATTCGCTCCTTTACAAGAACAACTGAATAATTCAAAAAACCTAATATTTAAATATAGATATTCGAAATTAAAATTTGGGTATTGGTAAAGCAATGCGTTCCTCTTGTAATGATGCCATTGAAGTTCTTTTATTAACCACTAGAAAATGTTTGAAAGCTTGAGACTTTGTTTATTTTCACTTATTACATTATTTCCATAAAACATCAAATCCAAACATGATATATCTCAAAATATGACTTTATTAAAAAAAAATATGTTGGAATTGGAATATCATATTTTCAATTAAGTTCTATTTTTATCATTCTATTTATAATATGCATGTATAAAAAAATATGCTGTACAACATTCATAGATACCAATTATTATTAGCATCATATAACTTATTTTACACACACACATATATATATATATATATATATATATTATATGTATATATTGGTTTCTACTTATCTTGACTGTTATGGAAATTATATTGTGTTTTAGATCTTGAGTTTCAGTCTTTTTTTAACTTCTTAGGCGACGTTTCGAGACTAGGTTAGTCTCATACTCATGCCCTGACAGTGAACAAATGAGCTTTTAGTAAAAACATTAAATAGCACACTAAAATAGATGTAAAAAGGTGTACTTACAAGTTCCAAAGAATGAATCAGTTTTTCATCAATCAGTTGCCTCGCAAAACAGCATAAAATGTTTGTATTGCAATTGCTATGATCAATGAGTAAGTAATCCATTTTTTAGGAACAGCAGTTTATTTAATTGTTGAATCATATTAGATATTGTTATTTTATATTATGAATTTATTAAATTTGCATAACACGAGCTAAGACCTTGAAAATCCGATTTTTTGTTTACAGCGCGATTTTTATACTTCTCTATAGTTATCATTTCTTTTATATTCCGTTTGAAACTATTTTTCTCTTGGTGTATTATTTTAGGTTTATCAAATTTAAAGCTATGTTGTGTATTTCTAAAATGTGTAGTGAGAGCTGTTTGATCTGGTTTATTGGGGTTTTTTATTATTGAATCACAACTATATTTTTGTTGGTACACTCTACGTTTTAAGTATTGTTCCGATGTTCCGAAATAGGATTTACCGCATTTATCTTCACATTGTATTTCGTACACGACATTTGATTTTAGCTCTAATTTATCCGAATCTTTGGTTTTTGTAAATAGTCTTGACACAGTGGCTGTGTTTTTGAAAGTAATTGCGGAGTCTTTTTTACTTTTATTACCGGTGAGTGTTTTTGCTAGTCTTTCTGAAAGTGTTGGTATATAAGGTAATGTATAGTATTTTTTAGGATTGGTTTCATTTAGGTTGTTTTTGTGTTTTTAATAAATTGCGAAGGAGGCTGTGCGGATAACCATTCTTTAATAAGAGGTCCACTACGTTGTTTTCGGCTCTTTTTTGGTGTATTAGGGATGATAATTTTCTCGCGCGATTTATTAGGTTTTTAGCCGTATTTATTTTATATCTTTTGGGGCATTGGCTTGTGTAGTGTATGTATCGACCAGAGTGAATAGGTTTTTGTCACCATTTAGTTTCTATTTCTCCGTTTGATTTTCTGATTCAAAGAACGTCTAAAAATGGTATTTTATTATCTTTTTCAAATTCAATAGTAAAGTTTAATCGAGTGGAATATTTATTAAATTCATTTAAAATTATTTCTTTTTCATTATTTTCGGTTGGTATCGCTGTTATTATATCATCCACATATTTAAATAGAAACGGGATATTAAATGGTATTTTTGGTATGACTGTATTTAACAGTTCTTCTAAGTAAATATCAGCCAAGATAGGTGAAATAGGAGATCCCATAGCGCAGCCGAATTTTTGGATATAAAATTTTTCATTGAATTAAAAATATCCTCTATCTGTACATAGGGCCAGTAATTGTAAAAATAGTTTTTTGGGGATTTTTGTATGCGTTTTTAATTTATTCCAATTTTTTCTATTATAGTTTTTATTTTGGAAATGCATATGTTAGTAAATAAAGACGAGGCATCTAATGAAATTAATTTATAACCTTCAGGAATTTTAATATTTGTGATTTTTTGATGAAATTCAAATGAATCTTTAAGATTATATTTATTTGTAGATAAGTGATTTAACAATTCGGCTAAGTATTTTGAAAGCTCATACGTCGGTGAATTTATGAATGATACTATAGGTCTGACTGGGTTTCCGGGTTTATGATTTTTTATAACTGTATATAATTTAGGGGAAGTCGGGGAATTAGTAATGAGTTTTTTGTATGTTTTAATATCAATGTAATTATTCTTCTTTAATAATCCTAGAGTTATGTTGGTATCTGTCATCAATTTATGTGTAGGATTGGAACCGAAAAGTTTGGGCATCATTTAGCAATAACTGAGTTTTATTTATGTATTCGTCTCTGTTGATCGCGACAGTTTGGTTTGTTTTGTCTGTTTTTGTGATTATTATATTAAGTTGTGTTTTTAAAAAGTGTTTGGTTTTTTTGTTCAATTTTTTTATGTTAAAATCTTTCTTGTTATTATTATTATGTTTAGTATTTTTGTAATTTGTAATTATATTAACGCATTTGCCTCTTACTTCATCACGATCAGTTTCTTATTATTATTATCTTATACATTATTTTGTATTATATATTCAATGTCACTAGATGTTACGGGTAATTGATTAGGTTCATAATTTATACAATATTTAGGGCCGAGAGATAAAAACTGTTTCACGTCTGATGGAAATACTGCATTAGTAAGATTAACAAACCACTTTTTATTTCCTATATTAACCAATCTTTTATTATTTACTTTTGATATCTTTTTTATTTGATTAAATATTTTTTCGTATGTATTATTGATTGTATTATAAAAATTTTCGTAGATATTTTGTGGTATTTTTTTACGCAATTCGGTTTTGTAGTTTTCAATGTCTTTGTTTATTTTGTCCACTTTAAATATTGCGCTTTTTATTTCCATATTTAGAATGTGTTTATTAAACCTATAGAGGGCTCTATTGAATTCTATTTGATATCTTTTTTCAATTTTACAAGTTGTATTTATACGTTTGAATGTATTATCAATGTGTGGTGGTAGCAGTTGTTCTGACCGGCATCTTAATAAAAATGTTCTATTATTTTTAGCGGCGGCTAGTTTTTTATATGAGTTTTGAAAACCCTTCCTCAGTGAGCATGTATGTGTGCCGTGTGTCTGTTTAATGTCGTCGTAAAATCCCATTTCCTCGTATATACTATAGATTATCGATATACACTCATATATATATATATATATATATATATATATATATATATATATATATATATATATATATATATGTATAAAGAAAATTCAAATATAAAACTTTTTTTTCCAGAAATATTCGAGTCAAATTAAAAAAATCAAACAATAACATAGGTTTTGAAAGATAAAAAAAACATATTTTCGATAATGCATCCCATTACAGTAACAACCGTTGATTAGATATTGTAATTAAAATATAAATACATTTTATTTTTTCTGATCTGATGAAACATTTATTTCAATTTTAAATAAATCGTAAAACACTATTTATCGTGTAACGATAACAAACTGATACATCGACTACATATTGTGTACCCATCTAAGGATGGTTTTTTATTAAAAAAAAAATGAAAAAATAAATCATTCACAAAACTTTTGCATCACCTAGAACAGCGGTTCCCAAACTGGGGGGCGCGCCCCTCTGGTGGGGGGGCGTGAGGACATGTCAGGGGGGGCGAGACAAATTAAACATTAAATTTAATTTAATTAGTCCTTCTAAAATTCTAAATTAACCATGATTTTTAGAAAATTGACGACATTGGAATAATGGACAAACCTTCATTTTGGTTAAAATATTTCAAAGTGTATCCTAGTGTATCACGGGAAGCTTTTCGTTTATATTTGCCTTTTTCAAGCACCTATTTGTGCGAAAAAGCATTTTCAACACTTGTGGCAATTAAAACAAAGTATCGGAATAAACTTGATGTTGCTAGTGACTTGCATTGTGCACTTACTAAAGCCCAGTCACGAATTAGGCATATTTGTAAGAAAAATGCCCATCCATCTCACTTACCAACCTAACCTATTTTTCTCTTATTAATAATTTTAGTATTTTATGAAAACTTATATTGATGTACCTTATGGCAGTATAAAAAAATGTTTTGTTTTCAATGTAATACTTATTTGTTTTTATACGTTCCTAAGCACACACAATTTATTGTTAAGGGGGGGCGCGAGAAGCTTTCATTTCAACAAAAGGGGGACGTGGTACAAAAAAGTTTGGGATCCCCTTACCTAGAAAGTACCCGTACCAAGATATTGAATATTTAAAATAAGAGGTTATAGATTGTAAAATTAATTTTTAATAACACCCTTAACAACTATAGCATACGAAAGGTTTAAAAACTATACTTTTTTCTAAGCCAACAGTTGTGCATGTATGGGATTTTTCTGGTATGAACCTTTCTGAGGTTTCCCTAATGGAGAGTACCCGTTTATAAAATCTGGGTGAGCTCTAGGGAAATCTGGCGATTACACATGCCCGATCCTGAAGAGTGAAGTAACCTATTTGTTATTGAAGGTTTCGAATCCGGGCTCTTGTGTCAGCACCCAAGGGTTTCCTCACTTGGCTACTCCGTTGTGCGTTTGCAGTGACGTTAACAATCAAGATCTACATAGATGCGATTTTTGCAAGTTGAAAACATTGACGTTAAACAAAAAATAGGTGCATTTTTGTATTATGTTGATTATAAGTATTGTTCCAATTAAATAATATATATAAAACCATAGTGAACCTATAGTATGAATAAGCTTGGACGTGAATAAAATAGAAGCTAAAAATATATACAGCAAACTAAGTTTGGGAAGATATCTATAAGATTCGGGCTGTATTAAGTTGTTCAAAATACTTTCCTTAAAAACATTTATTCTGTTTATGCTTTCTTTAAAAACTTGCGTACGTTTAACTTTGGGAATGACCATAACAAAGCTTTTTATTTAGTCCGAAAATATAGTAAAAGAAAATTTGTTAATATAATCTTCAAATGGAATTTACAACCTGACTAGAGATTATATTTCTGCCCCGGAACTAATACTGTTGACCCCTAAAACTATTCCAGAACAGCTGCCTAACTTTAACTGCTACTATCCATTATTTAACTGGTTACAATTAAACTTGCCACATATATCAGTAGCGTAAACTTGGAGCAGTTCTAATACTCCAGCAATCTCATTGTTTCTTTCTCGAGTTATTCCAAAACTCTCAAGAATTCCTAGATACCATTTCTAACTAAAGGATTATGAAAATAGATATTATAAACACTAAAATAACATTTCTAAAGTGTAATGTATATTAAAAAAATAACTTAAACTTAAATAACTTTAAAAAAATAAATTTATTTTTTATATACCTTAATTTTTAAAATATAGGACTCTTCACTCTTAAATCTTTAAATTAATCTATTTTGTATGTTATAGATTTAAAAAGTAAAAAGAAAATCATTGTATAGAGTTGTTCTAGATTAATTATTTATTTTTAAAAACCTTTTAATTATGTGTTTACCTTTTTATTTTCATTTTTGTAATAAATTATTGTTTCTGGGATAGCACCTTTGCAACACATTTTTTAAAATAATTTTTTTTAATTATTGGTAAACTTTTTGAATTTTAAATATTTTTACTTTTAAAGAGAAAAGATAGGCCCTCGTCCGGGATTCGGATCCTCTGTCTCTCCGTGACAGTGCCCTACCATTTGAGCCACCAAGCCCGTTTTACCATTTGTGCTACTGCCTTGGTGGCTCAAATGGTAGCACACTGTCACGGAGAGACAGAGGATCCGAATCCCGGCCGAGGGCCTATCTTTTCTCTTTAAAAAAAAAAAAAAATTTACTTATACAGTTGGATGCGTATGAAATAGTATCATGTCTACACAAAAGCGGTCTGACTTCTTTCATTCACTCCAAAAATAACAAATACGTTAAAAACAAAAGTAATCAACTTTTCTATTCGTATGCATGAACGTCGTTCTTTAGATGGTCATTTGTAATAAGGACCTATAAGGTGAGAATAAAATGCGGAAAATAATATTCTAAGAATAGTTCGCGTAGTTTCTCAACTAGAAATCAGAAATATATGCAAAACTATTCCTAAACATCATTTACATAAAAAACCTCAAAACTGTATGAATTATTGCGGGCAGGTTTTCTAAAAAAATAAATATTTTACACATTTAATATTTCATACTGTTTATTTTAGTTTCCACTGCTTCCGAGCTATTTTTATCAGCCTGTTAGCATTTATGTTTTTTTCCAGTTCTGATACCAGCAAAACATGGATTCTAAGCTATTGAACGATTAATATTTTACCTAAATAGCTAAATGTTCGTGAATATATTCCTCCATAAACTTATGTTTTGATATTTAACTTCTTCAAATGGATAAACTGTCTAATAAAACAATGCTTTTAAGGTTTAGGTGGTTGGAAATATCTTGGATTACCTTTCAGAATCATGATAACACTGAAGAAGTATCTAAATTTTCTCAATCGTTCAGTGTGAATGAGTCTGTGAGAGTGTATATTATTTCTCGACAATTTATTTTAAAATTCTACAAAGGGCCATGCGAGTTGAATACATAAGGGTTTTATGCCTTTAAAAACTAACAGATAAGAACAGCAACAATTAAGAAGTAATCGAACTTAAATTCTAACCACGCCCAAGGTTAATATAATGTAAAAGCAATGGAAATAATCATAGTGAGTACTAAATGAAAGGTCAGATCGCCCGATTTGAAAATTTAACACTATCATTGAACCAGATTAAGATTCATTCAGAAACTTAAATTTCTTTTGTGTTAGAGGAGAATAGAATTTCCCGGGGGTGTATTGCAGGGAACAAAGACTTTCCCTGAGAAAATGTGGCTGGGCAAGAGAGTGTCGTCCAGAAAACTCCACGTGAAAAGTTAAGCTTCCTATGAAAATTAAACGAACCGGCTAAAAGTTGCGCCGCCACAGGCGCAAGTAAATTATTAATGGACTCTCCCCTTACAAGCGATGTCCTACTATTGAATAAAAAACACCGCCTCTTTTGTCTCCGTCATCAAATCATTCTTTTTCTTCACAAATTTATTGCTGAATTAATAATTGGTAACATAGTAAAGTTACTTACTTGTCAAAATTATTTCTTAAGGCAAATAAAATATAAAGTAAATATTCTTGAAGAAAGTATGCCTCTATTTAACTTGAGTAAATACTGAGTTAAACAAAGAGACCAAGACCCTTAGCCTGTAATAGCTACACACTAGCTACACTATAACATGCCAATAGATTTATAATAAATAAGGAACAGACTTTCCCTTGTTATATTTTTGAAACTACAAAAAAGTTACAATATCCTTCCAAACACGGGGGATGTTTATAGTACTTACAATTGCCAAAGAATTTGACACCTATTCAACTAACTGTTGATAGGTTAATATTAATTTTTTCACGTAAAAATAATCAGAATACGAACATAGCATTTGATCAAATTCTATATTTTCTATAAAATTATTTAATTATACATTAATAAATCATTCATTACTAATTATAACATATATTGCAGAGGCAAATAACTTTTTTAAGTCTAACATATAAAACATAGTAACTCTTTGATCACCGTTATGAATGGAAATCATAAATATATGAATGAAGCTTGACAGCCTTCTTTTCCTCTATTCCGTTAAACCCGCATAGCATAACGGCCTGGCGGAATGGTTGGGTAGCGCCGTAGCGGCAAGCCAAACTGGTTTATGCTTCTTATATGGTTTTAACTGAAAAAACACAACTGATAATTGCAATTATTGCCCTAAATAAACAATAAAGCTAATTCATTATTTTATTTATATACTTTAAATTCTATAATTACATTATATTAATGCAAATTATTATTCTCCGTTTTATTTATTTTATTTCATTATTATTTGACTGAAAAACAAAACAGAGGGGTTCATTGGATAAAAAGTTTATCATAAGCGTTATAAACTAGGCAGTTAGCAGTTTATTTTACGTCTTTTTTTCCCAGATGAAGACAACATGTTTCGCGATCACATTAAAAAAATAATATTCGCTTATTAATGTATTTTTAATCACCGCAAAATCCGGTTGACCGTATTAATATATAAGTATACATTTACTTTTAATTCCATTACAAGGTTAAACAGAATTTAAATATGGTAAATAAATACTTGAATAAGGTCAATAGGGCATTGGTGTTATGAAAAACACATTAATAAGAAGAACAAGCAAGTCAGTACAATTTATTTATAGGGTTTTAGGGAAAAAATCGCGATCTTATATATTCAGAATATTTCTTATTCGTATTTTCGGATACACAAATAATAAATTTAATAGTTCTAACCATATCGAATTAATAATTGCGGATTTTATTTTCATCTAATTGTAAAGGAATAATTACATTGCCTGTTAGTAGATATAATATGCATTTAATGGGTAATTATCATTTATATATTTAGATTTTTAATATTTGGCAAGCTTGAACATATGGAGTTAATATATTTTTTTAATTGGCTGCATAGTTTATAAATTAATAACAGAATTATCGGGTTTTTTATGTATTATATGGCAATCCTCTATTACATCTGAATCATTAAGTGTAATCCTCAATGTATATATAGAATCATTAATCGTATTCCGATTTGTATAAACAAAGTTTATTTATTATGATCCTTTTGGTGCTTACTTACCCCAGATGCACTATACAGTTATGAATAATATATTGAAGGTTTAATTGGTGAACACACAACATACCTCTAAAAAAGAATCCAATTAAGACTAAAGTTAGAAATAATAGCACAATTTGATTAATCATCTTAAATGATTACACTGGCATCCCAAAATCAATTCGAATATTTAAAATACATTTAAGCATATAAAACATAGAAATATATGCAAATGTGATATTAAAAATATTCAAATTTGATAATAATGTTAATGTAGAAAATTCTATAATGACTGAGAAAAATATATTGTGAATTAGTTATGATGAATTCGAAAAATAAATATATTAGATCATTTACTGAAACGTTATATTAAATAAAAGAGTTTTTTATAATCACAGTATCATTATATCCGGTGAGAAATATAATTCGTTTAGCGAGAAATATTAAGGAAATAGTGTAACTAGGAGTTGAAACAATTTTCCACACGAGTTGTAATTGAATGAGTGTATAACGCGGTCTGATTGCACAAGAGAACATCCTCGTCTTGCTTCTCTGTTCTAACTTACACCATTCCTGTTTCCCCAACAAGAAACTCATCTTAACCTAAAATTCTCTAACTAACTTCCAACAACACACTATGATGCGAGAAACGTGTAATTGGAAATGTATTTAGATAAAATAAAATAAGGTATACATGGGTTTTTTTATGATGTGGGTATGCATATATTTTTTTATTATTATAAATTTTAGGTGCCAATTATAATATTTTTTTATATCAAGATAATTATTATTTTATTTTTTTACCATAATTTTCATTTAATTTATTTTTATTTTATTTTATTTTTATTATTTATTTTTTTTTTGTGGGTATTTTATACTATTTTTCTTGATAAGAACTCATTTACTTTTTTAGTAGTGATGTAGATACCGACTGACTTTTTTCGGTTTAGTGCACAGATTTTTTATTCTAAAATGGCCAAGTCAGTGAATAAGATTATTTTTGTATTTTTGATTGTTCTACCTAGTTAATAATATTTCACAAATTAGGAATGCTCTAAAAATTCTTCATAAACGAAATTTTGACTTAATAATTTATTTAAGAAAATAAAAAACAGCACAATTAAAAATTTCTAGTGAAACAAAAAATTATTTTTATTTTCGGACTAACTCCAACATTATTTTACGTCAAAACAAAATTTATATAATATCTTATTAAGTTTAAATTGAATTTTTAATTATATGAGTATCTTCATATAAGAGTTATCTTAATTCTTGAGTGAAAATAATTTTTCTTTATAAGAATTTTATATCTTTGACCCACTTAGAGAAAAGCAATTTCATCCATCATAAAAACAATTGCAGCAGCTTAGAGGAATAAGAAATTGATCAGAAGACGCGAGTTGGCTGGGAGGAAGAATATGAAACAATGAAATGTTATGTCTGCTAAATTTACTGTAGCCTTGAGGTTGGTCGGGCATGGAAGGGTTAGATAGAAAATAAATAAACTAAAACAATTTTATCTTGAAATTTTATTTTATAATTAAAGGAAATGTAACATTTCTGTATTCTTTTAAGAGACGAATACCGAGGAAATGCAACAATCGTTTAGGATATTGTACAAATTGAAACATAAATATTATATCAAAGGGAAACGTTTCTATGTGCTAATTCGTTTGAAACTTAATTGGGCTAATCTTATTATAGGTTCACACGCAGTTATTACTGCAATATTGTTGTGAAACAAGGGACAGAAATATTGTAAAAAATGGCACTTATGGTTTTTACTCTTTTTATAAAAATTGATTCTTGAAAAAATCTCGATTAAAAACAATAAGCTTGTGGGAAATCGAAATATGATTTCGCATTTTGTAAGCGATTATTCTTTATTTTATATCGTTACAACTTAAGCTAATTTTTTAAAGCATTAATTACTCTACTCTTTATCGCTTTCTCCTAGAATCTAGAGTTTTGACGTAAAGTTATTAACAAAAAAAAAGAAGAAAAAATTTGGTTATGTAATTTAAATAGAAACGTGATGTTAAATGGTATTTTAGCTCTGACTGATAGGTGAAATAGGAGATCCCTTAGGGCAGTTGAATTTTCGAATATACAATTTTTCATTGAATTGAAAGTATCCTTTATCTGTAAATAGGGCCAGTAATTGTAGAAATAGTTTTTCGGGATTATTGTACTCATTTTTAATTTATTCCAATTTTTCTCTATTATAGTTTTTTTTATTTTTGGAATGCATAGGTTAGTAAATAAAGGTGATGTATCTAATGAAATTAATTTATAAGCTGTAGGAACTTTAATATTTAGGATTTTTTGATGAAATTTAAATGAATCTTTAAGACTATATTTATTTGTATGTACTTACACTTATCTAAGTGATTTAACAAATTGGCTAAGTATCTTGAAAGCTCATACGTCAGTGAATTTTTGAATGGTACTATGAGCATGACTTGGCCTCCGTGTTTATGATTTTTTATAACAATCATTAACAGTCATACCTAAAATACCATTTATATCCCGTTTCAATTAAAAAATCGGATGTTCAAGATACAAGTTTGTGTTATGCAAATTTCATTAATTATTAATGAAATGATAATAGAAATAATCTAATATGATTCAAAAATTAAATAAAACTGCTGTTTCTAAAAATAGGTTGCTAACTCATTGATCTATTTGTTAATTATTGAGGTATTGCAATATAAATATTTAATGATATATTACGAAGTAACTTATTGATGATAAACTGATCAGTCGTTAGCAACTTGTTGGAACCTACAATGAAACACCCTACCCAATTACGTCTTACACGTGTCATCAACTATGATATAACCGAAATTAGAAAATAAGTTTTTTTTTATTATAAGTTTCAATATAAACATATTTCTCTGAACTGATTTTTATTTTTATTTCTCTGATAAAATCTATTTTTTCTTTAGAGACATCTAGATTCTAGGGAGATATCCAAAATGAGGGAGTGTAAGTACCGCATTGTTGGCTCAGAGGTAGATCTAACTAATAGAATCGCAGCAAGGAAGCTTATTTTGATAACTAAGTTTGATAAACTTGAATTCATCTGTTTTAATACAATGGCAGAAAAAAAACGACATACTGACCTGGTTTTGCTAGATTAATCCTAATACATTATTGTACCTTATGTGGAGGTATTTAATTTTTTTTAATTACTAGCAATCAATGCTAATATTTCTAAATACATTAATAACATTAACAATTCGGAAATCTTTATGTATAAAGAAGTTTTAATGCAAACAATTTAATTATAAAATTTCAAATAAATTATCTTATTAATATATATTAATTATATGTTATAATTTATATAAACTTTTTATATAACTTTTTAATGATGAAATTAATCAATGATATAAATCACAATTAAACTTTTTGATAATTATGATGAATTAAACATATTTTGTAATTGGTAATGTATTTTATAAACTATAATAAATATTAAAATTAGAGATTCAGTAACTTTTATAGAATTTACGAGTATTAATTTAGGGGTTTTTAAAGGGAAAAAATCTGTAGGAGTGGTTGGTTAACAAGGACCGGGCTTGCTAAGGTTATACAAGAAGGTGTGGTGACCTGTTTTTAGGTCGCAGGTGAACCGGAGTTCTGGCGGCGGTTCAACCTCATTATCTCCTCCTGATACTGACTAGCTCTTCCTGTCAGTATTGTTTCAATATAAAAATCTGATTTATGCTTAATTGTCTTTAATTAATTTTCTTTTATCTATTTAATGGTCCAGAAGAAACTGTTAAAGAGGAACACTTTTAAAAAGTACCTATTTGCAATACATTCTTATTAAAACACTTCATATTTAAACAATAGGATTTATATTCCTTAATAAGGCTCAAGCCTAAATAAGGATTTGACAGATAAATTATTTTATCTTTGAACAACTTTACATCGAACTAGAGTCATCGACTGATCCTCCAGAGACTCCCATCCTTTACTACCCAACCTTTGGTACATTTTATTGCGATTGACGATGATTTCAGCCAAATCATCTCTCTGCCAAACTGTTTCAATGCATTCTCTACTCTGTCGTAAATCTATTCATTATTTTCAAATGTATTTGAAAATAATGAATGAAAATATCCTTACTATAAAAACAAATAGATAGAGAGGTACCAGGTTATCCTCTCCTTTATATAAATGTAAACTTTCGATGCTTTCTTTCTTCTGCTAATGTTAATATATATTTCGCGAGATGCCCTATGTTCTTAACGTTTTTCACTTAGGAATCAGAATTTTATGAAAAATTATTCATTCTTATAATTTTTTTTCTTTTTTTTTTAAACTGGATTTATTCTTCATTGATTTTGGGTAAGAGAAAATAAAACCATTTTCCAGTTGTTGTTTATTCAGTTATTTTCACTCCTTAGAGACGTTTCGACACTATGGTGTCATTCTCAATCCTTTCTTCTCCTGCATTTTTTAAATAAAATTTAATTATTAAATTTATTTATTTACTTTAAATTTATTTAAAGTTAAAAAATGCAGGAGAAAAAAGGATTGAGAAAGACACCATAGTGTTGAAACGTCTCTAAGGAGTGAAAATAACTGAATAAACAACAACTGGAAAATGGTTTTATTTTCTCTTACCCAAAATAAATGTAAAATTATTCTTAAAAATCATTTATATAGAAAATCAAAAAGCTATTATATATGTAATAAAATAGAATAATTGAGTATGTTTGGAAAGCGAATACAATTTTAATGCATTTAATATAATATTGTTTATGCTATTTTTTATAGCTTAAAGATTGTTTTGGTTGGCTAGAAGCATTTTATCTAAATAGCTGTTTACTCGTGAAGCTATTACATAATTATCTAATAAACTTCTTTTTTGACAAGTAACTATTTCAAATAGACAAATGGGCTAATTAAGCAATGTTTTGCGAGGTTTAGGTGGTTAAACAAGTCTTGGATTACCATCTAGAATCATAACAATGAAAAAGTATCTAATATTTCTTAATGGTTCGGTGTGAATATGTCTGTGTTTGTATATTATCTTTCCACAGTATTTCATCCTGAGACACACCCAACCAGGTACCAGGTTCTCTTCTGTTTTATTGAAATTAAACCCGTCGATGTCTTTTTTCTTCTCCTCATGATATTTCAAATTTAATGATGATTAGAATTATATTAATTGATGCAATACACAGACTTCTTTTACCTATTTAGCTTTATTCGTTTTTATTTTCCTAACTATATCTCAAACCTTTAAGAATGGTGTCAAAATTGGAGGATTAAAATAAAACCTAACAAATCCCATCAAATTACCTTCACCCTTGAACCTACAAATTCCTGCCCTACTGTATCCTTTAATAATATTCCACTGAGCCCTGTCGAAGAGATACGTTATCCAGGACTCCATCTGGACAAACTGGAATCCTTATGCACAACACTTGGAACTCACGAACAACACTTGGAATCCTCATACAAGACTGAAAAGACAAGAAACTGCTCGTCGTTTTCACCTACTTCAACATTTACTGGACAAACGCTCTAAGGTCCCAATTAATTACAAAAGACTCGTCTACATGACAATTATCAGGCCTATGTGGACATACGGAGTTGAGATTTGGGGCTCTACTAAACCATCCAATTCATCTCGTGTCCAATCCTTGCAATCCAAAATTCTTCGTGAAATCCTCAATGCTTCTTATTATGTCACAAACAAACTCATCCATTATCATCTTAATATCCCATATGTTACTGATTTGGCCCAAACTATATAGATACCTAACCTTCCATGAAAAGCTCCATACACACTTGAATCCGCTAGTCTCTGAACTTGCTTCCCATACTATCCCTGATAACCCCCCGAGGCGTCTCAAAAGAAGATAGCCTCGAGACCATCTACTATAGAACTTTATTGGAGTGCTACCGATGGGCAGTTTCTCCACAAATGTTTTTCATGTCATAATGTGCATATTAGCAGATTTACTTATTGTTATATTATTATAGTTGTAAATATCTATAAATTAAATTTTAAAAAAAATTTCCTAACGTTCATTATTTTTATTTATTGGTGACATATTTCATATTTAATTTCAGAATTGTTTTGGCTTATTAAAAACATTTGCTATGTTTATACTCTTTAATATATTTTAAATATTCTGATTGATTTTGGGATGCCAGAGTATCATTTGGATGATTACTCAAATTATTATTTCTATATTTTTGTCTTAATTAGATTTATTTCAAGAAGCCCGTTCTTGTGTTTACCAATTCACTCAGTATTTAGACCTTCAATGTATTATTCATAAATAAATAGTGCATCTGGGGTAAGTAAGCACCAAAAGAATTATAATAAATATAGTTTATCAATTCAATTTGAAATAAGATTAATGATTAAATATAGATTTTGAGAAGTAAAATTAATGATTCAGATGTAGATATGTATAGGGGATTGCCATAAAATACATAACAGACTTTATTAACAACTTATCTGTGAAACAGGGGTACATCTAGCGTTCTTCTTGGTGAGATATGTTTCCGATACTCCGTGCCGTCATACATCGTTCGCCGGTCTTCCTCGCTCCTTCCTCTTCGGGATCTATCCAGAGAGTCCTCCTAACAGTGAAGTCCTCGACCCCCCTCTTTTCTTATCTTTTCACCTACATTAGTATACATGAGGATATGAACCTTTTTACCTTAACGACATATTTATTTTCAACCCAATCATTTTTGCTTGTGTAAAAGCACATTTGTTTTTGTAATGCCGCCCGATAGGATACATAGCACATTGTTTTAAATGATTTGTATTTTAATCCGATAGAACCTTTTTTTTATCACATTAGATATTAATTAGGGAGTGAGCGAGTTAATTCAGTGTGCAGTTTTTCTGTTCTCAAGGTCTCGGGTTCAAATCAAGCTGATAAAGATAAATTATTTGGATCTTCTTCGGAAAAGACCCGCCAGTTATATTTTATAACTGATATATCTTATATAAGCAGTTGTAAGGATATAGCTGGTATCTAATTAGTTAATTATTTTATAGTTAAGAGTTATATTAATTGAGATATTGTTTTAATTGTAACATTGAACCGGACTATGATGAATATTCCAGCTAAGTGAACACAGAAGAAATTATGATGATTTTCTTAAGTGTCTACAGAGCCAAAATATCAGTACTAGTACTGAGGTTGGTGCAAAAGGACTTCAAAAAAGATATCCCTCTACGCAACGACGTAACAAGCGAGAAGAAGGAATGACATGTCTGAAACTTTTCAGTAGCAATTTTTATGGAGGAGTAGGCGTGAGAAGGAGAAGTGCTTTTTTCAAATGCTATTGGTACACATCACTGAAGTTTGTCCTCAAATTCATATGTATTTATTATTTAATTTTTGAAGTAATCGATTGAAATGAAAGTTTTTTTAAAGTAACTGGTTATTTCTTTCTCAGGTTTCTTCTGAATCATCGTCCGGGAAAACCTGAAGGCTGAGCTTGGTCTCAGGCAATTCCCTTCCCTGCACAACAGTTATTATAGTCGCTAGTATTTACTCAAATCAAGACTTATCAAGGGATGTAGTAATACATGTTTTAACATATTACTTTTCTGTATGTGAATTAAAAAAATGGGAAGATGAGGGTAACTCCCACTTAGATATATTCATATAGCTGCATTAAAGACTGCATTAGCCGATAATTAGTGGATGTAGGGCCTAATAGGCAAATTCCTGTTTAGTATTCAGGACAGAGGAGGGGTGATCCTGTTGCGGTGCTAAATATCAATAAAGCAGGCAGTGGCTCTAGTGGGATCTTTATTGCCCTCGTCGCTTCCTCCCGCCAGCCTTTCCGGCCCATTAGTAAACTCGCCCACCCTTTTACCGATTCACAATAACAACCATGCCATTTATTACTATTACTATAAACAGTTATAGTGGGCGGGGTTACGTTGGTGATGTATGGGGAACAGTATTTCTTAGCATCTATAACACGAATAGATCAGTAAGTCGTTTATTTTCGTATTAATATATATTACCTTATTTATGATTACTTGACCCGAGAATTTAGATTTGTTAATAATAACAATAATAAGCTCTGAATTTGCTTCGGCAAGATCCAACAGCAATGCCAACTGAGGAGAACTATGGAAGTGTAAGAAGTGTTGGTTGAGCACAGGAAAAATGTTCCCCGAGACTAAGGGATTCCTTCTGGCGATTCAGGAACAGGTCATGGCAACAAATTCTTACAGAAAGCACATTCTCCATCAAGCAATCGAAGACAAATGCCGCCCTTGTAATGCCACGTACGAATCGATTCAACATGTCACCTCTGGCTGCCAGGCATTAGCGGGTAAAGAATGCCTAATGAGACACAATAATGCAGCAAAGATCGTACATCAGGCACTGGCTAAAAAATATAAATTAATAACTAGCCATCAACCGTTCTACAGATATCAACCACAGGAAATATCAGAAAAAGCAGACATCAAGCTATTTTGGCATCAAGGTATGATGACTGATCATAATATCTGCCACAACAATATCTGCCAAAAAGTTGGGTTGCCTACTGATGATAATATTTTTAAAACATTAAGTAAAAAAATTCGTAAAAACCAAGAACTGTGCGAGGAATTGAGACCTCTTTACCGATTGGTGGAAATTAAAATACTACCGATTATCCTATCCAGCAATGATTTCATTCCTGAGGAAATAACCTAATCTATGATGGCTCTCGAAATAAACTGGGAACTTCAAGAAATGCAGAAAGCAGTTATGATGGCTAACCGCAAGCATCGTCAGATAATTCCTCAACATTCCAAATTAATTTTTAAATGAACCATAACCTTGACTTTGGTCCGGGTCGTTGTGTTTCTCCGGCATAAGCCGAGAACTCCACAATAAAAAATAATAACATATACGTAATACTAGAAAGCGGAGTAACTCACTTTGTACAGAGCTGAGTTGCTACGCTGAAGTTGCTGTTTTCAAATCCATCTATAGTAGGTAATTATTTAATCTTTTAACAGCCGCTGATAGACCCTGTGAGATCTAAAGATGATTCTGAGGCTTAACCAGTCTCTATTAAATGGGTACCTTTAATGTTAAACCCATGACCCTTCATGGGCTGTAGTGGTACAATTTATATTTATCTTTATATGTATATACTCTTAAAACATTTATAATAATACATATTGTATATTTTCAGTTCCTTATTTTCAAGTCAGTAAATATAAACTATGGTTTGTTGACATTTTGGTTTCTTGTTGTTTTCATAAATTCAGTCCCACACAGTGTAAAACAAGCAGTTAGTGAATTTACACTAAATAGTTATTGGCATTACGATACAATTGGCATTACACTTGTCTGAACATAAAGTCAGCACTGAAAAAAGAATCTGTACCTTCTCAACCTATGAAGGCTTTGAGTTACGTTAAGTACGTGCAAGAGACTGTACTGCTTCTAGGACAACAGTTGTGCAGTGAGATGATTTGTCCGAGATTGCGCTCAACAGCCAGGTTTTCCTCTCTATTAAGGGTACCTACAATATAGAGCTATGTGACCCCCAAGGAGGATATGTATATCATAAGTTCCATCCCTGGCTGTAGTCCAGCCAACAATAATAAAAGTTTATTTTGGCAACGTTTCGAGAATTTACTACTAATATACTTACCTCAAACTGTGAAAAAACATGTTAATAGCGAATTTACAATAAATTGCTATGGATATTTAGATAACATACTAGTTTGAACATAGAATTAGCGCTTAGCCCTCATGTACTCACGGAAGAGGAGGGTCTCAGCGCCGCCTTTTTGTTTGTTTGTGTGCCACCACGATGCGAATTAACTTAAAGCTTTCAGGTAGGTGATAGAGGGTGGGTGATTTATTTTCTGCTTTAGTTGATGAAAAAATGTATTTTTCGTTTTTACTAGACATAACTGTTTTTTTAAAAACAGCGAGGGAGTGGTTCAAGACAATCTGAATTGGAATCAGCAACTATATAGTTTTTTAATTATTTATATATCCTCATTATTATTTTTGTATTGATATTTATTATTATTAGGTCTTCATTATTAGGAAATAAATATGAAAAGAATATTTTTTTTTGAAATTTCGCAAAAACTCAGTTTTATATTTGTTGACTGAACCTCCAGGACCTGATAAAAAACAAATTTCAGGCTAATATTCTCGACAACTCATTAGATATAAATTATATAAAATGAAAATAAATCACTCCGCTTACTGGAAGACCTTTCAGCATTCAAAATTATAATAATTAATAACTTGTTATAATTTTTTTTTAAATATTATCTTTTGCTCTCAAAATATACTTATGAAAACTAAAATGATTTCTGTTAAACGACTATATGTAGTTTCTTTGTTAGTTGGATTTGTATTATAATATTAGCAGTTAATCTTAGATATAAATAAATTAAATTAAGATGAATTCCGAAATTTAGTAAGTATGTATTATATTATCAAAGCATTATTGTATTATTTTTATTACGGCGCGGTTAAATAGTGCCTGGTTATAAAGACCAACCATTTTGCCATGCCGGACGGTTATGAGGGCTTAGCCGACAAACAAAATTGAAGGCGCCGAACAAGATACCCAACTTAACGTTGAAACTAATATTGTTAGAACGATTGAGAATTTTACTTAAAATTTTTTTCAATAATGATCAATGAAACAATTTTAACAATACACATATTACATAGGTTTTTTCAGATTGTTATACAAACAATAAGTTAACAGCGGACGAAAAGACTGTAAAGTGTTTTTGTTTAACACTAAGATTATTGTTATCTTGATGTTTATGGAGATAATATTTTATGTTTTTTTTAAAAATGTTCATTTGATGATTAGAATTTATTACAATTTTAATTTAGATTTATTTTAGTTTTTTATTTCATCTTAATTACCCCAAAATATTTAATAAATTATTTCATTAACCATAGGAAAATTTTTAAGAGATCGAAACTTTTTTTATTTAAACTTATGTCATTATTCTCATAAGTCTAAACAATGATACAAATCAAAATATGATCTGAATGGTTCTCGAACCTTTTGAAGGAAAGCCCACTGCGGTTGTACACGGACGGACCAAACATTATTTTAAACGTTGGAGAGTCAAAGCCGACAATAAATTTACACGTGACAACAAGTCCCGAGTGACCCACGAGCATTTAATTTATAGCTCTACTTTACTAAATAGGCCAAGAACGAGTTCAGTAAACGTTGTAAGCTCTTCCCTAAAGTTGAAATTACTAAGAGTTATTTTTTTATTATTAGTTTTCTTTCTTAACCCCTTGGCTTTTATTATTTTTTGACAATAACATATTAATATTAATAACGGTATCTCTTTTACTGCACCAGGTCCATTTTAAGAGAGGATTTTACATTGAATTTTAAGATTAATAAGACGGTAGGAGTGGGGGATCTAGTGATGGGGCTCACTATTTCTTTCAGTTACTAAGAGAAAAATTAATATTGTTACCATACGTGTACACTTCAGTATATCATCACGAAAATTACGAAAATAATTTTATTAAATGAGCTATTATGCCACTAGAAAAGTTTTCTTTTCACATTTTTTATTTTCGAAAATACCTCTAACTCAAATCATCCCTTAATGATGCCCTCATTCAAGCCTCTTAACAACATTCCCTCGGGCTAAATGATTTCCTTCTTTTTCTCCCTCTATACTGTAGGGTTCATTTTCTCAAATTTCACTGTGATACTAATAATAAGGAAATAAATCTATTGATAATTATAAAAATAATTGATATTCTGATGGATAAAAAAAATTAAATAGTGAAATAACATCACATAGAGGAGAGAAATCTAAAATATTTATGTATCTCATAATTACTATGTTATTTATAGTGTATCCTTACATAAGTTGTTAGGACAGCTCATTTTAAACATTTTGTCATTTTGCCTCATTTTCAGTAAGACAAATCCATGTAGGTTTTCAAATTGCTGCTTCAGATTTTCAAATTAATATAGATATCAACTAATTCTCAATATGGCTTTCAAGTTTCTATTAATTCTAATTGAAATTTCTAATAGTTTTATAGTATTAACTACAAATATTATGTATAAAATAAATAAATAAGTGATTGACAACAGAAATTATTACAGTTTTTTAAAAAGAAACGACAAATTATATGAAATTGTATGTAAAAATTTATGATTTTTCCACGTTCGAGTTTCTAAATAACAGTTAAAAAAGTTATTCTTGAAAAAATAATGAAAGAAATTCAAGAACAAAAGCAACATATGAATAATAGAAGAGGGGATTAAGGGTTGTAATCTAAAAGATTGGGATTAAGGTCATCAAAAACCCGCTGGAGACCCTGGAAGCTCGGAAGGCTGGAAAAGATCTTATGAAAAGCCCAATATACGGACTTCATCATGAAGATCGAAATTGGCTAGAAGGGTTAATCTTCGGGAAGTCAGGATGTAGGTTTGCTTCAAAAGTTCTGTCGGAATGACCGGAAAACTAGGAGTGCATATACAAAATCAATATATGCACAATATTGTGTTGCACAAAGCAGTGCATCTCTATCTTCGAAATAAACTTCAACATTAACTTAATATGTGCAACTCATAATTACTATTTTATTTATAGTTAATTCTTAAATGAGCTATTGGGACAGCTAAAACATTTTGTCAGTTCAGATAGCGCTGAATATTGGATTTTTAATAATGTTTTCCATTACTTTGATATCCATTCCTTTAATATTTTCGGTTCAAGCGCGACCACCTGAAATTCAGGTACTATTAATTTAGCAGATTACCATTGAAACTTAAAACCCCACAAAAGCTCATTATCATGAATCACTATCCAGCTTTAATCCATGCTTAACTTATGACTAATTACTGTATTTTAAATTAATGATTATTCCTGATCGGCAAGCGAGACTTAATCAGTTGCCAAGACTAATTTAAAAATTAAGTATATTTAGTTCAATTTACGTGTATCTCTTCATAAAAATTCTGGAGGAAAATAAGTATAACAAACGATGTATTGTAGATTTATTATAAAATCATATTATAAATGAAGAATGCATATAAGTCCAATGTCGAAGACAAAATGACTAAATATTGCATGGGATGTAATGGATTCTTATGGGTTTTAGAAAAAAAATAATTACAAGGATTTCCCAGGAATATGAGTACAATTTCTTAAATGGCAGTTTTTAAAAATTAAATTATGGAATACTAACTAATATTTTACACAAATAAGTTTAACATTGGAATACATATCATTTCATGATTCCTATTGCAATATAAATACAGATATACACCATTGGGTCCCAACGGATTAACGACAGTATCATTATTCTTTCGATATTGCAAAGAATAAATTACAATTCAATTCATCCACTAGATTGAGTTATTATTCCAGCATTTTTTCACTTTCAACTTGGGCCTAACTTTTGTTCAAAGCTATACGATAACTGTATTTTTATAACACGATTTTTGCAAATATTTCATTAATATTAATATTTTAGAGAGATTTAATTATAAGCAAACAGAATATGAATATGGTAATGACCATTCTCAGAAATTTCTCTAAAATAGGTCTTCTTAAAAAAGTGGGTAGTTGAACACTTTCCAAAATTTCGGATAAAAACTCTTTCAAATTATCAACAGCTTTGAAATTTTGGACTAACAACCTTATTTTGTGTGCTATGAACAATTTATTTTTTTCTCTTTTTTCTCATATATTATATCTAATTGCTGTTTCACAAACAAAATAATTACTAGTATTTTTTGTGTTATTTAAATATTTTATTTTATATAAAATCATATTAAATAATAAATTTAATATCAGATATATTGTTTAGTCGCGGACCTGGACTTCCCGCCAGATGGAACGGACCGATCATTGCCTCTAAAATCGGAAATTTACTGTACCGCCAAAATCAAGGAGAGGGGGGATTGACGCTCAGAGCGCCCTTCACTTATCATCATATCGCCGAGCGGAGCAGTTATACCACCATCGCATTCGCACCATTCGCAGCTACGACCATCGCACACTCCACTTTCAAGCCGCTCTTCATATGAGAACGTCCAGAGGTCTTGAAGTTTGTTACTCGCCAGAAGTAATACTGAGATGATGATAATTGTGTATACATCACACAAATTGTAAGTCACCTTTCATTACCATAAGGCCTCAAATTGTCAACTAATTTTTCTCCGGATGATTAACGTATTACATGGTATCAACCGGACAATTCAAGTTAATTCATGATATTATACTCATTGTTCCGTCATGCCGTGATCACTGGCGAAGATAATAATAATTAGCACATCTTCGCGCCTTATTGAACTCTTCAGTATAACGTTCATTTGTTGTAATTATCTCTTTGGCCATTATGCTAGCATGGAGCATTTATGTTATTGTTAATTGTCGCTCCCATTCATATTAATCATTTGTTCTTCTTTTTTTGTTTAAAATTAATTTGTTCATTAGATCGCTAAGTTATATGTTTAGTTTTAAGTTAATTTTATAGACGCTATTACTAATTTGTATTTTCTTTTACATGCATATTTAATAGTATTTAAGAAATCTCGCATGTTATTTAAATTAATAAATCAAACGCTTTGTTAATATCTGAGACTTCATTCAATTCCCGTGGTACTTCCATTTGCTTCCTATTAAAATTATTCAGTCTAATCACGCCTTAACATTTTGGTGCCGAAACCCGGGAATAATTACGATCTCAGATATTGACATAGCTCAAAAAGACATTGCGCAACAATAGGTAGGTTTTCTTTGTAGAGGGGATATCCGGATCCGCTGTAACTTATGTGAATCACACAGCGTCAGTCGCATCCGCCTAACTGGTGAATCATAGAATTACATCACACCACGCTAAAGCAAAATATTAATGTATGCATGCAGACTTTAATTATTAATTATAATATTATATTCCAACGTATAATTATTAGTGATAATTAAGCATTTAAATCATATCATCTCTTGTAAATTCATTTATTTTCCATAATCTAATTGCTAATTTGCAATATCATATATTCTAACGCATGACTATTATAGATAATTAAGTTTTGAAATAATATTATCTCTTGTAAATCATTAATTTTCTTTCAGCTTTCTAATAAATTGTATAAAATCAAATGGCTAATCGTCACCAAGCTAGAGTTAAAAATATTTCCCAAACAATATTATTAGGATTGTTTACCCAATTTCGAATTTTCGCCGATGAGTGTAAAGAGGCAATGATCGCCAATGACGAGGCAGTAGTTAAAACGCGAATTGACAAATTAAAGCAATTAATAGACGAAATGAGAAGAACCCATAATGCCGTAATCACCGAGTCCATTAATGATGAGATACCTGTTCCTTCCGAACTTATGGATCAATTCATTCGAGCGCAAACCGAGGCTATGGACTTAGAGGTCCAATCATTGGACCGCTCAGTTACCACACGTGTCGCACCCCGGGTACCGGAAGTTCGGCTGCCCCCCCTTGATTTACCGAAATTTAACGGAGATATCACGCAATTCCAGAATTTTATAACCACTTATATTCCGCTTATACACCGCAATAAGGACATCGATGACGGACTTAAGCTAACATATCTAAAGAGTTGCCTTTCAGGCGAAGCCTTAGCCGTCATAAGCCATTTGGATACTCTGGGATCAAACTATTTTATCGCCTGGGCCGCCCTAATTGCTCGGTATAACAATCAAGCGGCGCTCGCGTCTCGGATACTTCATGAAATGCTAAATTTCCAACCCATCGCGAATCCATCGCAAAAGGCCCTTGAATCCGTCCTTAAATTATTTTCTGAACTGGGTCACCAATTAACCGCGACTAACATCCCTGATCTAGGAGACTATTTTTTTATTTTTCTTAACCTTCCGGAGTTTAGACCCCGTTACTCAAAAGGAATTTAAGATACAATATCCTAATGACTTCCCCACATTTTCTGAACTGCTCAATTATATCACGCGACTTCAAATTGCTACCGCATCCGTGTCGGAATTACCGCTGTCAGATAATCGCCGTCGACCGTCACCTGAGAGGAAAGAGCACCCCCCTATGCATCGGCAACCGCAATCTGTCAATCGCTCTGCTCGTGTGTTCGCAGCTGGCCTGCGGTGTACTTACTGTCAAGAAGTACATAACCTTTATCACTGCCGAGAATTTAAAACCTTATCCGGTCGGGATCGCCTAGGGTTTGTTCGTAAAGAGGGTTTGTGCATTAATTGCCTCGGACAACACCCACCGGATAAATGTCAACGTCAAATATACAATAACCAGAGTCACCGATCCTCCCCGGCAATTCAGACGTTACACGCGTCATCACCATAACCCATAGTAAATCAACCCATGCACGGGTTAATAACCCATGCACGGGTCGCCTGTTCTAGCCACTACACGGGATACGTCCTCTCGCAACTATTTGACAAGCCAAGCATCGCAGGAACCCATTTCCTTCGACGCACCGTTATGTTACCAGAACCCGCCGCCATCCTTTCGTCCGTATCAACCGACCCCACATCGAGATCGCCGCTTGTCCGAAGAAATTACTGTGCGCTAAGCATCGCCCCCGGACAAATTAAAAATTTCTCAATGACCCAATTCTTCCGACGTATCGCCGCCTTCCTCTCGCGCCCGACCTCAATGCTCGCCTATCGTGGTCGAAAAGAATGCTTCCTTGTTACACCGCCGCTATCAATTACCACGCAACCGTGCCGCCGATAATTCTATACCGCTAACTACCGTCTCGCATCGATCGCCATTAACAATGCTAGGGTCCTCGGGGGGCATGACACCGTCACTGTTGCCCACCGCGCAGGTCTCAATATCGCGTTCTGATCACCAAGCTCAATCATTCCGAGCCTTGTTAGATTCTGGAAGCCAGGTGAGCTTCATCACTATCAGGGCCGTGTCTTATCTGGGCCTCCCCGTATCATCATCCCCAGTCGGGATAAGTGTCCTGGGGGGATCGTCGAACCTATCCTGCCCCGGGTATAACACCGCAACCATTCAGGTTCCGGACTCTGATCCGTTAATCTTTCAGTTATTCGTGATTGAAAACATAACCCATTCACTTCCGGCCATGCCTGTGGACTTATCACCCTGGCCGTACATACGGGAACTCCCGCTCGCCGATCCATCGCTATGCCATCCTGGCCCTATAGATCTTCTCTTCGGAGTCGACGCCCTCCCAAGAATCCTCCTCGGAATCGAACCATCGCCTAAGGGTGGACCCACGGCATTGAATACCATATTTGGATGGTCTTTCATGGGGGAATGTCGTCCTCGTCGGACAAAGCGCCATATTACCTGGGCCAAAGAAGTAAAAGATAATGAAGGCAAGACTTTTCGCCCCCCGCTTCGTTCCCGTCGTGCTCAATCTTCCGTAGATTTAACACCCAATTCCTCTTCACCTATCGCTAATACTGTCGCTCCTGAGCGTCACGAATTATCAGTATTTAACGCCCTCACCAATGTCCAATTAAACCTTGACCTCCAACGCTTTTGGAACCTCGAGGAGGTCACAGCCACTTCACCTCGTTTCTCCTCCGAAGAACAACGTTGTGAGGAATTATTTAGAACATCCGTCTCCCGCGATGCCCATGGTCGATACATAACTCCGTTACCTCTGAAATCGCTCGACTTGGGGGAATCTCGTTACAGAGCAGTGAAAAAATTTCACCGACTTGAAGCCCGCCTTCATCGGGAGCCCGCGTTACGTGAAGCCTATCTCACCTTCATGCGAGAATACTTGGAGTTAGGCCATATGTCTGCCGTTCCTGAGCCTGATGACGCTTCCGGTATCACATACTACCTCCCTTATCATCCTGTACATCGCCCTGACGATCCGCCCTCTAAAATTAGAGTGGTGTTCAACGCGTCGGCGCAATCCTCAAATGGAAAATCATTAAATGATATTTCTTTTACCGAGCCAAAGTTACAATCAGATATTGTCACTTTAATTACTCGCGCTCGAACGCACCGATACATTTTCACTGCCGACATTCGGCAGATGTATCGTCAGATACTAGTGCCTCCCAAACATCAAGATTTACAAAGAATCGTATGGCGATTCTCACCCGATGAGCCGATCCGCTCTTATCGCCTCCACACGGTCACCTACGGTGTCAGCTCCTCCCCGTTCCTTGCTATTCGAACTCTTCAGCAATTAAGTCATGATGAAGAGGCTCGTTTTCCTCACGCCGCCTCCGTTCTTCGCAAGGACACGTACGTAGATGATATTATTACTGGAGCCTCTACGTTGCCAGAAGCCGTTCAATTAAGGGACGATCTCATCGCTCTATTGCAATCCGGAGGTTTTGAACTCCGCAAATGGGCTGCGAATCACCCTCAAATTCTATCCAATTTAGCAACCGAGCATTGTCGTGTGGGGACTCATTCATTCGAATTCTCTTCCGAAGATGACTCTACCATTAAGATCCTCGGTCTCGTATGGTCAGCTGACACAGACACTTTTTCTTATCGCGTGTCTTCTGACAAACTTCCCGCTACCAAACGGCTTATTCTTTCCAAATTAGCTCGCATTTATGACCCTCCTGGATGGTTAGTTCCCGTGACATTCACCGCTAAATTATTAATCCAACGTTTATGGGTCGGACACTCTGATTGGGATGAACCCGCTCCCCCTGATATCAGCCGGGATTGGAACTCCTTTCAAGAAGAACTGGAAACAGTATCTCACGTTTCTATCCCTCGCCGCTTTCCTTATTATCAAGAGTCAAGCAGTTGCCAACGCCTAGTTGCCTTTTGTGACGCTTCCGAGCTGGGTTACGCCGCCGCTATAGATTTGCATTTTGAGTTAACCGCCAAAATTACAGAAATGTTTTCCCAGCCATTCGAAGACCTGATAGCCTTTTCAGACTCCGCTGTAGCTCTCGCCTGGATCCGTGGCGAACCCCACCGTTGGAAAACTTTCGTAGCAAACCGAGTAACGGAAATTCAAGAAAGCATACCCCCTTCTCAATGGCACCATATTGACAGTAAGGACAACCCTGCCGACTGCGCTTCTCGCGGGATTTCTCCTAAGGAATTAGCAAATCATGCCTTATGGTGGAAAGGTCCGTCCTGGCTCTCTCAACCGCCATCTTCATGGCCTACCTCGCGCATCGACGTACCTCCTGGTCTCGTTGATTCTGAACGGCGAACTAGTCACAAAATTATCTCATGCACCGCCCTTACCACTCTTAATTTAGAGAGCCGCAATTCGTCTCTTACTCGGCTGCAACGCGTCACTGCGTGGTGTCTCCGTTTCGCACATAACGTCAGGAACCCCGCGTGCCGCTCTACCGGGTTTCCCTCCGCCGCTGAGCTATCTGCCGCTCTAGACATATTAGTTAAGGCCATTCAACAAGTCGCTCTCACAAATGAATATCAAGCAGCCGATAACCCTACATCAAAATTGCATCTTAAACGTACTCTGCAATTATTCATCGATCCGCGGGGGGTCCTCCGCGTAGGTGGACGACTCCATCATGGCCCACAACCGTTTTCCGCTAAACATCCGGCCTTGCTCCCTAAAAATCATCCCTTTACCAACTTAGTCATTGATCAAGCTCATTGTCAAAACTTGCACGCTGGTCCCTCTGCTACGCATTCCTTTATCCGTCAGCGATTCTGGATATTGGACGGGAGAAACGTAGTTCGGCATCGCCTCGCTAAATGCAACAAATGCTTCCACGTTAAGCCTCAACCACTCATCCCAACCATGGGACGCCTGCCCCGTGATCGTATCACACCCACATACCCATTTTCAAAGGTAGGAATTGATTACGCAGGCCCTTTTTCCGTATCTTCTGCTCGCATCCGAGGATGCCGCGTAACCAAGGCATATATCTGAGCATTTGTTTGTTTCACCACTAAAGCCATTCACCTAGAACTTACATCCGAACTATCCGTCGCAGCCTTTCTAGCCGCCTTTGCTCGTTTTTGTGGTAAACGGGGACGTCCTTCAGATGTCTACAGCGATAACGGAACCAACTTTGTAGGAGCTAGTCGTCAAATCAGCGAAGTCGGTCGTTTCTTCCGAGACGTAAATACTCAAGAAACAATCGTACAACATTCCTCGCGCGAGGGCATTCAATGGCATTTTATTCCTCCCAGGGCTCCCCATTTCGGGGGTCTTTGGGAAGCCGCGATTAAATCTACTAAACGCCATCTCCGTACCATAATGGGTATTCAGGTTTTATCATTCGAGGAATTCTCAACCCTTCTTACTCAGATTGAAGCCGTACTCAATAGCAGACCTTTATGTGCGCTTTCATCCGACCCTCATGATCTCGAAGCCTTAACTCCCGGACACTTTCTTATCTGTCGATCGATAACCGCTCCCCCCACTCAGGACCTATCTGAGGTGCCCATCAATCGCGTGGCACGATGGAAACTCACTGACAAGATCCAACAGTCCTTTTGGAAGCGATGGACCATCGAATATCTGCACACACTCCAGCAGCGATCCCGCTGGACGAAATCCGCCCCCGAACTAACTATCGGCGCTCTCGTATTGATCCAAACCGATAACTCGCCTCCTCTGCGTTGGCCATTAGCACGAGTTACCGAATTGCATCCTGGAGCGGACGGTATCGCCCGACTCTCTAGCCTCCGAACCACTTCCGGCATCATAAAGCGCCCAATCACCCGCATATGCCCTTTACCATCTCAATAATGCCACTTTCGTGCCATGGGCGGGGGAATGTTTAGTCACGGACCTGGACTACCCGCCAGATGGAACGGACCGATCATTGCCTCTAAAATCGGAAATTTACTGTACCGCCAAAATCAAGGAGAGGGGGGATTGACGCTCAGAGCGCCCTTCACTTATCATCATATCGCCGAGCGGAGCAGTTATACCACCATCGCATTCGCACCATTCGCAGCTACGACCATCGCACACTCCACTTTCAAGCCGCTCTTCATATGAGAACGTCCAGAGGTCTTGAAGTCTGTTACTCGCCAGAAGCAATGCTGAGATGATGATAATTGTGTATACATCACACAAATTGTAAGTCACCTTTCATTACCATAAGGCCTCAAATTGTCAACTAATTTTTCTCCGGATGATTAACGTATTACATGGTATCAACCGGACAATTCAAGTTAATTCATGATATCATACTCATTGTTCCGTCATGCCGTGATCACTGGCGAAGATAATAATAATTAGCACATCTTCGCGCCTTATTGAACTCTTCAGTATAACGTTCATTTGTTGTAATTATCTCTTTGGCCATTATGCTAGCATGGAGCATTTCTGCTATTGTTAATTGTCGCTCCCATTCATATTAATCATTTGTTCTTCTTTTTTTGTTTAAAATTAATTTGTTCATTAGATCGCTAAGTTATATGTTTAGTTTTAAGTTAATTTTATAGACGCTATTACTAATTTGTATTTTCTTTTACATGCATATTTAATAGTATTTAAGAAATCTCGCATGTTATTTAAATTAATAAATCAAACGCTTTGTTAATATCTGAGACTTCATTCAATTCCCGTGGTACTTCCATTTGCTTCCTATTAAAATTATTCAGTCTAATCACGCCTTAACATTTTGGTGCCGAAACCCGGGAATAATTACGATCTCAGATATTGACATAGCTCAAAAAGACATTGCGCAACAATAGGTAGGTTTTCTTTGTAGAGGGGATATCCGGATCCACTGTAACTTATGTGAATCACACAGCGTCAGTCGCATCCGCCTAACTGGTGAATCATAGAATTACATCACACCACGCTAAAGCAAAATATTAATGTATGCATGCAGACTTTAATTATTAATTATAATATTATATTCCAACGTATAATTATTAGTGATAATTAAGCATTTAAATCATATCATCTCTTGTAAATTCATTTATTTTCCATAATCTAATTGCTAATTTGCAATATCATATATTCTAACGCATGACTATTATAGATAATTAAGTATTGAAATAATATTATCTCTTGTAAATCATTATTTTCTTTCAGCTTTCTAATAAATTGTATAAAATCAAATGGCTAATCGTCACCAAGCTAGAGTTAAAAATATTTCCCAAACAATATTATTAGGATTGTTTACCCAATTTCGAATTTTCGCCGATGAGTGTAAAGAGGCAATGATCGCCAATGACGAGGCAGTAGTTAAAACGCGAATTGACAAATTAAAGCAATTAATAGACGAAATGAGAAGAACCCATAATGCCGTAATCACCGAGTCCATTAATGATGAGATACCTGTTCCTTAGAAGGACATCTAGGGAACGTCTAACAGCGGAGTATATATTTAATTATTTATTGAACGAGTGTAGGTGAAGTCTAGTTTCAACATAACAGTTTGCTTGTTTCTTCATCAATACCTAACGTCTCCTTTGATTTTCATAGTTTTGAAATAATTCTGAACTCATTTAAAACTTTGTATGTCTTGGATTTTTTATTTTAAATCAATCATTATTTTCATTTGTTTTAATGACCCCTTAGCTCCAAAGATATATTTCAAGACACTTTCGTGCATTTGTGTAATCGAACATTGAAACATATTGTTGAGAAATAACCTTACTATTCAGAATGTCGTAACACTAGCGAAGTCCGCAGATAAAATAATTACTAGTTTTAAGATTAACCTCAAACTAAATTAAAGTTATGAAACTGTGAAGAAGATAGAGATATCATGTTTTTGAGATGAATTCTCTCTCTGGGGTTCACATTAAGTCGTGATGCTCCAATTCACCCAACTCAAGGAAGTAGGTCTCCCTTTTACTGTCATAAAGAGAAAAGTACTGACTGCATTATAAATCTTCTATTGTGCCGAGAGTTGACAATTATAAATGGCGGGATTTAGGGAAGGTAATCCATCAGAGTTCCCACAATTCGGTCTTGATAATCATATGGTTTGTCATATGTGCTCCAAGGCCTCGCACGATATATTACTCTGCATTTCAAATTGTTATAATAATTAATCATTGTAAATATCGGCAGCGATTTTAAGTTGTTCAATTGAGTTAAAATTTCATTTGAATCAAATGAAACAATTTAATTCCTCTGGTTGCAAAATAAAAATATAAAATAAATTATATTTTGATCCGATGAATTCCTATTTTATTTTTAAATGTATATAATCACCGCAATCCCATAAAAAAGAAATAGTTTTATAATGTCACTCTAATTTTAAAACGTCATACCTCTATGTTATACGCTTGTGGAAACAACTTTTTTTTTTAATTTAGCTTTTCTCAATTAGCTTAATTTATTGTGAGATAAACCGCCTATGAAAATCATTTAACAGATCTCATTAATTATTAAACGAATCCCCTTCTTTTTTTTTATTGATTGCATCGATTTTAATGAAGTGTACTGCAAAGAAACTGTAAAATAGTACTAATATGGTACCGCAAAATCATAAATGTATTACAAGACTTAATATTTAGTTAATGAAAATAAAAATATATGTCACGATATTTTACAACTTGTTTTTAGAAATAATGGGAACGGAGTGGCTCAGTGGTAGAGCGAAGGTTCAAACTGGGGATGGATTCTTTGTGATCTAGGACCTCCTGGGGTTTGTAGGACCTCTACAAAGTGGTTACCCTAGAGGTGAAATCTGGAGGTTATGATCTCCTTTCTTGCAAAAATGTTGTCCAAGAAACCGTACAGTCTTTACTATTCATGAGTTATAGTGGTATAGGTTGTATTCATTTTTTTTAATAATGCAAATATACTGAGGCAGAAAAATATATCTCAGAATTTTAACATAATTTTATAAACAATTTTTTTTTTTATGTTTTGTTCCATTTCGCTCTTGATTGTGCAGAAGAACAATGTTTTGTTCAGTTCATTTTTACAACAAATCCAATCTAGTTGAAAATTTATTTACAATTTAATATTCCAATTATAAAACTACATTGAATATATTTTTTTTTGTTTTCCCATATAAATAAGGTATTTCTTTTTTTTTTCTGAACTTACACCGTTATCCAAGTTCATAAACATTAAGCCTTTGGAGCTGTTTATTCAGGCAAAAGAAGACTCTCTGAATAGCGTTTAGACTTGAAATATTTATGGCAAAGTTGCTAGGAACTTTTCCGCCCCAACACATTGAAAGCTGATGGTTCTTTGAGATATTCACTTTCAAGGTAACACACATTCTAGATTTTCGTTTTTTATCTTTCCACTGAAACGATCCCATCAAAATCTCATTTACAGTAAAGACAAATCCATGTAGGTTTTCAAATTTCTGCTTAAGATTTTCGAATGAATAGAGATGACAACTAACTCTCAATATGAGAATCAAGTTTCTATTAATTTTAACTATAATTTCTTTAGTTTACATAATTTCATTCATAATTTTAATAGGTAAATAAGTTCGATATTGCTAACTGATATTGTAGACTTTATAGAGAAACGAAAAAGTAAATAAAAGAGATTTTTAAAACAGTCCACGTTCGAGCTGTTGAACAACACTTGTTATTGAATTTTAATTATGTTGTTGTATTTTAATTTGTGAATAAATAGTGCAAATTAAATAACATCAAATTAAAAAATCAAAATATTACGACGCCAGGGCGATAAACGGAGGGTTAGTCCTCCGTTCTGTTGTGACCACCTGGATGCAGTGGATGTTCGGATGCCTGGAGAAGATGTTAGAAAGACCCACTACCCTGGCACCATCATAAAGATAGAAATCGATCAGTTGGATTAGTCGACCGCCAGCCAGGCTACAGGTGTGGCCTCAAAAGATCTGTCGAATTAGCCTGAAATCTAGAAGTGCATAAACCAAAGCACATAGAAGCACGAGTACATCTCTATTTGCGTCGTAGACTTAAACTTTAACCTCATTTATTCTATCCAACATATGTAACAATTTATAATTTTTTGAATATAAAGTTTATAGATATTATTGTAACCTCTAACTTTATGTTTTATGAAATAAATAAGTAACTAGTTTTGTTTGTGTTTTTGTTATGTTGTTAGTTTTAGTGCTCTAAGCGTTCCAACAAGGGTTGCCTCTACACAACAAGGGTTTGTTAGGTAGATATGTTAATTGTAGTTTTATCTTATATGAGTGAGGGAGTTTTATTAAAGAAGGTGTATATAAGAATGTGTCCAACGTAAATATAGGGAACGTTGGAACGGAAAAGGCTAGTACCCTAAAACATGCCTTACCTTCTATGGCAAAGGAAAGTTATATGTGTATCATCCAACACATTTCCTCCTACTCTTCATTCCTATTGTAGTTTGTAGAATCAATGCATGATACAAAAATACTGAGTAAAACGCCAATATGCCTGTTAATTAAATATCAAAATCTATTAATAAAACAATTATTTTAACAGACGTAATAAGCCCAACAAGTTCATTAGTAATATAATTTACAATACAGTAATAGATTTTTCAAAGTAAGCTAAAACTAAATTATTTCTTATGGCATAAATAGACTAATAAGAACATTTCTATCAGATTTACTATTTTTTGGTGCAGGCATTCATTCTTCTAAAATATCGTTTTTAATTTTTTTCAATTTATTCACTCATAACTTGTTACGGCCGCTCAATTGCAAATAATTTGTATGCCCATGTTTAATATTGTTTTCAATTATTTCATAATTTTATTATTTTAATTTCATTAAAAATAAATTATTTTGTAAAATGAGCTATGCAATAGTTATACGTATTTGTTTTCTATAATAGTGAAGTAGCCGGAAACAGCTGAATCAATGCTTTTGAGCCAAAGTCGCTAATTACTTTATTGTCGTCTTGACAAGCGTACCTTATGGACTTTCAGCAGTCACCATTAATTTTTGTTTCTTAGTGCGACCAGTGCGGTCCATACTTAAAACTTTCATTTGTCGTTGTTGTTTGGTTGTCCGACCTATATGGCCTACATTTCCATCATTATTACTGTCGTGTGTCGACTTCGTTTAAAATTCATCTGACTCATCTCCATGACAACAGATAATTTTACGATTCGGCATCTGAAGATAAATCGGGATCGTCTACTGAAGGCAGCCGAGATCTTTATCCAGGGTATTTAGACATTCTTTTATTGGTTAATTGCGCTATCAACTAATGAAATATGAGCTCATTTAAAATTTATAATGTATTTTGTTACATACTCAAATGATTTTGTTTATTAAATTTATTAATTTCATTCAACTGATATTTAATATATTTTCCATTCATGTTTATTTTGATTTAATTAATTTATTTATTAAGTTATATTTAAAAAATGTAAGTAAAAGTTTGTTCAATAATTATACAAAATTAATGAAAAACACTTGTGTTCTTACCGTGTTAGAGACGTGTTGAATGATTGCAATACTTGAAACTAAACGATTAAACTACGAATCAGATTTGAATATCCTCATCGATCATCAATTAATCTCAACAGGTGGGTGTGATGAAGCACTCTACATTTCTCAACTGAGTCGCAATGGAAGCGGCACAGCTCAAAATAATTGTAAGATTGTAATACTTCTTCTCATCTTATCTCAAAATGCAGTCATTATTCAAAATTAGACCTACGCAGACCTCAACCTTTGTATTAGTAATCATGGTTCCAGTAATAGAACTTCTCATAAACCATGGTATATCCATTAAAATAAAGGGTTTTACTAGCAACTCTAATGTTTTAATATGGAATCCTACTTTATGTTCAACCATTATGTTTCTAAATAGCTTATTTAAAATAATGACTTATGTAATATATAAAAAAAACTTATTATACAGAGTTTTTTTCGAATTGATATTAAATTTTAAAAAATATTGAATTTATATTAAATATTGACATTTACGCCAGCGTTCTCCTAATTTTTTTATTAAAAACTGTTTTTTTCCGTGATAGCCTTCACATTCCTAACATAAATATTAATAGGGCATTTTGCTGTTCTCTTAGTTTGGATCACAACGTATATTACTCCAACAATATAAAATGTTTATTTTAGTTAATTCACAAATTTAAATTTCCTTGAAATAAATTCCAAGATACACATCAACAGTAATCATAAATAAGGGATTAGGACATAATTGGCTGTTCAATGTGTTAAAGGGGGTTCAATCTTTAAGAAACTATTAAGTCGTTTCATTTGAAATGTCAGTTTTTTGAAATTCAATGCAGAATTAGTGGACTACTGTTGTTTACTATGATTATGTTTGCATATTGTAGTGAGCTGTTGTTATTTTTATATTTTTTGATATATTTAATACCATTACAATTGGGCGAACATTGTTTAGTATGACATTAAATACGATCATGGAAACACACAACATAAAACAACAAAAACTTAGCAAAAACCAATCTGCATTGGTTAATCGGAAGGATCATAGACTCTTACATGACAACGCCAGACCTTACGTTTCACATCAGACAGAGAAGAAACTAAACGAGCTGGGTTTCGAAGTTCTCCCATACCCACTTTAGTCGCCAGACTTATCTCCAACACATTTCCATCATCTCAGAAATTTGGCAAAATACTTAATGGAATGGTTTTTACAATGATTTTAAATCAAATATGCGTTTTCAGCCTTTAATTTTCACCAAATCCAGCATTTTTAGTTCTGGGATTTAAAAGTTGGTCACACGTTAGGAAAAATATTTTAATACTTTGAATAAATATGTTTTGATTTTACAAAGATGCTTTATTAAACAACTTTTTCCTTAAAAATGATAATTTCATATGAAACAACCAAATACTTTCTATGAACCACCCCACAAACACGTGTTACATTGAGCTGGGAGAGGGGACAGGGTATGATCGAGGACACATCGGGAAGCTGGGTAAAAAAATAAACCCTAAAACATTTATTTATCAACAATCAAACGCTAGTATATTAAATTAAAATTTCATTCAGCAAAATGAAAATAAAACCCTAATTTGTTATCTATAACAATAATCATATCCAATATCCATAACAACGCTCATATGCTCTAATAATAGTTAAACTTAAACATTCCCCCTCAGTACTCATTATCTCATAACCATTAATAAAATTAATAATTTCCAATTAAATGAATCGGGTCATCATCTATAACAATAATTATATCCATTATCTATAACAATAATCATATGCACTAATGATATTTACACTTAAACATTCACCCTCAGTACTCATTATCTCAAAACCATTAATAATTTCCAAACAAAACTCGATCTATCATTTATAACAATAATCCTATGCACTAATAATAATTACAACTTAAACATTCACCATCCTTACTCATTATCTCATAACCGCTAATAAAAACCATAATTTTACTATAAAAAATTTCAATTATTTATTATCAAATTATTCATTATTCCAGCATTATGGAATTATCACCATAATTCCATAAACATACACACATATCTTCGAAGTTGCATATATTCAGGATCTGGGATTTTATAACAAACATTGATTAATAATTAATTAAGGATGGTAAACTAATGATCAGCTCTTCTTATTATATATTATATATATATATATATATATATATATATATATATATATATATATATATATATATTTTTTTTTTTATTCTAAAGATTCATGTTTTCCTTATTACTTTGTTTCAGAATAGTTCGATATAATTAATCGATGGTGCTTACGACAGTAGTGGTGGTGGTATCATTGTGGGGGTTGGTTACTGGTGAGGACTGTGGTGGTATTCTTACAGAGCCTATCGGAATCATACAAACACCTGGCTTTCCGGAACCCTTCAGTGTACCCTTCAAGTAAGTCTTTTTTTTTTATATATAAATTTATTTATTGATATTTACAACTGTATTACAATAATACAACAAGTAAAAAGGCTAAGTGATATATAATGACATGATAATGAAATGTAGAAAAACTACCCACTGGTAGTACTCAAATCAAAGTTCAAGTAAGGAGTTCACGTGGCCATCTTCTTTTCAGACGCCTCGGAGGATTATCGGGAATTGAAGAGGAAGCTAGGTTTAAAACTAGAGGGTTTGAGTGGTAATGAAGTTTGTTATGAAAGGATAGATACCGCGTTCGGACCAAATCAGCAACAAAAGGGACATTAAGGTCGTTATGGATGAGTTTATTCTTAACAAAATAAGGAGCATTGAGGATTTTACGAAGGATTTTGGACTGTAAGGATTGGATACGAGAGGAATTCGATGGCTTAGTGGAGCCCCAAAGCTTTACTCCGTAAGTCCAAATAGGTCGTATGATGGTCATGTAGATGAGTCTTTTGTAGTTAATTGGGAGCATAGAGGGTTTGTCTAGTAAGTGTTGAAATAACCTGAAACGTCGAGCGATTTCTTGTCTTATCAGTCGTGTATGAGGATTCCAGGTCAATCGTTTGTCAAGGTGCAACCCTAAGTGTCGGATCTGGTCTACAGGCACCAGTGTACAACTTCCACATGCCTAATACCTTCTACAAGAATCTCGATGATGGTAGCATTCAATTATCATTAGCGTATAATTTCTACGTTTCAACTTATTAGTATAACCCGATGTAGTTAGAATTTATACGAGCATTCAATTCAATTAATTAAATAAAATAACGAACCAGGAGATAAGAATTTATTAACCAATTATCGAGAATAGATATAGAAATTAATAACAAGAGTTAAATACATCAGCTATCATGCAATAATTTCTTTTCATAATGTTTACTTTCTTTAAGAAAAAGAAACGTATATCCTACTTTATGACACAGATTGGATAGAAAAATTAATTTTCGCAATGATTTGTTATCAACCTGACACACCGATATTGACTATTTAATGAAACTCATGTACAAATAGCTATATTTAGAAATTTCATCAATGTTCATGTCAGTGTAGACTTGTACCGAATCAGTACGTGATTAGCCGAGGGTATGAGCGCTATGAATATAAACGAAGTTAATCATTCGGAGTTCATTCATTATGAAGTCCCTTTTTTTCCTGCCTAAGGCCCCTCCCTCTCACACAAAAAATGTTGATACAAAAGCGTAACGGGGACGGCCTAATACCATCAAGCCCAAGAAGATTACCGCGGCCTTTGAAGAGATGCATATCAAATTTTATAAATATTATAGTGGTTTTTCGAAACGTAACAAGAGATTAGGCATTGAAATTGAAATTAATATTTCTACTTCGAGCTTTCAATGCTAATAAAGATTAATATTCAATCTGAAAATGCGATGTAGCGTTATTAATATTTATAAACCTGACTAGGTACTATCCATAGGAATGTGTTCTTATGATATCAACATTACCGGAATTTATTTATGAGAACTCTTAACCCTAACGCTACGCAGTCTTGTTATTACCGAGAAATACAAAGTTCCAATGACAAGTTTGGTTATAGTTATTCTATCGACTATTCGTCCTTTACAAAAAGAGAGTAGAACTAAACCTCAGTCGTTCAGAGTACAGTAATAAAGAAGAAGGTAAAGCAATATAGTAAGAAAGATGTGACCTACCGTCCGTAGTACGTCTAGCGTCTGTTGTTGAAACAGAATTGCCAACAAAATATAAGTAGGAATTTGAGTTATTTCTTTCAAGATTTTAATAATTATTATTTATATTGACTGTTTACAAGTATTTATAGTTTTAGATAGCATGGAAAATTACTTTCCTTCATAAATTTCGGACACAAGGTGCTTTAGAAAACATTATATCAGGCAAATGTGCTGTAAATAAGTATAACTAAATATATGTGTACGTGTGTATAATTAAATCACGTGTCTAAAAACATCCAGTAATATCCAAAAATACAATTAATTTTTTATAATTCAAATTTTAGATTATTTCTTAAATAGTGTGACGATAATATTCTCAATTAAGCATTTTTCCAAGTTAAGCCTAGACACTTGATCCCATTACAAGCCCTGAAGAAGACATGAACCGTGTTACGAATCATTGGCTTTCCAATAAACAGTTCTTTCTATTTAAGACAATTTTTTTACCTCCACCCGGACTAATCATTTACCCTTTTTACATATCATTCAAACCTGCAAAATTAATTCAATTTATTGTAATTTTGGTAACTAATTCCTGCTTATCTGGCTTTACATAAATTCATAATAAATATATATTTCTTATTTATACTTTTTTAATAAATAAACTATGTTACAATTGTTTCTTTGATTAGACTGAAGAATAAGTAATATTATGTCAATTGAAATACAACGGGAATTTGGAAGAAATCTCTGATATTAACATAGCGTTTGATTTATTAATTTTAAGCACATATGAAATATCTTTCTCTTAACACTAAGCAAATGTACATGTAATAAAAGTCTCTTAAATGGACGAAATAATGATAACTAATGAATTATAACAGAAGAGAGTAATAATACAATAGCGATCTAATGAACAAAGATAATTAAAGACTAATAAAGATATAAGGTTAGCATGACTATACGATCTAATAAAAATGATACTTAATAATTAATACAGAAGATTAACATTGAATAGGAGCGATAATAAAAATTAACAGACATTACTCCATGGTAGCATTATGGCCAAAGGTATAATAAAAAAAAAACATAAACAGGAACGTTATATAGAAGAATTCAAGAATAAGGTGAAAAGATGGGCGAATAATTATTATCTTCGCCAGTGATCACGAAGGAGTAATAGGCCTGATCTCATTGATTAGTTTAAATTGTCTTTTGATACCATATAAACACAATGAATCGTTGATCATCAGCAGAAGTATTAGTTGGCGATTTGAGGCCTTATGATATTGAAATGGGACTTACAAATTGTGTGATCTATGCCCAATTATCCACTCAGCATCACCATCTGGCGTCTCAGCAGAGGTCCTGGCGAGTGACAGGCTGTAAGACCTCCTGGACGTTCTCAATAAGAATAGCGGCTTGAAAGCGGCGGCGGTCGTAGGTTCGATGCTTTGAGCGTCGCCATCCCCTCTCCTTCTTTTTTGGTGGTAAAGTATATCGGCCGATATTAGAGGCAAGGATCGGTTTGTTCCTATTGGCAAGTAGTACAGGTTCGGGGCTAAACTATAATTATCTATCTGAACATATTATAAAACAAAGTCCTCGGCCGCGCTTGTTCGCGGTAAACTCAAACACTACTGCATGGATTTTCATGCGGTTTTCACTAATAGATAATGTGATTCACCAGAAAGGTTTAGGCATATAATTTCTCGAGGTTTTGTGTAAATGGGTTGGAATATTGATGGGTTTCACCGAATATGCTGCCTAATCCCGTGCAAGATAATAAATTCCTATATAAAGAAATATTTGGTTTTGTTTTCATCTTTATAATTTCTAAATACTAAAGTACATTAGTCGATTTGTATTACCTTATTACACGAGTAAATCTGGGATGGGTCTATATCAAATAAAATTATCATTAAGCATCATTGGGGAAGTGAAAGGGGGGAAAAAGTTGTACGCTGTACAAATTACAGCTTGCACCTGTTCGTTTTACAGAAGACATAGCCACTGGCGGAAACTTTATCTGCCATATAAATGAATCAAAATGATGAATAAATGTGGGAAATACTCACATAAGAAATATTTGCTTGTACCGCTCGACATTGGCCTGGTTGACATTAAAAAAGATATGAACGGGATGAAAAGGGATTTAAAAAGGCTAGAATTCTGTAAAAGGAGGTATGAAGGTACGGGGGTATGGATCTGGTATGCGAGGAATGAATGTGAGAGGTAGAGAGGAATGAATGAATCATAAAAGGAGACGACAATAAGGAAATTTCTATTCCTGCTATTCTATTAGGACGATCCTGGATCTCTATCCTGTGACTGGCGGGCTAAATACTTGACCTCAAAGCTGGAAGAACGGAGGGGGGCAGGATAAAAAATAATGCTGGCGGAAATTCATCGGAGTGTAATAATAAAGCCAAGCGGTAGGCCAATTCTAGTAAAGGACTCCGATGAAATGTGAGGAAATTAATCGGCATCAAAGGTAGGCAACTCTACTGTTCAAAAATTGCTTCTTTTTTATTTTATGTATTTTTTCACTAGTCAAGTAGTGTTTTATACTCCAAAAACTTCAGGCTCAGAACCTAAACAAATATCAAAATACATTGTCGTATTAGACAAAACTGCTGGCATTAAATAGCGAAAAATATGAAAAAGAAAATTTTTGAGTTACCCCCATTTGATCCTGATCACTGCGATAATTTAAGATTAGATTTAGGTGTAGATATATAGTTATACATATTTTATTTAATAGGAAGGTATTGTAAGACAACTTATGCCAGTATTTGTGCCCCTGTCAGCAATTCATACCGTCGATTCCAGCTCGTGAAAGGAAATGACGTAAGCAATTCCTTCCTGGGAATATCCGATCGAGTCAATTCTTAAAGACGATAAATATAATTATTAAACTCTTGGGATAATTATTACCACCAGATCGCAGCACGTTACGGCCCAGGGTTAAGAATGATTACGTTAGCTGGAATAATCCTTCAAATAGCGCACCGTTTTTCTAGAAAAGTGAGTGGCAGACTGGTACTAGTGAGAAGAGGAACCTGAGCAACAAGACACCAGATGGAAGGTAGGAACTTTGCTTTATACTGTAGTCAGACTTTTATTCTGGGTGAAGCCGCTTGTAATTCAGTTTTCGATAGAGATGGATCAAAATTTATTATTAATTAGCGGTTAGGAGGGAATGATTGCTGATGGGGAATGTTGACTTTGTAATTATTAGTGTATAGGATTGTTGTTATAGATAAGGGGTTTGATGAGTGTTATATATAATGGAACTGGTTTTAGTGTTATTTTAGTGGATTTTGGGACTATGATTATTGATGGAGAATCAGGTGTATGAGTCTCGTTCATTTGTTCTTATTAAGTATTATCATTGAGGGTGACTCTTATGTGAACTTAGAGTTTTATTTTCATAATGATATATGTAACTTTTATTTAAATATATTAGCGTTGTATTGTGATAGATAAATGTGTGGGGTTTATTTATTCACCCAGTTTCCCCCTCCCTCACCCCTCCGCGGGTAACAAAACAAAACATTTTCAATTACTTCATCTAAATAGAACTCATTTTAATTTGCAACTCTATCCTCTAAACATGTGGCTCCTACAATTTCAATAATTATAAAAAAACATTGACTATTTCAATACATTGAGGAAATTATTTATGGAGTTTTTATTATTATTTATGGAGATGTAATAAGAAAACACCAGTAAGATATAAGTAATGTTTTCATGTAATCATTTGTAATAATTTATATTATATTTACTGTTATTACGTATTGGGTTAGCACTATATATCCCGAGGTCGAAATCGGTAAATGCAGATAAATTATTTACAGTCGTGATTCATTATATGTGCGGACTACAGACCTTCCTGGAGCTCACCTAGTTTCAATAAAGTAGGTGTCATTTTCACTAAGGGAAAAATATGTCGGTCAAAACATATCTCGGCCAAATCGCATCATGGGATAGATGTTGGCTCAGAAACAGTTCTGTCCCATGTACTTACTAATACCTCAGATTGCCACAAAAATACTGGTACATATTTTAATGACCATATAATACACATAATATATGATTGATTCTATATTATGCAATTAATTTACTAATTATGAGGAAAACCGTCCTCAATTGTTAAGCATTATTAATTGCTACAAGGAAAAAGAAGATTTATTCATAAGTTTTTATTTTGCCTATAAATTAATATAAAATTTATTTTGAACGATATATATATATATATATATATATATATATATATATATATATTTTAGGTTGGCCACTAATCATATAGTTGAAACAAATGTCGGAATTATGTCGTTCTGAGCCCTTCAATAGTTCAATCTATGCAGAAAATTAGATAGCCGAAGTTTTAGCTAGATCGGAGTGTGTTAACACGTGCCACTGGACGGTCAAAGTTACGAAAAGTACGGTTTTTTGCCTGTTTGGCTGCTCTTTTTGGCCGTAACACCTGAACGACCAATACCTATCATACGATCTATGTATCAAATTAATGGTAATGTTCCTCTAATTAATTTTATGTATGGTCAGTATTACCGTTACTTGAAGTCCAACTGAGATATTTGAGTTTTTATAGTAAAAAACGTGACCTAGCTAGTGCCTTTTAGAACACACTTCCGAAATTATTCAATCATTTTGTTGTAGTGGACAAATCACTGGTCCGATTTTAATTATTGAATGCTCATTTCTCTGCAAATTATCCTTATTCAATTGAGCTCATATAGTTATCTGTCCTATAATACCTACAAAAAAATACCTCAGTCAACCAATACTTGGAATAATGGACTTAGTCAAATAACAATGTTTCTAGTAATTTATTCTATTAGTTTTATTCATGCTATCACAAAGTCTGATTTAATGTAGGTCTAGGTCGACCTTTGTACCTATTTGTTGTACTTTTTTAAAAGAGGGTTGTTGGGTTATTATTAGACAAGTGAATTCCTTGGTTCATGATAACAAGAGGACACATTATGTAATGTCGATTTCAAGTTCCTTTCTGATTCCAAGGGTCGAGGGTCAAGCTGAAAGAATTCGTATTCTCTCTTAATTTTAGTTAGTTGCAAAGTATCCTTTGAACATCTAAGATTTGAGTAGTGTTGTGGATTTTTGTTTTTTGTCGAAATATTGTTTGCATTTTTTATTTTATTTTACCCAAGTATATATATTTTTAAATGTATTATCAATTGTAAAACTATTTTTATCAAGTTGTGCTTGTGTGTATTTTGTATGTACTTCACTCCCTTAAGAATATGGTCTCCACTTCTCGTGAATCTGCCATGAGAAGTAGAAGTAAAGATAGAGTTTTTCTTCTCGGTTATCCGGCTCACCAAATCACCGGTTGTAAGCAACCCTCCAACCGCCAAGTTTTGGCAACTTTATTCTATTACGTGCGTGTAGGGAAATTAAATCTCAGGGAGCCCGCCACAATGACTGTCCGAGAAGCATTACTCTTCTGGGGAAAAACTTGTATTCAAACAAAGCAAGAGAGGGATACTATACCGAAGCTCGAGAAACTTCACGCCGAGTGAAGAGACCTACAGAAACAAAAGAATAGACCAACACAAAGTGCGAAGGAAAAAATTCAAGAATTTGCCAACAAGTTGGATGACCTTTTTGATGTCGCTCATCAAGATGCCCCGACTTAAATGACGTCAGAAGAAGATAAGGCGTTCCTTTTGAAACAAAGGGAGAAGGGATGTCTGGGCCCCATGGCTGGAGTTGAACTCAAGCAGGCTAGAACTGGCTAGAAAAAGCAACAGAAGGAGCTAGCGGCAATGAACAAGAAATTCTAGGTGGACATTCTTGACATGGGTAAGTTCTTTTTAACTTTTCATTTTACAAGCCTGTAATATTTTCTATTAATCCGTCTATTGGGCTCAAACTTCCTACCTCTTGGTTCGAAGTCCAATTAAATAACCGGTAGCTAGACTAGTAAGACGTGAAAGTTATTTAAAATGATGTGTAGTTAGTGAATCTATATAGTTATTTAAATTAAACTAAGAAAAATGTTCTTTTATTTTTGTCTGTTATTAGAGACTGATAAAGAAGAAGAAGAATATGACAGCCCTGACATTAACTCGAGTGACGAAGAAGATCTATTTGTTGCCGGCGTTGAAGATACAAGAATGGACGTCTGCACTACTTCTCAAGAAGACTTCGAGCTTGCTGGACCATCTGAATGTTCTATCTGGACTATCTGAATGAGGAGCAAAAAGAAGCGAGGCATGATAGAAATTCTAACCGAGAAGCTTTCTGCGTTGTTATATTTGTGCCAAACATCAGACAGGAATGCTACTCGGATATTAATTGCTACCATTGAAGCTCTTGGACAGAATCCCGAAGACTTCAAAGTGTCAAGAGCTGCGCCATCCAAATCAAACGAAAAATTTTGCGAGAACAATTTACAAAAAAAATCCTAGGGCAAATGGACGTAACTGAAAAGGACCTATTGTCGTTCACTGGGACTGGAAACTTATGCCAAGGATGTTACAGACGAAGTTGAAGGAGAGAGTTGCGGTTCTAATTTCCAATGGAGACAAGAAACACCTTTTAGGAGTGCCAGTAACAGACAGCAGCAGAGGTGAAGAGCAAGCATCGACTGTGTATGAGACCCTGAGGAATGGGGCATTTCTAATAGTGTAAAGGCAATGTGCTTTGGCACAACTACATCCAACACAGGGAGATTCAAAGGAGCCTGCACCATTCCAGAGTACTTATTGGGTAAAGAATTACTCCCTTTGGCCTGTCGGCACCACATTTACGAAGTTGTCACGCACCACAAGTACGGGACGTTTTCGATGTTAAATGAGGTGCAACTACTGGTCCCGAACCGGACGTCTTCAAACGCTTCCAGAAGAAATGGCCGGCACTTCAGAAGGAACTGTATGAACCGGGCGTCGCCAGCGATCATGTTAGTTTAGTTAGTTTCTGACATTACAACTGATTTTCAATCAAAACTCGCACAATCTCAACCCAGAGAAGAGCTGATACAATTGGTAGTGATATTTTTTGGAGCACTGGATGGACAATTTGTTGGATTCAGATCTCCAGAGCATATTCACCATGCAAGATGGATGGCGAAGGCTATCTATTGTTTAAAAATATATATGTTTCGGGGGCAGTTCATCTTGAGTGACAAAGAACGAGGTGATATTGAAGCCATCTGTATCTTCCTTGTGAGAATTTATGTAAATGCTGGTTCAACGCACCCAGTGCTCGCATGGCTCACAAACAAGATCTTGAACTTGAAAGAAAGTTTGATCCAGTACAACTCAATCGATGATGAGATCTCAAACAAAGAACTGACCAAATTCCAAAATCACTTGTGGTATTCAAGTCCAGAGTTAGTTTCGTTAGTAGCGTTCTTTGATGAAACATTATCAGACATGGCAAGAAAACTTCTAGCTGAGATCGAGGACGAGGTGGAGAATTCGCCAAGAGTTATCAACCCGAAATTCAAAAAAGACCACCTAACCTAGAACAAGTCTTGAATGAAGGATTGCCAGGCCTAGTCACACTCAACACTGTGTGCTTTTTCAAACGCTTTGGAATCAAGAAGAAGATAACCGGAGTGTGGCCTAACAGCAGACAGTACCCAGAGGGGCTCAAAATCGTCAATTCGCTAAAGGTAGTGAATGATGTAGTGGAGAGAGGAGTAAAACTAATTACCGACTTCAACACACTTTTAACAAAAGATGAAGAGCAAAAGCAATTTGTTCTCCAGGTGGTAAGCAAATGTAGGGAATTGCATCCTGATGTTACAAAGGCTACTATGAGCCGATCCTTAGACAATTAGACCATCTATGAGTACTTATTTGATTGTAGGTGTTATTATTTGCTTGTGGATGTATTTAATGTATTGTATACCTATGAAATAAAGTTAGAATATAAGAATATGATGTAATAATTACTTATGACAATGTACGTATAATGTCTAAAATAAAAATAAAATAGTACGATAATTGTTTTTTTTTTTTAAGTAAATGTATTAAATTATTTATGTAACACAATTAGATGCGTTCTTCACGGCTAAGGCAAAGCTCCTGTTCTCTCAATAGAATGAAATATGTTGCTGAGAGAAATGAGCTTTCAATAATTAAAATCGGACCAGTAATTTGTCCACTACAACAAAATGATTGAATAATTTCGGAAGTGTGTTCTAAAAGGCACTAGATCGCATTTTTCACTATAAAACCTCAAATATCTCAGTTGTACTTAAAGTAGCGGTAATACTGGCCATACATAAAATTAATTAGAGGAAAATTACCAATAATTTGATGCATAGATCGTATGATAGTTATTGGTCGTTCAGGTGTTACGGCCAAAAGACGCCGCCAAACAGGCAAAAATCCTACTTTTTGAAACTTTGACCGCCCGGTGGCACGTGTTAACATACTTCCGATCTTGCTAAAACTTCGGCTTTATAATTTACTGTATAGATTGAGCTATTTGAAGGGCTCGGAACGACAAAATTCCGACATCGACTTTTAGTGGCCACCCTAGTATATACCAATATATATATATATATATATATATATATATATATATATATATATATATATACATATATTACATTCCAATTAAAAATTATGTTTGTGCTTCATCCAACTCCATTTTTTCGAATATTTGTTGGTTCTTTTTTTAAGCCAAATAATTATTGCATATACAGTATTTATTCTATGTCATTTGTCGATATATATGTATATATATATATATATATATATATATATATATATATATATATATATATATATATATATATATATAAATAAATTAATTTAGTAATACGCAATAGTATAGGAACATTGCGATTCTAGAGATAAAAAGGGCGTAAGATATATTTATAAGGATCATAAAAACATTTGATGGAGATGTGAAATCCCTTCCAAGATAAACCGACTAACTCAAACTCACTTTCCCTTTTCGAAACATGCTGACAGAGATTTTTTCTTAATTAGTTCGTTATAGCTGAGCCGAGTAGAAGTTGGACCGGCCCTGCTCGTTAAGGATATCAGTAATGATATCAACTCTGATAGAGATAAGGATATCAGTTAAGATATCAAATCTGCAAGTAACCTTTGTTCATGGCACTTCTTTATTCTATAGGTATTGGTAATTTTTTCGATACCCGTTGAAAAATACTTGCTCAGATAAAATGAATGCCATTAATTTTAAAATGAAACTGAAATTAAATCGTTACATTAAAATTGGAGAAGGAATTATTCATCCATGTAATTTTTTTTTCATTCATATATATTTTCTGTGTTTCATTTAGAGGAATATTATGTTTTTTTGTTCATATTAAAATTTATAATAAAAAATAAATAAATGAAACTATATATTACCCCGTAACACACTCTTTTTTTAAATTAGATTTCCTTGTGTTTCTTAATATACTGCAAACATCTTAATTCATAATTATTTTTCTAATCAAAAGTGAAAACAAGAATGGTAAGTTTCATATGTTCGTTGCGATAGCAAACGTTTATTTCAATTAACACAAAGCGTGCAAAGACATAATAGAAATAAATAAAAAGTAAAAGAAATTAAATTTAAAATTAAAAATTAAAAAGAAAAGGATTTATTGAATATTAAATAAATTGTTATAGATTTAATATTGTTACGGTCACAGAGAGAAATACGGGCGCAAGGGATTAACGTCTTAAGCCCTTTAGCGGAAGAGATTAAAAATATTGTTCTGGAAGGTTCCAGAACCACCCACTCCGTGTCGGCCTTGCCTATTCAAATTTCCTCTCGGCGCGAGGCAGTCAGTAGTAAACCAGAAAGTGGAAAGTGTGATAAACTTGTGTCAGTGAATTGTGACAGTCTTGTGAGTGTAATAAACTGTTTCTGTTTGTTACTGTGTGTCAGTTTGTTATATTTGGAGATGCTTAGGGTCGGTGGACTTCAAATAGTGAACTGTAAGTGTAAATTTATAGTTATAAGCTCTAGCGTAATTTTATTCTATTTGTACAAATTTATGTAAGTAGTTAAGCTATTTCGTAGTAATAATATCTTATATTATTTTGGTAATTAATATAGGCCTAGGTTATAATAAATATTTAGAATATTGTTATTGTAATTATTTAATTGTTTGTAACTTCATTGTATTCTTTTTGTCACTTTGTTAATAAACATTAGTATCTTGAATTTAGGAGTAGTTTAATTCATTTTCACACCCATTAGCCCGTAACAATATACATTTTCTGTGGCCGTCTTGTTTTCTGTACCCTCACGAGGGCTTTTTATAATGAAGAAACGTCATAGATTAATAAACTTTTATATAGGTTTGATTTTTATTTTTAAACGCACCCATCCACATCCTCCCACAACCATCTTTCTTGAAGTCTAATTTGGATTTCTGAAGACAATATTTCATAAAATGTATCCGGGAATATCTTCGCAACATAGACTTTTTTACTTGACATTTTTAACCGTTCGAGGTTGCATTACTCTATTACATGAGTAGCTAAATGTAGACCGCTCTCTTTTTCCTCTAACCTTCTAGAAAACTATTCCTTTTTCATGCAATGAAGCCATGCGACAAAAAAAAAACAAAAAACATACAACGATGAAAATAACCCGTGGATGTTAGATTACTGGCAAACGTCCTTTCCTGAACATTAAGAACTTCAATTGTGTTTATGCTGCTCAGATCTCCCCCAAAAAAGGACTCAACATTGCAATTGTAAATAATTTTATGTTCAAGTATATTGAAACACACATCCCCATGGTGTTAGCGTCATTTAATTTTTATCTGTCTTGCTCCTCAGGTGCCAATGGCTGTTGGACTCTTCTGGCCTTCCAGAAGCCGACGTGGAGATCGTGATCTTCCTGACCCAACTCTTTGTCACTTCTGGCCTCACCTTCACGGAGTACGCCTTCTATGACCCGCTGGAATCGAGCCTCCAGAGGAACCCTTCCCTCCTTCTCTCCGTCACAGAACAGAACTCCGTCGTCACTCGATGGCTGTCGACTCGATCGAGATTCCTTCTAGTGGAGCTGGAGTTGGACCGCTTAGAAGGGAACCACCTTCGTGCTTTGGACAACCTCCTCGAAGTGTACGGCTTCAATATCACTTACCAGATGGTAACTGGGCCAGTCACTAACACAAGCTGCTCTGTAATGGACTGTTCTTTTGCTGGAAACTGTTACTCCAGTTCCGATTACAGGTAGGTGAAAAGGTTATTTGCTAATTTATGTTAAGTATTTATATATTTTTAGTTATTTCCTTAAGTTTTAATTTTTTAATCTCTCTGGCGAAAATATACAATATAAATATTTATATTTAAAATTTATATTTATTTTTATGAGATTCACTCTTTGAAGATTTTAGATAACTTTTTTTTTGGTATTATAAGATTACTCATTCTATCACGCCTTCGTGAAGGAGCGAGCAATATTATTCTCTTTGCTCAGTTGTAATGCCAAGGTTAATTAAGATAATCAATGTTTTCTACTCACCAAAATATTAAAATATAATATAATAGTTAACAAATGGAAATAACAAATTAAACACGGGCTATTTCAAGGAAAATAGCAATACCCTAAAAGAAAAAAATATACATAAATGAAGACTGTATTTGTAAATTCATTAAAGTAAATTAAACACGGTAAATAGGACTACTTGAATAAAGATGTAATTAACAGGAACAGACAAAAATAAATATATAGTAATTGTAACATAAATATACATATCTATTACATATTTCTTCTGTTTCGACCTTGTCTTCAAGTTCTTTAAGATCTGAAGTTGTAAAGAAATTGACGACACATCCAAAGCCATAAAAAATATGTGACGATTAAAGATAATATCGACATACTAGTCTAGGTGAGATATAGTATTATAGTAGTGGAATAGCTCACTTGTTAAGTGCTGGGTTCTAATACGGCTGAGATGGATAAATTATTTAACTTGTTAGCAACCACAGGTGGGATCTGCAAACCTTCCCGGGCTCCTCCAGTTTTCATTAAGTAGCTACCCTTAACTTGGATTAAAAATCTGGTAGTTGATCTTACCGATTCACCACCCTGCACAACTGTTGGCTTGCAATGGTAAATGTTTTTGGATAAAGTAAATTAATAAAAGAATAACTTAAATTATTAACAACAAATAAAAAGTCTGAATATCTCTCATACTAACAAAAATACGTACAAATGCCTTCGAGTGAGGTCACTGTATCTGTTAATGAGACTTTTTGAACTGTTAAAACATTTGATCTTCATTTAATTTTGTTGTATGTACTGATGATTCCTGAATCGGCGTAACGTTGGATGTATAGTTTTCATCCAATATTTAACAGACTTAAGTATGTTAATTCAATTGCATCATATTACCTTTATTAGGGAGCGGAGTGGCTCAGTGGTTGAGCACTGAGTTGCTATGTCGGAAATCCTGGTTCAAACCTCGCTGCAGGCAGTTACTTTTATTTAGTCTGTTTGCAGCGGGAGGTGGATCATATGGGATCTAGGACCCTCCGGGGGCTCACCCAGCCTCTATAAAATATTATAAAAATAGGGTACCCAAAATAATGGGGGAAAATCTGGCGGTTAAGGGTTACCTAGGACAATTCACCTCCTTTCAGAACCGTTGTTCATGAAACGGTACAGTCTGTTCATGGGTTGCAGTGGTACAGGTGTGTTTGTGTTATTTCACCTTTATTAAGTCTCTTTTTGTTTAGTTTTTTTAGTATTTATTGCTTTAATAATGCATTCTACGATATTGTAAAATACTATTCACTAGTAAAATACTGAAATCAGAAAATGAGGCAAAATATAATCACAACAGCGGTCTTGGCACAAAAGTCATAGTCTTTATTAAAATTCATAGTTAATTATTTTGAGGCGGTATAATTCCAGTAAAAACTTTGGTGCTAGGGCTAAAACCGCCGACGTTTACAGCATATTTATGAGCTCAAAAAAAAGTTGTTTCTGATAAAAGAGCGTTTTTCTAATGCGTACAGGTTTATAGTCCCGGTGTTATGGATATATTTTTTTTATTTTGATAACTCATAAATTCGGTTTTCACCAAATATTTTCTAGACAACCTACAAATCTAAAAAAAAAAAATTAATAAACTATAAATTTCCATGGTGGATGAAAATAGTTGGGGGTGCAATCATAAATAAACACCAAAGAAGTGAAGATGTATTTTTTATTTGTGCCGACGCACAGTTTTTCGATTAGTAGGAGCTAGCTGGACAAAGTGATGTCAAAATTCTAAAAAAAAAATTATTGAAATATAGTAAACGATTGTTCAAAACCTATAAATCCAATATTTGATTTTGCCGGGCACACTTTATCTTGTCAGTATAGATTCCAAAGTCATGAATCCATAGAAATAGACTAAATCAGTTGTATTCAAAGGTTCATTTTAAAAACCCAAACTTTTAATGTCACTAATTTTATATGAATCAATTGTTGAATATCGATAATACATGTAATTATAGGTGCTATTTTTTCCAATTAAAAAAATCTTCTAATAATCTAAGTGTAACAATTTCCATCCAATATTTAACAGACTTAAGTCTGTTAATTCAATTGCATCATATTACCTTTTTTAGGGAGCAGAATGGCTCAGTGGTAGAGCAATGAGTAGCCTTGCCGGAAATCCTGGTTCAAATCCCGCTGCAAGCTGTTACTTTTAGTTAGTCTGCTTGCGGCGGGAGATGGATCATATGAGATTTAGAACCCTCCTGGGGCTCACTCAGCCTCTATAAATTTTTATAGAAATAGGGTACCCAAAATAAGGGGGGAAACCTGGCGGTAGAGCGTGACCTAGGACAAGTCACCTCCTTGCAGAACCGTTGTCCATGAAACAGTCTCTACCATCTACTGAACCCCAGACTCGTTTGCGGGTAGTAGTGGTTACAGTTTAATCGTTGAGTATGGATATTGATTGTAGTGGTAAGTGCTACTTTTTTTAATAAAAAAGTCTTCTGATAATCAAAATATATTATATTTATATACTTATATTAATTTTTTTAAATATTTTATTTGAAAAGAAAATATTTAAAAAAATTATATCACATAAAAATAATGTAAATTATAATTATTGTTTAGGCGTGATTAGACTGAATAATTTTAATAGGAAGCAAATGGAAGTACCACGGGAATTGAATGAAGTCTCAGATATTAACAAAGCGTTTGATTTATTAATTTAAATAACATGCGAGATTTCTTAAATACTATTAAATAGGCATGTAAAAGAAAATACAAATTAGTAATAGCGTCTACAAAATTAACTTAAAACTAAATATGTAACTTAGCGATCTAATGAGCAAATAAATCTTAGACAAAAAAAAGAAGAAAAAAATTATTAACATGAATGGGAGCGATAATTAAGAATAACAGAAATGCTCCATGCTAGCATAATGGCCAAAGATATAAACAACAACATGAACGTTATACTAAGAGTTCAATAAGGCGCGAAGATGTGCGAATTATTATTATCTTCGCCAGTGATCACGGCATGACGGAACAAGGAGTATGATATCATGAATTAACTTGAATTGTCCGGTTGATACCATGTGATACGTTGATCATCCGGAGAAAATTAGTTGACACTTTGAAGCCTTATGGTAATGAAATGTGACTTACAATTTGTGTGATGTATGCTCAATTATCATCTCAGCATAGCTTCTGGCGAGTGACAATCTTGAAACCTCTGGACTTTCTCATATGAAGAGCGGCTTGAAAGTAGAGTTTGTGATGGTCGTAGCTGCGAATGGTGCGAATGCGATGGTGGTATAACTGCTCCGCTCGGTGATCTGATGGTAAGTAAGCGAAGTGACTCAAAGCGTCGTTCTCCCCTCTCCTAAGTTTTGGCGGCAAAGTACATCCGATTTTAGAGGCAATGATCTGTCCGTTCCATCTGTCAGACAGTCCAGGTTCGCGACTAAACAATTATATTAATTTTGTTTTTAATGGCCGAAGATATTTTCCTCATTTTGAAACTTTGAAGTGATGAAAATGACTTGCAGCCATTTGTATCCAGGCTAATTTTTCTATATTTAATAGCTAAACCTTTCCTATGAATAATAAGACACAGTTTATCATGAACGCTCTTGTACAATATTTTTTTAGAGTACTTTATTTCGAGAAGATATTTTGTTGCAGATTGGTCGATGCACCCAAACGAAGAAAGAAAATCTTATCTCTTTCAATTTTTTTCGACCAAAATTAATTTTTAAAACATTAAAGAGGACACTGAAAGGAAAATAAAAATGATTTTGGCAAGCAATTCTTCCAATTTATTATACATATATCTTATTTAGCATATTTTTATCACGATACAATTTTAATTATTTTTTTTTATTAAAAATTGTTGGATGATTGAATGATGTAGTAGTGTGTGTGTATATGTATATATATATATATATATATATATACACATATGTGTGCAAGGAAGTGTATATATAGACACACTTACTTTTAAAATAATTATAGTTTTCTTTATTTATTATTAATGTTATCGAATTTATATTTTTTTCTTTCATTTAATTCGTTACTGCGAGCTAACTCCTGTTTATATCCATTATGTTTTTATTTTCATTTATTAATTAAATTGTAATTGTATCCAAATCTAAGACATTATAGTTTATATTTTATTTTCCGTATCACTATTCTAAAGGAACTTGTCCCAAAATAAATATGGATTTTTACCAGTTTTATTATTATTTATTGTCTTAATTATACATTGTTTTTATTTTAATTTTTCTAATTATTATCCTAGTAATCCCCTTAAATTTATAATTACAATACTCAATTAGTCAAAAGAAATGCAAAAATACCGAAAAATAATTTTGTCCAGCTAGCTCCTAATTGAAACACTAACAAATGTACGAGTATTTTTTATTATATATTTTTATGGGAAAAATTTAACAGAAGTTACAGTTAAATGTTCGTTGGGGAGTGTTGTGAATAAAATATTTTTCGCTGAATTGCTCTTTAGCGATGCCCGATCTTTCGAAATTGAATCGTAAATTTTAAATGCAACAGTTGGAAGTTTCTCCTTATCGTTCTTATTTTTTTCTCCTAAAAACTTCAAAATAACATAATTTTTGTTTTTCAGACCTTCAACACCAAAAAAGCTTCAGAGATAATATTTATAGTTTAGTGGCAAGTTTATCAAAAGGAGGAATAAAAGACACACACACACACAGCAAAGAGATGAAAGAAATATGGACGCTATGAAAGGCAAAAGCACACCTCAAGTACTTTGTATAGTTTTTATATTTTGTATTCAATTGCTTTAAAGTAGAATATTCCTCATCAAAGGCAGTTAATAACTAATTAATTACTTAAATCTTCGACTTTAAGTTGTTTTTTATGCTCTGAACCTAGGTTATTATTTTAAGTTGGCATGTTTTAGTGATTCGTTCTCTTGCAGTTATATATAGTTAGTCCTTTTCTTATACGATATATTAATATTGGAAATGTCTTATTTCCATATGAGCCAAGGTTTCTCCAGTCATCATCCCTTTGAGGGTAAGAGGGTTCTCTGAAATAGATAATTCCTTCCGAATGGAATCCGATTCGAATGCTTTCGCATATAGTTGAGGCCCGTTGGGATTTGAACGACCACTTTTTCCCGTTCTAGGTCAGGAGGGTAGCTCTCGTACCCTTTACCTTAACAATATATTCCACTTCCTCCCCTCGACTATTTCATAATTTTCCTGCAATAAGTGGTCCTTCGATTCCCCTTTAATAATCCATTCGATAGATTTCAAACAGAAGAACATCGAGGTTGCTCTATCTGTAATTCATTTAGTTATGGCCTTCTCATTTTCCTGTACTATACAGGGCCTTAAAACCTTACGGAACATTAATATTGTACCATTTATTATTATATATGTACTATAGAGACTCTAAACTGCGTATTTATACCCCAGGTTTTTTTTTCATATTTTTATGTTGTAGCCATATAAATTTTACTTATTTTAACACACGATTGATGCTTGAAAATCACGATGCGCATTAAGCTTTATCAATTAACAGACCTGGCACGTTTGAAAAGTATTCAGTTCACAGCGATGGAAGGGCTCCACAGCTCCCAAAGTGAATCAGCCGAGAGTCACCCCACTTTAAAGATTAATGATAAACAGTTGAATGGAAAATTGATTGATAATGCTCCAGATGTTCAACATATTTTAAGCAAAAAGTGCCATATTTTTTATGTACTTCGGTACTTAATAAACGAAGTAAAATTATTAAGAAAAATAAACAATTTACCTTCGCTGAGCCAACTTGGCCTGATAAATAAAATAAGCACGGTTTTCTAGGAATAACTTCAGCAATGATGACTATCTCCAAGAAAACTCAATGAAATGGAGTAATCAGTGCCACCAACTATTGAATTTCCTTCGGATATTTCTCTCACTTTCGTATAGGTGACAAATCCAGACTGATAAGGCAAATATTTGCAGATACGCGTATGTTTGGTTCTCATGCTGGTGAATGATATCATCTGTTGTAGTGTCTAAAAAACTCCGAGATACCAGTTTTTTTATAACCGATATAACTATCGATTTTATGAGTTTTGTACAATATTTATAAAGTAAAAAAACTAATTAAATAAAAATAAAACAGAAGTACATCAACTGTACTTCAATATATATTAAATAAAAGTTCGGATTTTTATATTATCAACAAGTAGGTATTTTTATTCAAAAACGGTTTATCATGAATTTAATTAATAGATTTGACATTGATTTTCGAATTCGAAAAATATATTTTATTATTTTTTATATATTTATTTTATTATTACTTAAGATAAGGAGGGATTGCTAGGAAAAAAATTAAGATTGTAATAATTTCCGTTTCCGTTTTTGTACCTGTATAACCACACAATAATTAACGTCATAAGCAAATTGTCAACAATACTGGTTATAATAAAATATTTTTAATCTTAAATATAATAAAACTAAAACTATTTACTGAAATTTTAACAATGTCATAACATTCAGTCATACTTAAAATTATAATTTTAATTAAAAATACAATATAATATTTTATATGGTAAGAATTTATGGACGAAAATAAATATAATATTGAAAAAAATATTATTGCTGCGTTCCACTAAATTATAAAATTCAACGTAAGGAAGAAATAGTTGGGGGTGCAGTCAATAAAAACACCTTAATAAGTGTAACTTATTTATTGTGTGCCGACGTTTCGGCCTACAATGTAGGCCATCTTCAGGGCAAATATACCAAGCGGCGGCGAAGACGATCAACTGCCAAAATAAAAAAAAAATTCTATATATAAAATTCAACATTACGACTAATGGCGAAATGATTTACTATTTTCCAGTATATGGTCCAATGATTTCTCTGAATGAAATGAAAAAAAAAAAAATCTATATATAAAATTCAACATTACGACTAATGGTGAAATGATTTACTATTTTCCAGTACATGGTCCAATGATTTCTCTGCACCTAGGAAACTCAATAGATCTTTAAAATGAACAGTACAAATTGAAAATAACGAAGGATTTCATTAATATGGCTTGAACTAACTATGCCTCTCCAAGTATGAAAACCTGAAATGGTGAATTCAAGCTTAGCCATGCCAATATAATTGAAGGGATAAATAAATCGAGAATTTCCCCTCCTTGATGGTACTAGCGAGGTAGAAAATTGAAGCCGAGTGGGTAAAAATCTCCGAGTGCAGACCTAACAAAGATCTACAAACAGACCTTTCTCTGGATTGTTGTCGAGCAAATACTACACAGGGCGAGTGCGTGTATTTGTTTAGGGAGTAATTAAAAGCTCGAGAAGGACATAATAAAAAAACGAAACCTTGGCTTTTTTACGAGTACGTTCTTGAAACAATTTCAGACATACCAGCAGTTGAAATTTTGATATTTTCACAATGAATTATAAATACTTAGTGGAATGTAACTCGGTTCTGAATGATAACTGAACGGTAATAAGATCATTGCTAGAATCACTGTACGAAGCCTGTTATAGTCATTTTGATTGTTTATTCATTTAACGCCACCTTTGCTATAGTTGAGCGGACGATGCTAAAGAGGGATTTGGGAATTTTGCCTACCCAGGTATTATGATAGGGATCTTACAATAACGGGTCACGGACCTCACACAGAATCGGGACCCCCCATTTGACGACCCTTCCTAGGTATGGCAAAACCTAGGATTTTTATTCCCTTTAGAAATCCTACGGTAATCTGCGGGGTTCGAAACCGCGATCTCGCGCGTAGAAGGTTGCTATTTTAACCACTACCAGGTCTGCAAGTTTAAAATGTCGTTTATTTCTTAAAATATAATTTAATTTACAAAAAAAAGTATAATATATTTTATTCAAAGTACTGGCCCTCGCTTTCTACACATTTTGTCCATCTCTCGGGCAATTTATGGATACCATTCCAAAAGAATGCTTCATCTTTATGAAATCCATTCATCGAGCCATTTTCTTACATCCTCCAAATTGTTAAAGTGTTGCTCAGCCAATGAGTGTCCCATCGATGAGAATAGGTGATAATCAGAAGGCGCCAGGTCAGGTGAATACGGCGGGTGGGGTAGGAGTTCCCAACCAAGCGAAGAAATCGTTTCCTTAGTCAATCTGGCTGAATGTGCAGGAGCGTTATCATGCTGAAGAATGACTTTGGCGTGCCTGTGAGCCCATTCTGGGCGTTTTTCGATCAATGCGTGACTCAAATTGATCATTTGTTGTCGGTAGCGGTCGGTATTGACTGTTTCGCCGGGTTTGAGAAGCTCGTAGTAGACTACTCCCTTCTGATCCCACCACACACACAGCATTGTCTTCTTCCCAAAACGATCCGGTCTTGCACTCGATGTGGATGGTTGTCCTGGCGTTACCCATGATTTTATTCGTTTGGGATTCTGAAAATAAATCCATTTTTCATCGCCAGTTACAACTCGATGCAAAAAACCCTTTCTTTCGTGGCGTAAAAGCAGCATTTCGCACACAATTTTTCGTTTTTCCATCTGTCGTTCGTCCAATTCATGTGGAACCCATTTTCCAACCTTTTGAATTTTTCCCATAGCTCTCAGGCGATCGGAAATGGCTTGTCTAGTGACATTCAACTGTTCTGCCATCATTTGTTGGGTTTGGGTATTGTCTTCGTCTAATAAAGATTGCAATTCGACGTCCTCAAACTTTTTGGTCGATTTTCTCGTTTTTTATCAGTAACATCAAAATCACCACGTTTGAAACTTTGAAACCAACGTTCACATGTCTTGACGGTTGGAGCAAGATCGCCATAAGTCTCAACAAGAATTCGATGACATTCAGATGCCTTTTTCTTTTGATTGAATAAGAAAATCATGACATGCCGCAAATGCTCTTTATTTGGCTTAAAATTAGACATTTTTAACACCAAAGAAAGGTATGATACGTCCACGTAAACGACTTAAAAACAACTGACTTTTGTAAACAAATGACTAACAAACAAAATAGCGTTTAGAGATAAGCAAATCCTTCAATAGGCTAAGAGCGCATTCTATTGGAATTAAAACGACATTTTAAACTTGCAGACCTGGTATATCATGGGTGACCCCTTATATTTATTTAAATATATTTTCGCTTTATGAATCAATTATAAAAACATGGGAATTTTCAATGGTTTATATGGAAAACGGAGCGTACAGGATTCGAATTCCGGTTCTGGTAAGACTTGTATTTAATCTGTTAGCAACCGGAGAGGGATCCCATGGGCTCACCCACCCTCCATAAAGTGGGTATCCAAAATAAGAGGGGAAAATCTGGTGGTTGAGGGTGATCTAGCACAAATCACTTTTAAGAACAACCGTTGTTCAAGAAACTGTCTCATGTCTGTACTGAACAGTCTCTAGCATGTAATGAACCTCAGACCTTCACGAGTTGTCGTGGCATACATTTTTTTTTATATGGAAATAGCACATTAGTGCATACTGTTTCTCAACTGCTAAATAACATACCATGTTGTACCATCTTCTTTTATCATAGAATTTCTTAACGTTTGAAACATCTAAAATTCTGAAAAATGATAAGAAAGGAATTTTTTATAGAACAAGATAATCGAGTTGAAAAATAATAAATTGAAAAAAATATAAGAAACATGTATAAGAAACACGTAAAAGAGTATTTAGCATAGTATTGATTGAAAAAGCATTTATTCAATCCATTAAATTCAATTTATTATTTAAGAAAATATTAATAAATAGAATACAAACGGAGATAAAACTGATGAGAGTTGTGTTCAAATTTAAACGGACAAAGATAACCACATCACAGCCTGACTTTGTTATTGTAGTTATAAAAGTGCTGTGCCTTCTGAATCTCGAGTAAGATCTAACAACCTTTCCCTTGGGAACTCCGAAGCCAGGGACTGAGAGTAATGCTTAAGCTGCAAAGTTCTGATGTCCCTGAGGATAGAGCACTACTGTGATAAGGTGCTGCATCTAGAGTGTATTTCTAACTTCAGTTTCGATTATTATTTAATAACAAAATAAATATGTATAAAACAAAACAAGGTTAAAAAAATGTTCTTTTGAGGGTGATTATTTTTAAATATTTTTATTTTGAATAGAAAAGATTTGTCTTGGCCGGGATTCGAACCCGGGTCGTCCAGATTTCTAGCGCGGTGCTCCACCAAGGCTCGTAACCAAGTAGGCAAATCCATTCTCTTCACCGATCCTATATCCCAATGTTCTTGAAACTTTTACAATGTATACACGGTGAAGAATGTTCATTGAACATTACTTTAATTAGGATCTCGTTGGCCTACATCAATTTTATACTTTTACGATTTATTTTTTATTTATTGTTATTTTGATGGTGATTATTTTTATTTTGAAGAGAAAAGTTTTGTCATGGCCGGGATTCGAACCCGGGTCCTTATCTCTAACGTGTTTCTCTATCCATCTCAGCTACCAAGGCTCGTAACCATCCATAGTCTTTGACCTGGGTTCCAACCCGGCTAAGACAAATCTTTTCGCTTCAAAAAAGAAAAAAGTTAAAAAAATATTAGGTCCAATAAAATACAGTACATAAGTTATCTCCGATCAGAATAACATAAGGGATTTATGAAGCTATCAATTTATATATAAATTAATGAGGAAATGGTTAAACAATCGAGACCTGCTAAAGCACATAATAGTTAACCAAAACTTATTAATTTTATATACATAAATCAAAGTTTTGACCTAACTTTCAGGCCACAACTAGAGAAGAAAAAGTAGTTCAGATCGAAATACTGTAAAACAGTTGTCTAGAAGGAAAAAGTTGAATAGAAAATTAAAAAAACAAAAACATAATGAACAGTAGCTTAAGGTAAAAATAATAGATGTAATAATAATAGTAGAATGAAATAATTAAATTATTTAAGAAATAATTTTAAAATCAATAATTAAGGCATGTGACTAGTGAGAATTTTAATATCAGAATTAAGATTGAAAATAATGGCAATTAAAATAAATGAGTCGTTTTATATTTTAATAAAGAGTGGCATAATCAATAAAAATATAATACAATAATTTAACAACAAATGTGAGAATAAGAAGGGTAGAAATATGGAGGAGGATAGAGGAGGAAAATATATAATAAAAATAACGATACACCAATGAGGAACTAGTCAAATATTAAACCAAACAGTAGTTATATTTTATCGTTAAGCCTTACGATGGGTCAAAACCTTTTATTTTATGTAAAAAATTTGCATGTTACTAATGAATTCATCTGGGTATAGCCTGACAGTTATAACACTGCTGTTAAAATAAAATAAAATTAAATATGAATAAGCTGAACTGACAACTTCATTGAATTGGAATAATCAAGAAGTCATTAATTTACTAAGGTTACAATTAAGGGACGTATACAACTCTTTTTTAAAAGGGTCCTGTAGGATCTGGATACCCTTTTTGGGCTCACCGAGCCATTTTAAAGCTTGGCCCTTTAATTATGAGAAAACCTGGTGGTTGAGCGTGATCGAGAACTAATTAACTTCCTGTCCGTTGTCTTCGAAGCACCACAGTATCTACCACGTACACAAGACCCTTGACCCGGTGTTGCTAGAGTTAAGTAAGAAGCACTAACATCAATGGCTTTTACATGGGTATTGACCCAATTCCCCTTGACCTTCATCTTCTGGAGGAAAGCACTACTTCTTTACACAAGTAACTCGCCGATACTCCTTACACAAGGCATTGAGGACTCCTTTGGGAGAAATCCCTTAGGGTTAATGGCTATTGAACCAGCCTAGTCTCAAATCCTGACCTGAGTAACCTGATATTCTCACAGGCAAGGGTGCTGTTATACCCTGAGCTATTGACTTTATAAGCTAACGAAGTTACAGGGATTTATATATTATTTAAATGTTTCCCTTTATGAATATTTAATGAAATTAATCCTTAGCTCCTACTATGACAATTAAAAAATATATATAAAGCATTATTAATCAAACTGCTAAATAATATTCAATGAGACATTAGCAATTTCAGAATGAACTATTATTTATTGTACCCTCTTAATGTGTAATTCCATAATTATCGCTAGTATAAAGTAATAATTTGACTTCTATAATGTAATAAAATAACCTTCTAATGTTATGTTCCTTATTAGTTGACAATATATGAATCATTCATGATGAAAAGTGGGTAAGTCCAATATTTAAAAAATTGACCTTTTCACATATTTCGCTAGTTTAGTCCAACAATTTTGCCTTGATAATTTTTCGCATTATTTCTCATGGTTTCCTGAACCGGAAGTTTCGGGAGCTTAAAGCATATCTTGACTGCACTAGCGAAAACTGTGGAAAGGTGATTTTTGTAATTTAGAGTTACCCGCTTTTGATCGTGAATGCATCATTTTTCCTAAATTATATACCTACACACACACACACACACACACACACACACACACACACACACACACACACACAATATGTTTGTTGGACACAGCCGGGAAGGCTTTGGAGAAAATAATAGCCAGTAGGATCCAAGAGACCACCGAAGGAGCAGGAGGGTTGTCAAGGACTCAATACGGATTCCGGAAAGCGAGATCTACGCTGGACGCTATTACCATGGTAATAGAAACTGCCCAGAAGGCTATTGCAGGAAAGAGGTGGAGAAGAGGTGCGAAATGTTATTGCGCTGTCATTACACTGGATGTAAGAAACGCCTTCAATTCTGCGAGATGGAGCTGCATTCTGGACGCTTTGCAGAAAATGGGTGTCCCCATTTACATCCGGAACATTATCACCGATTATTTTACGGACAGGACCCTGATATATTCAACGGAGGACGGTCCCAAAAGCTTCAAGGTGTCTGGCGGAGTACCCCAGGGTTCAGTGCTTGGGCCTGTCCTGTGGAACATCATGTATGACAGGATCCTCAGGCTTGGCCTACCAGAGGGTGCCAAGACAGTGGGTTTTGCTGACGACGTTGCAGTGGTAATTGAGGCCAAATACAAAGATGAAGTGGCCCTGAAGGCCAACCAGAGTATCTCACTAATCCGTGATTGGCTGGCTTCGGTGGGGCTTCAGCTTGCAGACGAGAAAACAGAGGTTCTTCTTATTAGTAGCCGGAAAAGGAGGGAAGAAATAACCCTGAGAGTGGGCAGACAAGAGATCCAGTCCCAGCCCTCGCTGAGATATCTCGGAGTGATAATCGATGAAAGGCTGCGGTTCAAGGAGCATATCCAGCGAGTATGCGATAAAGCAGCAAGAGTGACCACAGCAATGGCTCGACTGATGCCCAACGTAGGCGGGCCTAGAAACAGTCGAAGACTATTATTATCGAGCGTCATCTCATCCGTCCTTCTCTACGCAGCCCCGATATGGAATGGTGCCTTGGACACACTGGCTTACAGGAGACCAATGGTGTCCATTTATCGTCGAAGTGCCCTGAGGGTAATCAGCGCGTTTCGCACTGTCTCTTACGAAGCTGCATGTGTAGTGGCCAGGATGCCACCAATAGAACTGATCGCAGAAGAGAGACAGCGTTGGTATAAAAGAGTTGCTCGCATCCCCAGAACTGAGGAAAGGAAGATGACAATCGAGAAGTGGCAACAACGCTGGGATATGGCCACGAACGGGAGGTGGACCCATAGGCTGGTTCCTCGCATCGAACCCTGGATGGATAGGAGCCACGGGGAAGTAGACTACTACCTAACCCAGATGCTTACAGGACATGGCTGCTTCAGAGCATACCAATTGCGGTTTAAGCTGGACAATACAGCAGAATGTCCAAGCTGCCCAACAATAGAGGAGACGGTGGAACATGTATTCTTCAGCTGTCCCCGTTTTCAAGAAGAACGGAATGGTTTTAAAGGAGTCTGTGGCTCAGCAGCGACAGCCGACAATATTGTTAGCCTGATGCTGCTTTCACAGGAGTACTGGACAGCTGGCCAGCGCCTGGCCGTAGAGGTCATCAAGAAGCTGAGGAAGGAAGAGAAGGAGAGGCGTGCCTAGAGCAGAGGTAGCCTAGCACAATGAGGCGGCACACAGCCACTCCCCCTCCATGAAGTAATGCCTAACGGTGGTCCCGTGGAGGGTGGGAAACAGGTGTAGGGAGGTGGTTTTAGTGGGTAAAAATCCCACACTACGGATAGGTACGGGCCTATCCGTGTCTTTTGAAGATTTCCACCTACCCCCGTAAAAAAAAAAAAAAAAAAAAAAAAAAAAAAAAAAAAAAAAAAAAAAAAAAAAAAAAAAAAAAAAAAAAAAAAAAAAAAAAAAAAAACACACACACACACACATATATATATATATATATATATATATATATATATGTATATATATATATATGTGTGTGTGTGTGTGTGTGTGTGTGTGTGTGTGTGTGTGTGTGTGTGTGTGTGTGTGTGTGTGTAGGTATATAATTTAGGAAAAATGATGCATTCACGATCAAAAGCGGGTAACTCTAAATTACAAAAATCACCTTTCCACAGTTTTCGCTAGTGCAGTCAAGATATGCTTTAAGCTCCCGAAACTTCCGGTTCAGGAAACCATGAGAAATAATGCGAAAAATTATCAAGGCAAAATTGTTGGACTAAACTAGCGAAATATGTGAAAAGGTCAATTTTTTAAATATTGGACTTACCCACTTTTCATCATGAATGATTCATATATTGTCAACTAATAAGGAACATAACATTAGAAGGTTATTTTATTACATTATAGAAGTCAAATTATTACTTTATACTAGCGATAATTATGGAATTACACATTAAGAGGGTACAATAAATAATAGTTCATTCTGAAATTGCTAATGTCTCATTGAATATTATTTAGCAGTTTGATTAATAATGCTTTATATATACTTTTTAATTGTCATAGTAGGAGCTAAGGATTAATTTCATTAAATATTCATAAAGGGAAACATTTAAATAATATATAAATCCCTGTAACTTCGTTAGCTTATAAAGTCAATAGCTCAGGGTATAACAGCACCCTTGCCTGTGAGAATATCAGGTTACTCAGGTCAGGATTTGAGACTAGGCTGGTTCAATAGCCATTAACCCTAAGGGATTTCTCCCAAAGGAGTCCTCAATGCCTTGTGTAAGGAGTATCGGCGAGTTACTTGTGTAAAGAAGTAGTGCTTTCCTCCAGAAGATGAAGGTCAAGGGGAATTGGGTCAATACCCATGTAAAAGCCATTGATGTTAGTGCTTCTTACTTAACTCTAGCAACACCGGGTCAAGGGTCTTGTGTACGTGGTAGATACTGTGGTGCTTCGAAGACAACGGACAGGAAGTTAATTAGTTCTCGATCACGCTCAACCACCAGGTTTTCTCATAATTAAAGGGCCAAGCTTTAAAATGGCTCGGTGAGCCCAAAAAGGGTATCCAGATCCTACAGGACCCTTTTAAAAAAGAGTTGTATACGTCCCTTAATTGTAACCTTAGTAAATTAATGACTTCTTGATTATTCCAATTCAATGAAGTTGTCAGTTCAGCTTATTCATATTTAATTTTATTTTATTTTAACAGCAGTGTTATAACTGTCAGGCTATACCCAGATGAATTCATTAGTAACATGCAAATTTTTCACATAAAATAAAAGGTTTTGACCCATCATAAGGCTTAACGATAAAATATAACTACTGTTTGGTTTAATATTTGACTAGTTCCTCATTGGTGTATCGTTATTTTTATTATATATTTTCCTCCTCTATCCTCCTCCATATTTCTACCCTTCTTATTCTCACATTTGTTGTTAAATTATTGTATTATATTTTTATTGATTATGCCACTCTTTATTAAAATATAAAACGACTCATTTATTTTAATTGCCATTATTTTCAATCTTAATTCTGATATTAAAATTCTCACTAGTCACATGCCTTAATTATTGATTTTAAAATTATTTCTTAAATAATTTAATTATTTCATTCTACTATTATTATTACATCTATTATTTTTACCTTAAGCTACTGTTCATTATGTTTTTGTTTTTTTAATTTTCTATTCAACTTTTTCCTTCTAGACAACTGTTTTATAGTATTTCGATCTGAACTACTTTTTCTTCTCTAGTTGTGGCCTGAAAGTTAGGTCAAAACTTTGATTTATGTATATAAAATTAATAAGTTTTGGTTAACTATTATGTGCTTTAGCAGGTCTCGATTGTTTAACCATTTCCTCATTAATTTATATATAAATTGATAGCTTCATAAATCCCTTATGTTATTCTGATCGGAGATAACTTATGTACTGTATTTTATTGGACCTAATATTTTTTTAACTTTTTTCTTTTTTGAAGCGAAAAGATTTGTCTTAGCCGGGGGGGTATATATATATAAATATATACCCCAGGGTTCAGTGCTGGGGCCTGTCCTGTGGGACATCAGGTATGACAGGATCCTCAGGCTTGGCCTACCAGAGGGTTTTGCTGACAACGTTGCAGTGGTAATTGAGGCCAAATACAATCTTAAATACAATATTAGTATCTCACTAATCCGTGATTGGCTGGCTTCGGTGGGGCTCCAGCTTGCAGACAAGAAAACAGAGGCTCTTCTTATTAGTAGCCGCAAAAGGAGGGAAGAAATAACCCTGAGAGTGGGCAGACAAGAGATCCAGTCCCAGCCCTCGCTGAGATATCTCGGAGTTATAATCGATGAAAGGCTGCGGTTCAAGGAGCATATCCAGCGAGTATGCGATAAAGCAGCAAGAGTGACCACAGCACTGGCTCGACTGATGCCCAACATAGGCGGGCCTAAAAACAGTCGAAGACTATTATTATCGAGCGTCACCTCATCTATCCTTCTCTGCGCAGCCCCGATATGGAATGTTGCCTTGGACACACTGGCTTACAGGAGACCAATGGTGTCCATTTATCGTCGAAGTGCCCAGAGGGTAATTAGCGCGTTTCGCACTGTCTCTTACGAAGCCGCATATGTAGTGGCCAGGATGCCGCCAATAGAACTGATCGCAGAAGAGAGACAGCGCTGGTATAAAAGAGTTGCTCGCATCCCCAGAACTGAGGAAAGGAAGATGACAATCGAGAAGTGGCAACAACGCAGGGATATGGCCACGAACGGGAGGTGGACACATAGGCTGGTTCCTAAACCTAACCCAGATGCTTACAGGACATGGCTGCTTCAGAGCATACCAATTACGGTTTAAGCTGGACAATACAGCAGAATGTCCACGCTGCCCAACAATAGAGGAGACGGTGGAACATGTATTCTTCAGCTGTCCGCGTTTTCAAGAAGAACAGAATGATTTTAAAGGAGTCTGTGGCTCAGGAGCGACAGCCGACAATATCGTTTGCCTGATGCTGCTTTCACAGGAGTACTGGACAACTGGCCAACACCTGGCCGTAGAGGTCATCAAGAAGCTGAGGAAGGAAGAAAAGGAGAGGCGTGCCTAGAACAGAGGTAGCCTGGCACAATGAGGCGGCACACAGCCACTCTCGCTCCATGAATTAATGCCTAACGGTGGTCCCGTGGAGGGTGGGAAACAGGTGTAGGGAGGTATTTTTAGTGGGTAAAAACCCCACACTACGGATAGGTACGGGCCTATCCGTGTCTTTTGAAGATTTCCACCTACCCCGGTAAAAAAAAAAAAACACACACTCACACACAGAGGGGAATGGCCTCATAGATTTCAGCTATCTCCTGGTTCGCCTGTCTTTCTCTTCCTTTCTTAGCTTTTGTAGCACCTGTGCTGCTAACCTTTGGCCTGCCATCCGATAATCATCCAGCATATGGTTGACAGCATTATCTGCAGTGGGATCTGAGCCGCAGATGCATCGGAACTCCATTGTCTCTTCTTCAAAATGGGAACAGAAGAAGAATATGTGCTCTGCGCTTTCCTCCGCTCCTGGGCAGAATGTACATACACCCGTATCATTGAGCTTAAACCTATGCTGGTAGGCTCGACAGCAATCATGCCCTGTTACTATTCACCTAAGCGTCAATGTTGGGAACCAACCTGTGCGCCCTCCTTTCACTGAATGCTATATCCCAACGACGTTGCCACTTTCTGACTGTCCGCTTTCTTTATTCGTCTCTGGGAATGGGGTCAGCACTGTTATAAGAGCGCGCCCTCTCTTCAGCGATCACCTCAATCGGTGACATCCTGGCCACCACGCAGAACGCTTCGTATGATACTGTACGAAACGCGCTGATCACTCTTAGCGCATCCTTCCATATCGCAGCTGCGTAGAGCAGAATGGATGGGACCACACTGGATATCAGCAGTCTGCGGATGTTCCTGGGTCCACCTACGTTGGGCATTAAACGTGACAGTGCAGTGGTCACTAGAGCTGCTTTATTACTAACCCCCTGAATATGGTTCTTGAACCGGAACCGATCATCGAATCTCTCCCCGAGATAAGTCAAGGAAGGCTTGGGCTGAACCTTTTGCCTACCCGCTCTCAAGGTGATACTTTCTCGTTTTTTCCTGCTATTGACAAGAAGGACATCTGTCTTATCCTCATCTAGCTGCACCCCTAGAGACACCAGCCAATCTCGAGTCAATGCGACACAATGGTTGGCCTTTAGTACGAGCTCTTTTTGCACTTAGCCTCGACAACCACAGCGATATCATCTGCAAAGCCCACAATTTCAGCACCCTCTGGTAGTTTAAGCCTAAGGACTCCGTCGTACATAACATTCCACAGGAGGGGTTCAATCACTGATCCCTGGGGTACAACGCCAGTCACCTTAAACCCTCTCGATCCGTCCTGTGTTGGACATATCAAGCTCCTGTTCCTAAAGTAACCACATTATACTCATGAGGTATTCAGGGACACTTATTACCCTTAGAGTGTGTTTTTTTTTTTTTTTTTTTTTTTTTTTTTAGGGGCTAGGTGGAAATCTTCAAAAGACACGGATAGGCCCGTACCTATCCGTAGTGTGGGATTTTTACCCACTAAAACCACCTCCCTACACCTGTTTCCCACCCTCCACGGGACCACCGTTAGGCATTACTTCATGGAGGGGGAGTGGCTGTGTGCCGCTTCATTGTGCTAGCCTACCTCTGCTCTAGGCACGCCTCTCCTTCTCTTCCTTCCTCAGCTTCTTGATGACCTCTACGGCCAGGCGCTGGCCAGCTGTCCAGTACTCCTGTGAAAGCAGCATCAGGCTAACAATATTGTCGGCTGTCGCTGCTGAGCCACAGACTCCTTTAAAATCATTTCGTTCTTCTTGAAAACGGGGACAGCTGAAGAATACATGTTCCACCGTCTCCTCTATTGTTGGGCAGGTTGGACATTCTGCTGTATTGTCCAGCTTAAACCGCAATTGGTATGCTCTGAAGCAGCCATGTCCTGTAAGCATCTGGGTTAGGTAGTAGTCTACTTCCCCGTGGCTCCTATCCATCCAGGGTTCGATGCGAGGAACCAGCCTATGGGTCCACCTCCCGTTCGTGGCCATATCCCAGCGTTGTTGCCACTTCTCGATTGTCATCTTCCTTTCCTCAGTTCTGGGGATGCGAGCAACTCTTTTATACCAACGCTGTCTCTCTTCTGCGATCAGTTCTATTGGTGGCATCCTGGCCACTACACATGCAGCTTCGTAAGAGACAGTGCGAAACGCGCTGATTACCCTCAGGGCACTTCGACGATAAATGGACACCATTGGTCTCCTGTAAGCCAGTGTGTCCAAGGCACCAATGACCGAAAAGAGAACAATAAACAACTGTTTAATGAATCGAAATTCTTTGTGTTTTTTTTGTTGAAATGGTTTGATAATGTTTTTTTCAAAAGCAAAAGTGTATTACGATATCCTCTCTTCCGTATCTCTCGTCCCTGTATACACACTCCGCGTGAATATACAAAGGAAAGCATTTCCATAAATGCATACGCCTTGCAAATAAAAAAAATACAAAAGTAAACAAATGTGAATACATGAATAAAATATACACTATAGAGCTGTAGGAGACGGTTCGCTATCCAATATTCTGACCTTTCCTTTATTTCCGCTATTTCCATTTATTTATCAGAACCGGTTCAAAGTAATGACGTTTCGACTCATTTTTATTTTATACTTCTTGCAACTAAGATCCTAAAAATTAAAAAAAAACAACGTTGTACATTTTTTTTTTAAGATTCCAAAATACTTGCAATTATTAGCACATTTTAGGTTAGTAAGTGTAATAGTAAAAAATGTTAAATCCACAGATTTGTGTAATGTTAAAAGAAGCATATTTAGAGCATGTGTAAGACTGTTCCTATTTAAACACTGTCGTTTGGCATTTCGTTTGTTGTTTATTACTCAAACCCACTAGTTTCAAACCTAGCAAACTCTTCAATTCCTGAAATTCTTCCAAGGCGTCTGAAGGGAAGGCGGCCCCGTGACCTTCTAATTTGAACTTGTTATTGTTATTTGAGTACTGCCACTGGGTGGTATGAGTGGGGAGATATAAATAGATATATACATAGATGGATAGATGAAGAGAGAGAGAGAGAGAGAGAGAGAGAGAGAGAGAGAGAGAGAGAGAGTGAGAGAGAGAGAGAGAGAGAGTGAGAGAGAGAGAGAGAGAAAGAGAGAGAGAGTGTGAGGGAGAGAGCGAGCATGAGAGAGAGAGAATGAATGTATAGATAGAAAAAAAGGAGATTTGATGTTTTTATTACATAATCATAGAATATATAGTTCGTTGGAGAAGATCTTTATATAAGCCTTGCAAATTTCATTCCTTTTATCAATAAATACATTTTCTTTTACGTTGTCTATGTTTGATAAAAGTTGAACCCCCATCAATTTATCCAATTAGATCGCAAAGGGAATGTAGGTCGATCGTTTATTTATAATGAATACATTTTATCTAGACCTCAATCAGGGATTTATCGAATCTTTTACTCTAACATAAATAATTGATTTCCTGTGATAACCTGTATTGTCTTGTAAAATGCCTATCAAACTTTTGTTGGTGCTGTTGTGGTCCAAATCCTCATTATTTAATGGCATAATAAACCGGCCATTCCATTATTTTAATTATGAACGACCTCATTGCCGAGCTCATGTAGGCCTCAACTGCTTAGTTACAAAGGATATTAATTAGTGACCACTAAATAGAACAAGAACGGCCGACAAAGGAAGCAGAACCAATTCTTCCCCATGAATTAACAAAAGCCTATTCACAAGTTATTTATGTGCTAATTGAGAGTGGAATACATTTGAAGGGTGTAATTACCTACGAGGGAGGCAGGGCCAAGCAAATGTGCCCTTCGCCTCAGCCTAATCTACTCTATTTACCTCAACCAGGGGGCTCTGTTGAATCAACCGTTTCATTGGTTTGCTTGTGTTTTTTTATTATGTGACATTAATGCCATAATCTGATGTCATTATAGATATTATTAAAGACAAATATTGATAAACAAAAAATAAGTGTTTTAAGGAGATTATTGATATGTAACCTTCTTTAGACACGTTTAGTGACGACTTTGGTAGGGGGTAAACTAGTAGGTTCGCGTCAACAACGTGCTTGAGATTGCCAACATCTAGCGGTCTGTGAATGAGCTATACAATTATACAATGTTTTTTAATCAACTTTAGTTATTATTCCATTGATATAAGACTGATTAAGTCTGTCTAAATTTTTTTTTTTATGTTAAATGTTTTATACATTTTTTATATTATTATAACTTAAAGCATAAAATAACTGGTGGAATTTTTAGCGTCCTCCTAAGGATTTTATTTGTATTAGTTAAATTCTTGTTTTATGAAATGATTGTAAGTACTAATGATCTATGTATTGTTGAACTTAACGATGATAATAATGCAAAAAATGAAAATTAAATCTATTTAAAGACAAATACAAGGTATAAATTATATAACTATATACTCATTATTGTCTCAATTAAATTATTCATATTTTGTATTCTGCTTGTCCAGCTCATCATACTGATAACTGATGCTAAGTTTTTAGTTTTAACTTCTATCAGCAGTTCTCTGCTGCTGATTAAAATTATTTTTTACATAAGTTTAGTAATGGTAGTTCGCGATCTCGTATCCTGTTAGTAAATGACGCAAATAAATAACTTACGCATTTTTTATTAATACTATCGATGCTAAATAAATTCTTAAATTGAAAAAATTACATTCATATATTAATTAATGTTCTTATTCCCATTTTTATCGGTTTTTACCGGAGATTGAAACATCTCAGACATAAGTCAAGGGTGAGGCTAGAAACATTGATTTGTTGTACACATACATTTTTTAACAATACTCTTTTTCTGCATTCCTTTAATGCAAATATAAATAAAAATAATTATGTATAACAAAACGATATTCTTTTCTTATGGTTTAATAAGGTAGCCACTCTTATTTATGTTTTCAAATTCTGTTCACACTTTAAATATTTAAATTTCTGAGAGATCTCTGTAGAAGAATGAAGCAATTATGCGTACATTTTTCAAGGTGTAATAAATATTAATATTCTATTTTATCTGTTGTAAAATTTATTTTATAAGGGTTGAATATCGTTTGTACATTTTGATTTATGTACGATGTACTAATATCGTATGTACGATTCAATATTTATTGTACGAATTAATTTGCTTAATATTTGATGTGCTGGATGAACATATTTCACGTTGCAGTAGCATTGTACCTAGTGGTATCTCTGCTAAGACATGGCTGATTCAGATGCAAATAACATCAGAGAGATAAGACTGAAGGATGAGGTTGGATTTGAGGTAGCTTGGGGTATTCCGATTTTAGTTTGAAAAGGATATTCAGTGGTAGATAGTGCCAAATAGGAAAAATTTCGAAAAGCAAAACATTCTGATTTAGATAAAAACCTGGACATCGATGTACTGTCGCTCGAGCCATTCAACTCATTATTGTGAAATATTTTCGCGTGGTTGGCATCCTCTTCCTATGTAATATACATTACGCATCTAAACTTCTTTAAATCTATTTTTTAAAAATTGGAGCTTCTTCCGAAATGTCTAAGTGGAAAAATGAATTTACACACAACACACACACACACATAAAATAGAATATTAATATTTATTACACCTTGAAAAATGTACGCATAATTGCTTCATTCTTCTACAGAGATCTCTCAGAAATTTAAATATTTAAAGTGTGAACAGAATTTGAAAACATAAATAAGAGTGGCTATCTTATTAAACCATAAGAAAAGAATATCGTTTTGTTATACATAATTATTTTTATTTATATTTGCATTAAAGGAATGGAGAAAAAGAGTATTGTTAAAAAATGTATGTATACAACAAATCAATGTTTCTAGCCTCACCCTTGACTTATGTCTGAGATGTTTCAATCTCCGGTAAAAACCGATAAAAATGGGAATAAGAACATTAATTAATATATGAATGTAATTTTTTCAATTTAAGAATTTATTTAGCATCGATAGTATTAATAAAAAATGCGTAAGTTATTTATTTGCGTCATTTACTAACAGGATACGAGATCGCGAACTACCATTACTAAACTTATGTAAAAAATAATTTTAATCAGCAGCAGAGAACTGCTGATAGAAGTTAAAACTAAATAATCAGTCATCAGCATGATGAGCTGGACAAGCAGAATACAAACTATGAACAATTTAATTGGGACAATAATGAGTATATAGTTATGACCCGATTGTTAGTGTAATATAATATAAATAAATAAATAAAATAAAGTTTAGTAGAACCTGCTCTTCCCTTCCGAGAAATTCGGAACTTCTACTTCTGTTGCTGACTCTTCTGCCATTTCTCGCATCGAGGGGTCCAGAGACTATTTTGTTTAGTTTTAATAGATTTTCTACCATGCGGGTTATTAGCCCAGCGATAGAGGCCCTGTATCCCTGAGAAAACTGGTCTCCTGAAAATTTATGTCCCCTCAGAAGAAAGGGTGACCGGGCTATATACCCCCCCCCCGGTACTGGGTTTCCCTCAACCTGGAGGACCAGTGGCCGAACATAATCAGATGATTGGGCGATGGGCCCGCCTACACCCTACGCGAATTGTCTGGATTTCAAGACCTCTTTGGTTATTATATTTTATCATAACGTTTGGGATACACTGTCTGAATATGGTAACAGTACTTGGAAATAGTTATTGTTAATTGAAAATATTTATGTATATAATTAAAATCGCGTTTAGCCTTGTTCTGTTTTAAAGACGATATAATTTAAAGGGGGCAGGTTATTTGCGTCGCTCAATATCGAATATTTATATCAAATGAAGATATCAATATGTCTCATATCATCACTAATTTTATTGATTGTTAAAAATGAATACATCAGTATGTTTTCCAGCAATGTACTTTTTTTCTTATTAGAATTTCTAAACAATACATCTAAGATTGGAAGATAGTAACCAAAAATCGTGGTCTTATTGGGAAAAGAGAGATAGAGGGACATATTGTCTCCTAAGCCTTCAAAACTTTAAAGGCTTAAAGGAGAAGAAAGTTCGGCGTAAGTTTTTTTTTTATCTGACCTTTCTGAGCTTCCATCGCTTCGGCTTTCGTTTATATTACAACGTATATCCCGCATTTAGCAATATAGATTTATTAAAAGGGCAATCATGTTAATGAAGATGAAACCAATTATCTGATAGGTCTTTCCAATTACTTGTTGTTTTACATCTAGGGACTATCCTCATTGTTTGATGTGATGAAATGATTCAACGCAGTCCGATCGATTCAATAGTATTAATTAATGACAAATAATGTTCTGTACAGGTTAGGTTTTATTACCTCGAAATTTAGATTTAGATTTTAAATTTAGATAAAATCATATCTCAATCTTAAGTGGATAAAAGTGATTTTATTGAAAAAAATTCAGATACGAGAAAGATTTAATAAATGCTTAGGTTTAGGATGTTAATATCCTTGTTGAAAAATGTCTGAAAGTTGTGTCTCAATTATCTAAAAAATCAAAGATCTTTTTTGTAAGTATTTTTTTATTCCACCTTGATTTAGGTCATAGTACAAATTACATATAAATGAAACCGGATAGATTTAACAACATGATGTATTTCCTTTCCATATTAGTAGCTTAAGATTCTTAAAATAAAAAAACTATTAAACATAAATGCATTATTTATAGTTTTTCCTAAATCACAAAGCTAGTTTTACACAAGTAGCTACAAGTATTCGAATACCACAAGAAAAACGTCGATTTAAAGACTAACAATTGGAGCAAATAATGATATACATAATACTATAGAATGATTTAAACAAATCTGTTATGCTTATTGAACGTTATAATTAAATCTGCAAAATCAATGTACTAACAGCAGAAATATATGCATTTCCATGAATAATTGTGATTAAGAAATATCATTTTTCTATAATATATTTATAATTTACTATAATTTAAAAGGAACATCCTTGATTACAATCATTACAACTTATAAAGGATCTAACGTTATTAGGTTAATTGCTTTATTGAAAAGAGTTGTAAGTCAAGGTTTTACAAGTAGGTGACAGCCAACATCAAGTACAAAAGACATGTTTTCTCTCCAATTTACAGTACCCATATTGTAGAAGGTGTGATATGCCCAGGAGGGTCTCTATCCTACAGGCTCGATTCACGGGAGTTAGCAGAATAAAAAATTACCCACCATGACCGGTCTCAAACGAGAGCTATTCCATTATTTGACAGTGCTCTTTCTCACTAACCCCCAAAGCACACTACTTTTGAGACTTGGCTAAAAACCTGCTACAAGATGTGTCTAAAGACTCGAGAGGATCTCTGCTTGTGGTATCACGTTCTTTCGTCTCACCTTCGTCGTTAGTTTCTTCACATTACATTTAATATCGTTGAATTGGGGTATCTTTCAGTTCTAACAAGATTATCACATTATGAGATATAACATAAATTGAAATTAAAATTAATATCTAGATTGTTGTTTCTCGATGTTTCAACTGCCTGATAGTATTTTCCAAAAATGTCTTTGGGTTAGGTAGGTGTCTACAAGTTTTTTTGTTTGCATCTATGCAGCCCATCTGTCTTACATAATTCGGAAGCGAGTTAGTAGTTATTGATTACTCCTGTTAATTGTTTGGGTTTTGAGTAAATTATTTTCCATTTCCGGTTTGTAGGGATATTCGGTCTACAAGCTTCACCACTTATTCGAAATGCCATCCCATGTAAACACTGTCACTGGAAGACTTGGGAGTCTTTATATCTCTTATTAGTCTCAACTTTCAAACTTCCTAGAAGAACTTTGCCTCATTAATCCTCTCCAATCTGGCTTTCGTTCTGGACATTCAACTCAATCCGCTCTCCTTAAAATAATCCATGACCTCCAGACTTCCATCGAACACCAAAAACTAACTATCCTTATCCTTCTAGACTTCTCTAAAGCATTTGACTCAGTTGACCATAACATCCTACTGACCAAATTTCAAAACCTTCCTTTATCCAACAGTGTCTTGCACTGGTTCAAATCCTTCCTCTCAAACCGATCTCAGTTTGTAGTCGTTCCAGGCCAACCACCATCCAAGACTCTCCCCCTCTCCTGTGGTGTCCCTCAGGGCTCATCTCTGTCCCCTACTCTATTTTCAATTTATATAAATGACCTTCTCCACCTCATCCACCATTCCAAATACCATATCTACGCCGATGATTTTCAAATATACCTGTCCTTTCCCCCATCCGACCTATTACTAGCCACAACAAAATTACAAGATGATCTGAACCGAATAAGTCAGTGGGCAGTGACTAACAAGTTGAGGTTGAATGCGGAGAAGACAAAGGCGATGGTAATAGGTTCCAATCACCCCCTTAAAAAAGTTCCTCATTTCCCAACCCTTTACTTATATAATGTTCCCGTCAAATTTTTCCAAACAGTCAAAAACCTCGGAATCACTTTAAACCAATCTCTCACCTGGAAAAGTCATATTTCCAATATATCCCGCCGTACTTTTTCTATCCTGAAGAGATTAAACTATCCCCGTCACATATTTCCATTTGAAACTCGTAGACTCCTAGTTACCTCTTTAGTATTCCCCCACTTCGACTACTGCTGCGCGGTATATGGGGGTGTCTCTGTGGAGCTCGAGGCCAAAATAAAACGTTTGATGAATTGCTTTGTACGCTTTTTCTTCGGGATCCCCAGGGACGCCCCTGTCTCCCGATTTTATGAAGAGTTGAGGTGGTTGTATCCTTCCTATCGCCGTATTTCCTTGCATCCTTCCTCTATCAAGTTATCCAATCCCGCCGTCCATTATACATCTATGAGCTCCTCAAATTTAAATCCTCCATCCATTCCCGTGATACCCGTTCACACCCTTCCGATTTGTATATAGAGGCTCATCGAACCGCTACTTTTGACAGATCGTTCCTGATTCCTGTTCCCTGTGGAATTCTATCCCTTTTTCCATTCGCTGTTCCAAGACCCTTCCTACCTTCAAATCCCGCTTATTTGATTACTTCCTATCCCTCCAGTTCCCCGAAGGGCATACATAAAATTATCAACAGAATAATATTTATATTGTTTATTCATTTTTTTTTGTGTGTGAAAAGTTCTTTTTAGTAATAATTTTAATTTTATTTAGGTTCTATTTCATTATCATAAGAAGTTATTTTTTTATTTATTTATTATTATTTAATCAGCTTTATAGATTGACTTACCTGCTTGTTTTTTTTTTCCTTTGTACTCTAAGGCTCTAAAGCCCACAATAATGTACAATTATGTTATTTTAAAGGGACTTGTCCCGGAATAAATAAAGAATTTATTATTATTATTATTATTTTTATTATATATGCCTGACGAAACCAATTTGCTATCTGTTCATTTACTTACCAAGATGATCCTATTTCTAACCATGGTTCTTAATACAAGCAGGTAGCAGTCTTGTAATAAATGATGACGCCTATTAAGTCAAGTAAATCAAATCAATAATTTTGAAAAACAAAGTAATATATATTCTCAAATAAAAACAACACAATTTTTCAGAAATGAACCTATAACTATGGAAAAATAAAATCGGAAAAACTAACAATTTTTTTCCTTGTTATAAATATTTTGCCGTTTCATATGGAATGTTTATTTTATTGGATATAGAAAATAAAGATAAATATTTCTGAATAAAAATGTTTTGATTTTAAAACAAAGTTGTTTTACTATATAATCTTCCCTTTGAAAACTGACTTTTCATAAGAAATTACTCAAAACCTTCGTCAATAGAACGATATTCGATTAGTTCAGACATACACGATTTTTAAGAGAATGTTACAATGATTTTTTTCTTCCGAATAGTGTTTCTTTTCTTTCAATAAAGGTTTCACCTAAGTTTTTTTTTTCGTTGACTTCGTTGATTCAAAGAAGACTATAACATTTTACGATTAAAGAATTATAACTAGGAAGGGTTTCTAATTATAATAATACAGTTGAAGACGAAAGCTGAAAATGCCAGCATAGCCTATACGGTGCATTGATCTTCAGTGATATGAAGTGAGCAGTGGAAGTGGAAAACTTTGAGTTAAGAACAAACAGTTTGTCCTAGGAAGAAATGAGCTCAGATCAATCATCGGGTTTATTAAACTATTTAATCTCGGACAACTGTCTACTAAAAAAGAGATGTGGAGTATTGGCCTACGAATGCAGAAAACTGTGAACGAAGTGCACTCATAACATGAAATCTAATAAGTACATCATCAATGTATACAATATAATACAAACGATCATTGAATGGTCGTTTCTTATGGACTGTAGTAAAATTAATCGTTCTCTATTGTTCATTTTTATGAACAAATTGTACCAAGAGGTCCACTTAATGTAGATAATTAAGTAATTATATACACCCATCATTGCTTGAATCAGTTCCAGTAAAATCATGTAGTTCCATATCTCTTACATTAATGTAATAATCATTATTTTTAGCTCACCTGTTACAAATATGTAAGTACGGTCATATATAATAATCAAAGGTTATAGAGGTGTATAATTTTGCACATCTTATTCAACGATATACTGTTAAGTTCTTATAAAATTCATTTCTAATTTGTAGGTAAATCTTATGAACATATTCATACGATTTAGTATTTTTCATTGCTTTCTTTTGCTGTTAAAAGGTTATGTATTATTTTTATTGATGATTTTTTAATGTTTCAGTGAATTCTGGTGCTCTTGTTTTCCTCAATTTTACGGCCCCAATTGCAACTATGGTCCGATCTGCAAACAGGATTCGGGACCTTGCCTCAATGGAGGTACCTGCAGGTTAGTTCAAACAATTAATTAAGCAATAAGAAATATTTGTAAATATATTTAAATGTATTTCGCGATCACAATTTTTTTTACAATGCAGGTTATAATTACTATTACTATTTTAACAACTTTTTATTGTCAGATTTCATATCTATATAAAACAGATTATGATTGTAATCCCAGTTGTAAATTGAGATAAAAATTGTTTTATTGATTTAAAATCAATACAAAGTTTCATAATATTTTAACGAAATCATAGAACATTGTCCACACCATTATTACTTAAATAATGCCTCAAAGGATGATTTATATAAGCAGAGAAAAAAGGCAAGAAATCATCAGTTCCTATCTAGAGCATATCCTCATATCGTGACTGAATTAAAATTTGCTTTTATTAAACACTATAGAGTATATACCCGGGAGGAGGGGACCTCCAGAAGTGGCGTCCAATTATGCGGCTGGCACAGAACAGTTTTATGGCCAAGCAAGCGATGCAACCAACTGCTGTGAGTCGAGGCGATTATAATAAGGTACTCTGTCTTTCCTAAGAACTAGGTTTTATTGATCTATCTCGCTAAGCGAAATCTAGTTCTTAATATGAGCTTGATTATATCTTGCTATTCGTGTTCCAATTCTATTCGTACGCCGGGTAGGAAAACTATTATAATTATTTCCTTATATATATATATAAAATATATAAATATTGTAAATATTTTTTTAAATATGAATAAATGGAGATTTGAAACAAAAAAACTTGCTATTCTTAACTTAAACATATATCATGTAAATTGCATAGCAATTAATCTCGAATAATGTATTATAGTTAATGCTTACTATAAGATAATAGAATAACGCTTTTATAACCTGAAAATCAAATCAACTATAAAAAATAACACTCCAGAAATATAGACTAGAATAACAGAATTCAACAAAATTTAATAAAAATATATCTGGCCAGAGACTACATTATTAGAATAATACAACATTTTTACATAATAACATAAAATATATATAAACTAAAAAATATGTTCTGATAGAGAATTAAAAAAAGTTTTACAAAAAAAATAGCACACAAGTTTACAATATATAGAAATAAGCTAATAAAAAAAAAAATAAGAGCATCTAATAATATCATTATGACTGAGGAATATTTACAGTAATTTATCAGTCGATTATGTTGAATTTAGCTATTAATTTTTATTGATTAGAGAGCATCTTATCTAATATTGGTTAGTTTGCAGAAAACAATGAACATGACAGCAAACCCTTACCTCTGATTTTTAATATATTTATTTAAAACTCCGAGCATTAAGAACACCTGAAAAATATTGGTTAAGTCCTTTTAAAGAACAATTTCATAACTCAAAAAAACCAATTTCTCAATCCAGGTATTTGAAATGCCAATTTTAGAGTTATTTCGCTATTCCTTTGAAGAAGTGATATATACTTTTATTTTACTATATATTATTTTATTTATTTTATTATTCATTTATTTTTTAGTTATTAGTAAAACAGCCGCACGTAGCGGTTCTTTGCCTGTTCAACTGTCTCTTCCTCGTCTGCGTACCCTTATTGTCCATCCATCTTGCTTTCGGTCTTTCCCCTAAACTTGATTCCATTTAGCTTCCATGAATAAGCCGTCTCACCTCATCTATCCTTAGGACATGTCCTAACCATTCAATGTACTTGGAGACTGATAGATCGACATATGATGATTTAACTTATTCGTTTGCTCTTAGCACGGAGCTTCTATTCATCCAGTTCAAGCCCATCTATTCGTCCTAGATTTTTTTCATCCAAATCGATCTATTTGCTATAAAGATGCCTTCTTAGGGTGTATGAACATTATTATTAATGTAATCATTTTTATTATGGCCTTTTGTGATTCATTACCTTATTGGAAATAGAAAAGACTTACTAAGTGAGTAATAGAGGACCAAAATTATTTTTTGGAGGGACTGTTTAACGACTCTATACTCCAATTGCAACAAATTGATAATATATATATACACTTACATACGTTTATCAAGTGAGTTTTAATGATTAGTATTTACTAGTCTTATTAAGGCCATATGAGCAGAAATAAGTTAGTTTGCCCTCATTTTGCAATTGTTTGAATTTCGATTATCTCTTATTTACTCACTGTGTGTAAGTGGCTTCAAGAGTTCCTTCAAGCTGCCAATGTTAAGAAGTAACACTCTCAGCCACTACACTTTCCAATTAGAAGTCACGGCTGAAGTATGAAGAGGATTAGTTAAGTGGGAGTTGGAGAAAATGGATATTACCTCGATATTTTCCTAAAGAATGATACTGGTTATATTCTTCTAAAATACAGTAATAAACAATTTTTGATAGTAATAAAAAATTATTAAACAAAATATTATGAAAAAATTTTAATACTCGTATGTTGAAATGACGACACTGTTATGTTATTCCAAAAATCTAAGATTAAAAAAAATTAATGAAGATTCGCACAGTTCCCTTACAAACTATATTTCTACTCAATGTTATGATGCGGTCCGAAATTAAATTTCAGACTCCTAATTAGAATCCTTTTCAGTTTCCATGATTAAACTTTTCATGAATAAAAAAACGATGATGCCTGACGCTAATATCCGGCCGCATCTTGACAGATATGAGAAAATGTGTAAAAAGGCTAAGCAATAGGAATAAAAAGCTGGGATTTACTAGCACTTTTCTAGCCTCCTCTGAATACCTCTTCCTCTCTTTTCACACTGGTTTCTTTTTTCTGTTCTTTTTTTTCTCTCTTTCTCTTGTTTTTGGATGACCGGTTTTCTGCTTACTCGTGCTTCTAAAGTATGATGAAAAACTCGCCCAATCTTAATGGAATAATTCACTATTATATCTTCAGAACCCTTTTAGAATTATGGCTGATTTATGCCGATTCTTAAAATTAGTAAAAAGAAGAATGCGAAAAATATGTTCATATTAAACTAAATCACACGTAATTAATTTGAAGAAAAAATTGAATCACCGACTCTCACTTCTAAGACGACTACTTCTCCACAAAAATAAATTATATTTAAACAAACATAATTATAATATACAACATGCTACTTAAACCAATATGGACCTACGCCTCGCAAGTGTGGGGATCATACAAAAAATCCCTCTTACAGACCATTCAAATTTTTCAATCGAAATTCCTTCGTTATATTACACATAGTCTCTTTTACATCACTAATAAAACATTACACAAAGATATCAACATACTACACGAGACTGACACAATCTAATACTACAAAGAAATTCATGACTCACTTGCTGGACATCCAAACTTACTGCTACATGCATTACTGACAGACACGTTACCACATAATCCAACCAGGAGACTGAAACATCTCTGGAGCAGAGATCTGCTACAGTGAAATGAAAGACGCTAGGAGTACCTTCAATGGGAAGTTTCTCCATGCACGCTTTCATGAGAATCCCTTAGGGGAGGTTTTCCAAAGTACACAAAAAATACAATATATGCCAAGCATTTGTATGATATCTCAAATAAATATTTTTATTATTATTATTATATCCAGCTATCTATATTTCATAACGTACTTCGTAGTAATTGGACCTCTTGATTTTTTGAGTTTACTCCTTAAGATACGATTTTCATATTTAGCCCACGGTATGAACATTTTATGAGTAGTGAAATCGAATTTAGTGGCCAGTAAAGCTACATTATCGATAATATTGTATTATTTGTTTTACAAAATAAATAGAAATTAAAAGTTAAATTCCCGGACAAATCGGGAAGAGATATGTGTGGTATCTATGGTGACAGTGTATTCTATTGCTTTATTATCGAAGTGTTGAAGTGCGATAATTTTTGTGTAGGAGCCTTTTTAAAGACACCTATCCAAACAAACACTATTACTAGTGTTATTTAGGTTCCGCCTTAAGCTGTTGGGGTCCATTCATGTTACTTGGATACAACCTGAACAAACGACAGGGCAGTGTTGCTCTGATAAGAGTAGGAAATTGACTAGCTATCTAGAAAGGTTGTGCAGTGACTATTTAATTGTCTACAGTGTGTAGTGTGTAGTATGTAGTGCTACTAGAACAGGAGATTGGTGTATTAGGAAGTGGACAGGCAGTGATCATGCTGGGCTGAAATACACCTTTACCGGACACAGCAGATGAGGCTCCCTTCAAAAAAGTAAAGACAGGGAACAAATCGGCCAAGACGAAGACAAGGAAAGCAGAAGAAGCTCCACCGGTAGTGACATCGAACAGCTTTACCACTCTAGGTAATTTATCACCAACTGAGGAATCTACGGTGGCCCCAATATCTCCAGTTATAATGGACCGAAAAAACTTCACGTTAAAAGAGGTGAGAGATTTTATTTTAAACAGACGGGGACTGAGATCCATATTTACCTCCAAATGAGTTCAGTTGACAGTTTTAGTGTTGTAACTAGTCACCGCAACCACTATTTGCTCTGAAGATGACCTACAACGTAAGCCGCAACGTTGACACAATTAATAAACAGTATATATATATATATATATATATATATATATATATATATATATATATTTATAATTTTGATTAAAATAGTTCACATTAATTTAAAACAGTTTTTTTTTAAATTATTTAAAAATTAAAAAAAAGAAATATGCGATGATAAGTATTATTAGATAGCGATTAATGGGCAAGAACACATTTAAAATTCATTAGAAACGGAAAGGGATAAACTCCAGTTATATGTCGGAGATGACACGTAACTTATTTTTTTAATACAACATTATCAACAATTACTTCCATGATTCCCGTAGATACTATTAAACATGTAAAGATCATTTGTTTATCAATTCATGGAACTTATTTTTTATAAATAGTCTAATATGAAAATATATTATTTCTCGATTCTTTGGTGGAAGACATAAAATAATTCAAGCATATTTCTTGCTATGTTTCTTAAAATAAAATATGGTTAACTTATTTTGTTGATTGATACATGTATTTAGTTTTATTAATAAATATTTGCCATTAAAAACGATATTCTCTTTTCTTTAAGACGAAATTTATATTTTTATTTATTTCGGGATGGCATAATTATCTTCAATATAAATTTAAAATGGTTTCCGTAACTGTTTTAGATTGTATTATATCCTAGAAGTGGTTTGTGAGTTTAGCAATTTACTAATCAGTCAAATTTAATACCTTTATCGAATTATCGATAACGTAATAATTAATATTATTATGCAATTGGGAAAAACCACAATGCAAAGCCTTATGTTTCAAAAATACACCCACTTACCAGTCGACGTTTCGCCTATTCAGGCATTATCAAGACACCAAAAACAAAAAGGGGGTTATGTGAATCACATCTCGAAGAAAAGGGTGCAATAAATCCAAACGATCAACAGCCCTTAGTGTTTATATGTTTATATGTGATTATATGTAGTGAAAAATAGTATTTCTTTTTGAGTTTTTGGCTCTATTTTAGTGTAATAATTAATATATAGTGAACCAGAATTATGTACACAGTACAATCGTATAATTTTAGACATTACGAGTATTTTAGTTATAATTATTACACATATTGAGAAATGACTATATCTGATTCAGATTATTAGAGTATTTCCATAACCCACATATTTACTTTAAATTAGAACTTCTATTTTTCATATGAGTACATTTTGGGTTTTTCTTGAGGTGGGTCATTTGATAAAGGCATCTCACGGGTCTTCGCTCTCTGCTCCGAGCAGGTGTTTTGATTCCCTCCTTTCGGCTTCCACTGCCTTCTTTTCTGTAGGAAAATCACCCCCTCCTGCGTTCTATTGCTTCCTGCTAACTTGACCATAAGGATCTGTTTTCGTAACATCCGTTCCCCTTTTCTGAAAATTCTAATACACGTCTTAAATCATCGACTGATGATGCCAAACCTGTTCTCTTTTCAGTCCTGAACTGAGAAATACGCGGTTAAGATAAAACAGAAAATCATGTAGATGAACTCTTGTAGATTCGAATGACAACAGATTCAAGTGGAGAGAGATGCCATTGAAGCTGCTTTGGACAGTTATGACATCAGACCACTTATTCATCTAAACCTCGTCATGATTCTATCGGTTTTTCGTTCACATGATTACGATTGTCAAACTAATGATAGAATTGCATAATTTTTATAACTAAACGTTTTCTACATAAAAAAAGCTTTACGAAATGCTAAAACCAATCACAGGTTTGTAAACTATGTAGGGATTTGTAAGGGTAACAAGACCACGATGGGGTATTCTACCAACCCTATTAGACCATCTAAGCCAGCAAGACTAATTGGAAAGTAATGGAGGATAAACGGACTTAGTCGTCTTCTATTTCTACCAGAGTTCCATCTGAAGTCACTAACATTCTTCTATTACTTCGCGGTGCTTGGTTAAATCTTAGATTAAGGGAAATTTTTATGGTAAAACTGTAAACAATTTTAAATTAATTTCGTACCAATAAAACATTTTAAATGCCTAAGGATTCAAGATCGACCCTCTGTTTTTAACCTTGACTAATATTTATTTCATAAAAAGTTAAATTTAATTCACTACGATTTAAGTTATGGCCTTATTACTTAAATATGTGATGCCGATAAAACAAATGCAGTTTTAAAAGAGGTTTTGTTAGCTTCGCTGGTATGCATATATGTATATAACAGAATCATTGAACTCAATTTTCGTACTCTTCAAATGCATCAAATTGAAATGAAACTTTAGACACATTTTAAGGATAGATAGCTATAAAATAATCTAATAAGTTTGTTTGATTTTCCTGACCATTATCTTCAAGATTAGCGATTTTACATACTCCAAGGACACGGTAATATAGAGGTGTGTAATAAGGCATACATGGATTATTCTTTGAGACAAGCATATGGCTACCAGGACCAACTGAGGGGTATTGTATATTTCGCAAAAAAAAAATAGCTTGCTTTGGTAGCCGAACAATACAGTATTAAAGACAAAAAATGTAAAAGGCTAAAAAAATAAAAACACGCTGATTAAAAAAATAAGAAACTTATTTAATCCTAAAAAAGCACGGTGTGCTTTATGTTAATTGATGTAAATATTTTATTGACTGATATTGATAAGAGTAGATACAGTATGAAAATATCTTTAAGAGCACCTCTAAGCATTTTTTGGTTATATAAATTTTTCATTCAGTCAGTGGCTGACTATGGGTGGACCCCACCCAGCCTTCTTCTTCTTTTTTTATCTAAATGTTGGTCTCCAGGAAAAAAAAGATGTCTTTTGCGGATTGAAATGTGCTGACTGAATGATGATTGGAAACATGTATTGAGAATGACCACAATGGGTCGAAACGTTTACGTGTAAAGAAAAAATAAATAAATGACTGCTTGGACTAAAAGAGTTTTTGTATTTATAAAACAATAGGAAATTATGATTTAAGTCCAGTACCCGAAACGATTAATATTAAATGACAATTATTTTATAAGTTATAGTTTTGTTTTCTGTTAATGGGTGCGTATAGTTGTTTAAACTACTATTTTCTAAGGTACATTAGTAACAGAAGAAAAGTTATTATATCGATATAGAAAATTATAAACAGCTATTTAAACAAACATGTTTTATTTAGAATTTTATTTAAAAAGTTGTTTATAAAATTTATTTTTATTTATTTTATTCTCGCTTTAAATACTTCAGACTGAGTATTCCGGGATTTTATCCTCTACTGATAAATTGGAAAAAACCCTCCTGGTGAAAGGGTCGTTTTTTCTCTTTTGCTTTATTGACTGTATTTTATATTTTATTTTCTCTAATTGCCACATTTCAATTATTTGAAGCGAACGGTTTGTGGTTATTCGTTTCATTATTATGTCCTTACCATAAAAATATATTAGCAATACTTTAGGCAGTTTGATGTTGATGGGTTGTAGGGATACAGATTTTTTAAATTTATTAACTTTAAGACCGTGGAAAAAATTCCAACGAAAAGCCCTCAAGTCTCCAAACTGAAACAAAAATTGAAATCATCTGTCCTAATCTGGAGACTTAAGGGCTTTTCGTTGGAATTTTTTTGGAACATTTATGTAAGGTCTCTTTTTTACTTTTCAATAATGATATATTTTATGGAATGGCCATAAGTCCACTGGTTTCTTGATGTTTCTTTTTTTTTTGCATTTTTACTTTTATTTTTTCATTTCGTTTCATTCTCTTGCCTTATGTTTTGGTGTTGTTTACTACTTATTTTTTTTCTGTTGTGGTTTTTGAAGTTGGATGAGTGTATGTTGAATTTTCATATTCTGGAGTATTTATCTAACCTGCATTTGAGCCTTGGGGGTGTTGGGATGTTTCTTGGGTGCATTATTCATGTTTTGTTTTGCTGTTATTCTCTTTCTACCCTGAGGATGCCTGAATAGGCGAAATATTGGACAGATAATTTCATTATCTGTGTTAGTTTGGAGACTTAAGGACTTTTCGTTGGAATTTTTTCCACGGTCTTAACATTTATGTAAGGTCTCTTTTTACTTTTCAATATTTATTAATTTTAGTTATACATTGATAGATTTATTAACGGAATTACATACAGATAAATAGCACTATAACCTCAATCAATTTGAATTTGATTTTTCTAAATTCACCTTAAAACATATTTATGTGATTCCTAAAATGAATTCCTAAAAGAAATCAATTTTATGGATATGGAACTCCCTTGTGTTTGGCACATTTGACCCTGCTATGTTTTATATAAGCATGTATATCAGGATTTAGTTGAATTTCGTAAAATAAGAAATGAAATTCTGAACTCCTAGAAAGCAGGTTAGCGGAAGGATTTTGTACTGGGTGGAGTTACTGTAAATAAAAACATGCAGCAAAGGATCCCTCGAGTAGGTGTCTACACTGTCACTATAACCGACGAGGGTGCTCATAGGTTCAAAGGAAAACCGACAAGGAGAACTGAAGGAAAGTGGAAGAGAGAAGAAAGAGAGAGTGTTTGGAAAGGAGAGCACTTGGACATGAGGAGGTGGAAAGACAGTAAAAGAAGAAGAGACAGGGTCTGTGACTTGTACACACTCCAAAGATTACTAAATCTGAAAGACTTTTTTCAAGACCTCACGAAGCATTCTACTACATTTTTCCTATTACAGATGTGTTTTAATTTATTTGTACAAGTGTTTTAGGACAATCTCTGATTCATTTCTGGTCAGATTTCAATGGGTATCCCTGCTTCAAAAGAACAACGACATAAATCAAATATTGACATTTTTTATTTAAATCTTCAGTAGTAATTTTATTGGTTGAAGATTTTCAATTCAGGAACGACATATCCGGTATTCAATTTTTTTTTTTTTTCATATAGTCATATTTTGAGTTGTATCATTTTTGAACTTGAAGTTATGATGACATAAGTTAAAATCTAAAAAGTTTTAATGTTTTAAAAAAAATTTCAAATTGTCAATAATATAATCCAATACTATCTATCTATACAATAGAAATACGTTGCTTTACCCACACCAATTTTTTTAAAACACGTTGAACTGTTATATACCTGTATTGAAAAATAAGGTTTCATTAGTCATGATGTTGACCTTATGAATGAGCGGTATATTAATCGTTTAATGATTTTGCTACATACTTAATAAAGATTTTCAGCGATTATTACGATATTGATAATGTAATCCAGATATTGATTGACTTTGACTAATATTTAAATTAGTATACTCACAACCACCTTTGTAAGGTACCACAATTTATAACTTATGGTGACATTAAAAATGTGGAAAATTTTATATTAATAGATAAACATGGTTCTGGAATAATTATCTTTATTATTTGCTCAATGCCAAAATATAGATAAGATGTTGGGGTAACTATGCCCAAAATTGTGGGTTCTAGGGGCCCGATAGGTGGGTCTAAGATTTTTTGAAAGGGAGTAAAAAATCCTTGGGTATGGCGGCCTTCAGAAGGAAATTGGGGCCCGAGGCAGGTAATGTTTGAAGGTCCTTATCATAATTATCCCTGAATAGGCAAAATTTAGGTCTCCCATTGTAGCGACATCCGATTAAACATAACAGCACAAAGTGGCGTTAAATGATTAAACTAACATAAATTAGATGTTAAAGTTTCTGAAAGCAGTAGGAGATAGCAACTCTCCATATCGTGAGTTATTAGAATGTTTTAACTATATTTACAATATTCGTATTTATAATACTCTATTCTTCTTATCGGAGGTATTTTCTTGAAGATTTCATTTAATAAATTTCCATACAAATTCAAAAACTCATACTGCAAAACTATATCAAGTGACCAATGAACTGGTTAATATTAACGGCCAGCACGTGACTAAGCGTGATCTAACTTGACTTTATAGCTATTGAACATGGAGTAGAGAAGTCGAGTACATCTTGGCATGCTATACAATAACTCTTGGGAATGATTGATGGTCCTAATCAAGGGCGAACTCATTTTTCACCCTGCCCGATCAGAACGGTTCCACAGAGCACTGTCGTTAGTGTGGTCCTTACTCTGGGCTTTAAGTTGTCCCCATTGACTAACGATTCTTGTACTGTTACAAGCTCTGTAAAGTATCATTTTCCAACTACTATTTTCAGCTACCTTCTCAGCCATTATCTCATTAATTGTAAAATTAAACTATCGAAACGTTAAATAATTGTCACTTTGATTACTATCCATCACTAGGTATTTTTTAAATATAATTTGGGGGAACCGAGAAAAGGAATAAATTATTTTTAACGAAAAATGTCATTGGATCAGTTACTGGGGCTACAATATACTGTTAAATATTATACTTATATAATAACCTTTAATTATTATATATTTATATGAATATTTAATTAACTATTATATATCTAACGCCCCGATTGGCTAAGTCGAATTTTTTTCGAAATGAGTTTTTTGTCCTTGCGGAAGCGGAATCCTGTTATTTTCGTAATCATTTAGGGGCTAAGTCAGGCATTGGATTGAAATGGAGTTATTTCTTATATTGCAACTCCAATTCCTTGCAAAAATGACGATTCCGCTCCCCCAATATAATTATCTCACTTTGGTCAAAATTCGACTTGAATACTTATTCACCTGAGCTGCAGAGAGATAAGTAATTTAGTTCCCATATTATATAACTAAGCTACGACGCTATATATAGATATATAGATATGCTATAATTACGGGTTCAGCACCGTGGAACATAAATTAGTTAACAGCTATTTCTGTGGTATTTAATACATATAACAACTATAGTTATAATAATTATTTATCCTGTAGAATCTGTGGTAAAACATCAGTTTGAGTGCGATACCGAATTAACCTTCCTACGCAGCAGTTGACTTAGAAAAAATATTTTACAATAAATACTAATTGTTTATGCAAAATGTTTTCATCACCATCACGATTTGTAGAGACGAATTTTTTTTTTACATTGCATCCATTAATTGTATTCAGCATACAATTAGTTTTTCAGCTGAGCTGCTTTCATAATCCCTGAGATCGAATCGTAATATCAATACTTCACTGTATCAGATAAAGAAATTAATCTTCATTACAGCGACAGATGGGATCTGTAGTATCTCCTAGGGCTCACCCAGCCTCCACAAAACGGTTACCCTTAATTTTTGGAAAAGCTTGGGGGATCAGCGTTATCTCGAACAGTTATTTTACCTCTCTGCACAACCGTTGTACAAGAAAAAAGTCCCTCATATCTTTTTGACAGACTTAAAATGATACTTTTAACAAGAAAAATATGAAACGTTATACTGATAGAACATAAGCATAAAGTATGCATGAGGCCTTGATTGGTACTTCATGAGAAGTATTTTGTGGATATAAAAACATGAGAGAATATAGCAGATAGAATATAGAGTATACAAAGTGATTTATCGAATCGCACTCGTATACTGAAATGTAAAAATACAGTTGTAGAAGGATGTATCTGATATTCCAACCTAACATTTATGATTTAACATAACATAGTAATAGTATATATACATACAAATGAAACATAAATTCCAATGAAACTGTATTGTTAGCGTAGAGCTAAATTAGGAAACTATGAGGAATACCCACAACAGTTGCAGGAAAACAATTATTGCTGGGTAATATCAATGATTTCTATCTAATCAACAACTATTGTCGTGGTCTGGTGTACCTTGGTTAAATATTAACACAGTTATTCCACCGAAGTTTGGTTTCAAATAGAACTTCCGATGCATGGCATCAATTATATATTTGCTGATTTTCCGTGAATATTGATATTTAAATTTATATATAATGTATCATATAATATCACTGCATTATTATTTGCATAATTGTGGAACAATTTATTCCAATTGATACGTCTACTTATTGCAGTCTCACTTAACGGTAGATTATATTAGAGTACTAGCATTTACTTTTTAGTTTATAATGTATTCAACATGTTCTTTATTAGCTTTCTTACAAATCGCTACTGATTGCAATTTAGTATTTTGATATTTTTATTTTGAAGAGAAAAGATTTTACTGTGAAATACTGCGAGGCGATTCTAGCAGCTCAATCGGACGACCTGTGTTCGAATTCCGGCCAGGGCAAATCTTTTCTCTATAAAATAAAAATATTTAAAAGTAAAAAAAAATAATAAAAAGTCATAAAAAAAATAACTACAGTTTCATATATTTATATTTTTAGTAAACAATATTAGATGAAGAACATGGTATTTCCACATTCGTTTAAATGATTCCTTTATAACAAATTAATCGCTATGACCCTTGAAGTTTTGTTCTACAATTGTCAACTGTGAATATTAGCAATATATTATCTCCATTTGAAGAAATGGCCTGACGGATTCCAAATTCGTCGCTTCGTTCCTCTGCCATGTTGTCACCTTACCTTCCTAATTACCTACTAATTACCTTCCTAATTACCTACCTCACCCGATAAATTACACTTGTTTCTTGGTCGTCCTCGATTCAGGGCCATTATATATTCCAATTAAGTGTTGCTATGTTATAAAAATGAAAAATTATCTATTAATTTAGACCATTTATCTCTTTGATCTGTTTTACAATGTTTTTTCTTTTAAGAGAAGATTTATTTTTTATTGTTGGGATAGCATGAGCAATTATTTAAGATAATTACTCAACTGGTTATTTACTTTAATGTCCATTAAATTTATAAATTAGATTCATTTCCTTCCTGAGAAATTCGGGTATTCTGAAAATCTGAACTATCAACAATGTATTCATAAATATATAATGTATCTGGATTAAGTAAGAATATAATATATAATATATATAATGTAATATTATATTAATAAATATAATGAATATAGGTTATTAATACAATTAAATATCTTGCATAATATTTAATATACACATTAAGGCAAGAGTTTGATAGGCTTAGCATATAACAGGGGTGCATACAGAAAACTTGGTGTGGTAAGTTTTCCCCGGAGTAGGTCGGTTCATCTCCTCTTTCCAAGACGGCTTCTCTGAATGAACCTCCTTTTTCTGTCTCTCCTGAAGGTATTGTAGTTCTTGACCCCCCTGCAGGTATATCAATCCCCCCTGAGTTCTACTGCTATCGGCTTACGTGATCCTTTATAACATTTGCTTTTAACATTCGTTTTTGACAATTCACACTTTAACTTATCCCTTCTAAGACTTAATATGGTCTCTGCGGTACTTAGTAGTATGCATTTATGAGTTATGAAAAAGGAAGTCTTATTTATTTTATCTAAACTAACAAATCCAATACTTAGATTACTAGGTATTACATTAGATTATATTATATTACATCTCGACAAACGTTTAACTTAGAATCCTCATACCAGACTGAAAAGACAAGAAACTGCTCGCCATTTAAGGCTACTGCAATACATACTAGACAAACCCTCTAAGCTCCCAATCAATTACGAAAGACTCATGTACATGTCTGTTATACCTACTAGTACTTACGGAGGAAAGCTTTGGGTGTGCTCAAGCCATCGAATTCTTCTTGTATTCAATCCAAAATCCTCCTTAAAATCATTGAAGCTCCTGACTTTTTGACGAATATATTTCTCCATAATGAACTCAATGTCCCGTTTGTTGCTGATTTGGCCTGAACCCGGTACCGGCCTTTTCATAAAAAATTGTATTCCCACTCAAACCCAAAGTGGCCACATTGCCGGGATTGTTGTAATAAATAGTAAACAGATTTATATCAATATTAGAAATGTACCTATTACAATTTAATTAGGCAAATATTATGGAAATGGCAAAAAAAAGACATATTATTATATGTAGAGATATTAAATAAAAAAATAACGAAAAATAAATTTGACACAATTTATGGTCACCTGTGGTCTAGTGGTTAGCGTAACAAACTACTAAACCCAAGATCGCGGGTTGGTAGCCCGGCAGGTGGCCCTAGGATTTTTTTAAGGGAGTAAAAAATCCTTAGTTACGCCGTCCTTCGGAAGGGACGTTAAACGGGGGTCCCGAGCCTGTACGATGTCAGGTACTCGTTAAAAATCCCTATCCTAATTAAACCTGGATAGGCAAAATTTAGAGCTCCCACTGTAGCATCGTCCGATTAGCCATAGCAGCATAAAGTGACGTTAAATGAACAAACAAACAAACATTTGACAAAATAACTTGTTTCTGTGGTTCTCTGCATCGCACCAGATTGCCGCTCGCTTTTCCTCTTGTATTTGTAGACCATTTCAAAACCTAAAACCAAAGATTTTAGGCCTACCTATATAATAATAAGCTATTATTATTGTTATTTTCTAATTATATGCCCCGAACTGCCGGCCACTTTGCCCCAAGCGACGCCATTAATTAAAATCGCTCTACCCCCACATCTACTGAAACCTACACAGTTGATTGACATATTAAACTGAGCGTAAATTCATGCTGTTCTTAGGCAATGTGGTTGGTTAACTTAAGAAAATCATAGTAAAAGTACAAAACGAATAGTATTAAGCACGCACCTTAGTTCAGCAGTACTGAAAACCAATGTTTTCTTTATAAAAATGACCAAAGCAAACGCTTCGCACCCAAACTTCCTCAGATAACTAACGGTCCTACTGATGTAGGAACAGCTGAACAGCATCATGACTGATGCTACGGAACAGCACCTTACGGACCCAATAACCTGGCCTGGCCACTTTGCCCGTGATGGCCACTTTGTCCGGGCCGCCCCTATAAAATACATAAAGGAATTCTGGTCATATGACTGTATTGTAAATCTTTAGATTTCAGTGTTTGAAATACGTTTTTGTAGGAAATATTTTGGGTGAGTCGACATGCAATGTCCATTTTTTGGCATCTAATTTTGTTGACTTTTATTTCGGGAATATGGTATTTGTTTAATTTTAAAAAATATTATTAATTTGAATTATAACTGATTTAAGGCTGCCATCTATAATTAGATGCCTGTTGGGGACAGAACCAGCCCCAGCACTATCTATTAGAGAGGCCCAGGCAGGTTGTTATCTCCATAATTGCCATACGATCGCTTCCTACAGAGGCGCTCCGGCTAATTGCGTCGCCCAGGTAGCCCGAATTTCCTTCACTATCTCGGGAGTAAGCTGTTACCGTGTCCTTCTTTGATAATCCTATTTGTATTCATTCACCATTTTAGTTTTTTTTATTACTACTAATGCATTCTTAGTTGAAGAGGACATTGCGTATTTTGTAACTCATAATTATATTAATAATAATAATAATAATTTTTTTTATGATTTACTGTTGTATAGTAGATTTCACGTTACTTCATATAAAAATAAAAATGAATAAACAAATAAATAATATTCTATTGATAATTTTATGCATGCTCTTCGGGAAACTGGGGGGATAGGAAGAAATCAAATAAGCGGGATTTGAAGGTAGAAAGAGTCTTGGAACAGCGGATGGAAGAAGGGATAGAATTCCACAGGGAACAGGACCGAATCGGGAACGATCTGTCGAAAGCAGCGGTTCGATGGGCCTATATATACAAATTAAATTCTTTAATGTTAATTAGTTGTGCATCTAGTATACCTCTTAAAGCGGAAACTCAATTTAACAATTGTGGTAAAACTCAATTAATAACTGCCCTAAAGTATATTTGTGCGTGTGTATATTACAGTTTTTAATTACTAGAACTACAGCTAATAAATTTTTTCAATTAAAAATAACTGAGTTTTTAGATTCACCATAATGTAACTTTCACAAAAATATTTATTTTATTTTTAAAAGATCATTTTTCAACGAAAAATCGCGTTCGGATTATGGAAAAATTCACATGGAAAATAAAAAATGTTATGAGCTTCATTTTTGTTTGGTGACGTCATCAGGCTTGTTAACATTTTTGTGATAAGAAAGTCTTACGATGTTTTTGCACATCGATATAGAATATTGTGTTCATCTTGAGAAATGAAACAATTGCTTATTAATTGAATTAATTTATTTCAAGTAAAGAGTCAATTTTTGTTGAAATTGCATCTTTTTATTCAATAACTATTAGTTTTATCAACATAATCTATATATAGCAAAGGTTTCTTTATATTTTTTTTGAGTGTACTTAAAACTTTTTAATGCTGAAATACTTTCTTTATCATCATCACTTGGTTCACCCAAAGCTAAAGTAGAAAAATCATTGTCTGTTTTATCAACATATGATGAAATGTTCTGAATTACTGGAGTCATCACTATAAATATCACTGGCAAGAAGTTTAGGTACCTTCATGGGCCAAAAAAAAAAAGATCAAACTCACTGTATCTGAAAATGGTATATGTTTATGAGAGAGTTTACATGCACTATATACTGACCAGTTATAGCAGAAACTATGGTTTACACTATATTCAATGTAGAAGATCTATAGTAAGAAGCCATAACAATATTTTAAGGATGATTTGTACATATAACTTGAATTATAACATTATCATGAAAATCATCTTATTTAAACATAGGGAAAGACACATTAAGAGTGCGGGAGGAGTGAAGAGTACTGAGCTTAAACTTACATTAAAAAGATCTTCACAGGCATAACAGTTTGTAGAAGGAGCCACGTTATATTTTCTTCTCAGGAGAGAAAACCACTTTTTCTTACTATTATATCCATGGGAACTTTAAGGAACAGTTTACCTGGGGGTGATTTTGTGGTGCTTTCACACATTGGCACACAACAATATTTGTAAGGCATGATAAGTGATTTATTTATTCCCCCATTCATAAGGACCTAGTTAAAGGCAAGGATCAACAATAGTTCTCCCATTCATAAAAAAACATGACCTACCTCAACATACTGACCTACAAAATGTCCTAAGAAGCAGTGTCTATTTCTAGAAAACACAGCTGCAACTCCTCTTTCTCCATTGATAAAGCTCATTGAAAAAAACTACAAATATACATAACTAAAACTCTATAAAAAAAAATTTTACAGCACTATCATTATTTTTCAAAATTATTACACCTAAAATTGGCATATAATAATAATTGTAATTACTTATAAATTTTTTGAAATTATAATGACAACTGTATTAGTTCATTTTAAAACGTTATTTGGGAGTTTAATTTATCAAATTTATAACTTTTTATGACTTATTATAAACGGGCTTTAAATTAGCTGAAATCATTTGTTTTTAGATTTATTTTCATAACTCAAAATAAAAAATATATAACATTACTATATAGCAGTTATTTTATACCGTTTATTGTCCGACTTTAATAAAGATAATGAGCACAAGTTATTTATATATATATATTTATTTATTTATTTTCTTGAAATTAGTTCTAGGAATTTAATTTCATAAATTGAACTACAAACGTTTGAACATGGAAGTGCTTACCTTACATTAGTTATGATTATAGTTATACTCAATTAAACAAACCACTTAATTATCTACGAACATTAGCATAACTGGCAACTCCCAATTCAATATAAGTCCCATCTCATCCATTAATTTTGATAGACCTCAGTGAATAAATCTGGTGGTGAATAATACAGGAAAAGTGATAGATGCGTATACTAAACAATTCTATACATCTATATTCATTCATTTAGTAAAGAATTGGATTTATCTCAAATGTCTTAATTTTCTGAGTGATGTGCCACTAAAATATAACCAAAGGTTAAATATAGCTGTATAACTGAAGTCTTCACTAATAAGTTTTGGGTAGTAAATTAATGAATTAAAATTCGAATGAGAACGTGTAACAATAATAAATTAGACAAGAGGAAGCGTTACTATAAGAGACTTGTTATAAAAGAGAAAAGCGTAAAACTGAGGCAGAGATAAAACTGGAAGACTTTCTATCTGTAATAAGGAACTTTCTGGGGCGTCGGCCAACTTGATCCATATTTCTGCAGCTCTACAGGGGACACTTAAAAACTTAGCCACTGTGCCACTTTAGGCCGCTCCTCAACTTCTGGTAATGTTGACAGTTTGCCTGGTCCACTTGTGGAGTAGGAGGAACAAGGTTAATTATCTGAAAGTGTTCGGAACTAATACTTGAAAAATGGATTTACAACAGTATAACTTTCTTGATAACAAAATCAATCGTAATGGATAAGAAGTATCTCGGAGTCATTAATTGCGAAGTGGTATTCAAATATAAGATCTTAATATTACTAGCTGTTATTTCAGTACTGTCACTGGGTATTTTCTCTATTTCTCTTGTGATCACATTGCGTTGTTTTGCAACCACTAAATGATCTTACTATGGTCATTTTCTGCATTATAATTTTTTTAGTGCAAAATGTATGTAGCAAAAATCAAAGCATAATAATGCATTTTTTATTCGTTATTTTAATATTTTGTTTTCCCACCCTGATTAGTATTGTGATATTTTCCTTCTACTTTACTTTTTCAAAATCTATAAATAGTTGAAATATTCATAAAGTTTCTGGTTTAGTCGTTATGTTCAAAACAACGTTATATCAAGTCCAATGATACCCACAATTCGAAAGGATAATATACTATAAATATACATAAACATGGAGTAACCAATGTAAGAAAGTTTATAGATTATTCTGTCTACACTCATTAAAAAATATAATAAAAACGATAAAAATAGGTATAGGTAGGAAGCGAAATGTATGCAAGAATTTCATAAAAGAAGCCAAAGATAGATTCTGGCGGGAGTTTGGGGAGGAAATACAGGGGAACTTCCAAGAGAATACTAAGTGGCTCAGGAACACAGTGAAAAGCCTCAGAGGAAATATAGGGAAACAGGTTAGAAATATACAGAACGCAGATGGACAAATTACCTCTAATGAAAAAGAGATCCTTGAAGTTTGGAGAATTCATTAACAAGAGAAGTTTGCATTTATCAATCATATTGACCATGGGAATTTAGGTAGGATACGTTCGAGGTTTGCCTTAGGATATCAACCTGAGGGTATGGACAGCTGCATCACAGAGGATGAATTAGAGATGGCAGTTGATATCATAAAGCTCGGTTAGGCTAGTGGTCCTGACGGCATTGCTCAAGAACTTATTAAATTTTGAGGAGAAGAACTGAAAAAGATTCTTCAGATGCTATTCCAGGAAATTCGGAATGAAAAGAAGATAACAGGGGAGTGGGAACAGAATATTATCACCCCCATCCAAAAGAAGGGAAGTCAGACCCTATGTGAAAATTATAGACCTATTATCGTCGGTAGTATATAAGCTATACACTCAAATATTGGTACGATGTTTGCGGAACTATGTTGAAGAGGATATTGAGGAGGAACAGGCTGCCTTTCGTCTTGGTAGGCAAACGCAGGATCACCTATTCTCCCTGAGGATGGTGGTAGAGAAGGCGTGTGATCGAGGACGGAACGCACACCTTGCCTTTCTCGACTTGAAAGCTGCGTTTAATTCACTGCCACACAAGGTAATCTGGAATGCCTTGGAAGTTTATACCGAACATAATAAAAGCTATTAAGTCAATATCCCGAAGGACCTACCTGCATTCTTGCCTGTTTTTCCTATATGTATCAGAAAGCTGGATGATGCTTAAGTAACATGTAAGCCAAGTTACCGCAGCAGAAATGAGGTTCCTAAGGAAAGTCGCAGGAAAAACCAGACGGGATTATGTAAGAAATAACAGCATCCGTGCCACACTGGGTGTAAGATCTGTTACTGACGTCCTACAGGAACACCAGTCGGAATGGTATGGCCATGTTTGAAGGATGGGAGATTACCGTAAGGATCTCTGGCTGATGGAAGCAAGGCCCTTAGGTAACCGCCTTATAGTTAGGCCAAGACTTACTGAATTTATAGAGGGGCTACCAAAGGAACGCAGCTGCCGATTGATCAACTCCGAAGAATGCCTCTGGACAGAGGAAGTTATAAAGGATGAACTGAGGCTACTCCTACACGACTAACAGCACTATGGAAATAAATAAAAAAAATAGTTCATTCTTATAATTTTTTCCTTTTTTCAACTGGATTTATTTTAATTTCATCTTCAAGAAAATAATAAAAAAATCAGCTTCCAGTCATAATTCTTTTATTGTTTTATATAATTTTCTTGAAGATGAAAATAAAAAAAATAGTTATACTCGTTTATGGTATAAATAAAAAATTATTTTTACCACTAAAGTATTCGCTTAACATTGTTTTGTTCGTGCCAATGGAATATATTAGGAATGAGGTATGAATATATTGGTGTATATTGTATAAAGTGAGAAGTGCATGCCAGAATTAAAGGGAAACAAATTCAATTCATGGAATCCTACACGATTTTGTCACTATTCTAAACATTTAAAAAATAATATACCTCCTTGAAATAAGTGTTTAGTCGAGGACCTGGACTGCCCGCCAGATGGAACGGACAAATCATTGCCTCTAAAATCGGGAATACTGTAAGGAGAAGGGGAGCGACGCTATTGAGTCACTTCACTTGCTATTAGATCGCCGAGTGGACTAGTTCTATCAGCCCTTCGCAGCTAAGATCATCGCACACTGCCGCCAAGTAATTCGCTTTCAAGCCGCTATTCCTGTGAGGACGTCCAGAGGTTTCAAGATTGTCACTCGCCAGAAGCTATGCTGAGATGATAATTGAGTATACATCACACAAATTGTAAGTCACATTTCATTACCTTCAAATTGTCAACTAATTTTTCTCCTGATGATCAACGTATTACATGGTACCAACCGGACAGTTAAAGTTAATTCATGATGTCATACTCGTTGCTCCTTCATGCCGTGATCAATGGCGAAGATAATAGTCAGTCGCACATCTTCGCGCCTTATTGAAAACTTCGTTACAACGTTCAAGTTTATTTTGTAGTTATCATATCTTTGGCCATTATGCTAGCATGGAGCATTTCTGTTATTGTTAATTATCGCTCCCATTCATAGTAATCATTTTTTCTTCTTTTGTTTGTATTAAATTACTTTGTTCATTAGATCGCTAAGTTGCATGTTTGACCGTTACACACGTCATCACCACAACCCATTCACGAGTCGCCTGTCCTAGCCACTACACGGGATACGTCCTCTCGCAACTATTTGACAAGCCAAGCATCGCATGAACCCATTTCCTTCGACGCACCATTATGTTACCAGAATCCGCCGCCATCCTTTCGTCCGTATCAACCGACCCCACATCGAGATCGCCGCTTGTCCGAAGAAATCACTGTGCGCTCAGCTTCGCCCCCGGACAAATTAAAAATTTCTCAATGACCCAATTCTTCCGACGTATCGCCGCCTTCCTTTCGCGTCCGACCTCAATGCTCGCCTATCGCGGTCGAAAAGGATGCTTCCTTGTTACACCGCCGCTATCAATTACCACGCAACCGTGCCGATAATTCTATACCGCTAACTACCATCTCGCATCAATTGCCATTAACTATGCTAGGGTCCTCGGGGGGCATGATACCTTCACTGTTGCCCACCGCGCAGGTCTCAATATCGCATTCTGATAACCAAGCTCAATCATTCCGAGCCTTGTTAGATTCTGGAAGCCAGGTGAGCTTCATCACCATCAGGGCCGTGTCTCATCTGGGCCTCCCCGTATCATCATCCCCAGTCGGGGTAAGTGTCCTGGGGGGATCGTCGAACCTATCCTGCCCCGGGTATACCACCGCAACCATTCAGGTTCCGGACTCTGATCCGTTAAGATTTCAGTTATTCGTTATCGAAAACATAACCCATTCACTCCCGGCCATGCCTGTGGACTTATCACCCTGGCCGTACATACGGGAACTCCCGCTCGCCGATCCATCGCTATGCCATCCTGGCCCTATAGATCTCCTCTTCGGAGTCGACGCCCTGCCACGAATCCTCCTCGGAATCGAACCATCGCCTAAGGGTGGACCCACGGCCTTGAATACCATATTTGGATGGTGTTTCATGGGGGAATGTCGTCCTCGTCGGACAAAGCGCCATATTACCTGGGCCAAAAAAGTAAAAGATAATGAAGGCAAGACTTTTCGCCCTCGCCTTCGCCCCGTCGTGCTCAATCTTCCGCAGATCTAACACCCAATTCCCCTTGACCTATCGCTAATACTGTCGCTCCCGAGCGTCACGAATTATCAGTATTTAACGCTCTCACCAATGTCCAATTAAACCTTGACCTCCAACGCTTTTGGAACCTCGAGGAGGTCACAGCCACTTCACCGCGTTTCTCCTCCAAAGAACAACGTTGTGAGGAATTAATCAGAACATCCGTCTCCCGCGATGCCCATGGTCGATACATAACTCCGTTACCTCTGAAATCGCTCGACTTGAGGGAATCTCGTTACCGAGCAGTGAAACAGTTTCACCGACTCGAAGCCCGCCTTCATCGGGAGCCCGCGTTACGTGTAGCCTATCTCGCCTTCATGCGAGAATACTTGGAGTTAGGCCATATGTCTGCCGTTCCTGAGCCTGATGACGCTTCCGGTATCACATACTACCTCCCTCATCATCCTGTATACCGCCCTGACTATCCGCCCTCTAAAATAAGAGTGGTGTTCAACGCTTCTGCGCAATCCTCAAATGGAAAATCACTAAATGATATTTCTTTTACCGGGCCAAAGTTACAATCAGATATTGTCACTTTGATTACTCGCGCTCGAACGCACCGATACATTTTCACTGCCGACATTCGGCAGATGTATTGTCAGATACTAGTGCCTCCTAAACATCGAGATTTACAAAGAATCGTATGGCGATTCTCACCCGATGAGCCGATCCGCTCTTATCGCCTCCACACGGTCACGTACGGTGTCAGCTCCTCCCCGTTCCTTGCTATTCGAACTCTTCAGGAATTAAGTCATGATGAAGAGGCTCGTTTTCCTCACGCCGCCTCCGTTCTTCGCAAGGACACGTACGTAGATGATATTATTACTGGAGCTTCTACGTTGCCAGAAACCGTTCAATTAAGGGACGATCTCATCGCTCTATTGCAATCCGGAGGTTTTGAACTCCGCAAATGGGCTGCGAATCATCCTCAAATTCTATCCAATCTCGCAGCCGAGCATTGTCGTGTGGGGACTCATTCATTCGAATTCTCTTCCGAAGATGACTCTACCATTAAGATCCTCGGTCTCGTATGGTCAGCTGATACAGACCCCTTTTCTTATCGCGTGTCTTCTAACAAACTTCCCACTACCAAACGGCTTATTCTTTCCAAATTAGCTCGCATTTATGACCCTCCTAGATGGTTAGTTCCCGTGACATTCACCGCAAAAATATTAATCCAACGTTTATGGGTCGGACACTCCGATTGGGATGAACCCGCTCCCCCTGATATCAGCCGGGATTGGAACTCCTTTCAAGAAGAACTGGAAACAGTATCTCACCTTTCTATCCCTCGCCGCTTTCCTTATTATCAAGAGTCGCGCAGTTGCCAACGCCTAGTTGCCTTTTGTGACGCTTCCGAGCTGGGTTACGCCACCGCTATATATTTGCATTCCACCTCCTCTTCCGGGGAAATCGCCATCAGCCTCTTAATGGCCAAATCCCGGGTCGCTCCCTTGAAAAGATTATCACTCCCGCGATTGGAACTATGTGGCGCTCACCTCCTTGCTACGTTAACCGCCAAAATTACAGAAATGATTTCCCAGCCATTCGAAGTCCTGATAGCCTTTTCAGACTCCGCTGTAGCTCTTGCCTGGATCCGTGGCGAACTCCACCGTTGGAAAACTTTCGTAGCAATCGAGTAACGGAAATTCAAGAAAGCATACCCCCTTCTCAATGGCGCCATATTGACGGCAAGGACAACCCTGCCGACTGCGCTTCTCGCGGGATTTCTCCTAAAGAATTAGTCAATCATGCCTTATGGTGGAAAGATCCGTCCTGGCTCTCTCAACCGCCATCTTCATGGCCTACCTCGCGAATCGACGTACCTCCTGGTCACGTTGATTTTGAACGGCGAACCACTCACAAAATTATCTGATGCACCGCCCTTACCACTCTTAATTTAGAGAGCCGCTATTCGTCTCTTTCTCGGCTGCAACGCGTCACTGCGTGGTGTCTCCGCTTCGCACATAACGTCAGAAACCCCGCGTGCCGCTCTACCGGGTTTCTCTTCGCGGCTGAGCTATCTGCCGCTCTAGACATATTAGTCAAGGCCACTCAACAAGTCGCTCTCACAAATTAATATCAAGCAGCCGATAACCCTACATCAAAATTGCATCTTAAACGTACTCTGCAATAATTCATCGATCCGCGGGGGGTCCTCCGCGTAGGTGGACGACTCCATCATGGTCCACAACCGTTTTCCGCTAAACATCCGACCTTGCTTCCTGAAGATCATCCCTTTACCAACTTAGTCATTGATCAAGCCCATTGTCAAAATCTGCACGCTGGTCCCTCTGCTACGCATTCCTTTATTCGTCAGCGATTCTGGATATTGGACGGGAGAAACGTAGTTCGGCATCCCCTCGCTAAATGCAACAAATGTTTTCCCGTATCTTCTGCTCGCAACCGAGGATGCCGCGTAACCAAGGCATATATCTGTGCATTTGTTTGTTTCACCACTAAAGCCATTCACCTAGAACTTACATCCGAACTATCCGTCGCAGCCTTTCTAGCCGCCTTTGCTCGTTTTTGTGGTAGAAGGGGACGTCCTTCAGATGTCTACAGCGATAACGGAACCAACTTTGTAGGAGCTAGCCGTCAAATCAGCGAAGTCGGTCGTTTCTTCCGAGACGTAAATACTCAACAAACTATTGTTCAACATTCCTCGCGCGAGGGCATTCAATGGCATTTTATTCCTCCCAGGGCTCCCCATTTCGGGGGTCTTTGGGAAGCCGCGATTAAATCTACTAAACGCCATCTCGTTACCGTAATGGGTATTCAGGTTTTATCATTCGAGAAATTCTCAACCCTACTTACTCAGATTGAAGCCGTTACTCAATAGCAGAACTTTATGCGCGCTTTCATCTGACCCTCATGATCTCGAAGCCTTAACTCCCGGACACTTTCTTATCTGTCGACCGATAACCGCTTCCCCCACTCAGGACCTATCTGATGTGCCCATCAATCGCGTGGCGCGCTGGAAACTTACTGACAAGATCCATCAGTCCTTTTGGAAGCGATGGACCATCGAATATCTTCACACACTCCAGCAGCGATCCCGCTGGACGGAATCCGCCCCCGAACTAACTATCGGCGCTCTCGTGCTGATCCAAACCGATAACTCGCCTCCTCTGCGTTGGCCATTAGCACGGGTTACCGAATTGCATCCCGGAGCGGACGGTATCGCCCGAGTCGCTAGCCTCCGAACCGCTTCCGGCATCATAAAGCGCCCAATCACCCGCCTATGCCCTTTACCATCTCAATAATGCCACTTTCGTGCCATGGGCGGAGGAATGTTTAGTCGCGGACCTGGACTGCTCGCCAGATGGAACGGACAGATCATTGCCTCTAAAATCGGGAATACTGTACCGCCAAAACCAAGGAGAGGGGGAGCGACGCTATTAAGTCACTTCACTTGCTATTAGATCGCTGAGCGGACTAGTTCTATCAGCCCTTCGCAGCTAAGATCATCGCACACTGCCGCCAAGTAATCCGCTTTCAAGCCGCTATTCCTGTGAGGACGTCCAGAGGTTTCAAGATTGTCACTCGCCAGAAGCTATGCTGAGATGATAATTGAGCATACATCACACAAATTGTAAGTCACATTTCATTACCATAAGGCTTCAAATTGTCAACTAATTTTTCTCCTGATGATCAACGTATTACATGGTACCAACCGGACAGTTCAAGTTAATTCATGATGTTATACTCGTTGCTCCTTCATGCCGTGATCACTGGCGAAGATAATAGTCAGTCGCACATCTTCGCGCCTTATTGAAAACTTCGTTACAACGTTCAAGTTTATTTTGTAGTTGTCATATCTTTGGCCATTATGCTAGCATGTAGCATTTCTGTTATTGTTAATTATCGCTCCCATTCATATTAATAATTTTTTCTTCTTTTGTTTGTATTAAATTACTTTGTTCATTAGATCGCTAAGTTGCATGTTTAGTTTTAAGTTATTCTTGTAGAAGCTATTATTAATTTGTATTTTCTCTTACATGTATATTTCATAGTATTTATGAAAAGATATCTCGCATGCTATTAAAATTAATAAATCAAACGCTTTGTTAATATCTGAGATATCATTCATATTCTTCAAATAGGTACTTCTATTTGCTTCTATCAAAATGTATTCAGTCTAATCACGCCTAAACAATAAGTATTTCTTGTCTATAAATTTCCTGGGAAATTATCTTATGATTGAAGTTAAATGAATGATTGTTTATTAATAAAAAATTAAATAAATGGAAACATTTAAATGCATCGAAAAATGATTAGAACTTACATTTTAAGAGGAATAATTGTAATAACACGAATTTTTACCCCGCCCCCCCTACTGGTGGCAGTAGAGGTATTTCTCTCATATTTAGTAGTTTCATATTTTCGCTACTGGATAGCGTTTGAACTAAAATTCACGCATTTCATGTTTGAAAATACAAATATTCATATTAGTCCAGACAATTAATATTTATATCTTATTAATATAATGTCAACAATAAATTAGTACGATATTTGTATTAATTTAAGCGCCTCTGTAGGAAGCGATCGTATGGCAATTATGGAGATAATACCCTGCATGGGCCTCTCTTCTCTAATAGATATTGCTGGGGCCAGTTGTGTCTCCAACAGGCATCTAATTACCTATAGATAGGAGACTTAAATCAAGAATAATCCAAATTAATAATATTATTTTTAATAATAATAAGGAATGGAATAAAAACAAAAACCATCGAAATTAGATGACAAAAGAAAAGGACTCACCCAAAATATTTATAACAGGCATAATAAAAATTGATAATGATATAATTATTGTTTTTAATAATATTCAAAATTGAGAAGAAACTGCCACCCCAAAAAGAATTAGGGTATGCAAATGAAAATGTTGAAAATAGTTTATGATATCTATGAATGATTCATGGATTATAAATAGGACGTAACTTTACAAACATATAAGAATCGCATGAACAGTATAAAGCTGGGCGCGATTCGAAAAAATATTAATTGAATGACGGATGACTTTTTCAACCGTTATTCGAACTGAAGTTTCATTCGATACAAATCATCCATTATTCGTATAAACTAGAATTTATTGGTAATTCAATTTTTTGTTATTCACAATTTATCACCAGCTCCCGTGCAGTACATTCCGTGCTCTAATGTGGATGAGACAACGTCCACTACACGATGGCATTAGGTGATAGTGGAGTGTGATGTTCGGAAACTAATGTGGTGATTTGGGATTATTTGTTTGAATTCTATGATAGGATGAAGACGTTTCAGACTGAGTTTTTCAAGAATTTGGCCATTATGGGCAGGAGAAATATAGGACGGTAAGAAGATGGGAGTTCTGGTGTTTTTTTAGGTGTTGGTATCATCTTTTCCAGGAATGAGGAAAGTATGTGGTGTTGACTACGGCATTGTATATGCCTATGTAAGGAGTAGGATCCCATTGCGAGGAAGGCGTTTTAAAATGTGGAATGTGAATAGGTCGTGCCCAGGTGCTTTGTTGGCGGGAGATCCTACAAAATTTGATTTATTTTAATTAATCCAATTTAATTTATATCATTTCTTTAGAGATCAATTTTAAAATCTATTGTATTCTGAACAACGTGTAAAACACAAGATTACCTTAAATGTTCGAATAACTCAATTTTACAAGATTATGAATGTATGATCGGTGAACTGATATATTTTTTATTTCAGCGTGATGAATGATTTGGGATGATCATTATTCATACTCTTAGCATAACAGATGATTGTTTCCATTATTCTTTGTCTATTATTAACTATAGATAAATTTCGCCGAACTCTGTAAAGGTTAAATAAAGGTTAAATAAAGTTATACTTTTGTATGTGGTAATAATGTATTTGGACATTTCCTGTTAATATTGTTTAATCGGTATCCCTCGTTGCCCTGTTATCTTTGTATAGAGAGTCCGGCTACAGTTCACAACAATCTCTTGATTCAAGTTTACCAGAGCGTAAATAACGGAATACGGAAAATTGGAAATTGCAGAGGCTGCTTTCGAATGTGTAGCAACAATTAATTACTTCTATGTTGTGCTTCAACGGTAGACCTTTATTTACATACATTTTATTGTTAACCCCTCAGCTTTCACTTGTTTCCCATGTTTCGGGTAACAGGCAGATTGTTTTTATTAAATATATATAAAAATAGATAACTCGTTAAAATAAAAAATAAATGTTTACTCGAAAAAATAGTTTTAATAAAAGAAAAAATTGTTTCCCCAAAAAACTTTTGCCATATTATATAAATATAAAGGAATTGAAAAACCATCTTTATTTTAGTTACTCTGAATCTCGAATAGTAAATCTGAGTTCCAGTTAAGCCCTGAGGAAGGTAGTGAAACGTTGGTGAAAAATTTGACGAAACGATCGAAACCTTTGAAGAAGTTTGTAGGAATATTGGTCATGGCAATTCAAGGGAGTGTTTATATGCATATAATATGTATATTAACAAAAATATTTGCTATTTATCATCACAAAATATGTGGCAACTCTTAGTTCAATCGCTTACTTCACCTGTCCGTTTTGAGCTATTTTTATCTTCCTGTTGCCTGATCTTTCAAAATTTTGCCCTATTTTTATTACACTTATACTTAAGATATCAACAAAAAGGAAATATAAACTATATGTGAGTGTACTGATCCATTTCATGGTAAATATCTTAATAAATTACTTAATGGAGTAATTATACTTAAAATCTTCAACCTCCACGCCAACAAAGTCCTCCCCAACATACACTTACGGGTCGAATTACGGCCTCAACAACCAAATCCTCTACTTTCCAATCACACGTTTTCAAACGAATGCTGTACTTCATCAAACATTAAATGAAAATCCAGCACCTCGAGTCCAATCCCCAGCCAACCCTCTGCTATATGTGACAATAAGGGGCTTAGGCCAGGCAGAGTAAAATGGCCCTTAGGGTTTATTACCTTTACTTTCAAGAGAGGGGAGTTGTTCAGAACACGCAATCAAGTCAAGATGTAAGGAACAGGATGAATAATGAAGTCACATATATCAGATAAGTCACATATCGCTTCCCTTTTCATTGTAAATAGTCTATAAGTTTTATTAAAACTTTCTAACCATAATCAGCACCAATAAATATTTATTTATTATTTATATACTATAATATTTATTCTTATTTTAATAAGCAACTCCTGGTCAGTGAACCACACCAACCAATATATATATATTAAGTATAACGATCTCAGGGTGGCATCCCATTTTAATATTTAAATATATTCAGATCCTAGGATCTGACTTTTCCCTGAGATTACAGCATGGGTAGTAAAGCCAATATAGCACCTCCTTTATTCTTTAATTACCCTATCGAACTCCAGACCCATATCCATTCCAAATCCGATACCCCATTGACATAAATTATATCCTGCCATCCTTCCTGAAAGATCTCCAAGAGACTATCAAGCCTCTCATCAATCTACTCATCAGAATCCTTACCGAAGTTTCAATTAATTACCCACGATGAGCATAAAACTCCTAGCTATAGTTCTGTGGGATGCTAATGGACTGCATAATTACCGTGACGACCTTGACATATTTTTACATGACAACCAAATATATATTGCTTTACTTACTGAAACATACTTCACTCATCGCACCCATTTCTACATACAGGACTACATCAGGTCCAGACCAGACCACACACACAACATTTCACATGCCGGATTTTGTATTCTGACTCATAAAAAGTTATCCCATTCCCTTATTCCTTCCATTCCAACTGATGCTCTCCAATGAACCTCAGTCGTCCTTTCCATATCACATTTTCAGCTGCATACTGTCCTTCCGGAATTTCTGTTTCTCTCCAATGTCTTAATAGCTTAATAGCTGGAGGAGATTTCAACGCTGAACACCAACGATGGGGTTGTTGAAAATCCAACTCCCGAGGCAATATCCTGTCTTCTGTAACATCCTCATAAGAATTATTCCTTCCTGGCACCAAACAACCCCACCTATTGTTCTACATCCACCAAAAATCGTCCAGACTTCCTTGACATATATATCTCATCTCAGATTTCCAACAACCTAACCAATATCAGATCCTTGTACGCCCTTTCATGAGATCATAGCCCAGTTATCCTTTTATTACATTCAAGTTTCGTTCCACAGCCTCCTCTTCCTGGATTGATTACATGACGTGTAAACTGGAACATTTTCTGTTATTATTTGGAAAACCAACTGGAGTTAAAGATTTCACTTATGACAAAACAAGGCATTAATACAGCCATAGAAAAGCTTACATCAGTAATAACCAATTTCAATTATAATACCGCAAATCATGAAATTAATAATTCTCAGAAGACTTACCTGCCACAGCATATTCGTATCTTATTAAGAGAGAAATGCAGAGTAAGATCGAAGTGCCATAAAACTCGGTACCCAGCAGATAAATCTATCTATACTAAATTGGCTAACCAATTAAAAGCAGAAATTAGAATACTCAAAATTCATAAGTTAACGAACCTAACTGAAAATCTAACGGCTTCTGTCAAATCATAGCGGATGACCACCAAAAAGATCCTTCACTTCAAATAATTTAACTAACTATTTCTTACTGAACCCTATGACTGGACAAGATCTGACGAAGAGAAAGCACAGTTATTCGGTCAATTCCTTTCTAAAACTTTTCAGCTATATCCTGATATCATGAATCCGTCTCACCATGAATACATACAAAGAGATTTAAATATTACCCTTCAAATGACCCTTCCTCCCAAAGCATTCAATCCTTCAGAAATATCTATTTATACACATATTACCTCCTCGTGAAGCTCCTTGACACGACCTCATCACGATCAACATCTCAAAACGATAAACATCTTCCTAGAAAAGCCATTCTATTCCTGAACATATATAATGTTATACTCCGCACTACATATTTCCCTAACCTCTGGAAATTATCCTTCGTAAAAAAAAATTCCTGAACCTAAAAAGAAACCGAAATTTCCTTACTGTTACCGCCCTATCTCACTTTTACCATGTATGGATAAAATCCTAAAAAATCTCATCCTGAAACGAATTTACGCCATCCTGAATGCAAATCACGTTATCTGAGATCACCAATTCAGAACATCCCACTCCACCATCCAGCAATGTCATCTTGTGGTGGATGTTGTTTCCTCAGATTTGGAACGCGGATCGTATTTTCCAGCGGTCTTTCTTGATGGGGAACAGGATTTCGACCGAGTCTGACATCCCGGATTGCTTTTTATTCCTACCTCCTACATATTTTCTCGTTATCCAATCCTTCATTATATTTACTTGATGTAATCTGTATAGCGTTGTCAATTTTAAGAAATACATTTTAAAAAAAGAATCGGGGAGCAGGGTAGCTTAGTAGAGCGCTGAGTTGCCCTGCCGAAGGTCACGGGTATAGCATAATCTAAGATAAATCACCTACCTGCCCAACCACTTTCCTACAATCAGTACTACTAATTCTGGATTCCACTACGTACTGAATGCAAGACCCTTGATGTATAGCAACAGTACGGGTTTTTTTCATACTTAGAATGTATTAGAAATGATATTTAATATTTGACAATGTATTCGAAAGTAAAAAATTGTGATAGGTAAGTAAACATTTCTTTTTGACATGAAAAGGTGTACATACATAGATCCATTCTAAACCAACCTCTATGGTAATACATATGCTTACCTTTAATATGTATCAGTGCTGAAGAATCGTTATTACCTATATTGAAATGTTTTTAAATTCTTGTTCCATTCTATGAACATCCGGTCGCATGAGGGTCATTGTAGAAGGAAATAGAGTTTGAATTATAGATTGCATCAGTATGTGTATATACTCCTTCCTTTAAGTATTTACTATTCTATAAAGTTCAATAAGGACTTACCCCGCCCATTGGAGGAGTCGAGCTTTCGTTTCTCGAGAAATTGTTAATGAATTTTTAAAAGCCATAGGTTGTTTTTGTTCTCTCTCAGGGTCCTTTTTTCCCTTCTTCTCACTCTGAACATAGTTTTTTTTATTAATAATTATATTACTGTAAAGTGATAAAGGTATTAATATTCTACTATCAACAATTAATTATCTTAATATTATTATTTTTAATCGCTTAGGTACACAAATAAAAACATTCACCAATAATTTGAAATGGAACTTAAGATTAATCAATTTCGGTAAAAATGTCTACAAGACCCTTAGTAAAAATCTGTTTTAAATATTTTAATCCATTTCCATACTACTTTCTAAATCTATCACGTCCCTTTTACATTTACAAACTCAGACGGACTTCAGACAGAATTGAGAAAGGAAAACAAGAACTCTTGAATATTTTTATGTAAACATTGAGGGTACGTCGTACGGATTTCTCTTGAAACGCGAATCGTCGCTGCTAGTAGGGTATGATAGGGTCCTAATTGGCAATTAGCTCCTTATAGGTCTCCTTCAGCAGTTACTAGTTAGGAAATAATTACTTATATCATTTATAGTAATATTATATTGTACTTATATAATAAAAACAAAATAGAAACAATTTAGTACTTACTGGAACAGTTTATATTCCTATAGCGCCTAGCCTCTATGCATATTGTGGTAGGTAGTTATTTCTCTGGGAGACAGGTCCTTGCATTCCCATACTTAAAGTCGACCCTGCTCCGCACCCTCTCTCTCTCTCTCTCTCTCTCTCTCTCTCTCTCTCTCTCTCTCTCTCTCTCTCTCTCTCTCTCTCTCTCTCTCTCTCTCTCTCTCTCTCTCTCTCTCTCTCTCTCTCTCTCTCTCTCTTTCACTTGATTAAATAAATTAAAATTAAAAATGCCTTCCCTAAAGCTGTTCCTAAAGGCATGGAGATTGAGCGGCATTATCAGCTTATTCAAGGCCTTAGCTTTTTGCGGTAGAATCCTGGCGAGAGATCGGCAACTCTTCATCGGATCAATCCTTTTGTATTATTTATGAGGGATATTTACAAACTTAAGCCGGTCTCGAGGTTCTATCAATTTTTTTTTTTATTTGATCCCTACATTTAGTATAATATTCTCTTTAGTTTCAGCAATCGTTGAATTACCAGTAACGTCTGTTAAAGTAATTTTATCAGAAACTGCTCCATTGAAGACAATCATAAAAACAACATTATGTAGACATCTGTAACTCAATTAGTTCCCGAAATTAAGTATTGGGTCGCTCAAAATTCAAAGTGGAATTAGAGGATTTTGTTGTTTACTATCTTTATATTTACAGATTGTTATAAGTATTTATTAAATCCTCTCTTTTATTTAAATAATATTTACTATCTCTACATTTGAGCGAACATTATTTATTATATCAATAAATATGAACATGGAAACACGCGATTTCTAGAATTTTTTTTAATACTTGGACATTCAGGAGCTCAAGCTGCAAGAAATTTTACTACAGCGTTTGAGGAAGTATTATATCGATGAACAACTTGGACACTTGCCAAACTAAATTCGAAAATTCTATAACATTGGGAAAATTTATGTATAGAAAATTAGGGTAAATATATCATTTCGAATATTATATGTTTTGATTTCATTGAGCTGTTTTACTAAATAACTTTTTTTTGAAAATGGACATTTCACCTGAATTGGCGGAATAATTGTACAGATTTCTATTATTTCTCACATTTTAGCCAATTTACTTAGCTTTAAAATGAAATTCGCTATGTTTTTTTAATGTTATGAAATGTTGAGAACAAATTAAAAAAAAATGAAAAATAATTTTTTGTCTATTTAGTCTAATTAAAGATTGAATTTTTCAGAACTAATAAAAATAATTAAATTTCAAAATTAAAAGGAAAACTTTTGATTATTAAAGACTCAACAAACAGGAAAAGATAAATTGAAATCCGTTGGTATGTGCCTAAACCTACTCAATATTATACGGTGGCAATTAAAGCAATACTCTCGCATTTCCTGCCTTCTCCTCTGAGCTTTATGTAATTTAATATTAAATGATTATTGGTTGACCGCATAGTATATAAGGATGAAAAAACGGTGTAGGTAACAAAATAAATTTTTAAATGCAATGAAAATATTTATTATAAAGTAAAAAATAGTTTTTTACCATATTTATTTCTTTCGTGAAAATGACTAGAAAAACTTTTTATTTCTGTTTTAAAATCGGCAAAGCATTTTCCTATTTCAGGCCAAATACTTCTAACTTCCCCAAATACTGGATTCACGTTTATCATTTGTTTAACCATATGTCCTTGAAAATGTGAAGCACTAGAAAAATTGTCCCTTTTGTAAGTCAAACCTGATACATCGATATCCTTAATATTTCTCTAATTGAAGAAATACTCGTGCGTTGGTGGTCGATGCCAGGCACATCTGGAGTCCGTTACAGAGACCCTGATATTTTTTTGTAACTTGCTAGCCAATAAAGCCCCTTCGTAATGTCGGCAGCTTTTTCAGGAGAAACGGGACAGTCCCCTGTCAAATTAACCCCGAGGTGGTTTTGGACAATGTTGAAAGCACAACTCACTTTTTTCGCTAATACAATTTTCATAATTAAATTGTAACATCGTTGAATGTTAGCTTCACAAAATGTGAATAATTAAATTATAATTTGATTATTTCACTACATTATTCATCTTAGTAAAGAATAATAATTTTAATTTTACAATGTTTTTTATAATAAATGAATCGTATATCCAATTTGTTAAGTATTCATATCAATGTTTATTTGTCATAAGTGCTATAATAATCGTGATTGATAAGTACTAATTGTTGATACTTTTTAATAATCATTACTAACTACGAATTTGGTTGGTGGCTGTAATGTAATATGATATCAAAAATAATAAATCTACTTTTCGGTAAACATACTCTTTACAAGTTCATATTTATTTGAACCTTAAATCCTATATAATAAAATAAAAAAGGATGAATAATTAACCAATTAAGGTTACTTATTCGATTTATGTTCAAAATAAATAGATGCCAAAATCGAAGCAATAAACCTAAAAAAATAGTTGGCTACGTAGGAATAGATTTGTTTCTTTAAAGAATTCTTCCAAGCTATTTCGCCCTTCCAGTCAATAAACCTTTTCATTCTGTATAATTCATGTTAAAGGGATTTTTCTCGTGCAGTACAATTTTTAAAATAGTAGGGCTATCTCTAGGGTATTCAGTTTAATGAATTGGATCCAGTTGATGCTTTCACAGATTTATAGTTGAAAATTCAAAAACTATTTTCAGCTTGTCTCTTTTTTTTTTTTAAATTAACGTTTTCAAGTATTCATGGTTTAGTCATTATTATTATTACAAACTATCAAATTTGGATTAGTTATTAAGATTTCATTTTCTTGTGACTTAATCAGAATAAAAAAGGTCAGTCTAGTTTCAATTTGAATTGTGACAAAATAGTAAGGGTCACACATGGTGGAGTGTTTAGCATAACAACATACTATGCCCAAGATCAAAGATTCTCAGACCTGAGTGTGGCCTTAGGATTTTTAAAGGATTAGAAATCCTTGGCAATGCCGTCCTTTGGAAGGGACGTAAATGGGGTTAACGAGGTAATCGTTAAATATCTCTATTTCAATACTACCAGAATAGGAAAAATGAAGGACTCCCAATGTAGCATCGTCCGACTAGCCATATCAGGCTAAAGTGGCGTTAAATGAATAAACAAAAACAATAAGATAATAGCATGTAATTTTTTGTTCGAGAAGCCTATCATGCTTTTCAGATTTTCTTTATTATGAAAAAAGTGGTTATAATTCCAGAAATAATATTTTTAATATTTAATTTGGGAGCTGAGAGGCTCAGTGGTAGAGCTCTCGGTTGCCATGCCGAAAATACCAGTGCAGTGCTCCCCCCATAATGTCCTGTCTAAAGACCATTGTCCATCATGGATTTCTCCACTTCGTTATCCCAGGTCTTCCTTGGTCTTCCTCATCTTCTTGTTTGTTCCCCTAATTTTCTATTGGTGGGTTACTTTGGGTAGTCTTCCTTCAGGCATTGCTTTCAACTGTCCATACCATTTCAGGCGTTTTTCTGAATATCTTCCAGAATGGTTCTTTCAGCCTCTATATTTTCTCTGATGGTCGAATTTTTTACTTTGTCCATATTCCTGCCGCTTGTCTCCATTAGTCCATTTCTGTGGTCAGGAGTTTTTTCATGAGGTTCATTTTCAACGTCCAAGTTTCTGATCCATATGTCCTAATTATATTTTATATTATATACAATCATATTTTATATTATATACAATTATATTTTATAAGTATATTTTAATGTATATACGATTATCCATATAATTGTATATATACTTTTTTGTTGTGGGATAATGCTTCTATTAATTGTAATTGAATTAATATATATCTATACGCAACTACATCTGGTTTTTGTAGATCTAAAATCATCTACAAGTAGCAGCAGATGCAGCCGGGAAAAACCCCTGGGGTATACCGTACAGGGTCGCATTGGGAAAGCTCTCGCCCATGCAGACTATAGCGGCCCTAAGGATTGGAGATGAAAGAGCGGTCTCCATGGAGGAGTCCGCGCAGATATTCATCCGAAGCACATACCCCAGGGATGAGCCGAACCAGGACTCCCAGGAGCAGGAGATAATCCGACGGACCACGGAACACACGCCTGGTACTGACATGTGCCCACCATGGGACATCCGTACAGCCGTGGGCAAGCAGCATACGGGAAGCGCTCCAGGACTGGACAAGGTGGACGCCTCCATGCTGAAGGAAGCTATCCCTTACATCGAGGAACGGATGTTGAAATTATATAACGCCTGCTTGGACAGGGGATGCTTCCCGAGGCAATGGAGGATCGCAGATTTGAGATTTCTCTACAAGGGAGGGGGCAAAGATAAGGAGCTACCTAGCTCCTACAGGCCTATCTGTCTTCTCCCTGTGATGAGCAAAGTCCTGGAGGGCCTCATGGTGACCAGCCTGCGACCCACACTCAGCCGGGCCAGTCACCCACGGCAGTACGGATCGACAAAAGGCCGGGGAACCGCAGACGCACTGCTGCAAGTACGCAATGACGCTGAGGCGAGGGCGGAGAAGTATGTCATGCTAGTCCTATTTGACATATCATCCGCCTTCGACAGTGTGTGGTGGCCGAGCGTCCTTCAGCAGCTCCAGAGATATGAAGCACCGAGCAATATTTACGCCCTGGTAAAGAGCTACCTCGAGGACAGACGAGTCACGGTCCGGGGTAGCTACCACAAGCACGTGGACAGGGTGGAACGTGGATGCCCACAGGGCTCGGTCTTGGGACCGGTCCTGTGGAAGTTGGTATTCGACGAATTGCTCGGTGTATTGGAGGAAGAGCGGTTCCCTGCCACGGCATATGTGGACGACCTCGCGGCAATAGTGTACTCGAATAGCAGGGCAGGGATCTCGGCAGAGGCAGAGAGATGTGCCAACTTGGTAGGAGCTTGGTGCGAGAGGAAGAGGATGAGGATGGCCGCCGCTAAGACACAGGCCGTTCTTTTGAAAGGAAGAACAGATAGGGCTCACCCTATCAACATCAGCGTGCAAGGCAGCAGGATAAGGGCAAGTGAGGAGGTCACTTACCTAGGAATAAGAATTGGAAAAAATTTGGATGTGACACCTCACTTGAACCACCTAGCAACGAGGGTGAGCCAAACACTGAACGGTCTCAGTCGAATTGGCGGTGCTCTCTGGGGCCTCAGATACCCAGTGAGTATGATAATATACAAGGGAGTCGTACTGGGTATCATGAGGTACGCATCCCTCTTTTGGAGCAGGAACCTCTCGCAGAGACAGAAGAACAAGTTGGCAACGGCTCAGAGAACGGCTCTGCTAAGAGTGACCAGGGCGTATCGGACGACATCACACGAGGCGGTGCAGAACTTAGCGGGAGGTATACCCCTTGACCTCCTGCTGAGAGAAGATGCTATCAAGTTTGAAGTCAAGAGAAGAGGCTTGGCAGCTCTCCCGGAGACACTACAAGTGAGGATCCAGGCGAACCCCACAAATGGAAAGATGAGGTAAGGAAGGACTCACTGACGGAATGGAATGGACGGTGGGTGATATCCGAAAAAGGAAGCACCCTTAGGAAATACTTCCCCACCGTCGAATCAAGATTAAAGGCCAAGTGGGTCCTTCCCGATTATTGGATGTCACAGATCCTCACGGGGCATGGGGGTTTCAGATGGAAACTAGCACAACATGGATATGACCTGGACCCCCATTGGCCCAGCTGCGGAGTCCCGGAGACTGCCGAGCACGTGGCAGCATCCTGCATCGCATACGACGCCCTGAGGACGAGGTTGTCCACAAAGACCGGTATATACGCGATAACCGAAGACGTGTTCCCTGAGCTAGTGGAGGAGGAGAACTACACAAGCTTCAGGGAGTTCGTATCCGGATGGAAAGAGGCCGTAGGATCGGCCCACTTCATAATTACGTGGAGAGGAAGGCCACCGGGAAGACCGCCGGACCAACCTAACCGGACCAATCAAAAGATTTAAAAAAAAAAAAATTGGTAAGAAGTTGCCATGAGTGGTGAACCCCCATTCATGGCAAAAAAACCTGTATGCCGTTGGCAGGAAAGGTGGTAAAAAAAAAAAAAAAAGTAGCAGCAGATGCTAATTTTTTAAAATTACCTCTAGGGATACAAAACACGAGAGCTGAAAATTCAACTTCTTTTTCAAGCAAAAAGTGATATAGATATATATTTGGTCTATAAATTATACGTTCTTATGGCATACTAGATCTTTTAGTTTATGTCACTGAAACTTTTAAACTTAATAATATGTTCATTAGACTGTAATGGATTTCTTGTTATATATTAAACAGTTAATAGCTTTTATGTAACAATTTACTTTTGGTTACTCTTTGAAATCAATTGGAATCTATAATTTGATATTTCTCTCAGGATTTACCTATTGGTTTTATATGCACTAAACCCTGCATTATAGGCGTGGCTTAGTGTGTCACCAAGAAATACCTTTATTGTAAGTGGTGATCATAAAGTTCGAAAAATTGCTTCCTATCACCTCATCAAGGATTGGGTTTTGCCATTCTTGCCTTAGTTCTGCCAGTCACATGTAACATTTATTTTATTTCAGAAAATTCAAGATAATTCCTATACGGTACTTCCACACATGCATGCACCTTTAGTTTTCTTTTTGTGAATTTGTGGTTTTAAATTTGTACAGTATCTATTTTTATAATTAAATTAGAGACACATCATCAGTAGTGAAAAAACACAATTTTTTTTTTTTACAATTTTAATCAAGTAACTTGCTATCTCAAAACATCTGCTTTTCATTTCTTTTAGACGAAACTTTCTTAATTGACATAAATTTCACTTCGTTATATGTTTTGTTAGTCGGTAGCGTTGAATGTAAGTGTCATGTTAGTGTTTGGTTAAAATAACTGAAGGAACATTCAGAAGAGAATTCAAACAAAATTTAAATGGACAAAAATATACATCAATAATTTCACAACATATGTAGTTTTTAAAAACAAAAGATCAAGTAATATGTTGTAAATATAAATAGATTAGTAATATTTATTCTGTTCGTTGCAAATATATTAAAAGCAAGTGTATACAATACAAAAAAGAAAACAAAAATAATGTTCATGTTTTAGGTGATAACTAAAGCTCTCTCCAACTCTTAAAAGCACTTAAATAATTAAAAAAAAAAGGACTCACTCTAAGGTTGATATTTCTAGTAACAATCTTTCTTAGTTATAATTTAAAACATTAGGGGAAATAGAAATATCCACTGATTCCCACGGAATAAAGAAAAACGAAAAAAATCCTGAAAAATAATAATGGGAAAATTCTTCTTGAATTATTTCATTGTAATTAAAAAGGATTTGTGTTATACGTGCTACTTAAATTGCCCTTCATAATTTCCTTTTAAATGCGAGGCGTTAACTTAAAAAGGATTTTTTGCGGGGGAGGGGGTTAGGGAATGTCTTCGATTCTAGGTCGACCGCTCCTTCCTCATCCATTTAAGTTGTTTTATGACCAAACTGAACTATTTTATAGCCCCATTTGGAGAAGTCCCATCGAAATAAATAGTGGACATTATAAAAATTATTGATATCTCCAAGAAGGAAAAACGATCAGTTTTGGAAGTTTTTATCAACAAAGTAATATAAAAGTCCAAGGCTGAAACTTTTAATATATTTTTTATGACGAAGATGGATGCGTTATCCCTAATCCACACATTTAATATACATTCTGTTTAATTTTTTTTATTATCTAAACGTTTCTATTAGTTTAATATATGTTTCTTTTCTACTATAGGACTGACTTAGTTACTTTTTTGTAACGTCTGTCAATTACGCTAATTTTCACAGTAACTGGATAACAACGACAATTATGAATATCTGTGGATAGGCTAGTTATATTTTATGCATAAGTCCTTTATGGACAATATGTAGAAAAAAAAGAAAGAGCTCTAATTTGTTCACAGGAAAGAGGCTTGACCCCCAAGGCAAAACTACACAAACAGGGGCGTGGAATGAAGTATGATAATACTAAAGAGAATTGTTTCTCTTACTTACGAATCTGTCGAATTTCAAAGGGTTTATGTTCTGATAGTAAGTTTAATTGGCTCTGAATAATGTCCATTATTCATTTAAAATATTATTTTTTACTTACTACAGAATTTGTTTCTGTATTGCATTAAAATAAATAATGCATTAACCTATTTTTGTATATCACAATCTTATGTTTGTTGAGGCGTGGAGATACAAAAAGGGATAAATACATAGTTTATAATTTTCAATTCTTTAAATCTTTTTCACAAATTTAGCGTCCTTTATGCGGTGGTACATTGTTCACTATTCAAACATGTCAAAGCCAATCTAATTTTGCTAAAAATAATTGTCTAAAATAAATAATCATTTCATAATAACCTAAATTATGTATGTGATTCCTGAAAAAAATTTAAATTTAGATTTAACCCGTTTAGCATCTCAACGCCTCAGTTGCAAAGTAATCTAGGTGATGATAGACGCTACTAAAAAGTAACTGGTATTGCTAAATTAGAAAAAATCCAAAAATATTGTTATTGGTTACTAGTTAAATACGTACTTTATAAATAAATGAATATACAATAAAATATAGTGGTGATATTCGCATTTATACCAAGCGCAAGCTGTCTCCAACTCTATTCTTTTGACCATTAAAGCACTCATAGCTCCCTGTAATAAACCTTATCACAACTTTATTGTTGCTTAGTACTACGTCAACGTTTATTCCTGTTAATTTTAAAATAGTTTTTTAAGCGGTCGTATCATTCCTCTAGGATTTTATTTTCCTTTCCACTAGAATCTCCTACACTCTGTCTGTGTTCTTAATTAGCATAGACGTGTTATTATTTGAGCCTCAACCCTAAATAAAGTAAAATATGCATGCAATACTCAGTGAATAAATATCTTGCATTTTTAATGTCTAAATAGGACGTCCCAAATTGCGTTGGGCAAATGGCGTCGCTGCCGATGCAAGGTCTATCCTTGAGATAAGGAATTGGAAGCCGGCTGAACAGGGATGACTGGTAGCGTCTGTTGCAGGTGGCCTTGACCCCCCGCAAGTTGTAGTGTCATTAAAAAATAAGAAGAAGAATAGCCCTATTTCGTTAGTGTTTTAATTAATTAAATCTTATCATTTAATATAATCTGCGTATCCCTTTTCTGTATTTCTAACGCTCATTACCTATGACTTACAACGAAAACAGCATATTTGCAAAAATCAAATATTACAACAGTTGAGTGGAAAATCCTACAGTGAAAGACTTTAATCAGGTTTAGATCATATTTTTTAAATAACACTGTCCAACAAAAAAATATTTTTGTAATGTTTCCTTCAATTCATGAGTCAAATCTTACTAATTTTGGGTTGAAAAAAACGAAAATGACAATGAAAAAATTGTATTAGCTCTAGTTTCTATACTGTGATACCCTGAAATCATGCTGGAGAAGATTCCTCTGCTGTAGTCTTGAGCCTAGAAGTTCTGCCTTCTCCTTTGACAAATCAAGGTCTCGAATGAGATCACTCAATTCCGCTTGACTCAGTCTGTGCGGTTTATCATTTGTTTCCTTAAAATCAGGTTCGTGAGATGTGGTAGGCTTGCTGAGTTCTTCTGCACTATCTTCATTTTTCACTTCAAGTTCATAACTGTGGGGTGGGGTAGGTATTGGTAAACCATCTGAATGTAGAATTGGTCGAGTAGCCGAAGGAATATTTGGGTATTGAACTGTTCTTTTTTTCTTTGTTGACAATCCCGACTTTATTGGTGGAGTCAAGCAGAAATAGCAGTCATTTATATGGTTTGTAGGCTCCCGCCAAACCATGGTCACAGCAAAAGGCATAGATCGTTTTTTATTTTCCAGCCATTCTCTTAAAGTAACTGAACAAGAGTTACAACATATATGTGGAGCCCACGACTTATCTTGGTCACCTACCGTAACTCCAAAATAATGCTTATAAGTAGTCTTAACAGCAAGAGTAAGATTGCGTTTCTGTGACGAAAATGTTACTTCACCACAAATGTAACAAAAGTTATTCACTGAATTCACACAATTTCGTGGCATTTTGGTTTAGTACACTTAAATATCACTCCAAAAATTAAATTCGAATAAGAAAGCAACAGAAACCACATCAAGCACTATCTGAAGAACTGAAATCACGTATATAACCTCAAAATAGCTGTACAACTGTTGGTTTTGTCAGTTAACAGGCGTACCAACATCCAAAAACTAAATTTCTCGACAAAGTGAAAGCTGAGCATTAAAAAATGACATGTTGCTGTATCTTGAAAACAAGAGCTAATTAGTCATTTTCGAGGTGATTTTTGAACTCAGGGGGTGAAAATACATAATAACTGGGTATTTTTAAGCCCGAAACAAATTCATTGTTGTTCAGTGTAATTACCGTCTATTAAACCAGTTTTTTATGTTTCTGAAACTGACTATGACCATCAGCACTGTCCGTTGGTGAAAGACCTAATAACCCAACTTTTGTAATTGTTGTAGGTACACTTTTATTTCAGTATACCCCATTATTTTGTTACTTTAGTCAACTCATTGGTACTGTCAAACAAAAATGAAGCTTATGCCCTAAGGCATTCAGATTAAGCAAAATTAACGCCTCAAAGTATTTTTCTAAATGATCCTTAAGCATGTTTTCTAATAACATTGTACACTTTCTAGGCACGCAGGGAAGTATCCTACATGTACGTGCCCCCCAGGGTTCACCGGCAGCACCTGTGAAGTTGTACTTCTTGAAGGAGGTAAATATTTTATTTTATTTTTTCTTTATGTTATAATAATATTTATAATATTTAAAAATGCGATGTATTTAAATAGCTTCTTTAATGTATTTCTTTTAATGAGGTAAAAAAAACTGACAGAAACGGATAATCACAAGGCATAGCTACAAAAATATTCATTAGATAAACACTGAAACATAACATAACAGTTTCGTATATTGTATATAAAATATAGCGACCACTGGCATATCTGATGTTACTCGGCGAAGGCTACACAACAGTTTGACGGAGATTTCCGGATCTCTTTTAACTTAAGTGCAGCGTATGGTCTATCCTTTCCAATCCTTCATAGTCCTATCTTCCAAACTCTTCGCTCTCAAGAGTCATCATAGTGTCTCTTAAATGGCACTGATATTCGTACCTTACATTTCCTCTACTATTCACCTTCTGTGCAATCCTAAATAGCTTTCAAGTTTAAAATGCTTGATTTAAACTATCACAGTAGGAATCAAACTATTAGCATGTCTATTTCACTCTTATATGAACCTCTAACCCTTATTTCGTTTTAACCCTAGTGTCTAATACAGCTCTTGGTATATTGGTCTCCAACTAGACTAAAACTAATATGGAACACACATACACCTCTTGAATGAACTGATTCAAAGAAACTTTACATATTCATTTTACGGCACATCTCTTAACCGGCATAAACTATGAATATCATTATAATTAATTTCTTGTGTCCAATCTTTTGGAATACTGACGATACGCTCTTTAACCATTCAAGTTCAATATTGCAGTGGTCTTTTTTTTGTTTTGTTTTTCATTTTTCGTATGTTTTAGTTATAAATATTTAAAACCCATTTTTATAACTATTGTTGGTTTTGTGAATTTCTGGATATAGACAATTAAACTTAAGATTTAATCAAGTCAAGCTGAGTTAGGGAATTTAAAAACTTTACTGATATATGAAAAATAAAACCTGTACCACTACAGTTAATGAAGAGTCTTGGGTTCAGTATGTGGTAGAGACTGTACAGTTTATTCGATCATGGTTGTGCAGTAGTGATTTGTCCTTTATCACGCTCAACTTCCTGGTTTTCCTCCTATAATGGGTTCATAGAGGCTGGGTGAGCCCGAAGAGGATCTGTATTCTCCATAAGGTCCATTCGTGGATTTTATTTCAATACATTAAATAAAATCTATCACAGCCGGATTTGAAACAAGAACCTTCAGCACGGCTACTCATCGCTCTACCACTGGACCTCTCCGCTCCCCATTATATCCATTGTGAACATTAAATCAACCGGATTTAACACAGCCCTGTAAGCTGTATCCTTTATTAGTGAAGACTGCAGGCAAAAAGCAATATACTTGCTGAGAACGGCCATTAAAGCAGATGTTGATGCAATTACATTAAACAGCGCTAAAGCAAAAACAGTGATTGCTGCGCAACTTCCAGCTGAAAGCTGACTCGAGAAATACAAATACCGTTGACAAATAGAAATTCATGGTAAATCCCAACTAGAGGACAGTGAATGAGCATTTTATTTAGTGCAATATATCAATGTTAGTTAATGTTTTGTCAACCGGCCCTTCTTTTTTTAGGAAAAATTAATGTCCTCTGAATAATTTATGGAAGAGTGATTGACATGAATCTTTTGTTCGTAAAATATTTCCTTCGTAAAAAAGTTAATTAAGTGTAAAAGTGTATTATATCTTTTCCTTTTTTAATTTGTATTATAACCAGTTTTGATCATCTTACGGAAAGATGTTATATTTTTTTTTCAATAAATAATGGTTTTATTTATTTCGATTGAGAGTTGTCCCGTCCAAATTATCTCCTTGCACATCCGTTGGCTTACAAAACAGTAGATTTTCTTCCATGAAGTGGTTTTCATTATAGTCCTCATGTATATAGTATAGTATTTATATATAGTATTTAAAAAAATATATTATTCCCATTAGAAGAGCATTTTATTCTTGAAAACAATAAATAAACTGTAATTATTTTTTTCTGTTTTAAAAGGATCCATATCAAGTAATATCTACATCGTGGACAAATTAAAGAATGCTAACAAAACAAAAATTTAAAACAAAATATTGCCATAGTTACGTCCAAACAATGTCGTTAACGTTAACTAGTTTATACTACTCTCTACGGCGCCCGACAACAGTTCTGCAACGCCTATGAGTTACGCGGGCTTAGCAAACACGTCGTTTGAACGGCGCACTAATCCTGTTACTTCTGCGTAGTAACACAGTTCTGACCACGTCAGACTATACTGGTGGGTATGGATTAAACTGTCGTGAGTATGTCGCCGTGAGTACATGAGACTGTTTGGAGCCTGTTTCGGCTGTTGATCGTTGGGATGTATTGCACCTTTTTCTTCGAGATGTGATTCACATAACCCCCTTTTTGTTTTTGGTGTCTTGATAATGATGCCTAAATAGGTGAAACGTCGACTGGTAAGTGGGTGTATTTTTGAAACATAAGGCTTTGCATTGTGGTTTTTCCCAATTGCATTATAATAAATAATAGTGTTTCTTTTTGAGTTGTTGGCTCTATTTTAGTAAATTTGACTTATATTGTTGTAAACCTATAAATGTTGATACATACTTAATATTTGTATATTTAATATTTTAACAACATTGAACTTAATGAAAATGGCAATGAGTCGAAACTTCTAATTAAAAAATAATTATTGAGACAGGAATTTGGTTCAAGTTTTACTTCATTGTTGAGCACACTTTACTCTTACTTAAATGAAACAAAAAAGTACCTTGATTACAAATAAACTCTCTTTTCTCCATTTTACCTGCTAATTGTAGACACTAACAAAAAATTAGTTGCTTCAGATTAGACAGCAGGTTATTTGTTAATGGATAATTTTACAATTATTTTATTGATTACAATTAATTGTTTTATATTTTCTCTCTTTAATTGCCACGGCATATTTTTAATCCATCCATCGCGTATTTCTTCTATTTCAGACACAGATTCGCGAATAATATTTTATTGGTGTTTTTAAAACGCGTTTTAGATTAATAGACGCGGCAACCGATTGCTGTCATATGGCACAAGTATTTCTAAAATGACTTATGTTAAAAATATACATTTTGGGAAAAATAGGAAACCATTAATCAGTTTGAGAATCGGAACAACTTGGATCTCAAGCGCATTCTGACAGACAAGCTCAGAAGCTAGGTTGACACAGTTTTGATGAATGATAAAAAAAAAAAATACTTTTTTAAGTTGGGTCACTTTATAAATACTAGTTTACACAATACTATGTTTACCTAAAAATTATTATGTCAGTATTATGAATTCTATACCTTCTACTTACTAAATATAAAACCCACTGGGCAGTTTTATTATTTATACCAAATAATACAGTTTGATTGCAACAGTTAAGCGCTATACAAATTTTAATATTGCTATAATTTTTTTTAGAACAGGACCGTGATTGTTTTCCTATAAATTACTATATCAGCAGTAATTTATATAATGTAATTGTATATATTGTTTTTACCTTAAACATACCCTACAATAGATAAGTATTATTTATACTTCTTGTGTGGGCAGTCCCTTTTTTCTAGTATTAATTTTCCAATGCACTTGGTAAGAATCTTTTATTTAATATTATTTCTAATGATTCTCACTGTTTTCTGTCATTATAAGGTATTTTGCTTTTATATTTAAGTCACAAAATAGTATCATACAGAATTATCAAGTCATATACACTAAATATCAACCAAGGCGACCAATTGTCAAAGGGCATTTCACAGAGAAAAGAATCAGGGAAGGAACCGATTGGCTCAACCCTTGTTTCTGCCCTCACTATTGTTCTTGAACAAAGAAATCTCGTGCTCTCCTTCTTCTCAGAAGTCAGAGGCAACTACCAGATATTGTCAGTGTAGCTAGTTTATAGTACAAAGGGTAGGGGATTATACTCTTTTGTTTCCATGAAGCTTTTAGGTAAGAGAAGACAGCATATTTTTCTAAAATTATTTACTGGATTTGCCTGTTTTCAGTTTGTCTGTTTTTTACATCATATACAGTAGTGAATTTTTTTTTACAAAAAGAAAAATATATATAATATAATAAATTTTTGTAATGTTCTTTGATATTAATCAGCTCATTAAATTAAAATGATTTTATTCCATAAGTGTTACTTTTACACAAACAGCTATGCTTTAATATTTTTTTAGTATACTATGAGTACTGAAGTATAATCGTTGCAAGTATTACTCATAATATAAGTGGATAATAGCCAAATATTTTATAAATATATCAGTAACAATTGCTATATATCATATATCAAATATAGAGTACTTACTACAATTTTTAAGATTGTTGGGGAAGAAAATAGACTAATAGAATTGGCGGAGGTCAGAAATAATGTCTTAAATATGGTTGAACTATTTATTTGAATGCCAACGTTTTGACCCAAATTGCACGTCTTCTATAGAAAGACATAAAATATAAATGACCTGAAAATTAAATCTTAATTATATTGTTTTTCTATTCAGTCTCTACTTATTACAGTGGTTCCCAATTGGGGGGGGAGGCGTCAAGAACATGTGAAAATAAAACAAATCTTACTTAATTTTAGTTATTTTTCCCTTACTACAAGTTCTTTATTCTGAATATAAAACTTATAATATATCCTATGGCAGTAAACTGAATATTTTTTTTTATTTCATATACCCATACAATTTATTGTGCAAGGAGGGCATGAGAGGCTTTAATTTGAACATGGGAGGGTGTGGTGCAAAAATGATAGGGACTCCTGTTTTATTAGTCATCTTCTCTACAATTGAAGTAACTTACAGGAATTTTCTCTCTAGTAAATAAGTTTTACAAAGCTTTAACATTCCATAGAACCGTACTTTTGAAATATTAGCATCAAAACTAGAAAACTAAGAACTGTATTTCAAACTAAAGTAAATTATTTCCTTCCATAACGTCGAGATCGAGCGGAAAACAAAAGTTTCTCCAAGGCTAATTTACCAAAGGCAACTATAACTTGATTTTAGATTTACAAAACTGTAGTATATTTCAGGATATATTTCAGAATATCATTAAGGAAATTTCTGATGTTTCCTTTTTTTTTATCCCTTGTGATCGTAAATTGCCATAAAATCAAATTAATTTTTTTGATATTAAATTAATATCTTTAATATAGGAACTCCCTTCCAGAGCTTATTAAAAAGCTAATCTCGGCATTGCCTTTTCATATTACCCTTGCTCTTAATTTACACAGCGATTGCTCTTAGAGTTAGGAATCCACGAAGGGAAAAGTTACTTTTAATTTCCTTTTGGGAGGAGGGGAAGAAGAAGGATAAGGGATGAAGAGAAAGAATGGAAGAAGTAAACTCCCTTTTAAGGACTTGGTCTGCACATCTCTCTTGGATTACAGTCTGCTTTATTTAATTTTCTACGAAGGGTCTGATACAGACGAAAGGGGATAAAAAATTCGACTATAGCAACTCCCACGACCCTATCCAAAACCTTCACTTCTGTATTACTAGTTTTTAGTCCCTCTGAATATTTAATATCTAAAACTTAATTAATTTAATTACTCTACGTCTTCATTAAGGATCCATGAAATCATTTATTTTCATTAAATACAAGAAAATTCTAGAAAATAATCAGATAACTGAACATAGTTTCTGCTTCTTTAATCATATCCATAATTCTATGTCAAGTCCAGGGTTCTTTGTCCTGTGGAGTAAATGAGTTTGAAGGCCAATGTGATAGAGGTTTGGGTAGTTGTGGGAAATCTCTTTTAGCTATGTAAGTTCTTATAATAGATTTTCTGGATAGATTTTACTTAGCTTAATGTTAAGTGTTTTTCATAAACATTCTTTTGAATTTGACTGGTGAGCTTCTTTACAATTTGTACATTTCGGAGAATAGTTTTCAATATTTAAATTTAAGCCATCCTTGGTTTTGTGTGTTTCTGAGCATCTCATGCATATTGTTTTTTTATTACAATTGATAGCAATGTAATTATATAATAATTTAATTACGATGCAATTATAATTAATATAAGTATAATCATAATATATGTAATTATGATTATCATAATTATATTATTGACAATTATAGCATTGAATTAGTGCTCTTTTGGGATTGTATTTGTTTAGCCGCGGACCTAGACTACCCGCCAGATAAAACAAACCGATCCTTGCCTCTAAAATTGGGAATACTGTACCGCCAAAATCAAGAAGAGGGGGAATGACGCTCGTAGCGCCCGGGCTCACTAGCTGTTTTTTCGCCGAGCTGGGCGGTTCTACTCGCTCGCTGCCTTACTGGCCTATTCCGCTATTCCTATGAGAACGTCCAGAGGTGTTAAAGCTTGTCACTCGCCAGAAGCCATGCTGAGATGATAATTGAGTAAACATCACACAAATTGTAAGTCACATGTCATTATCATAAGGCCTCAAATCGTCAACTAATTCTTTTCCTGATGATCTGAACGTATTACATGGTACCGATCGGACAATTCAAGTTAATTCATGATTTCATACTCATTGCTCCTTCATGCCGTGATCACTGGCGAAGATAATAATAATTCGCACATATTCACGCCTTATTGAAATCTTCAGTATAACGTTCAAGTTCATTTTGTTGTTATTACACCTTTGGCCATTATGCTAGCATGGAGCATTTCTGTTATTGTTAATTATCGCTCCCATTCATGTTAATCATTTTTTTCTTCTTTTTGTCTTAAATTAATTTTGTTCATTAGATCGCTAAGTTGCATGTTTAGTCTTAAGTTATTCTTGTTGAAGCTATTATTAATTTGTATCTTCTTTTACATGTATATTTAATAGTATTTAAGAAAAGATATCTCGCATGTTATTCAAATTAATAAATCAAACGCTTTGTTAATATCTGAGATTTCATTATAGTTACCCATAATGACCTTAATGTACCACCCTTTACTGATTTCGCTTGAACTCGATATCAATCCTTTCATAACAAACTTTATTCCAACTCAATCCCACTAGTATGTATATGTATCTTCCCCGATATAACTACGAAGCGTCTGAAAACTTTGTTATTTGAGTAGTTTCTCTACCTGCCTTTATCTCATGCTATCATCCATCATCCTTTTCTATTTATTTGTTATTTTATTATGATACAGCTGTGAATTAAAAAAAAAATCAGTTAATCTCCTTTTGAAAAAATATGTTCGTAAAATGGAAGAAATTATTTTATAAAATAATCATCTTTACTATGTTATCTTTTTACACAACATTATATGTTTGTTTTTTGTGTTCTACATTCTTTATGAAGGAGTATAATGTTTTTTTTTTTGGCAAAGAGGGAGCCAAATACACTCTGTGACATCGATTGGCTTATGAATAATAAATCAAAGGGACTATTGAGAGATATCGTTGTGACCAAAAGCATTAAGGCGTCACTTTTGTAACCATCGATGAGCCTGCTGCGGCGCCTGTTCAAACAACAAATCAGGCCGACCCACGAAATGAATCTCTTGACATTTACACTCTCGTTAGAGTATCTGCGTGTTACTGGTGTATCTACCAACCGTTCTCTCAGTGTTTACAGAACGTCAACACAAGAATAATAAGTTGATATTCATAAGCACACGCAAAAGTGACGGAAAGTTTGTACAAGTTGTAAACTTATATTTAGTTCATCCCCTCAATTAAGCTGTTTACTAAAACTAACTAAGACTCTTAGTGTTGATTCGCCTGTTCATGGATCAGATGCTCTCAAGAATAACTTTCAACAGGTTTATTATTATTCTAAATCCTATTTTCAAGGAAAAAATAGCAGGCAGGGTCCTGAAAAGGTTATCTAAGTGTATTGAAAGGAATTTTGAGCTGCAAGAAAGATGAAAAATTAAAATAGTCTTAGATATGAATGTTTAAGAACTAAAACGGTAAAAACGGTAAATTAATTTCTTAGCTATTTATTCATTATACATTAAATTACTATATTTATAATAATTATTATTATTCTATGGCGCTACAACTTGGTGACGAGCCTGGCCTGCTCTACCAGCTTCTTCCAGTCTTATCCATTTTTCGCAGCTGTTATCTAGCATCTGACTCCCAGAATAACCCTCGTGTCTCTCTCTATACTATCCGACCACCTCAGCTTCGGTTTCCCCCTTCTTCTCGTGTCGTACAGAGGCTCGGTAAAAGCCTTTATTTGGAATGGCCTCGTTCTCCATTCTAGCCACATGACCAGCCTCTCGCAGTCTTATAATTTTTAAAGAGTAAGCAGCATCTGTTTCATTGAACATTGAGCTTGCTTCATTGTTTGTTCTGCTTCACCAGTTTCCATCTAGGTATACTCCACTGAAGATTCTTCGGAGGATCTTTCTTTCGAAGACTAAGAGGTCATGCTCAATCAGCTTGGTCATTGTCCATGTCTCCGATCCATACAACGAAATTGTGCGGACTATTGTTTTGTACAGAAGGAGCTTGGCCTTGGATGGATAATTCCCTGCGTAGCCCAAATTAGCACATTATTGCCATCCATATTCTATTCTCAACCTCGACCTCAGGTTCATTATTCTCCGTCACTATTGAACCCAAACAGATGAATGGGGCAAATTTCTGAAAGTTAAAGAGGCCAATATTGAAGGTCTCGCCAGGTCGGGGCACTTCCTCTGTGACCATCAACTTAGTCTTCCCTTCATTCACCTCTAGTCTAAGTGTTGTAGCGGCCTCCAACAGGGCTAGAAAAACCTCTTTCAAAACTTTAACATAGTCCAGTGACCTACCTACGATATCCACATCATCTGCATATGTCATCAGCTGGACCATCCGAGTGAAAACTGTCTCCTTGGTTTGCAGACCTTTGCAGCAACTCTCTGCCTTCTCAAGCGCCAAATTAAATAGGAGGCATGATAAAGGATCTTCTTAGCGTAGTTTTTTCGTGAGTGAAACTTTTCTGTTCTTGTCCCTCCTATCTGCACAGTGCATCTCACATCCCTCATGGTCAGCTTTATCAGTCTTATTACTTTGTCGGGGATGTTGAACTTCTTCAGTGCCTTGTCCACAAAAAGATGATAGGTCTTTATATTAAATTCAGGTTCTCTCTCAAGGATTGTTCTGAAGCAGAATATTTGATCTGTGCTAGATCTTTCCCGCCTAAATCCGCATTGGTAGGGTCCAAGTTTCTGCTCTGCTAAGGGTCAGAACGTTGGAACAGAATGTTGGAAAGGACCTTGTATTCTCAAGATAGAAGAGAGATTCATCTGTAGCTATGGCATTGGAGTTTGTCACCTTTTTATAAACTATAATAAATATTTTACTATTTAACTCAATACAATTTGTGGTAACCTATAAACGAAGAAAATACTAAAACAGAATAATTGATTCATTTTATCCATTTAATGAATTTTTTTTTCTGGAAAACTGTGAGAGGAAAAATGCACAGTAAGTTACGAACAAGAAGGGGTATTTCACTAATACATCAAAAACATAATACAGGATCGGAACAAGGCTTTTCTCATCTTATTTTTTAAAAAATTATGATGCTAAAGAAAATAAACAGTGAAACTTCCTGAAACTTAATGAGTATATACTATAACCAAGCTTGAGTATCTCAGTTCAAATTATCTTCTATTTTATAGTTAAACAGTTCAGATTACGAAGAAAAATTCACCTGTTATAAAAAATTGTATAGTTCTGAATATTGACTATAATTTACTTTTTACTTATATTTTACTCAATATTTATGGGGGTGAGCCCCCTTACGTGAAGAAAATATTAAAACAAAAGAATTGATTGAATATATTTGGAAAAAAAATATTTTAAACTCCCATTTGGATTTTTTCCTTGAAAATGTAGATACAGTAGGCTACGAACGCAAAGCATTAAGCAGCACACAGTTCCCATTGGTGTGAAATTGTGAGAAGTTTTCGAATAATGAAATATTAGTTTTTGTAATCTTCTACAACAACAATCCATGGAGTATCTTGGGCTCAGTACATTCTACATTAGATTCATACTGTACTGTGTCTACGACAACGATTGTGTAGGAAGGATATTTGTCCGAGATTACGCTTAATCGCCGTGTCAGTCTCCCTATTGAAGGACCACCTTTTTAGGGGTTAGGTGAGCCCCAAGAGGATCTCCAGATACCATAAGGTCCACCTCTGGCTGTTAGCTGATTAAATAACTTATGGAGTTAAATTACAATATGCAATTCAAACTAAAATGGATTCGATTCCTTGAAAAGAAACATTTTTCCCTTTTATTCATTTCTTATTACTTTTCCTCTGAGAACATATTGTAGCTTCTTGTAGAAACATGTGAACCAGCAGATGGTAAAAATAGATATTATTAATAAGAAACCAAATTAAAAGAAAAGGAACCAAAACAATAAATCTACATCCGATGTCATTTGGAGGAAAGGCCCATTTAATGACCTAGAACTAACTGACACACGCAATTTTATTGGTACATAAAGCGCGGCACTATCCAGCCAATGGGAGTCCACTATTAATCCCCACCCTTCTTCCAAGGCTCACCTGTACTAAGGAATTTATCCCTTCGTCTTAAGTACCTACTAGTTTTTCCGTCAGTGCATGTCGATAATTCACGAGGAAGGTTCACGAGATGCACATAAAAAATAAATAAAATTAACAGCTTCTACTAATTCATCCGTTAAAAGGAATTTATGCCAGAACGCTAAGTTAATGGTTCATGTTATGGAACTCTTAATATCTCTACAAAAGCAATTATTATTATTATCGTGGTTTCACGGTCCTACAAGTATCCAGGCCTCCTCAACCACAGCCAACCAATCTGCTTGATTTCACGCTGTTTTCCTCCATTCTTGTTTACCAAACAGCTCTGTTCTCCTCCAGATCTTTCAGTCATCTGATCCGACATTAAATAAATAATGTAATAATGAAAAAAACGATAGAAGCATTAAGCTTGTAGTTTAATTACCTGGCCTTGCCTTTTATTTATTATTTGCCTTATTGCTTTTCTTTGGTCTTTGAGCAGATGGATCATATGGGATCTAGGACTCTCTTTGGGCTCGCCTAGCCTCTTAATAGTGGATACTCAAAATAAGGGCGAAAATCAGGTGGTTGAGCGTGATCTAGAACAAATCAATACCCTGCAGAACGGTTTTCCATGAAACAGTACAATCTCTAACATGTAATGAACCCCAAACTCATTCTCAGGTTATAGTGGTACAATTTTTATTTTTTTTATACCTGCAGTTATATTTATATTTGTTCTCTTAGCTTCATACGAAATGACAAAAGAAAAAATAAATAAATTGAATGTTCCCCAACCTACTGAACTGCATTAATATTTAAATAATATTCTCAAACACTGTGTTATTATAGATTTTTCTACTCTTTCTTTTCATTTTTCTGTGATACTGAGTCAATATAGGAGTTGTTTTTTCTAAGAGACAAAGAAAGACCGGCCAATCGGGGAAAAGTCTTAAGACTTAGGCTATCGAGCAATTACGAGAGAAAATATTATCTTTATGGAGGAAAATAACCAGAAGACCAGAAATAACCTCTCAGCCTCGGCAAAGGATTAAAGAAGATAGGAGGAGATTGTAGGAGCATTTATTAAGTGAATATTTTGCTATATATATATATATATATATATATATATATATATATATATATATATATATATATATATATATATATATATATATATATATGCGTGTGGGCGTGTATGTATATACAGACAAAATATACATTACTAGAATAGTAATAGAATGATGAAATACTAGAATTCGACTAGAATAATGACAAATTGCTAAGAAAAAACTGAAAATTTATTTAAATAACTGTTAAAGATTCTTTGGATTAACTATCTTATGGTTTATTTCTACATATTTACCTCAGCATAATTGATTAAGCCGTAGTGAAACCCAGATCAACAACCCATGTCTACCTTAAAGGTAGTTATTATATGTTAAAAACAAGATATTTATACATATATGTGTATTTTTTTGTATAATTTAAAAATTATTCTAGTTAAAAACGAATAATTTATAATAAATTAAGCATGAACATCAACTCGTGATTGTCATTTTGTCAATATTTTACTCTAAGAAGTAATTTTTTTTATTGCCAGAAAAATTGTCTAAATTGCTGTAATTTCCAATTTACTTTTCAATGTGATAAACGTTACTTGACGGAGTATCTTTTGCTACGTTAAAATTGAAAATATGTTAAGCAAATTACTCTATATCTATAAGCAAATATTACACTTAAAATGTTTTTTGCTAATACAAACTGAACAAGTACAAAATTGTAATAATATGGATATTTGTCACTTTTACAGCTTAAAATAAATATTTTAATGTACTGAAAAATAATACATTTACAAAAACTCTTTTACTTGCTTGCACTGTATTAAGTAAGCATTTTTTTTTAATAGTTCAATTAATTAGTTAATTTCACTTCAAACACCTCGTTCAAAAAGATATCAACAGTTTGATTTTTGCTTGTCTTTTAGTCGAAATATACACGATTCATGTGTCACTGTATGTTCCACATTTCTATTAGAGCATTTGGGAGTGAATTTACCTACAAAAAATGAACTGTTACGGGCTACTGGGTGTGAAAATGAATTAAACTACTGCTAAATTAAAGATACTAATATTTATTAACAATATGACAAAAATAATACAATTAAATTATTAAACTGATATAAATTTACAATAACAATATTTTAAATATTTATTATCTAGGCCTAACTCCTATTTAATTATTATAATAATATAAGATATTACTAATACTAAACAGCTTAACTATTTACATAAGCTTGTACAAATGCCATAACCAAACCATTACAACTACTACTTAAATAATTAACTACTACTAATTAACACTTACAGTTCACTAATTAAAATCCACCGACCGTAAGATTCTCCAAATATCACACACATACACACAGTAATAAACAGAAACGGTTTATTACACTCACAAGACTGTCACAGTCCACTGATACACTTATTACACTGGCCGGTTCAACACTGAATTGTTTATTACACTGCCACTTGTTACAAGTTTATCACAGAGCCGGGTCTACTCTCTGACTGACTCACTTGTGGCGAGGGGGGTATTAAAATAGGCAAGGCCGAACATTCCAGAACACGGAAGTAGGGAAGACTGTTCTGGCCTGTCGAGAACCTTCTTAATATCTTCCGATAAAGGAGATGATCGAGAAGGTTCTAATCCAATCTTAACTTCTCTCGCCGACGGGCTTAAGACGTTAATCCTTTGTTTCCGTCTTTCTCTCTGTGAACGTAACACTAAATATGTTTAATTTCCTTTCTGTTTGTATACCAATAAAAATATTTTTTTTTTCATTTGTCCATTTAACTAATAAAATATTAGGAACGAATATTTAAATCATTACTTTTTGATATAGATTGGCGATTGAGATATGCACAAATACGCACATATTACCAAAATTTATTTCAGAAAAATAGGTACTAGTATATTTAAGGGCCTGCTGGCATCAGCGCGCTCTGGTGTCACTTTTCTTAACCTACTGTTATAGTAACCTTTCTTTGTTTTGTTATTGTTTAAGTCAAGTTCAACGTGAATCTGTTTTTGATTATTTCCTTTAAATATGAGTTGGAATTTGAAGATTTTTCGCAAGGTGTTCGATGAAGAAACAGCTGTTAGGTTTCTTCAGGAGCGGAATGTCATTCCCCAGAAAATGCGTTGTGTTAATGGACATTATATGAAACTGCAAGTGGGGAATAAAATTAGATGGAAATGATTTTTGATGCAATTGATTTTTTTAAGATATTGCTGTTTTTAATGAGCAATGTTTGTAATAAATTTTTCATTGTTTATCAGAACGTAATATTTTAGATATTTATATTTTATTCATTAAATAACAATTTTTAACTAAAATATGATCATTTTTTTCATTTTATTTGTCAATTTATTTTGTATCATTTTGTTTTTATTTTAAAAATGAAAAAAATGATCATATTTTAGTTAAAAATTGTTATTTAATGAATACTGCTTGTAATAAATGTTTTATTATTTCTAGTTTAATTTTGTCTACATGTTCCTCATTTATTTCATTTCCTATAATCTGTTGTATCATAATGAAAGGCAATGCCTATTTCAAATTGATACATAACCTGACAAGGTCCAAATAGTTGAGGTAAGTGACACCTGAGCGCGCTGATACCAGCAGGCCCTTAAACATACTAGTACCGAAAAATAATATTTAGAGGCGGTTAGGTCAATTCCGGCTCTGAAGGGTCAAAGGGTTAAGAAGTAGAGTGCTGGAATTTTAAAGATGAAAGAAGTACAGAGAACAATTCACTAAGGCAAGTGCCGAAAATTGCAGGTTCACAGAAAGTAAGAATTGAATTAGGCTCCCAGAAGTGGTCTTCTTCTTCAGCCGTCTCGACTCCTTCAGTCAAGCTTTTTTTTAAAAGAGCGTTTTTTGCGGTCCACTCCGTTTATTTTATTGTTAAAATTAATTATGTTGTTTTACTACTATAATTTTTTTCTACTAAAATTTAAAAAAAATGTTTATTAGATAATCTGAAAAGATATAGAAGCTAGATAAGCCCCAGAATGCTCTATAAGACAGGGTCCTTCTGTGGTTTTAAATTATTTATCGATCCTATCTTTACATAGTAAAGGGGTCGTCAGCTTAGCAACGTAGCACTCGAATCACTGAGCAATCCTCTTCATTTTACTGCCCTAACTAAGGGAAGCACAGATAGTTTATTCGTAAAAAATATAATTAATTTACATCTTTCAATACTTCATACCACTTTCAGTTAAGCACCAATGGTTTTAATTAAATAATAAAAATACATGAACATAATATTTTTTGATTGTTCGGCACCGTTAACCACTTAGCGTTGTTTAAAAAAAAATAACTATGTCCATTTTTACCATTATTAAACAATCCGAATATTTAAATTTTTTCTCCTCTCTTCAATCTCATAAATTAATTAATTTATCCAAATTAAATTCAACTGATATAGAAAAGTAACTAAATTTTATTAGTATATATTTTTTCTTCTCAGAATGTTCGACTAAGACATTGCCGTCCAACTCCATCCAAGTTTTTTTTTATTATTAATTTATTCATTGTAATTTAAAACTATTGTATATTATTATAACAATGCAACAAATACATTGCAGGAATGATACATAATGGAATTGATAAATACATGTAGAGAAACTACCCGTTGTTATTACTCAAATAACAAACTCAACTTTGAAGGTGACGAGGCCATCTTTTTTTCTGACTCCTTGGAGGATTTTCGGAAATAAGTAACTTGAAACTATTGGAAATAAGGATTGTCGTGAATGGATTGATATAGAGTTCGAGCCAAATCAGGAGCAAACGGTACATTAGAGTCATTAAGAACGATTTTATTCGTAACAAAGTAAGGAATATTGAAGATTTTACAAAGGGTTTTAGATTGCAAGGATTTGATACGATAGGAATTTAATGGATTAGTGGACCCCAAAGTTTTATTCCGTAATTACAAGTAAGTTTTATAATAGTTATGAATATAAGTTTTGCAATTAACTTGAAGCTTAGAGTATTCGTATAGTAATTTCTGAAGATGTCTAAAACAGCGAGCAGTGTCTTGTCTTTCAGTCTAGTATGATGATTTCAATTTATACGTTTGTCGAGGTGTAATCCGAATTATCGGATTGTCTCTCTGAGGACCATAAGAAAAAAATTAAAACAACTTGAAATGGGAAACAGTCATTCAAAGTATTTATCACATAACATATTTAAAAATATAAATTTCATTTTTTAACATAGCGAAGAAAAATCGGGACTCATCAATTACGTATTCGGAATATTCACTTAAGTTTATTATGCTTCGCTTTATTATGGGATAGATCAGAAGATAGACATAGGCTAGATGATACTCTGCCGAAGATCACCAGATTCAGAGACAGTCATTAGACAAGCAAATAGGAGCAAGAGCAAGTTGTAGATTGCCCTGAGGGCGAGCTGGTCTAATGATTTATCCCTGAGGATGGGAGGTCACGTAGCCAGGAAGGCTGACTATCATCCCTCGGGATTATTAAGGACTTCCCTTTGTTCCTCATGCACTCGCCTCTAATCCACACTCTAATGCTCGCTCCTTAATTATCCTTAATTTTCCCGCCTGTTTGGCTTCACCGTTCTTGCCGAATTATCCGTAAGGCTCCCCTTAAGGATAAAGGATGTTCTTACGCATTGGATTATTCACACCCCAAGTAATATTTCATGTTGATTTTCCCATCTGCTATATCATTCTGTTAACATTAATTAAAAAAAAGAAAAGCGTGAAATGAATATAAAGCTTTAGGGTCTGTAAACATTTATATATATATATATATATATATATATATATATATATATATATATATATATATATTATTGATAATGGTTGATTGAATTAGTCAGAGGTGCATTCAATGTTAACACAAAATAATAATGGTAACGCAAGACTTATTTTCTGTAATCATTGACTGCATCCCTGTATAATTCAATTCATCATCAGAACTAACCAGACCACTATTTTCCACTTCAAAATAAAAGTTTATAGTAGTTATTGTGATGATTATCATGCCTTAATTATTACAATTACTTAAGAAGAATTATTTTTGTATTACGTGTGCATATTTCGTGAAGTAATACTATGGATTTATTTTTAATCTCTTAAAACGGGCCTTGGATCTAAACCTACAATCCTGGTCACAAATATTCATTTTTACCTCACTTAAAAAATTTTACATCACTAATTCACTTTACATTAATAAATAAATGCCTTACTCTAGCAATTACTCAATTCATAAACACATTGTATACCTTCTAAATAAATTTGGATGTACTGTAAGGACGCTAAAAAAAAGACAATTAAAACAGAAATTTTTTATAAATATTTAATATTATAGTAATGTAGATTCTTTCATCATCAACTTGAATAATATGATGCATTGATTTGAATTTATTATCATGAAATAGAATATTGTCTCTCTGTCAACTTCTAATTGTTTCCTTTCATTTATCACTCACTCACTCCTCGGCACTACAGTCCTACAATGACCTTAGCCTCATCCACCACTGCCTGCCAATCACTCCGGTCCATAGCTCCTCAATTCTCCTCAATCCTCTAACAAGTATAATTCCATAAAGATGAAAATAAATAAATTTAGCATTAAATTACACTTCATTTATAATATAATATCAGAACAGCTCTAAATTGTGAACAAAGAAATTTTTTGAAAACTCACCATCTGTGGTATCAAGTATCGTCTAGTTTATAGGCATTCATGCTTTTGTTTGAGTGCGTGTTATATCCCTCTATAACATTGTATAACACAAGTTATATCCAAAAATTTTAAATAACGAAGCATAGTCATTGATGGTGTAAGGTTATTACGCTTATAAAAATAAAATGACGTATTAATTGTTAAGATAGAGGAAAGAACAAACTCGTTAACAAGCATGGTGAAAGAATAATATTTTTATTTTGAAGAGAAAAGATTTCTCCAGGAGAGGATTCGAACCCGGGTCCTCCGCATCTATAGCGCGGTACTCTGCCAACTAAGCTACCAGGGCTTGTAACCAGGCCAGACAAATCCATTCACTTCCCCGATCCCACATCCCCAGCACTCGCAATGCTTGCGATGTAAAAATGGGGAAGAATGTTCATTGAACATTACTTTAATTTGGATCTGGTTGACGAATGTCAATTTTATATTTATAACTAGCATATGCCCGTGGCTTCGCTCGCGTGGAATTTGGTCTCCCACATAAAGTTTCGTTTAAGATTATTTTAAAATTTATTAATTATTAAAATTTAATTATTTTTTTTAATATAAGTTACTCGTTCATCCAAAATTTCAGATGTCTAACTTCAAAACTGACGGTCTATACAACCTTTGAACCCCTATTATATTAATGGGGAAACCCATGGGGTGGAATTATCCAAATTTCTTTCTTAAACTATACAAAGAACCTATCTACAAATTTCAAGATGCTAAGTTCCTGATTTGCCTTTAATTATGTACTATAACGGGGGGTGGGTATGCCCCCGTGCCCCAATATAAATCTGCCCTTGCTGTAGCCTATGATGTATAACCTATTTTACTCAATAAGTTTCATCCAAATCCGTTCAGTAGTTTTTGCGTGAATGAGTAACAAACATTCGCATTTATAATATTAATAGGATATCAAAACAATAGTTTCACTCATGTTCCTTCTGTTATTTTACCCACTATTATCGTGTCATTTGCCTGTAATTATGTACTATAATGGATTCTCCACAGTACCTAAAAACTGTCGGGAGGGGGGGTACGTGCCCAGGTGCGCCCCCCCCCCCCCACTAAATCCGCGCTTGCTATAGCGTATGTGTTATTCTGATGTATAACCTAAAATACTGTAAAGTTTCATCCAAATCCGTTCAGTAGTTTTTGCGAGAAAGAGACACAAACTTTCACATTTATAATATTAGTAAGATGGGCAGGATATCAAAACAAATAGTTTCATTCATGTTCTTTCTGTTATTTAAACAATTATGATCATGTGATTTGCCTTTATATATGTACTATAATGAATTCTCCACAGTACCTAAAAAACTGTCGGGAGGGTGGGGCACGTGCCCCCGTGCGTCACCCCCAAAACTATGCTTGCTGTAGCCTTTTTGTTATTCTGATGTTTAACCTATATTACTGTAAAGTTTCATCCCAATCCATTCAGTACTTTTTACATGAAAGAGAGACAAACATACAAACTTTCACATTTATAATATTAGTAAGATATATAAATAGGCTAGCCTCTCCCAGGGTAGAGCTCTCAGTTGCCGCGCGGAATAGGGTTCAAATCCGTCCAGACGGATTATCAGGCAGATTTTATTTGATCTGATAACAGTCGGAGATGGAACCCGTGGGTTCTGGGGCTCACCTAGTCACTATAAAGTGTGTACCCTTAATAGAGGAAAAACCTAGTATATATGCACGGCCGTTTTCGTTGTGAGAAAAAGTACAGTGTTGTTCATATATATCCCAATGGGCCAGACTGCTGAAGATATTCCTGACATTTTCTTTCAAAATTTGTTAAGCGAATAACGATGAAATAAAGATTATTCTGTTGCTATGATACTTGAGTATATTTAGATAGAAGAAATACCGAATTTTTTTCTCATTTGTTAACTGATTTTCTGATGAAATAGTCAATTTAAAATAAGAAAATTAATATAAGTGAATTTTGGGAAATATCAAAGAATCCTTAGCGCATTGCAGAAAGAAGTTATCACGAAGCTAATTCACGTAAGTAAATAAATTATTTTTTTTGTATAAATATTTAAGCTAACTGGCTAATTATTTGTGAAAAGTAAGGTTTTATCGCCTCTAAAATAATGTTCATGATTTTGTATAAAACGTTTTCAGTGCTATTACTTTAGGTGTTAGTTTCTTGATTATTTTTTTTAACAGGCGTTAGGACGGAAGAACATTTGAAATTTGGTGTAGTTCTCTTGGCTGGATTTGTTTTTTTCCATTGAATAAGTGTGATATTCAATTTTTTCATCATAGTACTTAGTTATTCTCCATAAACCTTCGATAGATGAAAGGATAATTTGAGTGCCTTTGCCGGCTAATTTTCTAGTTAAAGGGTTTAAAGATAGAGCATTTAGGCCATTTAACAATGCTTGATAATTATTTGCATTATGTAAATAAATTGGCGGTATTATCACTGTCGTATACCTTCGCAAATTTTTATTTTTACTTTTCTGTTCCCTAATTTATATTCGGGGTCGTATCTTGAGTACATTTCTTCCAACATCTTGCATATTTTTGGACTGATGGTCATCTTCTTCAACATATTAATAATGCTTTTTCATAATCTAGACAAATTATAATCATTCGCTTGTTTACTAAGTTTCTGATCACAAAAATATGGTCTACAGTAGAATAGTTCTTCCTAAAGCTTGCTTGATGTTTTTCGAGTTCTACATCTAATTTGTCTTCTATTCTTCTAAGATAATTTTAGAGAATATTTTGTACACAACTGAGAGCAAACTTAATGGGCGATAATTGTTTAGATCTCTCTTATCTCCTTTCTTTTTTGTCGGATTTCCTATTTGCTTTTTTTGGATATGTAAACACGTTTACAAAATATATTGAGGTAATAATAAAAAGAACAGATACTTTAATAAATTTGCACGGAAAATGAGTGAGGGCCTGCGCTAGAATCTTTCCTCCAGCTTTTATAAGTTCCATTAACAGACCGTCAACACCTCTTTCTGTGTTTTCCTTGCAGCTATCAATTACACTCATTCTTACACTTCTTCGATCATAATTTCTTTTATGGGTCCCAACATTCCATATTCCACTCCCCTTTTCTATCACTTCTTCTGTCGTAATATAGTTTTTCATAATATTCTTATATTCTATTAATTATCTCCAAGTTATCATTTAATTCTTGTCCTTTTTTATTTAAAATAACAGTAATTTTTGTTAACAGTTCCTCCCTCTTTTAATTTTCCTCCTGCCTTTAAAGCTCTCTCGATTTTTTTAAACCTTATTTTCTCCTAACCAGTTCTTAATTTCTTTCCTAATTAATTTGTTGATTAATTATAACGTATATTTATTTAATACGTTTACAAAAAATTATATACCTACAGCCGAGAAAAAAAGATGACAGAAAAAACCTGAAAAATGATTATATTAATTACAGTGATACAAACTACAGTGACGGGAGTGAAATAACATATTTTTTTTTATATATTATTTATTTCCAGATCGGCTATTCCTAGCGTTATATTTTTTTTTTTAATAATGAATTTTAAATTTTAGCATGAGGTAAAAATGTGGGTTTCGTCTCATGCAACTCGTCATCTGGGTTTAGAAGCATCGGTCTGAGAAAAGGATGTCGAACACCTTCCTCATCGTCCTTCATCATTAATTATGATTCGTTAAACATATATAAGTGAAAAATAACCAAAAGACAGTCATGAAGAGTTAGTAAAATGTACTTAAATCTTCACTTCACAGTATAACCGCACTCTATCGAAGTCAGAAGCAAACTGAAATAAATTGAGTGAAGGTTATTAACAGCCGGGTGACCAATGAGGATTTGTGTGAAATGGATTTGCCACAGCCTCAACGATTTAATTTATTTTATTAATAAATTAAATTAACACCAGGTAATGCCGGAAGTCCGCGTCAGGGACTTTTAAAAAAATCTGTCTCATAGCCAAAATCAGGTCTTGTGTGCTCGCATTTTCACGAAAGCCGTATTGTTCCTCTTAGAGCAATCCATCGACTCGTCTTTTGATTCTCTTTTCCAAGATTTTGGAATATATCTCAGAAAGTTATAAAAGAAAACTTATTTATTCCATCTTAATTTGACGTACCTAGGTGATAGAATAAACATTCCTAACATTTGTTATTCCTAATTCGTTGAGCAGCCGTCTTGTGAACATAGAATTTATTCCATTATTTGAAGAAAATATTAAAAGAAAACTTATTTTGGAGTCAAAAGGGAAACCTTTTAAACGTATATTTTAAATTTTATCATTTTTCAGCATTTACAAGATAACAAAATTTATCTCATCATAATTTGACGTATCTATTATATAGAATCATTTTTCCACAAGTGCAGTGGTTTCATAGGGCTACACTGATTGCATTAGCAGGTAGCCATTCTTGCTACTGGATTCAGTGCGGCGAACCATCCACTATAAAAAATGGGTAACGAAACCACAGGCACAACCTCAAGGGTTGTTTAGGAAAGGTGCCTATCTATGTATTTTCTTCTTATTTTATTTCCTCCAAGTTCCTTTCTGCTTTGAGTTGTTCTACCCCAGGATCTTCATTTTTCTCTGTCCCTCCCTCCCACGGGTATGTATCCCGCCCTTCCTCCTTGGAGGTGCATCAGCCCAAGTGTACTTTCGAGGAGGTAGGGGAAGCGTAGGTGCCTTTGGTTCCCGGGCCAGTGACCAACCTAGGCCTCAGGGGCTATGCCCCAAAATGGTACTATGGGAGAGTGGTGGCCGGTTTAGCCGGTCGCAGACGTAGTGGCGTGGTTAGAAGGTCGGAAGAGCAGTAATCCAGGAAACTGGTGCCGGCTCGACCGGCTGGAAGCTGGATGGTAGGTAGTCCTATCTCCGTGGATTTGCGTCCGCATGCTGGCGAGATGAAGTGCGTGAGCGTATGAATGTGTCAAGAACTCTGGAGAAGAGAGAGTTCAGGAGTGTGCGAATCTTGGGTTACGGGGAAAGACCCGAAGCCCCGAAATGAAATAATCGCGTTCGCGGTTGTGAGATGCTATGGACACATCTTTGCTGGCATGCGGCCGCAAATACCAAAACATGATATGAGAAGTTGGTTTGCCTGGTGTGGGAGAGGTAAGGCCGAGAGGCTAAGTATCTCTTGCATCAATAGCTGTCAGCTTAGCATCTCATATGTACAATGTCCCTCCCTTCCCATCTTTATCGTCCCCTGGAGTCTTCTCATTTACCAATCGATATGATGAAGATCACAGGGCTCTAGTTTCGTTTGCCCATCGACAAGTATGCTTTCACTTTTAAAAATCTCTTACTTAAAAAAGCTATCAAATACGGATAAAAAATGAAAATGAATTGTTGTTTATATTACAACTCCATTTCAAGCCAAAAACTACAAGATTGATACGATTCCGGTTATCTGAAAGCAGTTAACCCTCTCTCGCATAATACGACTTATTCACCGGGACTCTAGATTTAATCTTTTAACATAAATGTGCTTTATATGATCTGCACATCACTCTGAGACTCACTCAGGCACTATTAACCTGTTAATAGGACGAAATATTTCTATTTAACTATTTATATATCGAAAACCTGCAACACTTACATCAACAACCTGTGAACAGATCTGGGGTTCAGTACATGGTAAAGACTTCAGTTCAGTACATGTACTGTACTCAGTGGTTGTGCAGGGAGGTGATTCGTCCTAGATCACGCTCAACCGTCTGATATCCTCCCTTATTTTGGGTACCCACTTTAGAAAGGCTGGATGAACCCCGGAGAGTCCTAGATCCCTTATGATCCATCTCCGGCTACTAACATCCTGGATAAAAGTATTTCCAGTAGCGGGATTAGAACCAGGATTTTCGGAATGACATAACTATTCATATACATTATAGTAAAATAGTTTGTCGAAATAAATAAAATCAATAATTTAAAAATTATTTCCTTTTAATACTTGATTTGTGATTATATTACTTATAGTCATGAAAAAAAAATCACCATTGTAAAACGAGTTAAACAAAATTCCCCGATCAACAGTTTAAGTTGGTACTATAAATAAGAGAAAACCTGGCGTTTGAGGTTGATCCAAGAAGTAGTAGAGTCTCCGTCATGTACTGAACTCAAGGCCTTCCGTGGGTTGTGGTAGTGTAGATTTTTATTTAAATATGCATATGCTCTTCTTCTCACTCATCATCGCTTATCGGTCCATTTTTCTCCAATTTTCTCTTTTTTCCAGGACTAATGAATTTTATGAATATTTTTCTATCCTTGAATTGTTTTCCAGCTAATCCTAGACTTGTTATTTCCTCTTTAATATTAATGGAGTATCCTCTGACCTGTCTTAGTTTCATCACACTGTTGAACATAACATTCATAGGGAGAAAAACCTGTGTAGGACAAATCACCCACAAAACAGTACGATCTCTATCATGTTCTTAACCCAAGGGTTATAGTGCTACTGGTTTTTATTTCAATTATTTAGCGCAGACAATTCGAAATTTTTTTTTTGTACTTGTCTGTTTTGACCTCCGTTGACCCCAGCGCGCTCCTCTGGCACTAACAACTATTTGTACCATGTCAGGTTATGCTGCATACAATTTATTTCAAATAGTATTGCCTTTCATTATCATAGAACAGATTTTTAGGAAATGAAATAAATGAGAAACATGTGCAGATAAAATAAAACGACATAGGCGATAGCAAGCGCGGATTTAGGGGGGCGCACACGGGGTGATATGCCCCCCTGACAGTTTTTTAGGTACTGTGGGGAATCCATTAAAGTACATAATTAAAGGCAAATCACATGCTCATAGTTTTTAAAATAACAGAAAGAACATGAGTGAAACTATTTGTTTTGATATCCTACTAATCTTACTAATATTATAAATGTGAAAGTTTGTATGTTTGTCTCTATTTCACGCAAAAACTATTAAACTGATATGGATGAATCTTTACAGTAATATAGTTTATACATCAGAATATCTATCTAAAAACTGTAGGGGGCACGTGTCCCCTTGTGCCCCACTAAATCCGCGCTTGCTGTATAGCCTATGTGATATTCTGATGTATAAACTATATTACTGTAAAGATTCATCCATATCAGTTTAATAGTTTTTGCGTGAAATAGAGACAAACATACAAACTTTCACATTTATAATATTAGTAAGATTAGTAGGATATCAAAACAAATAGTTTCACTCATGTTCTTTCTGTTATTTTACATAGGCTATATAGCAAGCGCGGATTTAGTGGGGCACAAGGGGACACGTGCCCCCTACAGTTTTTTAGGTACTGTGGAGAATCCATTATAGTACATAATTAAAGGCAAATTTCACGATCATAGTTGTTAAAACAACGGAAAGAATCTGAGTGAAACTATTTGTTTTGATATCCTACTAATCCTATTAATATTATAAATGTGAAAGTTTGTGTCTCTTTCACGCAAAAAATACTGAACGGATTTGGATGAAAGTAGGATATCAAAACAATAGTTTCACCCATGTTCTTTTCATGGATTCTCCACAGTAACTAAAAGACAGTAGGGGGGTATATGCAATCGTGCGCTCCCCCCCCCCCGATAAATCCAAGCTTGCTATAGCCTATGTGTTATTCTGATGTATAAACTATATTACTGTAAAGTTGACTCCAAATCTGTTCAGAAGTTTTTGCGTGAAAGAGAGACAAACATACAAACATTCACATTTATAATATTAGTAAGATTGTTTTTTATTGTGATTATTTAAATATTTTTATTTTGAAGAGAAAAGATTTGTTCTGGCCGTAAATAACCAGAGTAAAATAAAAAAATATATATAATAATTTACCTTTCACTCCTTCATTCATCCACAGGCACGTTTCTTTTGATAGTTTGCCCAGCATCGTCCAGACTTCTCTGGTCTTTCTTAACCCTCAAACCCTTCTATATAATTAATCTTGTTATAATAAATATATTTATATCTTATAAAAATTTATTTTCAGGTTGCAGAGGTGATGGGGAGTGTGATGTGCAATGCAGGACGGAGGGCAGGGAAGAGGATACTTGTGGCTGCAGCAGCACAAGCATCAGGGTTGACTCAGGTTAGCGAGTAGTTATGGAATTTTTTTTTAAATATTATTCTGTCTGAACGCCATGAGAGTGTTCGGGATTGTGATTATAGCTTTGTTTTGTGATTATAAGCTGTGTGATTATGGACTGTGATCATACCCAGTAAGGAGAATCTCAATTAAGGGGAATAAAATAATAAAGAAGTTTATCTACTATTCACAGCATTGCCGAAATTATTAAATACAACTTTCAGATTTCATTCTGGTTCCAAAATAACTCAATTCTCGTATTTTCGAGCCAAAACTTACTCTAGCATGAGTGACCTAGACTAATTGTAAAACCAGTCTGTATCCTGAAGAGCCTATTGAGTGGAATGATTGTGTCGAGTATTGTTTCAGAGAGATCCAAAGTTGAGTTCAATTGAAACTCCATCTTTGTTACGTTCATCCTTAATTTAGTTTTTGTTTATTCTTCTTCAGCTGCCTTCTTTAGAGCCTTTCAGCGTAGAGGGGCATCCAGCCAGGAATTCCATTCTTCCCATTTCTAGCTAGGTTCCTAGCCTGTTGAAGGTCCTTCCCCCTCGTCCTACAGAGTCGATCAATGTAGTCGAGATAAGATATCCCAGTCTTCTGACATCTGGGACATATTCAGAGGGTCTCTGTGGTCGTCCATCATTATAACATGACCAAACCACTTCAGCTGCCGAGTTTCCAGGATCTGTTTCAATGGAACAATCTCCAGTTCCTAAAGAATCCTTTCATTACGAAGCTGGTCCCTCTTTGTTTTCCCAATCGTTCTCTGCAGAAATTTCATTTCGGCAGTAGCGATTCTGCTTTTCTGTCGGTCTGTTAATATCCAACTCTCCGCTCCATGCAAAATTATGGGCAGATGCACCGTCTTGAATATGTGAAGCTTGACATCCCTGCCTACCTCTCTCTTCCCCACCACAGTGTTACATATCTGGTAGTAAACTACATTTTCCATGTTAATTATGTTTGATATTTCTTTGTCTACCTTCCCAGATCCGTCTATCTGTACCTAGGGTATGGGAAGTCTGTCACCACCTCAAATTTTTGTCAATTACAGAATATTTGGATATCTTCTTTATTCCTTTCACATCATTTTTATTCAAATCAATTTAATTGTTATATTCACAAGCTGGATAAAGCCCTAGGATTTTTTTAAGGGAGTAAAACATCCTTAGTTACGCCGTCCTTCGGAAGGGACGTTAAACGGGGGTCCCGAGCCTGTACGATGTCAGGTACTCGTTAAAAATCCCGATCCTAATTAAACCTGGATAGGAAAAATTTAGAGCTCCCACTGTAGCATCGTCCAATTAGCCATAGCAGCAAAAAAGTGACGTTAAATGAACAAACAACAAGCTGGATAAAACTAACTGCACTGTATAGTTACAAAGAAATTCGAGTTTAAATATTTTTAAATATGATTTTAAAAAATATCTTTTACATTTTATAAAAGTATAAGGTTACTACACTTTTCAGCTATATTAAAAATATTAGAGCCGAAAAATATTTTCCCGTAAGATTTCCAATGCTCCTATTACATTTCTTTATTCGATAGATTGCCGGAAACATATTACTTATAATAAATAGAATTATGGTAAGTCTACAGTTTGACATGTATAGTTTTTATATATATTTTTGTTCGGCGATCTATTTTTCTTCTTTTGATTTCCATAATAATGCGTCATCGTTGTTCTGTGCCGAATCACACCCACTCTCGCCACCATGCATGAGATTTCGACGAGATTGACAGATCCTGCAAGACCATGAAAGCCTTCATATTCATTCCGCCAGTCATGGAGTCACGGGCAGGCACGAATATACCCTTTCCTTGAGTGACAGCTCCGTTTTACTGTGAGCGTTACTTTGATGTTTCTGATTCTATTTAGACTACTCACTTCAAATTGGATCCGTTAAAGGCGTTTTTATATATTACGGTGATTTCCTTTTCCTTTGTTTCTCTCTTTTTATTTTGAATCTGTTGTGTGGAAATCCAAACCCTATTCTTCAAATATCGATTTTAAGATCAGATTCACAGTATTGCTACCTAATATCCATTAAATGAAAACTAATATTCAAAATTCATGCACTATATATAGAGGTTATAAAAACCTCATTCAATTTACATCATTTAGTATGCAAGATAAATACAAATATTTAGATTTATAGAAATGCGTTTAAATGGAAAACAGAATATTTTGAATTCAACTTTAACCGCAAAACATGTTTAATTCAGAACGAAATTCTAAATTATTCCATGATATGAATTGAAACTTATTTTGAATTTTAATCTACGATTCTCACATTTAAAATAAATTTCAAGATAATTCGACTACATTGTTTGTTATTAATGCTCCATCTGTTATTAACTGCAAAAATTAATAGTTTCATTTTTCTAACATACTTTCTAAAAACTTTAGGTAGAATATTTGTCAAAAATTGGATTCGTCATTTCTTTGTGAGATTACCTTTCTTTTTATAAGTTTAATATTTGTAACCGAAACAGCATTTTTGATAAATATATTTCAAAGGGACTAAATTTAAAAAAATACAATATTACTATACTATATTATATTTATGCTTTGTTAAATTTATAATGTATATATTAAATACCATATTTATTTATATTATATATTACTACTTCTATTTAATTGAACTACATCCTGAGCTGTATTTAGATCTGAAACATATTTTTTTTAATGTAAGTTTAACTTATTTTAATAAAATTATGTATGATAAAAAAATGCACCCATCTTTTTGTAAATTCTCGACATTCAGGCAATATTTAATTTAGCCCTTTTTACAAATATCTATCATAGCTACATGTAGCAGATACACTTAGGAGTGCCAAAGTGGTAACAAAAACAATCGAAACAAATGATAAGTAACTAAATAGAATAACATTGATAAATAGGAACAGGAAATTAAAACCCTCCGAAAACACGTTTAGATCTCACAGATCCTTCCTCATGCTTGATAATTAATTCATCTGATGTTTAGGGGATGCGTGAAACTGTCCCCGCTACCGCCTTCCTGCTTATGTAGAGCAACGCTAAAATATTCTAGGCCACTATTGGTGTTATAACATAACCGTAAGGTAAAGCTGGCTTGTTTTCACAAGACTTGAAAAAATAGTATTTATACGAGCTAGAATTTCTCAACCATAAGATATATTGTTGAATCCCGGTCAGAGCAAATCTTTTCTCTTCAAAACAAAAATATTAAAAAATAATAACAATTTATAAAAAATAAAAGTTATAAATAATATATTAACGTAAGTCAACAAGATCCTAATTAAAGTAATGATCAATGAACATTCTTCCCCATGTATACATCGCAAAAATTGTGAGAACACGGGGATATAGGATCGGTGAAGAGAACGGATTTGTCTGATTGGGATACGACCCCTGGTAGCTCAGTGGTTTACAACACGACCCGGGTTCGAATCCCGGACAGGGCTAATATTCTCTCTTCAAAAAAGTATTTAAAAATAATAACAATTAATACAAAATAAAAATCATAAATAATATACATTGATTTCTGTAAGAAATGAATTCCTTCTTAATCTTCGGATTTTATTGTAGTATGATGAGTAGGTAAATATTAATGAGAAATATTTTTACAAAATATTTTAATGCTAGAACATCTTATTTTTACCCGATGATCTGCTATCAACGATATTTTACCGAACAGAAGGCCATTTTCCCACTGACAAAACCATTTGTCAGAGCCTTCTCCTCGTTAGGTTCAATGAGTGTCGTTCCCAAAATGGCTGTCCATAAGAGTAATGGTTCTAAGAGACTTTTTTTTGTAAGAAAGTAGCGGAAAACATCCGCGCTTGTTATTCGGAGAGCATGTATCAGCTGGTATTGAAAATTAGAACATGAAAATTAGAATACAGAAATAATAATAGTGATTAAATCTATGATACTGCCGTTGATGATTAGATTAGTACCATTAGTATGTAGAAACTAATGCTAAAATAACATTCTCGCTTTTCTATTTCTTATACAGTTGCTACTGAAGTCTTGACTTCAAAAATCCCGAATTCGGAGTTATGCCGTTGTTCTTTGAAGGAGCGACATAATACTCCGAAATTTCAGAAATAAATTTTATAAAAAATTTATAATTTTTTTTTTAAATTGATATTTCATTCCAAAACTCGATGTTCCTATACAATAGCAAAGAGAAAAACATCTGGATCAAATTTGCTGGATGCGCAATTGCGCAGGTGCAAATGAAAATTAAATAATAATAATAATAATAATTTTTCTCATCAACTATCCCTATGATAAATCCTCTTTTAAGTTGCCACGGTCAATATTTTAATCGATCCAACATATATTTCTTCTGGTTTCGACCGTGTAGTCAAATTCTTTGCAGACGTACCGCTGGCCATACTGGAAGCTTCATCAGGGCTTAATCTGAGGCTCTCTCTATGTTGAATGGATTATCCTTACATTGTTGCACTTGAAATTTCCATTATCTAGACCAGTAAGAATTTAATAATTTGTAAAAATGTTTAAACTTTAATAAACTAATAGGTTAATGTTATAATATTATATATAGGATAAACAGTTTTAATCTCAAGAAATCAAATTGTAATTATGCAACGATAATGAAAAATAGCTTTCAGGGAGGATTAGTAAATAAAACTGAATTTTCTCTTCTCTACTTCCCGATCCTTCAATATCATTCAGTACGGGATTAAAATGGGAATGGACAAACTCATTTAGAATTAAGGTCTTTTCATTAGAGAAAAAAAAATATTCGTTCTCTATTGCTTCAGGGTTTTTCTCTTTTGATAAGTTGATTTTCACGTCTCAAAATCAATAAAAGGCGATGAATATTAAATAGTACTATGCATTAGCCGTAAAAATAAATTAATGTAATGCATAAATAAAGGGTAGGGCATGTAGGGTAGGGTGTCCCAGGCTGCAAGGGATGAATTTTTTTTTTCGAATTTCGAAACGCATACCCTCTCAATTTTTTTCATTTCAATCCAAAACCTCAAATATTAAATATTATTGCGATCGGATAACGATAACCTCTGCCGACTTGACGTCAAGGTTTAAATATAAAAGTTAGTGTGTAAGCTGTAGGGAGATTATTTAGTTTATTGTTTAAATACAGTAAATAAAATACATAATATAATTATAATATTATTTAGTACATATTTATTGTAAAAGAAAATTTAATCATGAAAATTTCTTTTCAAAGTTAGTTTTTTACAGTCACGTCACACGTATATTTCTGTGTTCTTGTACGAACCATAATAAAAATTGCTTTTGCTCCTCTTCAACAGTGATAAACCATGAAAGTCTTTCATTAATTTAACCGCTCTTCCTGCCTTATCATTAATGCGCAAATGCTTTCAGTGTCAGAAGCTTCTTTTTAGCGTTGGAACGAATCATCATTTGACCATGAAGAAGGGCTCTTGTTCAGAAAACTGTCATCAATTTTGAATCGATTAAATAAGAACTTGCTTTTGACGAGACGAAGTCATCAATGTTTTTCTCTGAAAATAACATAGAGGGATAGGTTAACAATCGTATAGTAAACTATTAAAGAAAATCAAAGTATAATTCGCATTGTCACAGTTCTTCTTTGGATGCGATGATACGTTTATCATGGGCTGAAGGGTTTGCTTTACCTAAGTTAGCAACCATTTTTACTTTTGTTTCTTGATCGAATGCTTTTGTCTCTATCACATCGTAAGCTTTCATGGACAGTACAAATCCCGATAAGGTACTTTTACTGATAAAATGCATTGGAGCCAGGGTTTGACGTAGGATGTCACGATAAAGAGACAGACATCCAGCAGTGCTGCCTTATCCTTGTTTGAAATTCTGAATTGGGGGCTTAGTAATGATATTTTTAATGAATAAATGGCACTGGCATCCACCTAGCTTGGTGCATAGCACCTGGAGGCCGAATCATAAATTTCTTCTCTGTATCACCACCACGAAATATTATTGACAGCTCAATCGCGATAGTCATCTCTAGCTATTTCATTAGTCGATTCACATCGGTAGAATTCTAGCAGTTTATCAACTTCTGGAATGTCTAGGTTTGTAGTTACTTGGCTGATTTTAGCTTCAAACACACTTTTTAATACCAATTCGTAGACGTGATGACGGCAAGAAAAAATAAACATTTCTCTACCAAGTTTTTGTTCCAGAAGCACACATGCACCGTTATTACGGCCTGTGTTTGAAGCAGTAGTATCACAACAGAGAGTCTGCACTCTGTCCTCAATATCCCAATCGAAAATGGCGTACCAAACTGCCTGTGCCTGTTCGCGTCCTGATGAGTTGCTCAATTTTGGCACAGCGATAAATTGTTCATTATTATCATAGGAAACAACTATCGGCAGACGTTCTTCTTTAGATTCAGGCGGATCTAGAGCCGGCAGCACTTTGCCATCCCACTGGACAGTTACCGTATGGAAATTAACCTTTATAGCTTCAGCCCGCACTCTTCGCATTTCTGTTCAAATTTTATGGATTGAAGACTTGCTTATAGAAAATTCGTCTGTATTATGCCCTACTGCTTCAATTATAAATACAGAATGTTTCACATTTAACTGACACGTATCTAATGCGGCAACTAACTTCGGAGTTATGAACTTTTTCCGCATACAAGTCTTATCGGGCTGAGAGGAAGGACCATTTGGACTAGGCCTATTTTCTTGTAAATCTATTATTTCAGAATCAGAAGATGAGTTTTCTTGCAATGGTTCATAAGATGATGACGATGGAGCTAACGATGAAAAATATTTAGCACGTAGCTATCCCTCCTCAATGTTTCTAAGGCGCGCCTTTTCTTCTTTTTCTGTTAGTTTTTTGTCCACTTCGGCTAAGTGACCAGGCCGACCTGGTTCTCTTTGGCTGCAAGAAGTCCTATATCTAAATAAAACCTATCTTCATTTATTTTAATTAGCTGAAGCACATCGGCTTGAGCAATGTCAAACAAATTGTTCATGTTGAAAAGAAACTCTTGTCGGCGCTATTCAAACACTTCTTGTGTTTTTTCGCATTTTTTTTTGTCAAATCTCTCCAAACTTGGTATAATGCATTTAGTTTCTAAACACAGTTAGGTATTGATTTATTCGGTATAACTGCCTCTTCCTAGTAAATAATGAACTCAGGAATAGTAAGACTTGCACTTTCATTGACACTTAAATTCACTTCACGAATATTGTAGATCAGAACTGCTAATACCTACTTGTCCATTAGAGGGAAGTTTCGTACCAGTAACTTGATGTTTTACTTCCCCTATTAAAAATATCTTCTTTTTGGAACTTCATAACTCCACTGACATGTTGACTACTCAAAAGTAATGCGTTTACTAATAAAACAAATAAGTAATAACAAGCCATCAATGAGAGATTTCCGTCTCCTAATACTTTGCGAGTACAGACACGTTTCGATGCAAGCTGTGTGATCCTAAGATCCTGAAACTTTTTTATAATATTTTTTGAGACCATTCAAACAGAATTAGAGGGTATGCGTTAAATAAATATCACTTTAATTTTTGGGACACCCCAATGTATAGTTCAGCTAATTGAATTGCTTCATATTGTTATTGAAATTAGTTTGAAATACATAGTTTTAGAAGAAATCAAGTGAAATTTCCCAGCTTAATGGTAAATCAATTAGTGATTTGTAGCTTAGTTAATTAATTAATCTAGTTAATTAGCCTCATCTAATTTGTATCTTGTAGCCATTGTAGTCCTGCTTTTCATTATGTCAGGATTGAAATTCAATTTCTACTAAGGCTAAATGTGCTATTGATTCGGAAATTCCATTATCTTTCAAGAAATGACAATTCGAAGTATTTATTTAGAATAATAACTAATGTAATAGATAACATAATAATGTAGGGTTTAGATTTTTAAAAAATAAACAAAAATATGAAATATTGTTAGCTCACTTTACTTAATTTTCTTTTATTATTGTGATAAATAAAAAATAATTTGGATAGAATTGGATATTTACTTTATGGATTATTTTAATCATTTTAGGCAATTTATTAGGCTTATAAACAGAAATCGTAATATGCAATAATAAATTGAAATTGAATTTTCATAAATACATTTTATTAATATAAATCTGTTCTATTTTTTTTTTCTTCATTAACAATTTCCGAGTCGATTGTGACATTTTCCAAATCAAATGCGCCTTTTTTCCATATATATATATGTATATAAAATTATATTCCATATAATATCTGGCGATCCAGATGCATTTTTTCAGTTTTAATTGTAACTTAGATGGCCTCGTGACCTTTTAAGTTCAACATTTTATTTGAGTACTCCCACTGGGTAGTTTCTCTACTCGCCTTTATGGCGGGACATGATTTATCTTTCGTTATATTTACTGGATGTATTCTGTATACAGTTGTAAATTCAAAAAATATATTTCAAAACAAATTGTAACTTATTGAGTTAGTTATATCATATTTCACTTATTTTCTTATACGGAAAATAAATACTTTAATTATGATATTGACTTTGGAAATATAATTGACTTTCGTAAGACATAATTTTTCTACTAATTGCTCAAGAAGGACTAAAGGTTTTCTTAATGAAGTTTCTTATTTGCTAGTGAAACTGCAAAAGTCAGCATTAAACCAATCAAGATATTAACTTAACAAAATAGCATAGTTTTTTATTATATTTTTTTAAATAAAAATATTTATTCATAAGAAATCATACAAATGCCATTTGGCACATATTGAAATAACATATAAATAAAAAAAAAATGATTGCCCTTCCTGTCTAGATATTCAATCACGTAATGGAAGGAAAGAAAGATAAAATAGAACAGTTAATCCAAAAATAATGATCAAAGAACTGAACTACAGTAAATAAATATAAACATCATTTTCCGAATACAATTTGTAGTGAAAATGGTATAATCGTATAATGCAAACTCCTCCTGTATTTAAAAAAAAAATAGTAATACATATTTCTATGACTAGATTATTTAAATTTGTATTTAATATGATAATAATTACAGATAATTTCTAAACCCCTTTTTTTTAATTGCCATAAACATAAATCAGACTCTTAGCCCCCAGTATACAGGAAATATTACCCTACAACACTGGGTTTGTGTGCGTCCTTCAAGCACGGCTCAAAAGTTCAATATTATCAACTTTAACAATGCATATATAAAATTATTCCATGTTTATCCTTAATTACCTTTACAACATTTTTTTTATATATTTATTTCTTAGTAATACATTATCAATTAATTTTTATGGATTAAAGATTATTATTAACAATTAATAATTTTATTAATAAATTTATAACAAAATATAATTTTCATTTTACATTTTCTCCTTAATTACATCTTATTACGTAATACAACCCAAATATATATCTAAATGAAGATAGTAGTGATATATTATGCACTAGGAACGAGAATTCACGGAAACTCCGCTTTCCGCCATTGAATTACTTCAACAAAGTTATAGTTTCGGCTGCATACCATAGTTAAATGTTTATCACACATGTGTTTTGTCCGTGAAGTTTATTATGAAAACTTTAAATGTTTAAATGTACAGTGCTTCTGTGCTAGTTTACCATGGATTGTTGTGTGAGCATGATGAGTTGTTGTTAGCAACATCTATTTATAGTGATAAATTTTGAGGTAAGAATGATGATAATAATCGTCATTTATTTGAAGTATTATCTTTGTATAATAATTTTGGGCATATTACTGGGCAATATTACTGGGCAATATTATTCAAAATATTATAATTTTTTTTCATTCAAATAATAGTTAATGCGGCATATTTACTTCCATCACAACTTTAATATAGCATTATTCTTGATCTGATTCCGTCTAATTCTCAATCTCTCAACTCGAGAGTCCAGAGCCTGTACGACGTCAGGTACTCGTTAAAAATCCCTATCCTAATTAAACCTGGATAGGCAAAATATAGAGCTCCCACTGTAGCATCGTCCGATAAGACATAGCAGCATAAAGTGACGTTAAATGAACAATCAAACAAACCAATCAGAATAACTAACTTTATTTCTGTCGTAATCCTACGTATATAGCTTTGGTTTGTTTGCAAAAAAGCTCTTTAGGATTAAGGTAAATATTGTTGTTCTCATCGTCTTGTTCTATCAATGCACCCAAAACAACGACGATTATCCCCAGGATTCCAAAAGCATTATAAATTCATGAATAACTCTCCTATTTATTTTCCTAGTTGCTCATGAGCCGTTACTTCTCATTACAGAAGAAAGAGGAGATCTTGAGAAACCACTCAGGTGTTCTCTTACTCAAAGAGGTAGTTCGATTCTTCCCAATCAACTTGCCAGTGAGAACTTTCAACAGACGTGAACTCTGTAACAACTAAATTTCTCACACACTCAGGGACAAGAGAGGATTAATGATAAATGATTTCGTATAAATGTTATTTAAATGTATTTTTATTAAGTAAATAAGTTTGCCTTATATTAATAAAAATGTAACATTTAAGATTTATGATTGGTACTTCGTTTCGAAATCGAAATTCGAATCGTATTCTTGTGGACAAAAATAATACCATGGTGTTGATTTATGATTTACTTGTTAACAAAAATTGTAATAATCAGTGACATGGCTACTTAGTTGTGGGAATTTTATGTCCACATACTTGAGGTTGCCGACTCAAATCAGCTTTAAGAGAATAATGCGGTAGTGGGCAATACAAAAACATATAATTGAAAAAGTACATAAAATGTTCCGCCGAAATATTTTTTATTTTTATTTTATGCTTTAGTACTGTCAAACGATTTGGCCGAGTATACATTCAACCCCCCCCCCCTATTCAGGTACACACTTTATAGAGGCCGGTTGATCCCCATAGGGTCCGCAGATACCACAGAATTGATCTATGGCTGTTAACTAGTTTAAACAGTTTATCAGCCACAGTCGAATTCAAAGCCGGCACATAAATTAATCACACTTGCTATCCCGCTCCCCTGTTAAAATATTGCTTCTTGTAAACTTACTGGTACTAGCAGTTAATAAAAAAAGAATTATTCCGTTTTTATGTGAGACTGAAGAAGTATTAACTATGTCTGGCACAGATGTAGTATGCAACCAAAACAACTAATAACGCAAATATATACATATTTAACACCGTAAGTCGTAATACCAGCAAGCTTTGCTTATAATCACATAATAATAAAAAAAATAAAACTTATACCAATAAAACCCGTAGAGGGTCAGGTGTTCAGTATATAGTTGAAACTGTACTGTTTTTTTACAACGTTTTTTTCAGGGAAATGATTTGTATAGCGCAATAATAATAATAGCAATAATACAAGCATTGATAAAATTCCTACTAAGCTTATAATATATTCTTAGATTTTTATAACAGTCTGTAAATATTATTATTTTTCTATAACATCAGTACTTAACTTACACTGAGTTTACGATCAATTATATTATACATGGCTATAGAAACTTCTCGAGCGGGAATGACTGAATAGCGAAATAAGAATCTCGATTATGTCGTAATATTTTAAATTAATATTTAAAAAAATCAGGAAAAACAAAATAAGATATGTGTTATAAGAAAATGTGATAAATAAAACATAAAATAAAGATTAAATCGCTAGAAGCCTTCATTTGAGGCAATGAGACCAGGTCGTCAAAATATCCATGATTAATCTCTAGGTTTTTCACAGCAGTCGATATTACATTTCGACATTACATAGAGGATCATCGGATTCTGAATCGATCCATGATTGGTCTAACAGGGAATAAACTTCTGCCTCAGATGGACTAGGAGAATCGTATAATGAGGTAGGTGGAAGCATCAACACGGATCCCCCGTGGCTAAACTCTGTCAAAAGCTGAAGCAGCGTCCAGAAACACGCCATTTGCATACAATTTCTAGCCTAGTGCCACAGCTATGTAATTTGCCTCTCACATCAGTGTAGTTGACTCCTGTGAAACCAGATCGGTGGTGTAGAATAATGTGCCTGTATGCTCATTATTATGTCATAATAAATTGATAATAAAATATCCAGTACAAAATTTCCAGTGTCGTTGAACTAATCAAGTAGTTTGCATTGTGAATAGCTGTTAATTAAATATGTGTGGCTCCCTTACCATCAGCCTTTAATAAATTGAAGGTAGGATGAAATAGTTTTGGTAAACTAAAAAAGAAACCGCCAAAAATGTTAGTTATCTTAACAGATGGAAAACGACATTTTTATGTGACCCATTATCGTGTTTATCTTATTAATGTTATGATTTCAATTGAAGTTTGTTTAATTTTGTTTTAAACATAATACCTTTTATAGTACTACACATGAGTGTCTTAGATCAGTACATGATAGAGACTGTACCGTTTCTATGCCATCTCTTGTGCATGTATATGGTTCGACCGAGACTACTAAGGTGATTTCAGACGATTCACATACCTTATTTCTTTAATATGATTGTGTGAACCTCAAGGGAGTTCTGCAGCTCTCAAATTGGCTAAAAAAAAGTTTAAATTATTCATCTAACACAGTCCTATTTCAAACATGTTCTTCATATCAAATCAGCACTACACATTTCTTATTCATTGATAGTGTAGTATTGCTCGATTATTTTTGTTTTTATAGAGGTGATGTGTCTTACCTTTTTACCTTTATAATAACTTCTTGTATCTTCGACACATTTGCACTTCCTCATAATGCATACTTTTCAGTGATTTCATGCTGCGTGAGGACATTAAACATGGCATGCAGGCTACAAAGAAGGTGGGGAATAATGTATAATGGAACCAGCCGAGCGGAAAAATTGCTGTGAAAGTCGGTGGAGCGAAGAGATGATTCAAGGGTCACTAGCCTTCACAGATTCAATTAGCTTCGTTTCGAAAGATATTTAACTCCATTAGCCTACTTTAATCACCTGATAAGAAATTAATTATTGAGTGGATTATATAATTTCTTTTAATTTTACTATCATTAAAAGTACTATAACTTAATAAAAAAATTATTAACGTTTTCAGAATCACCAATTTTATGTAAATAAGTGATTTTGAAAATAAGAAAAATTATTGAACATAATATTTATTGGGATCTTGATATTTTTTTTACATATTCAGACTTAAATTAAATTTAAATTATAAACGTTGTGTAAATAAATAAATTATTTTTAGATTATTAGAAATTCGTAGAAAAACAATAATCATTTTGCTTTTGGGCATATTTTGTTTTATATTTAATGAAATTTGTATCTTATATTATGAGGTTTTAAATTTAAACGATCTTATTATAAAAAAATCGTATGTAGCTCATGCAAGTAGCACGTAATGATACATTACTAATTTACTCTCCTAACATCTATGCAATAAAAAATTGCCCCTGCTGTGAAATTATAGTAAATTTTTTTAACCTACTACCCTATTATTCAGTTCGTATTTCATTACCGATTTCGTCTGTTTGGATTTACAGTGACATTAGAAATAAAAGACTCCAACAAATTAACAATATAAAATAAACGGAATAAACATATCTGTAAAGATTTAATGAATTACTTACCTGGTATTTAGTCAATAGTCACAACCCAAGGTAAATCAATATAAAAAAAGACTAATCATAAAAGTAACATGAAAAAACACAGCTTGCTAAATCAACAGCCGGAGTTCACATCTCCCCGTGATAAAAAATGTTGTAAATATGGTTTTAAACCAGGGTTATCACCCAGTCGGTATAGTAGAATTCAATTATTTTCCATCAAATAATATTAAAAAAGTACACACAAAATAAATATATAACATGAAGTAAAATAAAAAATATATCTTTTCTCTTCTAAATAAAATATTTAAAAATTATAACAATTTATAAAAAATAAAAAAATAAATCAAAAAATATATTTGCGTTTTCTGATTAAAAATCGTATTTGCGTTGAAAACTGAGATTATAATTTTTCTATGCATATTAGAAAGCAAGCTGTATTAATATATAAAATGTATCAAGAAATATTTATTTAGTTATATCCAAAAATAAATTTTGTTATTACTATTATAAATTTTCAGTAAGAATCTGATATAAACATTGAAATCTTAAATACTCGTATGCGCACACACTCATACATCATCCTCAAATTCCTTGAAAATCGAACTTTAATATTTCCATTCGGAAATGTAAGTATCGATTATTTAAGACTCCAGCAATAAGTCAGGCTCCTGCTGAAGATTACTGGTCGTAAAGTCAACATACAAAGGAAATTTCTTTTATTTTCACTTCTTGAAAGAAATATGGGGAAACATTACTCTGGATAACCCAACTGCTTTGGCTACTCCTTCGGTAAACATCGTTATTATCGCTCCAACTTCTATTATTTTTGTCATATTTTCAATCCATATATTTATTTGGGTGTGTTTCTGATCTGGTTGGGATATTATAACGGGTTTAGCATTGATAATTGCTAAAGATGTTTGCAAATTCATATATATGTATTTGTATGTGCCTTTGTATTATCTTGTCATTATACGTTTCTCCGATACATGGATAAGTAAACTAGATCATACTCTATATATATATATATATATATATATATATATATATATATATATTTATACCTTTTAATCGAAACTGAAGTTTGTACCAATAATATATACAAATATAAGCATTAAATTTTTACAAATTTTAATTTTGAAGACAAAAAGATTTGCCCTGACCGGGATTCGAGCCCGGGTCGTGCGCCTCTCCGTGGAAGCGCTCTTACCATTTGAGCTACCAGGGGTCGCTTCACAGTCAGGAAAAATCCGTTCTCTTCAATGATCCCATATCCTCTGTGAAGACCCCTGGTAGCTCTAATGGGAAGAGTGGTTTCACGGTGAGGCGCACGACCCGGATTCGAATCCCGGCTAGGGCAAATCCTTTCTCTTCAAAAATGAAACATTAAAAAATTAAAACAATTGATAAAAAATTTAATTTTTACATTTGTTATTACTATTTAATCACTTTTGATATTAGTATTTATTAACATTTTTTAATTGTCTAGATTAGTATCACATATAAACAATCTTCGCATGCGCTTTCTTTATACTCAATTGCTTTCTTTATATTATTATTACTTACTTCATTTCTTTCTCATCGCGTATATGCAAAAGTGTTTTAGCTTTATCTTATGATCCCCAATGGCAAGACTGATTGGGATCATAAGATAAAGCTAAACCCTGTTACCAGGTTACAGGGCGGGGCCTGTATCTTCTCCATAATTAATGTATACATCTCCCTAATATTGATAGTCGACATTTTATAATTAAATCAATAAAATAAAAACATAAATTGAAATAACGGTTATTTTATGGTAATAATAAGGCTTAAAGTTTCGAGCACACCTAATTATGCAGCAATGGTTAGACCTACAAACCAAATGAATAAGTGGTTAATTACCACTTTCTCCAAAATAAGTTTCCTACATTTTAGAGGTGGCATAGTGTTGTTTTGGTAGTGAATAGTCAAACTTCTACTATAATACTATAATAAATAAAATGAATAAGTAAAATAAAATAAAGTAATCCCCTTGCTATATAGCACATCATCAAATAAACTCTGATGGTTATCGTTAAACTTTATTAATATCAATTTATATATTTATGGTTATATATTACGTTAAGTACTATGTGGAATATGTCGAGAAATAATATGTTTACGAATTTTCGATTTGACGTATAATGCTAACCACAAGGTCTTACTGTTCTGGAAACACTCAGCAGTTCATATCCAATAACCTGGCGTTATAAAGGAAGATGAATTTCCAAGGATTTGAAAAAGTGCAGGATCACATACTTCCACTCTGCTCCTTTCCCTCTCTCAGATATATATCAACGGATATCGTTGCCTTCGGTGGGAAGGAACTTATTCCTTCTTAGTTAACTGTTCTGCTATAGATAGACGCTATCGTTGCCTCTATACATTCCTACAAAAGCTGTTGTCCCATGACTGCTGGGGAATTAGGTGGTAGTTAGAGAACCTACCGAGCAGACTAGTGTTGACATTAATAACAAGAGCCGCGATAGGCTAAACAAGAGGAGATGAAGGCTATCTCCGATATTAGCGCCCTTATCGGAACACCTCATGCATTATTTAAGGGCGGTTTATATCCGTGTTTATTATCCCTTCACGACTTGCTCCAGCATTAACTCAATAGTGCTACATTATTTCCGCCACTTGTGCCTGATAGTGGTTCAAATGGGAAGAAAATGTTACTTAGTACATCCTGATAAATATTTGATAACTGAAGTTCATTAATCTGCTACATCATGTTTCTAGTTACAGTTTTTACGGTAGCCATACATTTAATCTATATTAATCCTTATTGTAGGAAGCTTTACTTTTATCTGTCAATTAAAAACACCAGTATTGAAATTAATCCTATTTACAGATCATAAAATGGTTTTTAAAATTCTAAAACAAAATATCTTTCTTCGGTGGCACTATAATACTTCAGCTACAGTTAAAGGTAATGAGTATTAGAGATGTAGGAACACATTCAAACCTACATACATTTTTTAATACACTGCCCTGGGGATCTCTGAGCCCAGAGTTTTGCTATACATAGGCAAGATCACAATAGATCTCAGGGCTGCTATTCCGCCATAACAACGGATTTGAGAACAGTGGAGACCAAACAAAAACACTCGAGCTGCGAGCGATCATTGCATGAGTGAAAACGTCTGGCCACTGAAAGAATTCCACTAATTAAAATTATAAATTAAACTTTAGCTATTTTTTAAATATTAACGAAAAAAGTCCTTGAAAAAAATTAGACTTTTAGAAGAAGTTGTAACAAATGGGTCATCGATAGATTGAAAGTAACAGTGAACTTAATTACTATGGTTACCGTTACTGTACTTCAAAAAAGGTTTTCCTTATCAAATTTACTTTACTTCATTTATTTTACTTTACTACAAACTAACTTACTCCTCTGCAGGCCATTATACCCCAAAGAATTTAGGACCAATTATTATCGTGCCTTAGACCGAAATATTTAATCCTTTCATTCCCGAGATCTCAAATTTTGAGACCTTTGATTATCAGCTCTTTGGCTGGAGTATCAACTGTTGCTATCACTCTTTTTCTAAAGCATTTATTTCACTATCATCTAAATTTACATTTGTTCTTAAAACTACAAAAACGCATTTAAAATATTCTACTGGTGTTTAATTACAGTAAAATAATCTATGGATTCAGTTATTCATTTTTTTTCTAATAAGGTTTATAATTTTTTCGATTCTAATAAAACATAAAAAAAATTGCTAATAAAAATTGGTTTGGGTATGAAGTATTTCACATGGTCCTTATTTTTGTTTGACATGCGTTGGGAAGGTTGATTATTTTTCATTATTATTTTTGTACATCCACTCTTCAATTTTATATATATTATATACCAATACACTCTTGAAAATACCTCGATATAAGCTTTACCCATTTTCAAAAAAGCAAATTTTTTGAAAGCCGTGAGACCTTTTAAAAATGCAAAAGTATGGTTTAATTATTTATTTCTTAATTTTTTTCCAGGATCTATACTGCCTGAAAATGTTCACGTTATTGAATATCTATAGGCCTCAATTTGTAGGAAGTTAAAAAAAATCTAAATATTATTTTTTATACGAGGTAAAGGGTGGAAACCAGTTATATGGCGCCCAAACCACTGCGGTAACCGTTATCTCCATTAATTATTCTTTTTTTCCATTTCTGTAATTTTAATCATAACTTTTATGCTTACATATGTATTTATATTACCTACACAAACATTTTTTGTGGAGTAAAAACTTATATTGTAGATAATATTTGTTCAAACGCATTTCTTAGCGTTTATATAGGATTTTTTAAACTAATATCACTGTTACTTTAAAATCAATTTGTGGACCTGGAAAGACAAAATTCCTTCCCTCTGGTCCAGAGTAAAGTTTTGCACAAATACTCCATACATCACCACTCAATTCCACTTTTCATACATTACGTTAATTTTGTGTTCTTCAATCGATTTAATTCCAAGGTATGAATAAAGTCCTTAATGCTATAATGAAGAAATAAGATCAAAATACAACTATGCCCAGTTTTAGAAGATAGTTCAAAGCTACCTCTGAATCAGTTTTGGATATCCTAATATTTATAATTATATTATTACTAGCTTATGCCCGCGGCTTCGCACGCGTGGAATTTGGTCTTATTCGTGAAAGATCATTTTAAATAAATAATTTAATTATTTTTTTTAAATATAAGTTACTCGAACATCCGAAATTTCAGATGTCTAACTTCAAAACTGACGGATTCTATACAACCTTTGAACCCCTATTATATTAAAGGGGAAACCCTTAGAGTGGAATTATCCGAATTTCTTTCTTAAACTATACACAGAACCTAACTACAAATTTCAAGATGCTAAGTTCCTGATTTACCTTTAATTATGTACTATAACGGGGGTGGGCACATGCCCCCGTGCCCCCACATAGATCATCATGTGATTTGCCTTTATTTATGTACAATAATGGATTCTCCACAGTACCTAAAATACTGTCGGGGGGAGCACGTGCCCCCTTGCACCCTCCCATAAATCCGCGCTTGCTATAGCCTATGTGTTATTCTGATGTATAACCTATATTACTGTAAAGTTTCATCCAAATCCGTCCAGTAGTTTTTGCGTGAAAGAGAGACAAACATACAAACATTCACATTCATAATATTAGTAAGATTAGTAGGATATCAAAACAAATAGTTTCACTCATGTTCTTTCTGTTATTTTAACAACTATTATCATGTGATTTGCCTTTATTTATGTACAATAATGGATTCTCCACAGTACGTTAAATACTATCGGGGGGGGAACGTGCCCCCTTGCATCCTCCCATAAATCCGCGCTTGCTATAGCCTATGTGTCATTCTGATGTATAACCTATATTACTGTTAAAGTTTCATCCAAATCCGTCCAGTAGTTTTTGCGTGAAAGAGAGACAAACATACAAACATTCACATTTATAATATTAGTAAGATTAGTAGGATATCAAAACAAATAGTTTCACTCATGTTCTTTTAAAAACTATTATCATGTAATTTGCCTTTATTTATGTACAATAATGGATTCTCTACAGTACCTAATATACTGTCGGGGGGGGGGGCACGTGCCCCCTTGCACCCTCCCATAAATCCGCGCTTGCTATAGCCTATGTGTTATTCTGATGTATAACCTATATTACTGTTAAAGTTTCATCCAAATCCGTCCAGTAGTTTTTGCGTGAAAGAGAGACAAACATACAAACATTCACATTTATAATATTAGTAAGATTAGTAGGATATCAAAACAAATAGTTTCACTCATGTTCTTTCTGTTATTTTAACAACTATTATCATGTGATTTGCCTTTATTTATGTACAATAATGGATTCTCTACAGTACCTAATATACTGTCGGGGGGGGGGCACGTGCCCCCTTGCATCCTCCCATAAATCCGCGCTTGCTATAGCCTATGTGTTATTCTGATGTATAACCTATATTACTGTAAAGTTTCATCCAAATCCGTCCTGTAGTTTTTGCGTGAAAGAGAGATAAACATACAAACATTCACATTTATAATATTAGTAAGATATATTTTAATGAAATGTAAAATATAAATTGCCCAGGTAATTCTAACATATATTAAAGCATTTATTTGACTTATTATAAACTCACCAATTTATATAAAATATTGTTCCTCATAATTAGAAAAGTTTGATATGGAAGAAAACCTTTATTAATTCTAGATGACTTGAGATAGGTATTCAAGAAGAGCCTGCTTCCAGGAACTTCCCGAGGGAAACAGACAAGCGTAATAAGTCAACGATCATTAAAAGAAATTTGGTAGCATAATTTTTGTTTCTGAACATATTAAAATAAAATAGTTTTTCTATTTTATCTGGTCGTAATAAAAATTGTATATACGTTTACGTTATAATTTAGGTTAACGCATATAAAAATGAATAGTCCTATTTGTAAATAGTTAAATAGATTTATTAAATAGAATATGTTTTTATATTATAGGATTGTTAAGGGTAGGATCTGTTGTTCTGATACTCACAGTATGAAATTCCCGCTACATGATCTCTTATAGATTTAATCTTAATAACTGTTAATCTTGCTTTATATTGATGAGAGTAAACATTAATTGAAAAAATGCATTCAATTGTTGCTATTCTCCTAGCTCCTAGCTACTCTCCAACCTGGTTACACCTTTTTTTTATTAATACATTTCTGCTTAACCATAGCAAATACAGAATAACAGGGAAAGTCCACTAGAGAAGATTTCATAAATTCACTATAATAAATCTGAATAAATATCGTGAAAGAGGATAGGTTGGTAACACTGGGTAGGACAGCTTGCATTTTCCTGTGACAACAGTTAGTGGCGGCAAGTTGCCAGCACTGCGGTCTATTTAAAGCTCCTACTTCCCTCTCCTTCCAACAATAGCAGTAATTTGTTGCTATTCCTGAATATGACGTTGTTATATCCAATTAAACTTAATAAATATATGATTTCAGTTCAAAATTATGATAACTAGTGTTGAGGAAATACAGGGAACGATATGTAGACAATTGTTGTCGTGACAGCAATTACATGTAACACGGCACTCTTCCGCCTCATGATGGTTATAGCTCTGTTCCTAACCTGAAAATTCAGAAACATTAAGTTGCTAACTAATTAACGAATGATGTGAAAAGGTCATTTATTTTTTATTTTAGAGTTGTTCCCTTTTGACCCAGAACATAATGGTGTTTATTCGTCGCCAATTTATAAATCTCCTAAATATATTAGGAGATACAGTAGATTTCTTGAAAGAGCAGTGCTAAATAGCATGTCTGAAGATCAATGGAGATCATATTAAATGATTCGCGTTCTCTTCACTTAGTGCTCTAGTGATTTAATAGTCCGATACTGCTGAGCTATACAGTTGACTCTGAGGATATGAATGGAGTTTATTAGCCCTTTAAAGAGGTTTATCAGCGAAAGTTTTGTCGAAACTAATTCTCATTTCTGCTTAGGAACGACATGAATGATCCCCACATTTATCTGAAGTTTAGCTAAGAGGTTTAAGGGTTGGCAAGTTTCAGTTCGATATTTTAATAATCAAATGCTATTTTGCAATCAAAGATCGTAATATTATTTATAGTCCTCTTAACTTTTTCCATTCATTTATTCAAATTTTAAACTTTTATTTCAAAAATACGTCTGAAATGTCCAGAAAAAAATATTGCATAAATAAACCAACAGTTATTTTAATACCGGATTCTACCCCAGAGTTGAACAAAGGACTGTCACAACAATTTTCACGGGCTCAGCGACAACTATTGTGGCATATATTTGGTGAGATTTATTAGGCCAAGGTGAAATATACGAGTACAATAGCCAGTAGCCTGTTCCAGTTCAAGGAGGGGGGCTCCCTTGCTCCCTGTCAGCATATATATATATATATATATATATATATATATATATATATATATATATATATATATATATATATATACAACTTATGAGCTTCGGCACATAAAACATAAAAAAAAGAGAAGTTTGGGAGAATAATAACACGCATGAAGTCTAGTTAAACACTGCTTCATTCAAGTTACAATGCTCTATTTATAGTATTTACATTGTTGACATTCACTGTTTAGGATTAGTGTCTATATTGGTGTATGTCTTATCTTAACTTATATATATATGTGTGTGTATACAAAGCAATATTTTCCAACAACCCCTCCTGTTATGGGTTGATTACATTTCACTGGAAACTCCATGCAAAGGCATACCAGATATGTATTTTACAATTAATAATAACAGTTGGGGTGTGGTATTAAATACAAAATAGTTCCGAATTTCAAAGTTTATTTCCAGCTTTTATGTGGATTAGGTATGAGTAGTATTCCGTCCACTGCCATAGTTTCTATTTTTTTACTAGGATAGTGAAGTAAAGATAAACTCAGCTATTATTTTTCGGAACTTCGACGTTCATTCAGGACAAACCTTATAAAACCACTATTCATAATACAGTTCTCTGCGGTAGTGAAATGTGGTGTATCTAAATATGAATGAATAACAATGTCCTATGGTATTTTTAAACAGCGTATTGTGTTAAATATCCCGTTCAAAAAATACGCTGGTGAACGTAGGGGGGTTAGGTTAGGTTGAAAAGAGCATTCCGTTAATGAGCTAATTTTTGGGTTAGCAAAGTACAAACTCCTAAAAAAAATAAGCAGTGAGCTTTTTGATGAATGCTTGTATGCCACCTCGTCTACCTGTCGGTTGTTCAGCTCAGCAACTCAAAAGCTCTGCAACGCTAAAATGTTAGTAGTTTTCAGAACCGAAACTTCGGGTTTACTAAGCCTTTTCTAAGATAACGGTGAAGCAGGGAAGTCAGGTCGGAGATCATGTTCGACCACCAGGTATTCCCGAAATTAATATTGTAGTTATATTAATTATAGAATTAATACCACCAGGTAAATCCCGGAAAACTATTTACATAGTGGGTGAGCCCCAGGAGAGCCGTTCCACAGGGTCCATCCCCGTATGTTATCAGTATATATAAAACACAATGCTGCATGAAATTCTATGTTTGATTTATGATACATTTTTCTGCAGTAGTTTCACATACTAAGTTCAAATCTGTTAGAGTTATATTCCTATCACGCTAAGTTTTTGTGTAACACGATTGATATATCTAGCATAAGGGAGAGACAAATTTAAGATCGGCCCTAAATAGTACCTTCCTATCTTAGATGTATGGGATTCACAGAGGTTTATGTGATTCACAGAGGAGTTAGTCAAGTCAGTATTTGATAAGGCTTAAGTTTAGTTGCTATTATTCCTCTTTACTCGCATAGTTTAGTCAAATTTGAGATGAGTATTTCTCAGCGCAACAGTCCAGACGTGTTTGGTTATATATGTGGGAGATATGTGGCTGCAAAACAGAGACAAAATATTACAAAGTTTGTGTAAAATGTGTACTTTGCTTATTTTGGAGTGAAACTTGGCGACCGAGATAAAGCATGGGCTCCCCATATAGTTTGTCGTACATGTGTGGAGGCATTGCGCCTATTGAAGTTAGGTAAAAAAAATCTTTATCTTTTGGTATTCCTAAGGTATGGAGGGAACCAGCCAATCTTTATGATGATTGTTATTTTTGCATGACAAAAGTATGTGGCTATTCAGCTAAGAATAAAAAATCCATAGTATATCCGAACTTGCCATCTGCTATCAGGCCTGTTCCGCATGATGACATAATACCTGTTCCAACTCCTAATGTCTCTTCGATGTGTCAGCTGAATTTAGTTCTCAAAGCAGTGGAACTTAGCCTGATGAAGCTGATGATGAAACATTTGAGCCGGAAGAGGATAGGTCCTCAAAGCTTTTCACACAAGGAGAACTGAACTAATTAGTCTGAGGCTTAAATCTCACAAAAGATGCAGCAGAAGTCCTTGGGCCAAGGTTAAAATCAAAATTCCTTTTGGCTCCAGAGGTTGTATTTGCATGGTATTGACATCGTGGACAGGGAATTGGATCTTTCTTTGAAGAAAAAGATTCTATGGTCTATTATTGCGATATAAATTCTCTAATGGGGTTTTATGGGATCGAATATTCTTCAACTGAGTGGAAGCTGTTAATAAACGCTTCGAAGGTTAGCTTAAAAGGAGTTCTTCTTCATAATGGGAATATATATGAATCTATTCATATAGTTCATTCTGTGCATTTGAAAGAAGTAGAGTGGATTCACTAAGATGTCTTGTTTTTGTCTGAGTGGGATTGTAGGGCAATATCAAAGTACTGAGTCGTTAAATATTGCCCCCCCCCCCAAGAGCAGAGTGGTAACCTGGTTAAAAGAAAGTGATACATCGACCTGTGTTGGACCCTAAAACTGTGTTGCTTCCGCCCTTACATATCAAATTGGGGCTGATGAGGCAGGATGTTAAAGCTTTGAATCCTTGTTTTCAGTATTTAGGAAAGAAGTTTCTAAAAGTCACATCAGAAAATAAATAAAAGCTGGTATATTTGTTGGTCCCAAAATCCGCCAGCTTTTTAAAGACCAGGATTTTGAGGAAACCATAAATTCTCTGGGAAAGAAAGCCTGGCTAAGCCTCAAGGCTGTGGTGGAACAATTTCTAGGCGATAACAAGGACCCAGATTACCGAAATTTGGTGGAACGCTTGCTAAAAACCTTCCAGAACCTCGGCTGCCTCATGAGCGTAAAAGTTCATTTTCTTCATTCTCAAAATGACTATTGTCCCAAAAATTTAGGGGATTACAGTGAAGAACAAGGTGAGAGGTTCCATCCGGATATAAAAGTGATGGACGATACCAAGGGAAGTGGAATACCACCATGATGGCTTATTACTGTTGGTACCTAAAAAGGGAATATGACGGTGAAAGAACATTCAGAAGGTCAAGAAAAAGAAAATTCTACAATAAATAATTTTTACAATATTGTTGTTTCAATAAGAACTTATGAAATTAAAAATTTCAGTTTGTATTTTACTTTCAGTTTTCCTTTAAATTAGCCTTTGAAGCCAGGTTCCGTGTTTCATCTGTGTTCATGGATTTTGTGGGAATTTGAAATTCAGCATGAAAAAATATGTTGAAAACACTATTTAAGTTTAAAACATCGATCAAAAATTTAATAAATGCAGCATTGTGTAATCTTTCACAGTCGGATTTGAAACCGGAACCTTCGCCACAGCAGCTCATCGATAAAATGAACACAAAACAATAATAAATTATTTGATCCACACCTCCACAAATTTACTTAATCCCGTTCCTAAAACGTCCAAATCGTGGAGTAACTGAGCCCAGTAAGCCATTCTTTTCGACGGTCGGCTAAACCCGCATAACTTATCGAAGTGGCGGAATGGACGGTCCAGCCTGTCTGGCCCGGAACTGGCTGGTTTAAATCAGTTAAGGGAATGAACATTATCTTTATTTTTTTTCTGCGTTTTAAATAAATTCATGTTTTTTAGTTTGGAATTCTTATTTATACATATTTTTTTTCCGATTTTACTTAAACAACTCAGTCTACACACACAAAGTTTTATATATATATATATATATATATATATAGATGAGGATAGAACAGTTGAAACACAAAAATGTTAATTCACAATGCATAACTAATATTTTTTTTCATAGATAATTGTTAATTATAAACTACACCTAATTAACAATATTAAAAAATTCCTTTTTAGCCCTAATTTTCATTATTAAATCTCACTCACAACCTCAACGAAAAATATTTCTTTTGTAAATGGATCAAATAAAAATATATGGCAAATTCAGTACTAATTTTATAATATGTATAGCCATCTATAATTATATATTGTAATTGTGTATAAATAAAGTTGTGGAGGACGAGAAAAGAAACATTTAATCTAATATAAAACTTATCTCAAGAGTTTTTATTGGTAACTGCAGAAGGTGGACAGTATAAAACGGATGTTTTATACTTCAAATTTTAATTACAAAAGTACTTTCTGGGAGAGTTGGCTTTTATTACGAAGAGTAAGCATTAAATAAATCTCGACGTTTTCACTCTAGCAAGGACAGGTTGTAAGCCAATAAGAAAACATCCCCCCTCCTCTCATTTGAGGAAGGCACTTTATCCAATAAACAATGAACGCTTCAGTAGATCTGACCGAATTCAGCTGAAAATGGTAAAACTAGTAAAAACAAGAAACACGCTGGCTACCAGCTCTTTGTTTTTTGTAAGTTTGTTTTTCCTTCTTGTATGTTTGGATAACTATTTCAGTTTCTCTGGTAAAACATACAGGATTTCTGTACTGATATTTTCTGAACCAGCAATTCCCAACCTATGAGCCGCGGCATTCATAGGACTGGGCTGCGCAGAGTTGATTAAAACAAATTGAGTGAAAACAATTTGAGTCACTCAGTTGCTAGTAAATTGGTTGTATAGTAAACTGTATTGTAAATTGGTTGTTAATCCAAGAGTGGATCGAGGTAGCAACATTGATCCTAAATATAAGCTAATAAGCCGTGATTTTATTGTATATTTGTTGTATTCTTATACATAGTCCGCACAATTAATAGGTTTGAAACCGTTGTTCTTAACAATAGTTTCAATTTTTTTTTACTAAATCTGTTAATCGTTTTGAAAATTTTATAAATTTTATGAGAAAAGAAAATTTTCTCATGATCATATTTAATGCATGCTAAAAGGATTGAAGTTCTAGTAATAATATGATCTAGGTTCTTTAACACTCATGTACATACATACATTTACTTATGATATAAGAATCAAATAATTAAAAAATATTTGGACTATGATAGTACAAAACGTATAAAAAACGTACTTATGGAATAAAAGTGTTTAAATATAATAATTATTTATGAACTCGCTTGTTTAATATAATAAAATTAAAATAAAATGAAAAAAAGGAAAGGTGAAACATTTTTGAAATTATAACATAAAATGAGCTGCCAGCATTTGTTATTTGGGATAATTTGCTAGTAAAGACTGATTCTTTCATCAAAATTCACAATTAATGAATAACTAATTTATGAATTTAATTCAAATTCCTTAAAAATAGATTCCAATATCCGAGAAATAATCTGAATGTGCCCAGTCAATCATCACTTAATCCATCAATCAAAATATTTACTTAATGTATAATATGCCATATTATCAAATGTATGATAGCAACGTGTTGTGGAGGAGAAACACAAACAAAATATTTTGTGTTGTTGATTTATCTTGTTAAACTGATTACAGTGGAAAATGGTTTACTAACGATATTTACTGAATCTTTTTCTCTGATATATCCACAGAACATCATTCATCTCTTTGTTTAACATTAATCCTACATGATCTACGTTTAAATTCTCATATTAAATTTTTATTCTTTAAATATGCATTATTTAATTAATTATTTATTTAAACAAGCAACTTTGTGACTTGTATAGCAAGAGAAAAAAAATTATGAGTAAAAATTCTGTTTGAAACTTTATTAAATTTTTCACCTTGCTTCAAGTAGCAACATTCATAAAATTGTTATTGAATGTATCAAAAACACTATTTTAAATTATTTACCTAAAAAAAAATGGTAGTCATATTATAAAAATATTTTGACTCTGTTGACTAATGTCAAAAAAATTATGTGACCTTTATCAAGTTTGAATATAAAGCTGTATGAATATTGATTACATAAAACTGTATGAATATACTATTGTATTAGAATGGGGATCAGATCTTAACACTTATGCTTTTAGTATTTTAAGAGAGTATTTCGTTATCTCAAAATCCAAGCTTCATTATATGTTTCGAATTTCCTTTCTCATTTTTTACAAAATAATATTTTATTAAAGTCTATTCCCAGGGAAATTCTCAAGAATTTCTAGATTTTTAAGGCCAACTTTATATTTTAAATTAATACTTAAATCCTATTTCAGTATCAGTACTTTATCGGGCCTTAATGAATGCAAAACCAGTGGCTGGAAAATGTCTGTTTAACCGCTTGCACAGTTTTTCCGAAGCATAGCTTAGGATTCTCTCGCTTTCTACTTATTAAAATTTGCTACTCCTGCTTTTTCATAACATAAAAGAGAAAAACTTTAGATGTTTCGCTCCGCTATAAATATTAACCAATGAGATTCCCAAATTAACTTAGCTTAAATAGGACCAGTATATTTATTGGATAGCAGAAAAATACAATCTGCCACGCTAAGAATAATAGTATTAATAATTAGTAGTAGAGGTTAAGGAATGCATTCATACATATATACACGGAGTCCCTTATCACCTTCTCTAACTAAGCGGATTAGCGACGATAAAGTGTATCCACAAATCCACAAAACTCCTTTATCCCACTGAGAATACTATACTCGAGTTACTGGAACTGAGCGAGGGTTAACAAGAGCTTTAACTCACTACGCATAAAACGGAATCTGCATTTCAAACGGTTGAAGGATTAAATCTCGCAAGGGAATGGTGAACAGAACAAAATCCAGAGAAATAAAAAAGAAAGAGATAACGAAATTCTAAATAAGACACAATGCCTAGGGGGACCGCTGGGGGTAATTCAGCCCTTCAGAAAAAATCTTCTAAGGACTTGCTTTATTTTTAGGCCCTAGATCCATTTGATTAATGGTGGCCCTTTAAAGGCGGGCCTGGTGCGGATTAAGCTATTACTGCTAATTTGCAGCGTGGAATAAGGTAAAGGGAATTATGGTATTTATTTTTTTCTAGCCGTTATTAGCAAGCATTAGCGTTGCAATTAAGGAACTGTTCTCAGTTTGTTTAGTAGAAATTAATGTTTAAAAAAGTATTAGAACGACGCTAAACACTTTTATTTTTAGCGAGGATTTTAATTAGTATTGGTAATCAAACATAAGAGGTTTGAAATAATTAAAACTAATCGTTTTAATAGATAGTAAGTGTTGCTCAGTGTTTAATTAATTTGCTAACGCCTGTAGGTGTTGAAAAGTGGGTACCTTAAATAATGAAATAATCTGAACTCTCGAACAAATGACCTCGCTGCACAAGAGCAGGCTGTTAAACAGTATAGAGAATTGTAGTACCGGTTTATAGCGTTTTTATAACTGAAATATGTGTTTGGTCTGATTTTCTCTATTAAGTAGTTCCCTTAACCTGTGAACCGGGGGGGACGACTACGACTTATAAATACGTCAAACGTAATTTTGTATTTTCCTTTGTGGTGTACACATAAATAAACGAGAAAACGTATATTCTTTTATTTGTGCTTAAAATAAATGAAAAGACTATGAAATATATACGTTTTCGTTTATATATATATATATATATATATATATATATATATATATATTTTCCTTTGTGCCAATATATATATATATATATATATATATATATATATATATATATATTGGCACAAAGGAAAATATAAATTACGTTTGACGTATTTATACGCTCGCCGGGTTACCAGGTTAATTTAAGAACTCCTGCCAGGCGAGAGTGTTCTCAGCCAAATAACCGCCTTCACAACCGTTGGCTTAGAAATAGTACATTATCTACCTTGTACTGAACCAAATATTATTAGACAGGCGTTTTTTATTTATTTGATTTTTTTGCTTAAGCCGTTAAAGTAAAAAATAAATATATTTTTTATGTTGGTTTTCGAATTTATTTTCATGGCCTAACACGCCTAATAATCCCGCAGTTTTTATCTAGGCATGTGAATATTAAAATATGTGCCAAAAAATATAAATAGAGGTTAAGAACCCAAAGATCCTTCATGAGTGATAGTCACGAGTTACAATAATATAACATATTTAAAAGCAATATGTTTTGCTGTTATTTTGCCACACAGTTTGCTCCTGTTTAATTTTAATTCAAGTTTCATAATTTTAATTATGAATTCACTGGATAATATAAAGGCGTAATTCCACTGAGGCAACTTTTTGGCAACAAACAGCATTGAAGCATGTTATTTTCTTTAACTTCTTCTAATCAATTGTATAATTTGTTGATAATTTAAAGTTGATCGGCATGATATTTATTCAGCCGTCAAAGAACGGGACATGGCGGAAAGAGCTTTAAAAGATCCTTTCAAACAGTTGAGTCGAAAGATCCTAAATAAGATCTGGGGTGCCGGGGAAGTGAATATAAAGGTTTTTTGTTAGGGGCGGAAGCTGAGGAACAGAAGGAAGCCGACAACCCAAAGAGGAAGAACGTTTTCAAATCGAACTTTCACCCGCTTTGATCTCTCTTCTTCTATTTCTTCCTCATAGCCAATGGTGAGAGTTATTACTTCAGGGATTTTAAATAAATGTTTGTTTCTTCTTCTAGGTGACCTTATTTTACTGTATAATGTTTGTATTTTTTTCTGAAAAAATATAGCTTAGAATGATTAGTATACACCGTTTCCACTTTAGGTGCTCAAAGAATATAAAATCGCAGGATGTTTAGACATCTTATTCTTAATTTACGTATTTTAACATAACACTAACACTCAATTGAGAAAGTATCTGAATTTGTATATCTGGGATCCCTCATTACCCAAGACAACGTAGCAGACGCTTAAATAAAACGAAGAGTCAGCCGCAAAACGCTGTTATTATGGCCTCAGTTCATACTTAACGAGCCGTGTTTTGACTAAGGACACCAAAATTCTTCTATATCCAACAATTATCCGGCCAACTCTTTGATATTGATCTGAAACGTGGACTGTTTCTAAAGCTGGTGAGCAAAATTTGAAAATTTTTGAGAGGAAGATTCTGCGTAAATTCTTTGGAGCCGTGAAGGTGGATCAGGTATGGAGAGGCCGAACAAACGAGGAGCTCAAAGATTTATTTAAAAAATCAGATATGTGCCAGTTTATGAAACTCAGTAAGTAGGTTGAGATGGGCTGGGCACGTTGCTCGGATTGCCGAAAATGACCTGCCCAAGAAAATAATGACAGAGGCGATGTATGGAATAAGACGGGGAGGAAGACCTCGGCTTCGATGGAGTGATGGCGAGGCTGGTGATGCTAGGTACATGTTGGGTGTGAGGAATTGGATGGCGGCGGCACAGGATTGGACAATTGCCGAATGAATGAATGAATGAATGAATATATTTTAAATTATACTAGTAATGTAAGATATAACTAATAATAGAAAAGTTGGAATGATAAAAAAATGGCTTGAGATATAAAACTTATTTATGAGATATTTAACCCTAAACCTTTTTTAAAAACTTTTTTGGACCTTTTGAAAATTGGATTATGCAATTTCTTCAGGTGTGACACCTTACTGAGTTTAGATATAATGGAATATTAGGCAGGGTAAGTGCACCAGTGTTCGACGTCTTAACGATTATTTTCTAGCGTTTTAATCACATTTCTCTTATTATCAAATAAATTTGATGATTTCACCACTTGTCTAATGATCTATTTTTATATTTTGGGTCAAAACAAAAATATATAATCAACAATAATAATAAACAAAAAATAATCGGGATATCGCTAATTTTGTGGTATATATTTTACCCAGCATTTATATTATTATATATTTTATAACTAGATTTATATTTAATGTAGCATAATTTCTGATAAATTTTAATGTTTTTTATAATTAAAAAAATATTAAAATGCTAGCCAAGTAAATATAACAAAATCAGTGGTATCCCTATTCAGTTTTTCGCAGTTTATATCACATTCGAGCGCAGAATTTTATTTTTCATTCTTTCTAGATAGAACGTGTATAGTTTTCTAGGTTACCAACGTTATTCCAAGACTATCTCGTTGTTTTTACTCCATATACCGATTTAATAGAATATTCTGGTTATTAAACAGGTCAAACTTTAGCCTTATCTATATTGGCATGGCTTGATAACCAGCTTAACTTATACAACTTAAGCCGTAGACTTGAGCGCTTCTCAGATTAAGTCCACATAATCTACTCAAAGGGCTTCTTGTCACAGACCTTATATAAGAACCTGTGATTTCACTATATATGACAACATATATGAGTATATATGTAGTCTAAAGTCGGTTACAAAAAAAAACAACACATTAATAAATATGAATTAATTAAAGTAATAGTGACGTAATGAAATTTAAGTATATTAAAATATACATACAATTTTTCTAAGATTAAGTTGAGTGTTAATATATTTATGATGTGTTTACAAAAAATATTGCTCATTATAAAACCGTTAAACCGTAAACCAATTATTATACAAATAATTGTAATAAAAACTTGAAAATTTTAGGTGTTCTCAAAATGATTAACTTTGAAATCATTTTTCACATTATTATTGCATTGTCATTTGATTCCTCTGACTATTAATCTCTCAATTTTAATGAATAAAAAATGGTTTATTTCTGCTGTTATTTTGGATTTCTCCCTCAACATAGTTCTGTAAATGTGTATGCATACGTAATATTTTCACGTCTAAATCCCTTAGTAACATGTTATTGCTAATTGTTATGTTGTTTTTTTTATTGGGTCAAGAATAGTTCTAGTAAAGCTTATACCAAGACGCATAACAACTTCCTCTTAAATAAACCATTACTTACTCAAACATTTAAAATTCGTAAACATTTTTATTGACTTCATGAATATTTTATTAGTTGTTATAAGTTATTTTTGATATTTGATATACAGGGCTACCAAGGTTTTGGTACTGAAGGTAAATTACTTTTGGAAGGATACTTTTAGTCGACTGCATTGCTCAGATATGATAATTAGGTGTTTGATACTTTATCAGACTAGACTTAATTAACTAATGTAGAATAAAATTAATTCAGGGAGAGCTTCAAATTGGATGTCATTTCGACGCACTTATGAAAGGGACGTTTATTTTTCATTTTAATGGGTTTTAATATCGGTTTACGCTTGTACTATAATGGACCGCGGTAGAACAGAAGTATTAGCAGTCCTCTGAACAAGCTACCCAGCATGTCCCAGTCTCTGTTGTGTTCTTTTGTTTGCCCAACACTCCTTTAATTAGGATCGGGCAATAAATTCTGCTTAAAAAAAAACTGATGATGTCACTTTTTTTCAATCAACCCTTATTTATATGTACTTAACCAATACCATTCGCAATGCTTATACAAGCACACTGTATTCAGAATATCTGAAAAGAAAATATCAATAATTGAGAGTTGAGATATTCTGAATGTGTAGATCATTCGGCCAATCGCATCATCTCCTAAGAAGTCCATATTTCTCTATGTAGGTAATGATTTTCTTATATTTATCGCGTATTTTAAAGTCTTAATGGACATTATAAGGCTGAAAATTATTTTCAGTGTTCATTTACGATCTTGAACCAGATTATTTCTATTCCATTCCGTTTATTCTTGTAAATTGTTGATCTTTCCTATTTAAATCGTACTTATGTGTTTTTCTTTAATAACAATCATGATCCTGTTACAAGTTCTAAAATTTTCTCCTTTTCTTATAAGTATCAGCATCTGCATTGGAAATTATTCAGACACGGGGAATTCCTTTATATGAATTTTGACTAGACCTTCAGCCTATTTTACTTTACACACTATGATGTACGTATTGGCAAATTTTATTTAATAAAATTTAACTAACTTTTGTTATAGGTTTACGTGATGCATAATGGTACATATAATAATACTAAAAATCAGTGTTAGTGGCATTTGAAGTTTTTATACTTCCTCACCTCAATAACTCATTAATATTTGACTGTTTTTGTAAAGTTGTGTATGCCTTTTGAAATTGCCATTTATAAAGCGGTATAAATAATTACTAATTTACAAATTACAGTTATTTTTTCTCGGATTTACTTGTTTACATATTCACATTAATCGCTACATTATAAATCATAACCTATAAAAACTAATTTGTATTAATCATTAATAAAACTAAATTATGGTCGGCATGAAAAAGAATCCTATATATTTTGCTGCCAGTACACTGTATTCATTATTCTAAGACGACAATAAACTTATACACCATGCCGATTTATATCCAACAATAAAAAAAAGGAATAAAATAAACCTTTTCTCCGAAGATAATAATAATGATATTTTGTTTTTACCGCAGGAACCCTTCATCTTATTTTACTATTGAGGAAGTTCAACGTCCTGTCGTTGTTCATTAAATTTTTTGTTGAACCAAAACATTTTTTAAATTTTAAATTGTTTGTGTTTGCCATTCACATTGAGTTAATGTTGTGGAAACTATGGACGGTAAAATTAAATTAGTTTCATTACGCAGATATAAATGTCAGCTAAAATAAGATAAAGAGGAAAACTCTTTTGAAAATAAAGTGAGAAGTATAAATAATTTTTTTAGCGGTTAACAAAGAAGGAGTGAGGTTAGGCACAGCGTGAGTACTTAATTGTTGATAACCCTGTTTCGAATCAGGTAATGACATTGCAATTATTTCACCTGTTATCAGCCACAGATTGACATCGTTGGATCTGCAGACCCTCCTCGGGCTCACCAAGCCTTCATAAAGTTGATAACTTCTATGTTAGGAAAGCCTAACTGGGCCAAATGACCTCCCAGAACTACTCCTGGCTTATAAAAAGCGTATTCTTTATGAAGTAATGAACCCGGCGTTGGTTGCAGTACAGGTATTTAGTAATTTTATAATTTAGTTCTGTTTTGGCTCAGGTATTTCAAGGTTTACTTCTACGCCGTGTTTAATTAAGAAGGGTCATGGCTTTCATTTAGCCAAATTCTTAGAGGAGGGGGGTGAATGAGTGAAATTGGGAAGCTCTATTATACATAAGGCTAGAAAGGAGTGATCCGTTCCAACATTGGAAAGTAAATTTCTTTTCAATTTTTTACTTGTAAATTTCAAGTAAAAAATTGATCGTCATGTATGAATCTCAGACAGGCAACTATTCCAACATCCATGATATTTTTTTTAACCGATTATTTTACTATGGACAGAAGGCATTGTTGACTACATAAACAAGACTTGTCCACAATATAGCACAGTCTGGATAGTATCTTCTATATCTTATTTACTCCTGAAAGATAAGTATTACAAATCAAGATCCTTTTTTGTCTCATGTAAAATTTAGAAATAAGACATAGTGTTGTCTTTTTACATTTAGCGATTCATATGTAGTTGCGATTTACTTTAATAATTACAAAAAAGTGGTAATATAGTTATCTATAAACAAATCTATAAAGGCTTCAAAAATGATATGCACAGAAGGTATGTAGGATATGTGCGCCGGGAACCTAACCTAAACTCATCCGAAGTTACTAGGATCTCAGGGCTAACGACGGTCCTAAGGATCCTACGAGAGGGCAATCCTGTTACTACTATTGCCATCATAAATAACTAACCGACCGGTGCCGTTCCGACAAATGGCTTTTTCTCGAAGAGGATGCTCTCCAGATATCCCGGAAGGATATTTGGCCTGGAATATCTTACATTCAATCTCCTTATCATAGCAACGAACCTTTTTCTGTTTATGGTAAAAACAATATCCAGTTTCATTGGTTTCATTGCAGATTTGATTCGGTATTTTTCTAAAGTAGACTTTTCTTTATTCTTTTGCAATAATAAATATATAAACTTTCAAGTAATTTGGTTTGTTATACCGAAGGTGTCATCGTTTGGTTTCTCTTTTCTTCTTTGTAAGAAGAAGAAGTATAACTATCAGTTATTTTTCCTTTATATATGGCCTCCAAATAACAGTCACTGAAAAATTTCATTGCACACTCAAAATCTCAGTTTTTATTTCTAATACAATTGGTAAAGTCAATATTTATTTCATACATTTTTTTTATTTATTGAGAGCTTCCCCATCCTTGGGGATTTCTCTTTATGAAAATATTTCTTTCCAGACCTTCCTGTCAACGTCTTCACACGTTTAATAGCCTTATAACATTATTGGAATTGTTTATTTACTGTAATAAAAAAGTCCTGGCTATCTTCTATGGCCAAATTAAAGTCCATAGAAATGTAAAAGTAGCGAGAGAGTCATAGAATATCACTTTTGCAATTAATCCCAAACAATACTATAAGAGATAATGAAAGGTGACATATCTAAGAAAATACTAATACGATACGGGTGTTGGAACCGGTAGGATAATTGATGGTCTAAAGAGATATGAATGTGGAACTATACGAACAAAAAACCCGGTGATGATGAGTAGGCAGCTGCTATGTTGTCCCCACTTGCTCAAACAATACTCTGAGAGAAAGTGAAGATCCATTGATCTAAAAAGTAATATGGGATGCAAACCTTGAGATCATTACAACGAAGGTACAGTAATACTATTTCTGATACATACTATAATGTACATAACTGGTAATACGATTAAGATCCATACACTCTCTTTCCCAAACTTGGTTGATTAACTGGGACTTGTTTCAATAAATGGCGATAAGTTCACATCGAATAAAATATCTTTAATTTTGTTGTATAGTGATCATGGTTTGAAAATATACGATTATTTATAAAAAAAAAACTTTTCTTTATATGAAAGTGCTTTCATTCTGACTTTCTGACGTCCTGCCTATAACTGTTTCCTTTCTCCTGTTTCAAGTACTGTCCCTCGAAACCCTACGGAAGGCTTTCGTTAACTATACAGCAACCTTTCCCAGGTTAATTTCATTATTGATAGCTTTTTAAACAGTATAATATATAATGCAGCTGAGTACAAATGATATTCTTCATTGAAGAAAATTTTGTAATCGTTGCGCAAAACAGCATGATGCAACAAATCCATTTAAAAAAAAATAATAATGATAATTGAGTCTTGTCATGCCAATAAAACCTTTACTAGTATAATTTATATTAATCTTTATAATTTCATAGAATAATGCATTAAACTAACATCAAATTTACACAATTTATCCATTTATGGTACAACACTCAACGGTAAATAGGAAACTGAATAACTATTAAGGTACAACGATATGTACCTACTTCGTAATCCTAATAGGCTATTTACATAAAGAATAATGTTGCTATAAAACAACAATATAACATGCTAGAAGTGTATGAAGCGCTTTTTTTTATAATTATAGATGAGAATGGGGAAACTAAAAGGAAAAAGGTTGTTAACTGAGAGGCTTGAATTCAATTCCAGTAGTCATCCAGGTGTTTTAACAAGAAGAAAGGTCCAGAAGGGCTAATATCATCTATGCTGAAAAAAAGTGGACAGGAAAGGGAGTCTTTTTTGGGCGAAGATGCGAGGACATTGGAAACACTTGAAGATGGAAAGATGCGGAGGAAAGAAGACCTGGGCTCTTGATTAAACCCAGGGTGTAGCAAGATGGTAGTTTTAGTTCGTGATAGAGCTAATCAAATACGAATATTTTTTTTTTTCTTTTTTTAGTTGTAAAGACTCGATCAATTAACAAATTGAATGCTAAATATTGTATTACATTGTAGTTATTAGTTCAATTATGATCATTAATATTTGTTTTTGGTGTATATTTTTTAAAAATATATTAGTGCTCGTATGATTATTAATAACAATAATTTGTTTGGTAATTATAACTACTAAATAACTACTATATGGCACCCCAAAATGAATAAGAGAGAGCAGGATAAATAACACTATTACATATATGTAGTAGGATTATGCAATTATTTTCTAATACTTATTAGTTTATTTAAATAAGGATACCAAATTATTATAAATTTGAATATAAATATTATTAAAATACACATAAACTAAACATGAAACCGTTACCCCTTTCGGCTTCAAAAAGCCGACGTTAATTGATAGAGTATAATAAATCCTGACTCACATCGTTTGGGTGGGAAGAAAAGTGTGATAATCCATAGATAGTCTCCTACCAGCAACCGCCAACTCAAAGGATTCAATTAAGGAGATCTAGATTGCGGGGCCTGAAAAAGATAATGGGTTTAAGCTCCCGAAAAAATAGGGGCCTGTTTAAAAAAAAAAAATAGTTGACTGACCTCAAAAGATCTAATTAACCTGTGCAGGGTAACTTTAAAACTGACGGTGTAGCTTCAGGGCAGTCGGGATTTCACGATATAAATATGTACTCGGGTATGGACTTATTGTAATCGGTTTTCCTTATGCGTTATCAATATAAAAACTTATATAATGTTTTGTATATGTATATTATGTTACAAAAGTCAACTTTTATTGTTAAATCTCCTGTTGCTTTGTTTGCTACAATTGATATAAATTGATTATTGTGTAGGACCCATTGTCCGTTATTGTTGATATTTGGGAGCTCGCTCATAAGAAGTTAATTAGGTGTCTTCGTACTAGTGGAACCGTAAATAAAATATATTATATGAGGAGGGTTATTTTTTCGTTTTTATTACAACATCAACCTCCAGTCGCTCAATCACATAGTAAGGTTCCAGTCGAAATCAATGAAAAATATGATATATCTCAATTACATCCTGAATGGGCAGGAAATTATTCACATAATTACATAGATACCAGCTGACCCGGCCACCCGTTGCTGTGGTTGTTAAAATAGTTTAAAAAAATATTACGTTAAAATTTGAATAGTAAATGAATTAAATTGATTTTTGATTTTTCATTTTATTCATCTTAATCATCATAATAATATAAAAAATTCGTAACTGATAAAATTTAAACATTAGTTTAATGAATGAGGTATATAGTGGTTGATTTTTAATTATGGCTAGTAATGTTATTTATAATTATAAATATTTATTTTAATTTAATAGAGCGCTAATCGATGCACAATATTTTTGTTAGTCCTTTGATAATACAAATAGATTAGATGGTTTACTAACACGTGAGCGAAGTACCTCAGGGATCTGTGCTATCTCCAGTACCTTTCTCAATATACACAGCTGGAACTGTTGGAGCCAACTGCAAAAAAGCTACTGTAGCACCCTATGCCGACGACATAGCGATCTACAGCAGAGGTCGGTCAGCGCAGAGAGAGCTCTTACGCCAGGGAGAGGAGATCTGAGTGAATCCCAAAAAGACTGACTGCATAATTTTCGCCTTTTAGGGGAAAAAGCACCGCCCTCTCCCTAAGGTCTATAGGGAGGCAAGAACAGACCGGCGGGCAGCTTAGTCTACTTAGGTGTCACCTTCACATCCTGAAATACTGTACTAACCCATTTTTTAGGACTCTCACTCCAGCAGGAAGGCCAAAAACGCGGCAAGATCATGTACAACATCTCAGTCTGAGCTGAGAAACAAATAAAAGCAAAAGGAGACGGTGAGCCCCATCACCGTAAAAATATAAAGTTAATAAATAAATAACTAAATAAATTAGAACCTTCCATGTTCTCACCCTCCTCTTAAAATGTAGACCATTCAATACATGAGATCCTCTCAATCCTATCCTAAATCCTACTTAGAAACCTTCAAACCGAAAGAGGCTAAGAAAAAAATAAAATAAAAAAAGATCATTTCTCGCTGCTGCCGTACCTGAAACAATTAAACAAATATTTATTAACAATTATAATAGTATTCCTTTTCAATTATTTCAATACCATTACATACTAATCCTTTGCTGACACGACCAACAGTAAACTTCTGTCCGTCTCGTTTGTTAATTAGTTTCATTGTATGCTTCACGGCTGTGCTGATCCGTCTGTGATGAAATTTGATATGGATAATCTCAAGCCTGGGGAAGGATTTAGGCTACTTTTTATCACCACACTACACAAGCGAAGTTTGTACAGGACACCCAGCGGTCAACGCACAGCAGAAACTACTGAACTTAGCAGCATGCAAATCGCAGATAGGTCCTTTGTATAGCTTAGATGAGCACTAAAAAAAGGAATTTGGACAATTTCACCCCCAAGGGTTTTCCCCTTAATACAATAGGAGTTCAAAGATGTCAGTTTTGAAGTTAGACATCTGATATTTCGGATGTACGAGTAACTTATAGTTAAAACAAATTAAATTATTTATTTAAAATGATCCTTCACGAAACATTATGTGGCAGACCAAATTCCACGCGAGCGAAGCCTTGGGCAAAAGCTAGATTCATTTATCGATTGAAATAATGAATTTTACTGTTTAATTAAATATTTGTGTTTGATCGCCTGGAAGTATAATGAAAACACTTACTTTTTTACGAATGAGCAGCTAAGAAAATTAACAATGTTGGGAAAATGTTCACATTTTAGATAGATTATCGGGATCTCGGGATCATTCGTCTTTTTTAACTATCTATAACATTTCAAAATATATCATAATGTAAAACCTTCAATGAGCAATGCTGTAATGTGTTAATTTCCTTTATAAGTTAACGATTTTAATATTTGATACTTGATATGGGTAAAAAAATGATCCTGAGCACAGTGGGGCGAAAACGCTTAAAAATCAATAAATTCTCAGGGGATTGAAGCCTAGAAATTTGGCAGATTTGTTTGTGTTACCTAGTAGTTGGATAGTATATACTATGGAACGAATTAGAGGATAGTGAAGTGTTCAGCAAACAAGACAATTGTCAGAAAATAGAAAAATATTGTTAAGGCGTGATTAGACTGAATAAATTTTGATAGAAACAAATGGAAGTACCACGGGAATTGAATGAAAGCTCAGATATTAACAAAGCGTTTGATTTATTAATTTAAATAACATGCGAGATTTTCTTAAATACTATTAATATACATGTAAAAGAAGATACAAATTAATAATAGCGTCTACAAAGTAACTTAAAACTAAACATGTAACTTAGCGATCTAATGAACAAAATAAATCTTAGACAAAAAAAAAGAAGAAAAAATGATTAACATGAATGGGAGCGATAATTAAGAATAACAGAAATGCTCCATGCTAGCATAATGGCCAAAGATATAAACAACAAAATGAACGTTATACTGAAGAGTTCAATAAGGCGCGAAGATGTGCGAATTATTATTATCTTCGCCAGTGATCACGGCATGAAGGAGCAATGAGTATGATATCATGAATTAACTTGAACTGTCCGGTTGGTACCATGTAATACGTTAATCATCCGGAAAAAAATTAGTTGACATTTTGAGGCCTTATGGTAATGATAGGTGACTTACAATTTGTGTGATGTATACTCAATTATCATCATCTCAGCATAGCTTCTGGCGAGTAACAAACTTCAAGACCTCTGGACGTTCTCATATGAAGAGCGGCTTGAGAGTGGAGTGTGCGATGGTCGTAGCTGCGAATGGTGCGAATGCGATGGTGGTATAACTGCTCCGCTCGGTGATCTGATGATAAGTGAAGTGACTCAATAGCGTCGCTCCCCCTCTCCTTGGTTTTGGCGGTACAGTACATTTTTCGATTTTAGAGGCAATGATCTGTCCGTTCCATCTGGCAGGCAGTCCAGGTCCGCGACTAAACAAATATCTTTCAAAAAAGTTGTGTGTTGTATCATTCCAATGTATAAATTCATATAATATTAACTTGAGTGGGAGGCCATATAATACAAATGAAGTTTTTATAGGTATTTATACATGTAAGAATTTATAAGAAAGAAAATTTATTTTATTTTTATACAAAAGAAGAGCTAAACTACATATATTGCAGTTTCATTAATTTCACCTGATGCTCCCTCAAAATTATAAATTAACTGTTTAGCATCATCCTCAAGATTCAGTGCGATTGGTAGCCATTGACTCCGTAATGACGAAACTAATGGGTCTGAAGAGGTGAGGAGGTTGTGCATTATATTATCGATAGTAGAAATGCGGGAACATTCTGTTTTAAATTTATTAATAATACTCAATCTCAATTTATCTTCAATTAACTGTTGACGAAGATCGGGCTGGTGAAATGCATCCCTAAATATTTAAATAATGTGTGCGCATTTTGCTCCTTTGACTTCAATAATTCTTCCACAAGGACACGGATTTTCACTTTTATCGATGATATAGTAAGCATAATCCAACGCATAAACGACAACTGACAAAATATCAGAATGGAGTAAAAAATAAAAGGATTACGATCTCCCGTCTCTCATTTTTTCTTTACACGGACATGGAATGATCGAGTTTTTTCGATTTGTTTGGGCTCAGGATCCAAAATTCGCAGGTTTACGCATGTAATTCCCTTTTACGATTTTCATGCAGACCCTTTATGACTAATTAACATAAGAGGCCATTTTTTGTGGAGTGTTTTGAAAAATAAATGCATTGAAAAACTTGAATTTCCTAGTTTTTCGGCGCTGATCAATATCAATTTTTGGTTTGAATATTAGATAATTAGAAGTCATTTTCTTCCTCCTATTACTTGCATTATTTATTTACAATATGGACAATATTTGGACGAAAGAAATTAAATTTTTCCGCCATTAATAAGAAAAACAATTATAGACTATTTGCTGAAAAGCAATTATTTTAAATGCCCGCACTCATTCACCGTCTAAAGGCTCCCTTTAGCTTTGTAGTGGAAAAAGGGCTCTAAAATTTCAGTTCTGATTGCCTAAAAGGTCGGCACAACAAACATTTTTAAGCGCTTTTTAGCGATTTCGCCTCACTGTGCGGGGTCAGAGAAATTATTTTTTAAATAAGTTTGTTTTATTTATTTGAATCATTCACATTTTCCTTTGACCTCACTACAAACCCTGAAGAAGACCTGCTATGTTGGTCGAAACGTTGGCTTTAAAACAAATACTCTAACCTTATTTAAAGGAAAATTTAATTTAACATTAATTAAAGTAAGGAAAATTTATATTTTCTTCACTTAGAATAAAATTAAATAGTTATTTTTTTTTTAATCGATTTTTCCAAAAATAGATACAAATAATATATTTTATAATAATATATTTTGCTGAATAAAAACGAAGATCAAGTGACGTACGTGTATTTAATCATCTGAAAGTTTACTGGCAATACTTTATTTCTACGAATTATCTTATTGCTGTTGATTTTTTTCTACCATTATGTACACAGAGTAAAAAAAAAAAACGATTTTTTAGTAATCAATAAATCACATTAAGAAATTGAAAAACAATTCGATTAAAAATGAACCACCATAAGGTTACCATTTTAATCATTTTTATATTCAAAAGGTTTGAGGACTATAAACATCCTTAATCTTATTTAATTCACATTCCATTTGAAAATCTTTTAGCATAGCTCCAATGAATTTTAAAACTAATATTATTTCAACCTGACTTAGACATTATATGCTTGTTGAGATATCACTTGTATGTCCATTAGTTTAAAGTGTAACATGGTTGAAGAAAATGTTAATAAATTGAAGAGTAAAATGGAACTTAAAGTTAAAACTATTGAGGTAGGTGAAACAACTTATTTTATCTTTAATTAATTAGGAAACAATATTTTCTTATAGCTTCAATAACATTTTCTTTGTAAAAATAGGGTAGAAATATAAGTAAGAATCGTCTATGTTCTTGTAAACGGAATCTGAGAGCATGTGTCTGGTTGATAGAAAAGGGACATTGTTTGAAAGACGACGTTTCATTCTAAAAGTTTTTATATATTAACAGTTCATCAAAAACAAGAAATTTCTATTGTAATTTCTACGGTGGGATAACATTAGGGAACACATCTTAATTTTAAAGATAGCAGAATTTGAATAATAAAAGGTAAATAGAATTTATAGTTTCTAATTAGCGTTATAAATGTATATACAATAAATAAACAATGAATAACAAAGATAAATGTATTTTACAATATGTAGTCTAACTCTGGTTAATTACACCATATTATTACAAAATGGGTTCATTACATATAACAACCACTCCCTTGAAATATTACTATCTAATATTAATTATTAAACCATAATATTAATTAACTCTGGAATTGATTAATATTAGCGAGACACCTTATAACTAGGAGTGTCTTTCACAAGATGTTACAATTAAGGTAGTTAAACTACCATATTAAGTCATCGTATAGCCTTGAGCTTTAGCTTGCTTCAAAAGACTCTGTCAAGTTACTTTTGGTGCATATAATTGCAATTTATCTTAAGTCACTTTTATCTAACGTGCGCTTCAGAGTGTTTAATCTTGGTAAATATTGCCTTAAATGGATCCTTAATGCACTAAATGATGAAGCGTGAATGTGCTGTTATTTGCTATATTCCTTTTTATCTTGTCTTAAGTCGTGCTATGTGCAAATAATTCTTACTTAATGGAGTACGTGCATTGCATTATATTAATATATATTATGCTGTTAGATAAATTAATAAAATAAACAATAATAAAGTTGAAACAAGATTCTAAAAAATAAGATAAGAAAACCTAATAACCCACTTAGCTATCTAACTTAAGAGGCTCTTAGTGTTGGACTTGCCAAGTGACTTAAATCCTCCCTTTTTCCTATTAATTCTCCCTTACTCTTCCCCTCTCCCCAATTTCTCTTCAACTCACCCACAACTAAATCTATCTTTATTCGAGCGCTAGTGGTAGATTAAGGATAATTTTGTTTTATAGGATTGATACAGAATTATAATAAATAAATATGACTAAAGCATATTTTTACATATCTCTATCTGCATATAAATTACTAGCATTTTGAAGGCTTATTTCGGTCTACGTTTATAATAGATGTAATTTTTAAATTGAAATAAACCGATTTTTTCTGGAAATAAAATATTTTATAAGGATTACAGAACATAAATCATATTTTATAAAAATGCTGTAATAGTAATTCAAATTTTATATGTTCCCTAGTCCAGCTAAAAGTTTCAGAAAATGAACGGTGTGTACTACTAATCAAATTGTTGTAACATTTCGCCAAGGTACTAAAAATAAACTGTTTCTTAGTATAGTATAAGTGAACTACAGCAATCTTTTAATGGTATTAGCTTCAGGGTTAGGGATTGTACTATTCCTGTAATGAAAGTACTGTTCCTATCAATCAAAACCAATGTCATTGTTTGGAGAGGCACAATTTCTCATAGAAAGAGAAGTGAATAAGTACAAATGGTCGTCAAAATTTATAAACCAATTTATCTCAGCATTTACTAAAAATAAAAAATCTTTCAAAGAAACACTATGCTGCCTTAAAGCATCTGAATAAATTCTTCTATCATAAAGAAGAAGAATTATATTGTATATAGTATCTCACATTGGGCACGTAATCGAATCTATATTATAGAAGATATATTTTATGTCTGCTCGGGGGATTATCGGAAAATGGTGTGGATAGGCGTGAGTCTAGTGGATTTTAATAGGAGTTAAGTTTGTCATGAAAGGATCGATATTGGTTTCTGGTCAAATCTGCAAACAAACGGAACACTAAGGTCGTTATGGTTCGATTTATTTTTAAAAAATGAAGGATCAATGAGGATTTTACGAAGGACTTAGGATTCTAAGGATTGAACATGGGAGGAATTCGATGATTTAGTGGAGCTCCAACGCTCAACTTCGTAAGTCCCGATAGGTCTTTAGTATTCATGTATTTGAATCTTTGTAATCAGTTGGAAGCTTAATCAAACAATTTGAAATTATAATCTGCGTGAATATCATACAGTCATACGAGATGTGGATCGGTCCTAAAACGGAGGCGAAGCCAGCCGTGTGAAAATAATATAAAAACGCCATAAAAGGTATATGGGATATAGAAATGCGTAGCTGTCTGAATCAGACGCTCTAACGCAGCGATAAATTTTGGAATAGGAGCAGCTTGTGGGCTCACTGGAGAACAAAATATAAGAAATATTGCAGGCCCATATTTCCGTCTATCATCTCACATAAATTTATATAAAGACTTGACAGATATTTATAACTCTATCTATGCGATATTTACGCAATGGTCTATCCACAACTCGAACTGTTTTAAAGACTATAGTTTAAGTTTACATTGTTTTCGATTAATAAATAATTTCATATACCTACTCTTTACATATCCTCTTCGCCATTCTGCAATCTAAAGGAATACCATTTCAACTCCGTCCTTCTATATGGCTAACCACAAAAAGAAGCAAGAAGAGAAACCACAGAGCGAACCTGGTTCTGTGAGGTGTCAGGATTCGCCACAGGCTTTGAACCATAGTGAGGTATCTCTACCTCTCTTTCCGGATTAAACTTCACATTAAATTAATATTTTCAATCTCATTCAACATTTTATTTTACATTATGACAAATTTTCATTTAACAATTCGTGTAAAGGTAAAAAAAAAAGTTTCATTAATAATATACATTCTTTATCTATCCGGAGATAAGTCGGATTGAAAGAGAAAAAAATTCAGGTGTCAAAGAGAAACTATACACGATAATGGAAATAGCTTATGAAAAGCGAAAATAAGATATAATACTTTCATGAAAACGGAATGCCTCTTCGCCAGTGAATGCCTCTCGATAACTGTTGTCTAAAAAACGAGAAGTGAAAGCATGAACGAATATTGAACTCCAGCATAAGAAACGAAAATTAAGTTATAACGTGATCTCAAGTGTTTCCGAATTATTTCTTCCAAATGATGATTATTTTGAATATAAATGCTAATCAAATATATCTTATCTCATGTTTTTAGAAATCATGAGATAATCCATTATCGTGTATAGTTTCTCTTTGATACCTGAATTTTTTTCTCTTTCAATCCGACCTTGAACCATTTGTTTTCAAAAATGTGTTTGTTTTCACTAATCTTCTTATTATGTTGTATAAAATAAATAGATTAAAACTTATTTATTGGTTATTCAGAAATGATAAACTGTTACACATTATTTATTTTAACTAGAAGAAAAGATCAGTTTTTACTGTGTTTTACAAATGTGTTTGAAATAAATAAAATGAAATATAATAATAATATAAAATATAATAAATAAATAAAATTTTTCATTTTAAGCATTCAATCCCGCGAAAATTTATCTTTGTATCTATCCCATGCATCCCATTTTACATCCGTCCTAGACATAATACTTCGTCTTCTAGATGAATTTTGTTTAAAATTTGCATTTGCAATTTAAAAAAAAACTACTTTTAATATGGTAAAAATTAACATTAATATTAATTATTCCACTCCGCTAATAGGCCTTTTACACGGCCGGGACCAGCCGCCAACCAGTGTGACCTTGGTCGGGTTGTTGTAAAAATAGACAGTGTAGAAATCGGTTGACCGACCAATATTTGGTTGGGCCCGACCGTTGGTTGTTGGGAGCGAAGCCATCACGACTGCCCGCGTCCGAGGTCGATCCCGACCGTCTGGAACGCTGTCGGCAGACCACAGTGTTTAGAATTTTTATTGGAATATTGTAAACAACTATTCAAAACCTAGAAATCTAATATTTGTTTATGCCTGACACACTCCATTTCGTCAGTAATGTAGTCCGAAGTAATGAATCCACAGAAATATAGTAGTTTTTATATAGTTTTTGTTTCTTTAATTTCTTAAATTATTTTGTTGTTTTGTTTTCCAGAAAACTTGTATATGCGTAAATTTAATAGTTATCTTCCTTTATAATTATTGTTATGCTTTATATTTTATTTATATATTTTTCTTACATTTAAGTCATTATTGCGTGCTAACTCCTAATTGAAAATTTAAAATTGACAAATACAAAAATTGGTCGACCCGACCAAAGTCACGAAGGTTGGCGGTTGGTCCTGACCGTGTAGAAGGCCTTTAAAAACAAAGTTTATTTTCCACTAAAAAATCATAGCAATAAGTTACAGGTAGACATCCCTATCTTAAATAAATGATGTAGTAAATATCTCCTGCTTCTTTGTTTATCATGATTATTAACAAATTTTAGAATCAAGTGGTAAGAGTTGTAGGCCATGATGATATTTTTTGTTTTACACAATACAAAAACAAAGTATATTTTTCCTTTTCATTTACCTTAATTAATCTTTTCCTGTTTAATTTAATTATACTTTCTGAACATCTGAAGTAATTAAAAAAGTAAAATGAGGTATTTCATTCAATTAGTAAATGAAAAATGTATTTCGGATTTCTTCTTGTAAAAAATCGTCTTTTTAATTTTACCCATTGAACAATGAATGAATGGGTTTTTCCAAAAAAAAGAGGTAATTTCCTGAAGGAAGAATGTCTATAAACTGAAGTGCTGATATTACATATAAATTAACTATCCAATGGTGTAAATTGTATTTAATTATGTTTAAACAACAAATTAATTACCACTCCTAATTTGCTAATAATAATTCATCTTCATATATAGCCCTTACATATATAGTCTTATGGTGTTAAGTATTAAGAATCTCTATTGAATATTTGCGTATTTAAGCAGAGAGATTAGGAGTGCCTAGGTGGATAAATAAATCGTAACAAAAATGTATAATTAAAAAAATATTTTTAAAAAAATGCAGAACTATGATCATTTAATACTAAATCTTTAATCCTATTAAATTATATTTTAGTGTAATTTTGAGGGTGAGGTTAAATCAGCGTGTATTTTAACAAACTATAATAAGGAAGGAGAGAAGTTTCTTTTTCATATTATTATTATGGAAATTCGATATTCCGCACAGAACATAGAACCAACATAGTTAGTTCTATGTTCTGTGGTATTCCGGTACCAAATCGCACAAGTGTTTCTAAAGTGACAAAACTCAAAAATTGGTGTTTTTACGGTGAGAAGAATGTTCTCAGTATCACTCCTAAAAACTGTATCACCCTAGCTTGTCTGCCAGACGGATCTTGTGTCACAATCAGTGTCCTAATGCTGTTTCCAAGCTCACTATCAGTTTTTCCCATTTTTTCCAAAAATGAAGGTTTTTGACTTATGTCAGTTAAGAAATACTAATGCAATATATTATGCAATAAACGGTTGGTTTCATTACTCTTTATTCCTACTAAAACCGTATTGGTTGCATAAAACAAACGGTGTAGTTATTATTTAGGTAGCGTTGTAATGGACAAAAGAATTAAAAATTTTCAATATGTGTTAAAAAGATAATATTTAGATAATATTGTAAATTAATTTATTTCAAAAATCTTATTATTTTTGTGGATTTGTTACCGATTCTTAAGCACACGTTAAACCTTTATTTTAAAAAAGTTCAAGAATTATTTTGTTCTTTCGGAATTTCTGAGTCGATTTAAGACTTCTTTTCAAGTTCCATTCAATTAGGGAAATTTCCTCAACGCTTGACGTTCTTCCTTAAATGACATCATTAAAGGCTGATATAAAGTTTGAGGGAAAACTTAAAATAATTAATTTGCCGCTTTGTTTGTTCTTTGTTTTTCTAGCCAATAAAGAATATAGCAAAATTTAAATTGAAAGGCCATGGTGTAAAGATGGGACCAGTGCAGACATTGCTACCCCAGCTCTGATGACACGGTGACCAATTGAGGATGGATGCCTTCCTGGCGTTGGGGATGACGACTCCCATTCCCCCAACATCCCCTATATTAATCTTCCAGGCCAATATAATATGCTCTCTCATATACTGTATCCCATATCTTTCATATAAAAACATTTATTTAAAATACAACTTGAAAAATATAATATTTATAAGATACAGAATATAAAAACACATAAAAATATGCGATATATTTTATTCAGGTCAAAGATATTCCATAATTTCTTTTGAAACTGTAGGAATAATTTAAATCAAAAAGAATCATTCTTAAAAAGTTTCTAATACCACTTGTGAAATTAGTCGAACTATTATGCGCTTATTAATATCCAATCTCTCGCAAATCGACAAAAATGTTTTTGATTAAATCATAATTTACTCAAAAGCATTTTTGTAATAATAACTAACAAAAATTATCAAATAGGAATCTTCTTTCTTCTTCTTTATCTTCCTCCTTAGTGCCTCTCAGCGTAGATTGGGGCACCTATCTAGGACAGCCAAGCCCCTCGATCTCCAGCCAGCGCTTCCATTACATTCATAGAACTTCCCTTCCTTTCTGCAATCCTTGAGCTGTGGTCCATCCATTGCAGTCTAGGTCTTCCACGAGGACTAAGTCCGGTAGGCCTGGCTTTCAAACTTTCTTAATTATGTTTGAGAGCTCTTGGTCCATTTTCCCACTTCTGCTGAGCACTACTCCTAGGTAAGCATATTCCTGCGCTGTCTCCAAGTTTTCTCCTCTGTAAGGAATGAAGTCCTCCTCTTCTTCACGCCCAATGTGTATCACATTGCTTTTTCCAACATTTAATGTCATACCCTTCCTGTCCAGCTCTGCCATCACTTGCGCTAGGATTGTCCTCATGTTCCACTTTCCCACGATTATCCGTGCTGTCCTCCGCATGCAGATTTTCAATATCTCGTCCATAAAAGTGATGAAAAGAAGAGGACTAAGGCTGCCCCCATGTCTAAAATCTCTTCTCACGGTGAAAGCCTCGGACATTTTTCCATTAATTCTGACTACAGCTTTGGAGTCATGATACGTGTATTTTATGACATTTATTAATGCTGTGGGCAAATATTTAGTGGCTAGAGCTTTCCAGATTTATTCTCTAGGAACTGAGTCGAATGCTGCCTTTATGTCCAGGAACGCTTGGTACAAGCTCTTTCCTCTACCCCATGTCTTCTCAATAATCGTCTTCAGCGAGAAGATGTGGTCCTGTGTTTGTCGGTGTGGTCTTAAAGCTACTTGTTCCTGTTCCAATTTGTCTTTCACGATTGATCTGAGTTTTCTTTCCATTATAGAGGAGTAAAGTTTATAGATTACAGAGGAGAGAAGTATAGGCCTATGGTTTTGGCATTCACTCGTGCTACCCTTCTTGTGGATCGGCACTCTCTCTTCCGAAGCACCAGAAAACAATACATAATAATGGCTTTGCCATCTATCCAGTACTTCTCTATCTCCAGTATCCATTCGCCCTTAAAATTTCTAATGGATTTGGTCGTCTTTCCGTTCAATGACCTCATGATAACATCATGTGCATTTGTATGGTCTCTTCGGGTCCTTGCGTTGATATCGTCTATTAGCATAATTTCTCTGCTTCCATTTTGACCTCTAATGAGATCAGCATGAAATTGTTCTTTACTTAGAACATTTGCATCCTTCGTTGGGGCATTTACTGGTATGAAAGCGATCTTTCCTATTGACAGATCCATATACGCTGTTATGATTCTTGAAGATATGGGCTGCCAATCCTCTAGTTTAGCGAATAGGCTTTCTTTCATGATAATGGCCACTCCTTCCTTGGCTCTGAACCCAGCGGGTACCCTGAGTAGATAACCACATGGTACTTGTTTAGGAGCACTCTCTACTTCATACCCCTTCATGCCCTTTTTTCCTCATTTCACAAATTCCTAGGAGATTCACCCTGAAGGTCTCCAATCTCTTCCACCAGCTCAACCTCTTTTCCAGTTGCCAATTATCGGATAGTTATACTTTATTGGAACGGATTAAGATATCTATAAATAAATTATTTAAAAAAAACAAAATAAAAAAAATGCCATAACGACCATGATACTTAAAGATATTAGGCTCAGTAAATGTAGAGACTGTACTGTTTCTAAGACAACGGTGTTCAAAAGAGTTCGAGATCACGTTTAAGCACCAGATTTCCTCCAAATAGAGAGACTAATGAATACTTTTTAGTTATACTGCATAAATATTCTGTGTCGATATCCACCAATGTATATTAGAATCACCCTGTAAGTAAACAGTAATACTGATTATTATTTCTTAATTATAAATTGATTATTGAAACATAACACTGCTATTTAATGTTAAGGCTACATTTAATCTAATATATTTAAAATTTGAATGTTACAAAACTATAGCTCTTCGTCTTTTCTTCTTCTACATAACGTTTTCATCGTTTAACTGAACGGAAAAGAACTTAATTAATGGTTACCCTATGTGCTTAGAACGATGCTTTTGTTTTTCTTCACCAAAATGTTGTTTATAATAAGTTAGAGATATTTGCCCCAAGTTGGGCTGAGGAACTGAGAGAACCCTGCCGACGTTATGGAGAGCCGGGGCTGCCTCGTTTAGGAGCTTAGTCTCGTTATTTCCCCCGTAAGTTGAAAAGTGATGGTTCCGGGAGGAGATAACTTGAGAAAAAATTACACTTTATCCTAACTTTCACCACCACCTCAACTTTTCTACTCTTTATTAATGGTCTTCTTATCAATCCTAGTGATGGGTTCTTCATATTTTAGACTATACCATATATATAAATATAAATATATATATATATATATATATATATATATATATATGTATATATATATATATATATATATATATATATATATATATATATATATATATATATATATAATAGGTATACAAAAGAGACTTTAAACGATTGCTTCACTCATAAACGTGATATATACATACGTATGCTACCTATACCAACGCTTCTTCTACAAAAAAATACTTTTACTATATATTCTGCTTAGGGCTGAAGAAAAAATTGCTGCCCTATGTTTTGTATAAACATCTACTTCATATATGATTAATGAAAATCTCTTTCTTATTATATTCATTCCTATTTAATCAGCAGCAGTTAGAAACATAACTAACTAAATCTACTTCTTGAAATCTTTCCTCTTTTAATACCTTCACTTCAAAACTCAATCTATAGCTTTCGAGTATTTTTTGACGACCTTTAATCAAGCAATCTTCATATATCTATATGTTAATTGGATAAATCTTGCTAGGTACTATTATGGCCTAAGTACTTCACTGACTGCTTAGCAGAACCACATTTTTCTTGCTTTAATTTGAGGCCATCTTTGTCAACTGCTTCAAATACTAAGCTCAAATGTTAACAAATCAAAATATCATTACTGTAATTGATGCTGAATCTATTCAAATTTTACTTACATAAAATATATCTGGGCTATATATTAAGGTTTATAGGTTTATTATATAACATGTTTTACTTCATTGTCAGATATATAAAAACAATAGAAAAGCCATTTAATCAATCTATAATTCTTGATGAAAATATACTTAAAACTTTCTCTTCTCTAAGGCCAGATGTTGAACATGTGAAGCTACCTATACTGAATCGTGAATACATACTATTTTTTGTAAGGTTGCTATAAACAATTTTATCATACACTTTTTTTTTAATAGGTTCGGCATATATTTAAGAAAATAATTTAGGTTTTCTTTCCTTATCTTTTCTTTTAATTCAATATTCAGTTTTGTCTTTTATAAATAGGAATGCGTCAATTCGAGATGTAATATTAATTAAATACCGTAAGGAAAACACGAAATAAAAACTCCTGCTATAGACTGCCTCTTTTTCTTCTGAGTTATGCCTCTCTAATAGAATTCGGCTGTTGGAATACACTTTATAATTTACAGTCTCATTCGAATATTTCCCGGGGAAACTTCAATTGCTGGAAGCAGTTAATCTTAGTCACCAAGGGGAGGGGGGCTTTTACAATTATACTAAACTCAATTATTTTCTTTGGAAATGAGATAAATATTAACTTCCACTTTCTATAGATTGCCTTTCCTTGTTATCGTTGAATGAGTAATTATCAGTAAGATGTATAATGATTAATATAAATACCTAACATTTTTCATTATATATTAAGTTCTTATTCCTTGAATTAAAAAATAATCTAAGTATACTTCATCTTGCTCTGCTTGTTTAATGTCTAAATATAAGATTTTACTTATAGAAATTGATATTCTATCGACTTTCTCAACGTGATATCAATCAAAACCTTAGCAAATGTTTCAAATAATATCAGCGTATAAAGCGCTGCAAAACATTCTACAGAAGTTCAGTAATACTGTAAAAAGTAGTTGTATGAAAATACAAAAACTATGATGACACAGTTTTAAAATGCTAAAACAAATAAGGGAAGCACTATCGAATCTGTGGAAATCTTTTTTGAAATAAAAATTAAAAATATTGATATTACTTGAATAATTGTAGATCTTGTAAAAGTTGCAAGAACGTGTACTCTCATTAGTGATAACACTAAATTTTAAAATGTTAGATTTTTAAATTTATTTTTCTTGGAGTTTGGTCAAATTAATAAAATAACTTTTATCTGCTATGTATTTAGTCTTTTTTTTTTTCTTGTTCTGGGTATTTTTGTTTCTTAATACAACTCCAAGCTGTGGAAAATTAATTTGTTTAGGAACAAATAATTTTAATTAGTTGTTAAAAATATTCTTATTAAGGCTGTAAGTTTTTTTCTTTAGTTCTTTCGATATTCGGTTTGGTTTTAATTGTATTTTTTAAGTCCAAGTTATCTATTTTAACGAAATTCGCCCAAGATTAATCATACTGTAAACAATGAAGTTACAAGAAGGCTTGTAAAAGAATTTTACATGTGATTAAAGAAGTATGGCTATATGATCTGATTAAAGTTTGTATGAGGATTTCATTGTGATTTAATAGAGTGATGTACGGGATGTGGCGAACATTTTCAGAATATAGAGTTTTATATATTACAAAACAATAGAGTTTTATTTATTACAAAACAATATGTTACAGCTTTTGATACCATTACCAAACATTTTAGGTTAAAAATTAAAATAATTTTTTTTTTAAATATCAATAAAAAGAATTAAAAAAAAGTTTAAATTTAAGATACTAGGATTAAAAAGTTGAATAAAATATCAGTTTAAGAAAATAAAAACTAAATATAATAAATTATATAGCATTTAATGGTCAAATTAAGATGTTCACGTTTGAATAATTTTTAATGAAAGTGTCTGAATCATTCAATATTTTGAAAAATAATTATTTTCAATAGTCGTTAGAATTGGTATTTGTGAATTTAAACTGATTAAAAATAATTCTAATCAATATATTATTGTTAAGTTACTTATTTTAATTATTATTATAATATTAATTACTATTTTTATACATAAAGAAATTATTTGAAAGTCCGTATTGATCTAAAAAAAATTAGTTATTCTTTTAAATGGTTTTAATTATTAATATTTTATAGTAAAATTTAACAGTTGTATACTTTTTAAAACGTCACTCTTTGCTAAATGATAAAAACATTTGCCCGTTTACAGATATTTTTAAAGTAATTCAAGTGGAAACCTTATGATATTGAAAATATGAACAAATGGACTTGATCAACATTCATATAATTATGTTATTTTTTTAAATATTAATAATTAACAACAATAATGCAAAAGGGTAAATAATTTAACAGTAATATATAGACTAGCATTATTTTTACAACAGCTCATGTGGTCAAAATTGGGTTTGTATTATCTATTCATGATTTTGTAATTATCGTGAATTCAATAAAGGAGAAAATATTGTGTAACCAATTCTTGGCAAACAATGCTTTGAAATTTATTGAACAGCGGAAGAAGCTGGAAATAACATCTCGATGGTCCAGAGAATTTTCCTATTGTAATAAAGGTTCGGATATGCCTGGATCGTTTCCCGTATTTGTTCGGATTCGATACCAATTCTCTTCCTGCAGGAACTCGTTGTGGATGTCATTTTCTCTAATGCAGGTATATATATATATATATATATATATATATATATATATATATATATATATATATATATATATATATATACATATATGGAGTAGAAGCTTGGAATTGTTTCAGGTAACTGTTTATGCTATACATTTTTTCTAACAAACTGACGGTCCCTACGTAAAAAAATTGAGGTTATAGTAGAGCGTAATGAACGTTCAAATCACTCTTCATTACGCTCTCCTGTAAACCTCAGGTTTTGCCATTTCGCTTTGTACATCATGTCGAATTGAGTAACTCGAAAAGTGAGGTATACAGGATAGCGTAAGCAATAGTGATTAGAACTTTCTTTACGGTCTCCTTTAATCACAGTTTTTGACAGGTCGCTTTGTACGTAGAGACGAAATAAAGATTTTAATGTATTGCTGAACAACTCATCTATAATCCTCATGTCAGATCATTAGAAGATTATAATAGGTCACATAAGTTTTTCATGATGAAAATGATGTATAAAACATGTATATGTGTATATATATATATATATATATATATATATATATATATATATATATATATATATATATATATATATATATATTATCTCAGTGCCATGCCGAAGGTACTGGGTTTAAATCGCTGCAAGCAGACTTATTATTTACAACTAAACATGACCAAGTATTATTTCTAACTTCAGTCTTAGTTGGATTGTTTTTCAGAGGTCTGTTGCATGTTTACCAATTTACTAATTATATAAATCTTTATCGTATTACTCATAAATTGTGTGAAACAGGTTGAAAATTAGAAAAAAAAGTAAATGATAAAATTAAAAAACAAAACAAATTAAATTAAATTAAAAACAAAAATATTTAAACTGGAATACGATGCTACCCGGTAAGTCGTCCTCGGACAGTTGGGCAATGAGGTAAGGAAATAATGAGGAAAGGTAATAGAAACTGACTCACCGAATCTTGCCGGACACTCCTCTCCTTAATGACGTCTCATAGGGTTGAACTCACCGCGGTGGCGTACTTCAAATACCGATCCTCTCAATTCGGTCATAAAACATAGGAAGTGGCGGTGTAACATAAGAGGGACAATCAAAGGAGCGTTGTAGAATAAGCGGTGACCAACAGGTTCAGGAAGCGTTCAGAGAGTCCTTCTAAAAGTGGAATCCTCGACCCCCCTCTTTTCTTATCTCTTCATCCACCTTAGACCTACTTCTCGCAAACCAAACAGTGCTCTGTAAAAAAAAAACGTATTTATTTTTATGATGCCGCCCGGTACGATGCATAGGAGTATATTTATATATTTATGGTGGCCACTAGGGTGTCCCAGGCTACAAGGGCAATTTTTTTTTTCGAATTTCGAAACGCGTACACACACAAGCACAACTTGATAAAAATAGTTTTACATTTGATAATAAATTTAAAAATTATGTATACATGGATAAAATAAAAAATAAAAAATTCAAACAATTTTACGACACAAAGCAGAAACTCACGACACTACTCAGATCTTAGATGTTCAAAGGATACTTTGCAACTAACTAAAATTAAGAAAGAATACGAATTCCTTCAGCTATGAACCGGTTTATTTATCGGGAGTGTGTTCTAAAAGGCACTAGATCACGTTTTTCACTATAAAAGCTCAAATATCTCAGTTGTACTTAAAGTAACGGTAATACTGACTACACACAAAATTAAAGAGAGGAGCATCACCATTAATTTGATGCATAGAACGTATGATAGGTATTGGTCGTTCAGGTGTTACGGCCAAAAGACGCCGCCAAACGGGCGAAAAATCATGTTAGCGTACTCCGATCTTGCTAAAACTTCGGCTATCTAATTTTCGGCATATATAGAACAATTTGGAGGGTTCGGAACGACAAAATTCCGTCATTTTTGTATACGTATATGGTTAGTGGCCACCCTAATATATATATATATATATATATATATATATATATAATATATGTGTGTATATAATGTTTACCTGAATATTCACTGTGTGAAAGTGTCACCGACTTCACTAAGCCGATTTGGCGAGGCTTTGAATTTGAGTTGAAAACTTGTATGTAAATCTAGTTGGTCTTAATCGAGGGAAGTGCCTTTGCTTTCCGCCGTGGTTTTTCGTTTTTTTTTTGTTTTGTTTTTTTAGGACTTGCTCACATCTAAAACCTCTCTACCCTATCCCCAAATTGATTTGAACGGTTATAACATGTTTCGGATGCTCTCAATGTCTGGCGTTAAACCAAAGCAATTGCGTGCCACTCATTTCTATCACCTGTTCAAGGTGATACGAATAAATTCACCTGATAAGAGTTTTCTATGAAAGCGCGACCTTAGTGAAGGATCTAGTTTGACATATTCTAACTAAACTACTCAAATCAAAAAGAACTACTGAGCCACTAGAATCTCATTTCTATAAAAAAAAAACAGCATTCCCATCATCATACCTCTCTTAAAATCCACCTATTGCAGTACAAGAGATCCTCCTATCAATCCGTTCTAATGATTTAAAAAATCAACAAACCTTGTGGTTAAGAAAAAATTTGTTTTAAATATTTTTCCAAGAGTTATTTTACTCTAAAATTGTGCTATATTTTTCCATCGTCAGGTATCATATTAGTTTATTACATGGGGAAAAATATTTGGAAGTTAATTGAAACAATTAAGAAACAGACAATTGTTAAAAACTTGTTATTAAAAACAAGGTTAAAACACGACTCTTCAATTGTTGCCAATCTTCCCGCTCATTTAAGAAATTGTTTTTTCCCGGCACTGGCTGGAACTTTAGATCGAGGCCATTTTTTAGAAGCAGGAGGCTAAAAAACTAGCGAAGACAAAAACAAGAAGTATCTTATCCCTGAGATATTTTCTGAAACAACTGCACTTCCTCACTAAACTATGTTAGCAAGGGACCAACTTTCTTCACTTGCTTTCCTATCTTTGAATGGCATCTCAGAGAGTTTTTCAACTACCTGTTTTTTCTACCTTTTTCTTATTTTCTACTTACCGGTAGCATTTATAAAATTTTATAATTAAATGTTCTCTTGTAATTATTTTTTTGTTGTAGTATTCTATGTATTATGACTCCCATAATGTTAAGATATGTATATATAATATTTAAAAAACATTATGTGTATAATGCTTATAACTACAATATGTTGATTAATTACTTGAGAATATTATATTACATGAATAAAATCAAATATATTCCTGGCGTCTGAGTGTCGAAATATCTAAAGCCCTTCTAGTTTTCTCTTACTTTTAAACTCAAGGGTTCTTGTTTATAATTTTAATTTGTTTTTCTAATAACAGTAGTGGAATACAACACTTCGCTGTGACCTATGTTACGGTTCCTCTAATTTTTACAATACATCTCTCTTCACCTCTCACTGAATTAGCTTCTCAGGTATGTGAAGTTCCCTCATAGCATTGTGTCGAAATTGTGTCAGAGCATTATGTCAAAATCCTATTTGAAACCAACCAACCGCTACTCTGTTTTAAGCTTATATTACCGTCCATTATAATGTAAGATGCGAAATCATATTATTTGGTCAACCGTACAACGTCCTTTCAGATAATCACAACGATGTAATCCAAAGCTCTTTTCAACACAGAGCAGGCGCTGGAAGAGGATGTTGTACAAAAATCCATTTAAACACTACAATAAGATGGTACACCTATGATAGTCTCAGTTCAGCTGGACGGATTAAATCTGTACATATTACATGTTGTACAGATTTAATACAGATTGCTGGTATTATTCGAACTGTATATTTATAGATGATGAGATTCTTGAAGAATAATTCTGTTAGTGATCAGTCAATATCTAGCGCCTAGGTTGGGAAGGTCTATTTTAAGGACTAGAATAGACCTTCCTGGTGACCTCTAAGAGTCTGTACGGTAGATCCCCTGTAGAGTACAGTGCGCCATATTTGTGTACTGTACTGTATGAGTATATGTGTGTTTGGGTAGAATAAGTCCTTCTCTTATAATTATGAAGGGGTTGATAGGTTATCCTTTATTTCACATTAAATATCACACTAAAAATCACATTTTTATATCAGTATCAAATTATACACTCTCTTGAATGTGTTGCGTTCCACTACCAAACCACTTCACAGAATGTTTTGCGTATGAACGTCTGGAACATTGATTTCAATAGGTATTTGCATAAAACATCAAAGTCCTCTGAGTTTAAATTATTCCAATCCATGGAATTATTGTCCCTATGTTTGTTTACAATAAACAATAAATGTTTACAATAAATCTACTCCATCCCTTTTTATGTATAAATTATATAGTTTTGTTATGTTCTAGTAAGGTACATACTAGAACATAGAAATATGCACACACAAAAATATGGACAAAGCCTTTTTACGAAAAATGGCCTCAAAATTCAATACATTTTATTGCTAATAATCTTAACTACTCATTTTATCATTTACCAAAGGAAATGATAAAACTTGTTTTAATTTTTGTTTAATTATGTTTTTATTCTTCCAAGATTTATTTACAACATATACAAAATTTATTATTTAATTATAGTTCCGTTTAACAATAATGTCGAAAAAAAAAATTTTTCGGGTATCCAGCAGCCACTTTCGTGCATAGATAAAAGTATGTAAGTACAGTGGAGCGTCGATTATCCGAATGTCAGTTATCCGAGCGTCAGTTATCAGAACGTTCAATTAAAGGAACTGTTTTTTTTTTCAATTATAATTTTAATTAATTTGCTCGGATCATCCAGTTACTTATTTGTGTAGTTAAAATTATTGTTAATTTAAATAAAATTTGACAAAAAATAAAATGATTTTTTTCTATAAACGTCAATAAGAGGGGCCTAATTAGTTCTCGTAAACAGCAAAACAATTAACTAAGAATCCAATACGTATTTGTTTACTACGAAGTGATTAGGTAATTTGTTTCTCTGAATCTCTTCCTATTCATTTGGCTGGTATTTATTTTTTAGTGAATTTCGAATATCCGAATTTTTTATTATCCGAACAAGTCCTGACAACATTAGTTCGGATAGTCGACGTTCCACTGTATGTTAAAATGCATGCTTCAAAGGGAAGGGTGACTTTTGTCTCAAGGGCTTCTGAAATACGTAAATTGAAGACTATGCATAAAAAGAAAATTATCCAATTATTAAAAACTGCTTTATTATTATAATAAACGGATGTATGGAATGAACTTAGTAAAAGCACCTAGATATACTATAAAAGTAACTGCTTACATTCTTCATGGTAAGCGCTATTACTCTGATTATTATTTAGCTATTTCAATCATTTATATAATAATTTTTAAATGTGTCATATAATATAAGAGTGTGTGTGATGGAGGTATATGGATTACGATAACCGCCAGTGAAGCAATGCCCACTTCTAAAAAGTAATTATATGAAGATAGATGAGGAAGTACGAGCAAGCTTTTCAATCAATGTCAAAATGTTATCTTTTATGAGGCATTAAAAAAAAGGAAACCATTTAAGATAGGGTGTATAAAAAAAAAAATACGGTTTTTGCAAATTCAAGTTTCAAAGGACAATAAATATTTTTATACAATTTAATACTTACCAATATTTAATAACCCCTTTAGAGCTTTCTCTCAGCTTGTTCGATCACATTTAACTTTTCAAAAAAGCCTCAGTTTAGATATCTGTGTAAAGAAGAAACATGACAGTGTCCAACAAAAATCTGGTAAATTTAAGGCACTACTGGAAAACAAAAATTTCACAGCCGCTGAAGTAACTGGTAACATTATTAAATATGAAAGGAAACGTGTCCTTGGCCAGCGTACTGTTTGGCGTTGGTTTGAAAAAATTAGTAGTGGAGATACGACGTTGGAACGAAGAAAGGGCTCCGGGCGATGATTAATGGATATTTATGAGATCCTGCAGGAAGGTGTTGATTCAAATCCATCCACAAGTAATCTTGAAGTTGCCAGAGAGTGTGGCGTGTCTAAAGGTGCTGTTAGTACCTTCCATCCATCTACGCTCTACTGGGAAGGTGAAAATTGCTGGCGACTGGTCCTAATGCGTAATGCAAATCGTCATTGTTGTTTTAAAAGACATCAGTATTCATGAAGCAAAATAATATTGTCCGAAATGCATTCTTGATAAGTAACCCCTACGAAACATTATTTATTCTTGAATTTAAATTTAAAATTGAATAAAAGTTAACTTTTGCAGAAGGATATGCGAATTTTCTACTAATCGATGAAAGTGACTATATTTATTGACAGAGTTCAGGTGACAGGAGCCTTGAATAATCTTCAAAGGATAAATGACAAAAATGAAGAATGACAGTGATATCTCCGAACAAAGGAAGTAATGAAGACGCGTTGTCTGTTATCAAGACCTCTCTGGCTACCAAACTTTTTTTAAGGTAACAAAGATTAAATTTATTTATCAATGAAATATTTTCCTCATATATTTTCAGTATTGTAGTGGGGATGTAAAAATGTACAGCACTAAAAAAAAAAGAGGTTCTGTCAAATATAAATAAATATATTCAAAATTTTATTTTATATTTGTAATGAAGCAAAATAATTGCTGTGATTGAATTAGGACACCTTGTATTATTGAGGAAAAAGTCTCGTCAGTGATCGAAACTTATCAGTTGCCACGCGCAGTTTTGTAGACGTTGCAGACTCGTGTAACGGAAACAGGCGGCTTTCATCATGTTTTGAGATAAATATTTACCCTATCGAAAGGAAAAGAGGATGATTTCTGTCTAGTGCCTGCAAGGAACTTTGTTGAGGTAGATGGAGTAGCACCCCTTAGCACATACCCTAGAGAGCAGACGGCCTTGGAGACCGTGGGGTAGAGGTGACCGATCGAATTACTCCTAAGGATCCCAAGGAAGAGATGTGGGAAACTTCCCCTGAAATTCCTATATTCAGGACCCCTTATAACCTAATCCAGAGAATGACGGGATTCGAACGAAAACTGTACACCGTTCTAATCTTCTCCCTCGCTAATAAATTCTACAAATTATAAAGGGCTCTGGGTTGAGTATGATGTAGAGACTTTACTGTTTCAAGGACAAAAGTTGTGGAGGGAGGCGATTTGCCGTGGACCAGGCTCAACCGCTAGGTTTCCCCCTTTAAGGATACTTACATTAAGAGGCTCGGTGAGTCCCAAGAGGGTCTTCTGATCCCACAAGGTTTATCCCCGACTGTCAAAGCAACACATAAAGTATAGGGAAATACAAAAGAAAACATAATAATTTAAAAATGAATGGGAATCGCAGTTTCATTCTTTAATTCAGAAAATCTGGCACTAAATCGCCCTTTGAATTAGGGCAGTGTAGTTGTGAAGTAATGATCAGCATCTGCTGTCTTGAAATTCCATTGTTCCATCCTCAGAGGTGAAGTTTGGCTCGGGGATGCCCGCTTAGAACCATCTGTGGTCTCACCGCATCAACTCCATACGTTTAGCCCAGCTTGGCTAACTGGTGGAACCTATCAACTTCAAGGCCTAAATCATTTGAGGGTCTACTTCAAGGCAAATATGTTTCATAACTATTTTTCCCTAGCAGCTCAATTCTTCTGTTCTTCTTTTCAATTCTCAAATTCTTCTCACGTTCAATGCTTTGTCTAAATAGAATCCATGGTAACCATTATTTCATTATTGTAACCGGTTGTAACGTGACCAAATTAATAATGAAAATTTCTGTGATTCATTAACTTTACACATTATAAATTAAACATAGTGTGCTCTCTAGTTGAAATTAATATTTTTCAACCTAAGATTAGTCAGGATAGAGCATCTTATTGAGTGATGTATTCAGTTAATCCTCCAAAATTAATTTCTGTTCATGATTTCATTTTCAAAACGAGTTCATTCGTTGTAGCAATACGTGTACCTAGTATTTTTATACTTTACTAATCCGACTTTGAAGTATTCAATGGCGGACTAACTGATCACTCATTTTGCATACAATACCAAAATTTTCCCAAAATGTTGATATCTCTCTTCTTGTGAAAAAAAATTAAAAAGTAGCGTTTTTAATTTAAAAAAAATTAATTCTTCAGATATGAAATCAGTATTTTTCAATCATGGTCATTTTATAATTTCATTGGTGATGGTTTTTCATCCTAATTAAGCGTAAAGCATTGCTGGAATATTATATGAAAATCGAAGCGAAAGCCAAAGTCTCGATAATTATCATCATCATAAAGAAATTTTAAAAAATCATCAAAATCATACTCTCTTTTAAAAACATATAATGGATGCGCGGATACTCCTACCATTTCATTTCTTTGTCACAGTGTTTTGAAGTTTGCACATATTAATGCATCCATATGACATGTTTAAGTTTTATTATGTACAAAATTATTGTTTTGTTTTTTAATTTTGTGCATTTTCCAACTTTTTTCTACATATTAAGCACTAAATACAAAGAATTATTTATAGATTTCATTATTATATAAAAATGAAATCAGTAATACAAATGAAACTTTTATAAATGATATTCTATGCAATATTAACATATTATAAATAAGATGCAATTTTCTATTAATACTTTATGAACGTGAAAAAGTTAGAGTGGATTCGATGAGACATGTAAATTTGTGTGTATAAATTTATAAAATACGATTATTTTATTAATTCAGGTTTAAAGTAACCTAACACTTTGAGATATTGAATCTACTAGATTCTCATGTTAAGGTCAATTAAGCCAAAATATTTAATATTTTTTCCTTTGAAATTATTAAAATATTCTGGACATTCACATGTTAGCATTAGTTATGAAATATAAAACTAAAGACATGCTTGTTTGTTTATTTAACGACACTTTATGCTGCCATGGCTAATCGGACGATGCTACATTGGGAGCTCTAAATTTTGCCTATCCAGGCTCGGGACCCCCGTTCAACGTCCCTTCCGAAGGACAGCGTAACTAAGGATTTTTTACTCCCTTGAAAAAATTCTAGAACCACCTGCAGGGCTACGAACCCGCGATCTTGGGTTCAGTAGTTTGTTACGCTAACCACTAGACCACAGGTGACCTTAAACTAAAGACATTATTTATACAGATTAAAAAAGGAATATAAAATAAAATGAAAAGATCTAAAGAAGTATGTTTTGCATTAGACAATGGCTAATTGTGAATTGCTCTTATATATTTCCTTCCCCAACAGTAATGATGAAATTCGTCAACTTTGTACAAGTTGGAATATGAGATTTCCAGAGATGAGGATTATCCTAAGGATTACCGGCTATGTTTATGCCATTTTCCTCAAAGGAAAACGGAATATATTAACCCCAAGGAGAGTAAATATGGAGTACGATCTTGCAAAAACCAAAACTTCTCTTCTGTTAATTTAAATTTAGGGCCGTAATGATCTCTCGTTGCTTGATTTAATTTATTTAAGGTCTTAATTTGTATTCATAGAATTCCGCTCTCAACATCCAAAGTATCGGCGATGCCATCTATTACGGTATTAATTAATTTGTCCAACAAATCAAAGATCTGATCGATAAAAAATAATGAAGTAAGATTTATCTGATCCGGTAGAAAGAAAGAAATACCTTTTATAATAATGAAACGATTATAAAGTCTTTTTTTTATATTGATTAAGTAATAAGTAATTTATTTTATTCAAAGCAATTATTTTTATTCAACAGTAATCAATGATGTATCGCTCCTTCAAAAGAATACATTTTTAATAAGTGATAATTCGAAGTTCCATGTCATGTCAAGATTTGAGTATTGGTAAAGCAAAGCATACAGGAATATGGTATTGAAATAATTTAATTAAAACTTTTTTATTTTTACTCATGTCATCATTCCCATAAAACTACTGATTCAAACACGATACTACTCATATTTTACTTTATTAAAGAAAAGTAATCATATCGCATCATGTAATATCATATTTGTCCTTCCTGAATTGAAAATCTTCATCCAATACAATTGCTACTATAGGGTTAACTGAAAAATACCAATTTTTAGTTAGATCTCTGTTCATTTGAAGGAGCGATGTGCCGTGATCCACGAACCTGTAACGATCATAATTCCGTAATGTGTAGAATATTTGAGGTTTATGGGAGAAAAATTGAACCAAGTCAGTTTCACAGGCCTCTCTTGAAGCCAACTTACACCATTAAGAGAATTCTGCAGAGACTTTTGTTTAGATAAGGGTTATCGTGATGGAGGGTGACACCTTTCTTACCGAAATTGTAATCAATTCCTGTCGTTTGTTTTAAATCACCTGTTTCAATTGAATCAGTTGTTGACTTTAGAGAGTCAAATTAATGGTTTCGCCAGGTTCACAAAGAACGATTCCTTTCCAACACCACAAAACTCTCTGCGTTACATTCCTTGGCTTCAATACTTTGTGAAGCGCCTGTAGACCTCATTTTCACATTATTTTTGTGTGGACTTTTTTTAAATAGAAATCTGTTTCATTGATTTTCCACTGTAAATTCATGCGTAGGCCTTTCTTAGCATCCAGTCTAGTTCCGAGCGATGTCGTGATATGAGAAATGGTAGTAGTTTGCCCAGATTCTTTTTATGAATTTAATTGATTTTTTCAACAAGCTATGCGGAAGCTCACATTCAACATAAAACATTTCAGAACGGAAACTACCAACCCAATTTTTACTCTGTCGTTCTCTTAATCATGCATCGTCGTAAATACCACTACCATTTTCGGAATTAAAAAAGCAACATATGACGAAAATGATCTTTTGGAATTTCCTTTTTCAAAGTGCTCAACATAACTTTTGACTGAGTAAACAATGACGATTATGTCCGAAAGTTTTAAAATTCTACGGAATTTCTATTGCCTATGGCTTTATTAAGTATTACTAGAAATAAGCAATTTTTAAAACATCAATTGGAAAAACTTGTCTTTATTTGTTTCTGAGTTTATATTATAATAATACCAGAAATGTAACTTAAAAATGTAGATTTAAAATAATTTCTACCATTTAAACGTTTCATATCTGTGAGGTCGCTAATCAGTTCTTTGGTTTTAACGTTGTGGTATTTTCTTTATTTTAAGAAATACACAAGAAAATATACTCGAATCTTATATATGGACCTTTATCACTATGAAAATTTAAATTCGTTAACATTGACGGTACAGTCATAATTGTCTGTGATCTTTGATGTTTTGTTTCATTCTACAGTGAGATACTGTAGAAGTGGTCTCTTCTTACATATACATATACCATATGGTTCTTGTGGGTCATATGCCACCGCTCGAGATTAAAGTCGAATGCTAACCACCTCACCTGTTCAACAATATAAGAATGTGGATGATACGTTGTACCCATTAGCGATTATTTAAATGAACTCAAGTTTATGCTCTAGGATGGCAACCTATCCAATCTTATCAATCGCTTCTGAGTGATGGAAATTTATTATCTGCTTGATGGGCTTTACGTGTCTCCAAAGTATGGCGTCCTTGGTCCCTAATGCACTGAAAGAAGAGCCACTTAAGTTCTTATGTGCATAGTTAGAAAAAAAATCTAATAGGGAGGGCTATTGTTTCTGTTAAAGCTACCTTCTGCTAATAATTTTAGTTTTATTTGTAAAAATTTTGTACATGATCCATACTTTAAATAATTTAATTAATCAATAAAATATTATTCCTTAGAAATTTTAGGAATGTGCATTGGAGATGACTAAAGTTTTCTTCAATCATTTCAACTTATAAACTGATCATTTCAATATTATTCTTGAGATCAAAACTGTAGTCTTGGGTAATTCTCTTACAATTATTTCTGTATGATTAGCTATATGTGACACTATTTAGAACATTAGGATTACCTAAATAAATATGGTAAGGGATTTTGAGCAGATATCTTAAATGTCCCTTATGACTGGGCAGTCGTAGCCAAAAAGTGGCCAACTCAACTGATAAATTGTCACATGTAGCGAAAGGGGCCACGGTTTCTTTCATTTTAAGTAGATATATAAGTTAACTTGTAGACGTGATCAGCACTCAATAAATATAACTATTCAATTAAATGAAAAAGGATCTTTATTTAATAAAAAACTCCTGGTCAGCCAACCACGTCAACCTTTGGAAGAGAGAGGGATATGCCTTTTATTCATTAATGATATATAAATACTATATCTCAATTATACCGATCTCAGGATGGCATTCCATTTTATTATTTTAATATCAAAACTCATCAGATCAAAACTCATTACCTATCCTTGAGATCTTTGTTTGGCCAGTGAAGCCAAAAAAAATCTGAGGCATTCTAAATCTAATTTAATCATAGTGTTCCATTGAACATCATGGAGCATGATTGCTGTCCCTAATTTGTGAGTCTATTCTGTCTATAAACGTTCTGCTTATATCATCACTATATCAGTGATCAGTGTCGAGTTTGTTAGCGTATGTACTGGACAAAACTTATTTGAATTGTGGAAATATTGACTGGTTTCTTATTTTTCCAGAATATTTGAGACTTGTGACTTTGTTTTATATTTTTCTGATTGAAATATGTTAATTTAATAAATATCTATCATTCACTTTTTTGAGGAAAGTTACCCCATAGGCTACTCATTTTTTAAAATCTAGTTCCAATCATTCAATATATAAAACTGCTGAAATGTTTTAATGGAATAAAATTAATCATGAGAAATTAGTGAAATATTAAATCCAACATACTCGAATGATGACAAAACGGAGTAGAAATATTGGAAATTGACTTTTGAGTTTTACCGGATGTCCATATAAGCTCGATCCAACTTCAAAAACTCATTTGTCAGGATGGAACCGATCATCAATCATATCAGCCATTCTATTTTTAAAAAGTGCCATGTGGGCCCATTTACCGGGCTTCAGTTATTGGTGCTCTGCTAGAAGTGATGACTTCGGAATTGAAAATCGGTTGTTCAATAATGAGGCTACAGATGGGAATTCCGATTACTAAATTAATTATTTATTTTTTTTTAGTATTCGTACCTCAGGCACCTTTTACCTCATAAACTTTTTGGATTAGAGTAAAGAAGGCGGAAATTACAGAAAATTAATGAAAAGTAGTGGAATATTTGTCTTAATAATTAATTTTTCAGCCGGCTTGCTGGAGAAGGGAGTTTTCATTATCCAGTCAGTCGTTGAACTTACGATTTCAGAATCTCTCTCTTTAAACGCAGTAGGAAATAGTATCAAATTTTAATTTGGATATATTCACGTATGTTCATTTTAGCTCTTTATATGCGTCATGATATTTCACAAATCAATTCCCCGAACTGCGGACCACGACCAGTATTCCACTCCATTGGCAATGTCACAATTGTCGCGATATAAGAATGATTAAATTAAAATCTAATCATTAATAATATTTTAAAATTATTCAGATTGCTTCTAAGCTGTTGAAAGGTTCACCTTTCCTAGAAAAAACTCAACTGCGAAAACAAAGGAATTGTTGAGAAGATATTTAAAACCATAGCAGAAAATATAGCCTACTACGGCCTATTGAACTTAATGAAATCAAGCATTATGATTAAACAAATAAAAATAAAAATTTGCTAGTCTCAATAAGGCCAGTAGTGGGCTCTGGTGCAGAAATATCAACGTTAAAAGTCTCACTGCAGTTAATCCTAAGGGCCTTTGAGAGGAAAATCTTACGGCTTATTTTCAGCCCAGTGTACTCTCGAAAGAAAAGAAACTTGAGGATATAGTTAGATGTTTGAATTTAAGAAACGTAAATTGGCTTGGGCATATTGAAAGGTTTCCTGGTTACTTATTATTAAATTTGTTTAGTTTTTTTATGCCTGTTATTTTTCTAATTTAGGTATAATCTAATCTTATCATAATCTAATCTAAGTTTTCGTGGAGCGGAACTGGCCCATTCATCGCTACTGACATAAAATATATTTAGTAGACTTTCTTCATAAAAATTATTAAGATTTATGGATAAGCTAATTTGAATCGTATATTGCAAAAAAAATATTAATTCATAAGTAAATGATAGAAATGGACCTGACACTGTACTGACATTAAAGTGATAAACTAGGTTTTTGCTGGGCTCCATGTTCCATTATGACCATATTGATTCAACAAATGTATTAATAGATTGTTAATGAATGATTGGTGTGCTCTTAGAAAAGAATCACCCTTATACGTTCAAATGATATTAGAAAAGGGATCTTTAAGTTATTTATGTTACCATATTTCAATTTTCTTGCAGAAGTGCAATTTTTTCGGCAAATAATAACAGAATTTTAAACGATTTTTTACAAATTAGTTACACGACAATTTTTTAAAATAAATCGTTACAGTAAAAGTTTCATTTCCTGAATATTTATTACAAGCATACATTTAAGAGTCAATGCCTTACATATTGAATAATTCAAAACATTATTTTTTTTTTTTTATGGCTTTAAGAATTTATTATCAAAGTCCTATTTTGCCAGTTATGTTATGTATTTACTTTGTGCGCTGTTAAGTTAGTTGCCAACAGCACGCGGTTTTTTTCCCAGATGGTTACCGCCTGTTTTTCCCAGACGGTCACCCATCCAAGTGCTAACCACGCCCGACGTTGCTTAACTTCGGTGATCTGACGGGAACCGGTGTGTTCAGCGTGGTATGGCCGTTGGCAATTCAAAACTTGAGCTTAGCTAAAGTCTCTCTCCGTCTATATAATTCTATATTCGCCATTTTCGTATAGCAAATAAATTTGTTACTTTACTTACAGTATATTGCCCCTTCAAAAGAATAACGACAAAACTCATTAATTGGCATTTTGAATTAAGCCTTCAGTAACAATTGTATAATTAAAATATATAATGAGTTCAGTAATTATCATAAATTATTTCTCTGGCATCGCAAAATCAATAGACTTAACGAAACATATTTAATACACCCTAAACCATAGTATTTATATAAAGCAGTAGAGTATATATATTTATATATATATAAATATATATATATATATATATATATATATATATATATATATAATAGTAGAAAATAGGAGAATAATAGAACTGATGAGAAATTGGATTCAGACAAAGAAGGAAGCCCTTGGGCCAAGGACCTAATCCATTTTCCTTACACCCTAAACCATAGTATTTATATAAAGCAGTAGAGTATATATATATATATATATATATATATATATATATATATATATATATATATATATATATAATAGTAGAAAATAGGAGAATAATAGAACTGATGAGAAATTGGATTTAGACAAAGAAGGAAGCCCTTGGGCCAAGGACCTAATCCATTTTCCTTGCAAATCGCTTTACCTTGCAAATATAGCTTTTCTGCCCCCGCCCTTCTTTTTCCTGGAACACGGGCTTGAATTTTGTTAGATAGCAGCCTTATTTTCGGAAAGGGTTGTTTTTGTATCCTTATATTATATAAGGTGAATAAAGTACTTTCTGAAATATATTACTATTAAGTTTAATTTGATATATAGGGTTGGCAACTAAGTCATTGCCGATTTCAAATAAGAAGGAAAATTCAGAATTTTTGTTTAAAAATATAACTTTATTCAATTAGATATTGCCCGTTCTTGTCGATGACCTTTTTCCATCGTTCTGGCAGCGTAACAATTCCCCGTTCGTAAAATGTCTGGTCTTTGCTATTTAAAAACTGAATTAGGTGTGATCTGACATCATCCGCGTTGTTAAAAATTTTACCATTTAAAGAGCTTTGCATGGAACGAAACAAATGGTAATCCGAAGGCGCAAGGTCAGGGCTATATGGTGGGTGTGACAAAAGGTTCCAATAATTTTTGCCGAGTAACCAAAGATGTGTGGGGCCTTGCGTTATCATGATGGAAAACAACACCCTTCCGATTTGATAATAGCGGCCGCTTTTCTTCAATTGCATCCTTCAGTTTGTCGAGTTGTTCAACATACACATTTGAATTTATCGTTTGGTTCTGCGGCATGAGTTCAAAATACAAAATTCCTTTGTGATCCCACCAGACTGACAGCATAATCTTTTTTTGGTGAATATCTGCTTTTGATGCTGTTTGGGCTGGTTGATCTTGCTTCACCCACGATCTCTTGCGAGTAACATTGTTATAAACTATCCACTTTTCGTCGCCAGTAACTAGGTTCTTCAGAAATGGATCATTTTCATTGCGTTTCAGAAGCGAATCACAGATGCTAATCCGTTGCGTCAAATGAATTTCCTTTAGCTGGTGAGGGATCCATAAATCAAGTTTCTTGACATAACCAAGGGTTTTTAAATTTTTTTCAATGCGTGTATGCGACACATTGAGCTTCTCTGCAATGTCTCGTGTTGTGCTGTGACGATCTGAATCGATAATGGCCTTGATATGGGTTTCATCCACTTCAACTGGGCGGCCAGATCGTTGTGCATTTTTCAGTGAAAAATCACCGGAACGAAATCTTTCAAACCAATTTCGACACTGCCTTTCTTTTAAGGCTTTATCTCCATATACGGCACATAACTTCTTTTGTGCTTGCGATGCGTTCTTGCCTTTTCGGAAGTAATACAATAAAATGTGTCGGAAATGCACGTCCTGTTCTTCCATTTTTAAATTGGGATAAAAACAAAACTAAAGAACTAATCAAAAAATTTTTTTTACTAATTAAAGGTAGATGTCCATACATTAAGAAAAAAATATAGGTTAGATACTCTGGCCACGTTAACAAAACAAAAGAAAGTGTAGAGTGAATCTATCGACAAAAACGGCAATGACTTAGTTGCCAACCCTATACTATATGGTCTTCTCCTTGTTATTAGATTCGAAGGAGAATAGACAACATCTACTGCTCTTATATGAGGGTATATTCAAGATAATTAGCAACAACTAGTTACTAAAAATGTAATTTGTAATCTTAGCCCCTACATAACTTTATTCTCATAGTACACATGCCATGCTATCTATTAAATTATTAGAAATATAATATTATATTTAATTGAGAACTTAAGGAAAGCAAAAGCTTACCTCACTACTGTATTATACAGTATAATAGCACTTAACAGTATAGTGTGCATAACCTCTTCCAATCTTCTTCAATTATGCCATATATACATTTTGTTTTGTTTTTTAGAGAGCGGTAGAGGTACTGGTAGAGGTAGGGGCGAAGAGAGAGTCCACATTGCGAATTTATATTTTTATCATCTGAAATACATGTGTGCAATTTAAATAAATTTACCAACATTTTAACAAAATCAGAAAAAAAGGGTGCCACGACAGGTTTAATTAACGTCAAATGATCACACAAGGAAATTCCTCCTCAGTAAAACAGAATACCACCTTGCCTCACTCGAGTACTCTAAATGAAGATAGGCAGTAATACCTCTGGGTATTCATTTCTAAAATACTCATCAGACTGCAATAAAAGATTACCAAATAGTTCACTCGCAGTGAAAGTGTTCGGCTAAAAATATGAGATATGCATCGTGAAATATATATTCTGGATCTTCATAAGAATGATTAAATTTTGAATAATTAATTTTTTTGAGAATCATCTCCGAAACAAAGTTTCACAGACAAACGTTTACTAAGTTCAATTTACTAATTGGAAGAATGAACTCTCTTTCCCATCTTATCGAGGTTTTGTAAATGTTTGAAATTAAGTATTAACCTAGAAGAAAGTAGGAGAAGGGAACATTAAAAGAAGTAATTAATTTAGCGTTGAGTAATTAATTTAATGGCCGGCCGTGCTAACGAGAGGACCACCTAAGGGTTCTCCGCTCGATATTGGATATCATTAAGTGCAAGTGAACTGATCAGCACTATGCTCGCCAATCCTTCTTGTAATCTCAATAGCAAAGTTTTCGAAACTAGTTCAATATGTTTCAAACTCTTTTTAATTGTGATCTATTAATTTTAAAAGAGTTTACCACAAAAGTACAATATTATTGCTAACAGATAAATGAATTCGCCCCTTTAATGTTATCTTTGGTACTAATATCTTTGCACCTTTTATTATTATTATTATTATTATTTAATTTTCATTTGCACCTGCGCAATTGCGCATCCAGCAAATTTGATTGAAGTGACTTTCTCTTCGCTTTTCTACATGATCATCCTGTTATTTTGGAAAACAAAATATATATATATATATATATTTTTTTTTTAAATTTATTTATTGATATTTACAACTGTATTACAATTATACAACAAGTAAATAGAATGCATGTTACATAATGACATGAGAATGACAAGTAGAGAAACTACCCACTGGTAGTACTCAATAACAAAAAAATATATATCAATTGTTGAGTAGGTCTCTTGACCAATGTCTTTTTAATCTTTTTTTATCAAGTCCAGGTAACAGGGAGTAGGAAAGCGGAAGAACGAGTGGGTTAGGGTGGATTAGATGAGTGGAATGTTATGTATTTCTTATGAATATATGATTTTATAGTAGGAATGTTCATGTCGTTGTGTATAGTGTGATTCGAAACATACCATGGTGCATTAATAATTTTTCTGAGAATTTTGGACTGTGTTGTTTGTATCTTGTGTATGTGGACTTTTTTTGCTGAACCCCAAAGTTCTGCTCCATATGTCCCAATAGGTTTTAGTATACTATTATAGATAAGTCGTTTGTTCCTCAAGTCAAGCGAAGATCTGTAGTCCAGAAGATGTGATAATTGTTTGTACCGTCTAGTCAGTTCTTGTCTTTTTAATTTTGTATGTACGTTCCATGTAAGTCTTTTGTCCAAGTATAGTCCGAGGTAACGTTCATAATTTTTGGAAGGTACTTCGTCGTTGTCACTTTTGACTGCTAGACACGAAGCTTTGCGTAGAGAGAAGCTTACATGGCTCGATTTTGAGGCGTTTATTTTGGTTTGCCATTTATAGAACCACTTTTCTAAGTCAAATAAATGACCTTGAAGAGCTATAGATGCTAGGTTTGGGTCTCTGTGAGAAGAAATAATGGCTGTATCGTCTGCGAAGATGTTTGTGCAAGAGTGCTCGGGAATATCAGAGGTGTATACAGAATAGAGAATGGGGCTTAAAGTACTGCCTTGCGGTACACCCCTGTGTTGAGAGAGAAAGGAGGAAATCGAAGAGTCAACGGAACTACAGAAGAATCTGTCTTGGAAATAAGATTAAAGAATTAAAAAGTATGTAGGAGGTAAGTGAGGTTTTATTTTCCAGAGAAGACCCTTGTGCCAGACACTATCAAATGCTTTTTCAATGTCAAGGAAAATCGCAGAGCAATATTATTTTTTCTCAAAAGCGATAAATATTGCATCCACGATACGATGACACTGTTGTACAGTGGAGTGATAAGAACGAAAGCCAAAGTGGTGATTCGGTATCACTTTGCTATTTTCGAGGATAGGCTTTATGCGATTAAGGAAGAGTTTTTTCAAATAATTTAGACATTATAGGGAGGAGTGCAATTGGACGATAAGATGAAGGATTAGTGACAGGTATCATTAGGTATCATTTTAATTGTGGAAAGTTTCTAAAGGAGCGAAAAATATGTTGTGCGCATGATTGAATTATAGATTAGGGTAAGAAAGAGAACAGCTTTCCGAGGTAAGGGGCGGAGGATGAAGGGAGTGATGAGATCATAGCCAGGAGCTTGTACCTTTTAATATTATTTTATGTTAGTAAAATTTTTAATTTGATTATATAAATTAATATGCAATATAAATCAATTGGAACTTTATGGGCTTACACATATGAGCGAAAATATGCACAGTTAACATTTAATTTATCAATGAAATTTTATAATTACTTCTTGTGTACTAACAATAAACATACTCTCTCACCAGACTAATACTTTTTTTTCAAGTTGATTAATTTATTATCATTGTATATCTGTATTTTAAAAAAATAATATTAATCATGAAGATCTTCTTGGATCTGAGGATCGTTTATAGGATTCTCTAAAGTTCGGATTCCATTCTTCGATTTGGCTATCTTTCGGTTAGTCATATTTTATTGTTATACTTATGTCCGATTTTAATGCGCATGATCATGCTGTTTTAGTGTTAATGTTATCTTCACTGATATTAGAATTGGAACGATATTTAGATTAATGTATATATTTTTTTGGAAACCGCATTGGGACACTAGCAAGCTTTACAAACGAAGACGAACAAAATTTCTGTAATGTTAAATATAAACTACCAATGCGCAATAACAAATATACAGTAAACACACTGATTTCGTCCTTGAAAACATATAAAACCATAAAAAAAATAAATAAAGATAATTCGACTACTATTATAATGATGCTAATACTAATATTAAATCGCAAGTCACAATCGATTATTAAATTGTATATTTTTTAATAGCGTTCTTGAAAAAAAAATTAACAAAAGGGATGATTTTATCCAAATTATAATTAATTTACACTTTTAGTATTTTTACAGAAGCAACAGCAAAATGTAATTTAATGTTTACCAAATTTAAGCGCTCTGGTAATCATTGGTAAAGAATTATTACAAGATTTTTGTAATAATATATTTGTGATTGTTCTGGAAATTATTTTTTAAAAATCTTTTATGAAAAAAAAATCAAAACAAATACCACACATATCTCGAGTGTCAGCCATATGTTGACGGCAAACAATATTTCTGACACGTTTTTTTAAATACACTGGATTTCTTATTTATATTTTCGCGAAAACTCGTAATGGAACGTGACGGCCAACAAAACGTTGACAAAATAATTTAAAAAATTGATATATGCAGGCCTTAAACGACAATTGGGAGGTTTACAAGATTTTCCTACCTAAATATCAATATTTTCAATAATCTTAAAAATACATTGAGATATGTTTCATCTAGACTTTACAATTTATTCGTTAAATAAGTTACAATAATTTTATAAAATAATGCAGATTATACTGTACGCTTATCTTTTTTTCCACTTTATTAGCTAGCTTATGAGTGCAAGAATGACTATAGAAAAAAAAATCATATCAAGTGATGTGATAAATAGGAAAGTGCTTGGATGATGTCACACAACTTTTAAAAAATATGTAAAGTGAAAAGAAAGATATTTTGTCCTATATTTGATGGTCTTAATGATTTCACTATTGAATTTATTGTGCCAAATAAACTGGAGTCATTGTAGACATACTTCCATGCTGACAAGAAGAATTTAATAATTCTTACTCTTATTATTGAAATTCTTTGTAACTAAAATGTGTACCTTATTTTTAATATTTTAAATACCTTATTTTATTTTTTTTTAGTAACAGAGTTTTTGGAATTAGAAGAACAAAAGATTAAATTACGCGAGTGTTTTTTTTATACAGAAAAAACACTCTTTTATATAATTATATAATTACACTGACTTTATATACAATTATATATTAATAAATATTAATAATTATACTTTATACAATTATATAAAAGTATTAAAAAGATCAAGTTGATAGTTTAATTTAGGAAAAAAAAAATGTATGAGACTTGTTTCCTTGTTGTTGGGGACATTGCACTCTGAAAGGTCACAAAAAAAACCCGGCGCGAGGGAGAGAAATATACAGCGGTTACTCTTCCCTCTGGTTGATCTACTTTAAGAGATTACAGGAGTAGATCTTTCATCCACCTTCTTTCCAATCTCCTTCTTCTTCTCTCAGCTTCACAGGAACTGGCCATAGTGTTTTGCTCTCTTCTTGTACTTTGTCATGGAATTGGTGAAGTGAGACCGTGTCTATTCTCTACCTGTGGGCACATTCTTTAATGGTATTAAGACTCTTAGATTGAAAAACCAAGAGCGTGTTAGCTATAGTGTGTCTGAGTCGACATCAGCTCGTCTTATGTTAAGAAAAAATATATTAATTATGAATAATTAATCCAAAATGGTATTGTTGTAATCATTCCTTCAATTCCATTACCATCTGTATTAACACAATGACGCCCGGGAACGATATTCCTCGTTTTAATTAGACACTTTTTGGTGACCGAGGTTTTGGTGATAAGCTCCGGTAACCTACCATACACATTAGCGGGCGCCAATGTGTTAATTGTTTGTATTATTCTTTTACGTCCATTTAGTCAATATGTTGTCTATTAATGTTTCTGTAACATATTTTCTTATGCATAACATTTTAATAGAAATTTAACTAAAAACTTCTACCGCTTTTAGCAATTCCGAGAACAATTTCGATTCTCTTGAAAGCCCCCTTCGTTAATATGATTACAACCAGATTGAATCCCGGAAATAAATTAACAGTCTGAAAGAGTTTTACAATAATTTTGACTTCAATAAATCTGGCTGAAATAAAAAATATTTGACTTTTTTATATTAGTTGATATTATACATAACAAGGAGATAATGATGTAGGTGCAGGTCAAAGAATTAATTACTTAAATCTAATAAATAATGTACCACTTTAATTTAAAAAATGTATTCCTCCCGACCATCTTCTTCCCTAAAAAATAGTTCAGCTACTTAATAAGAGATGGTGTTGGGTAATGAGAGATGGGAATAAAAGGCCGATGAAAAGTTTAACAGTAGTTGTATTTTTGTTAATTTATTTATTTTTATTTGTATTAAAGCTTTTTTAACAAGGTTATTTTTTTCAATAAAGGCAGGTAGGTTACGAAAAGATAAATCTAAATCAGGGTTATGTCACAAAAATATCTAGTTTTCAATTGAATAATGACTATCAGTAAAATTAATCTAGCATTTTGTTTACTATAATTTATTTTTTTCTGAATAAAAAAACACTCGAGTAATTAAATTTTTTGTTCTTCTAATTTCAAAAACTATGTTACTAAAACAAAATAAAAAGAGTACTGCCTATACCATATTCGGTTATTTAACAATTGCTAATCGGAGATTGAAATATTATCCTTTATGTAATAATAATAATCTAAGTTTAGGTATATTATTGAATACAGATCGATTAGTTATCAACTATAGTTTATTAACTTAATAAAATGGGAAGGTACCATTATTATTTAACAAAAAATAAACATAATTGGGCATCATTCATACAACGTACAAGGAAGGTTTGTTGTTGAACCGATTTCATATTGGTTGGATATTGTTGACAATACAATGTAAATATTAATCATAAAATGTTTCGAATTTGTTACCCATTGCCGTTTTCTAACATGATTATGTTAAATTCTTAAATCTAAAAGAATTTTTCAGATAAAGAACAATCTTATTGTTTATAATTTCAAAAAAATGATTAGTGATTTATTTTAATGGGACATAACTATAGTAGCGATTTATCTAGAACATGCATAGTTTAGCTAATTGAATTGTTCATATTTTTTATTGAAATTTGTTTGAAATAAATAGTTTTAGAAGAAATCAGGTGAACATTCTGAGCTTGATGTTGAATCAATTAGTGATTTGTAGCTTAGGTAATTAATTAATCTAGTTTATTAACCTCATCTAATTTGTGTCTTGTGACATTTGCAGTTCTGCTTTTCATTATGTCAGGATTGAAATCCAATTTCTATTTAAAGCTAAATGAGCTATCGATTCGGAAATTGCATTATCTTTCAGGAAACGACAATTCGAAGTATTAATTTAGAATAATATAAATATAATAGATAACATAACATAATAATATAATATTATTTAATAATGTAATAGAAATAATGATATGCCAAAATTAATTAACAATGAAGATATACGTAAAGTAAAGAATAACGTTAGTATTCTAAAATAAATAATAATAATAATAGTAATCATTCTGTAAAATAAATTGTAGAACTGAAATTCTAAAATAAATAATATACTGGTAAAAACAGTTGTATTGTCTAATTAATTAAATTACGATATAATTGATATTTCAGATTGCTACTATTCCATAATTAATACACCGATTTTGTACACTTTTCAAACCTTAAACCTTCCATCTTCCTTCTTAAAAGAGACTATGGGTAAGTTTATATAACTCACCTATTTATTACTTGAAATTAATCAAACCTTATTTAAAGATACTTATAAATTCGAATAAAATGATTTAAATCACTTATTTAAAATTTATAATTAAATTTAAATTTAAATAGGTTTACTTTTCTCTAGAAGAAAATTGAAAGACGTCTTTTCAATAATAGCAAGTACATTAAGTATCATATTTAGGGAGGAAAACGAACCTAATATTTGTTACGAACTATCATTTTGAATGGAAACAGAATGTAAGAAAATGTAATACTCCAGAGCAATTATATACATATCAATCATGGTTCATCTTACTAAAAAAATGTTAGGTGGGCTATATACTATATATATATATATATATATATATATATATATATATATATATATATATATATATATATATATGTATACATATATAGTATAATATAGATATACTATAGTATAATAGAAATTTTACGGGCTAAGTTAATCTTTTATTTTATTTCTCTCTCTAAAGTTATAATAATTTCGAACAAGAGTGTATTCTCGCTTTAGATATTTATTATAGTACATTAGAACTTGGAGCATAATTAGGAAAGCACGTCTGCTGGCAGAAACAATGTAAAGTTCATTAGACACATTTTGCAAAGTCGCATAGATTATAATGTCCACGTTGAAGTAACTGCTTGCAAAATAGGTAATTAGTTGGACAAAAAAGGTTTTTGTATATCGTCAAAAAATTGTATGTAGGAGTTGACACAGTATTGACAGATATGCGGGATGTCATAGAGCCCTTGGGATTCATAAATAGTTGGTTATAGATTTTTGAAGCACTAAGACTAATAAGTACTCAGAGAACTTATATGAGTCTTGCTGCCTTAGTCAAAATCTAACTAAGAACCTTGTTCTCTTTAGTTTAAGAAACCTTTTTAGTTTTATTCAAGCCTCTTTAGGAATTCGAGAGTAGACATAAAGATTTGTATCATGATTTTTTGCACCTTCTTCAAAAAAATCAACTAAACAAACTACGAGTAAAAAGACTCATCTCGTATCCAAAAACTTATTAGAATTAGAATAATTAATTTATGATATGATATTTGCTGAAAAATTCCAACCAAAGACCCTTAAGACCATAAACTAAACAGGAAAAACATACCTGTGTCACATATTAAGACACTTGTGAAAAATTCAGGTATTTTTTTTTTTTTTTTTAGAGATTCAAGGCTTTTTGGTTGAATTTTTCCACAAAGGTCTTAACATGTACTGTATATATTTTTTTTAATTCTTCTCTTCAATATTATGTGTTTAATGATATTAAAAATTACTCTTTAAAGTTCCAGTATCTTTTTTTCTTTGTTTCTTCAGTTTTTCCAGCATACTTTTCCGGAATTTTAATGAGTTATCAGCAATTCTTTTGCCTAACTTGATCAAATAATAATGAACACTTAATAGGTTCTTGACTTTGAAGTATTGGAAACATAGTTTTTTTCTCATTATTTTTAACCATAAACCCTTAACTTGGACTCCTCATGGTTGACTGAAATGAAAAGAAACAGCTCGCCGTTTCAGGCTACCTCAAAATTTACCAAAAAAAACGCTCTAAGCACCCAATTAGTTACAAAAGACTCCTATACATGACAATCCTTCGTATTGATCAATATTCCTTACTTTGTTATAAACAAAGTAATCCATAATGACGTTAATGTCTCATTTATTGCTGATTTGGCCAGAAGCCCAACGATTTTAATTATAAAGATTATAATTATTTTACCAAAGGGTGTGTTAATAATCATCTTGCGACGATGAATTTATTACGTGACAATCTACCGCCATAGTTGTTACAGATTTATGACCCCTGGCAAATTCCTTCACTCAATGACAAGTCATAGATTCCGGGGATCTTTGACTGATCCAATAACTATGGTCCTAGTTGATGGATGATCTCTCCAACTCCCCATCCCGTGCCAATCAAATCCCTTTCCACATGCCTGTCACAGGTGTATCCTATATCGCAGTGAACACAATTACTAATCTAATGTATGTTCGGTAGTAATACAATATAATAGGCCAAATGTTACTATCCGATTGTCTTTGATTAATATAATAGTCATTAGCAAATTTGTATAAGGAATTATCCAATAATTTAGTCAGAGAAATAAATGAATCTTACAGTATTAATAAAATGATATGATTGTCATGCCATATTAAAATGCTGGAATAATAATAACAGGAAAACTAAACAGAAGATCATGGGAAAATGTGGGACGATCAAAATGGTCAAGCAGTTGAAGTACCTAAGGGAAATCCTAAATCATAACGGATAGGACAATCAGGCGATCCGAAAGTAAACTTTTGTTTAATTTTCCCAAAGAAGATATAGGCTATGTAAGTACTTTATTGCATGATATCCCATTCATTTATTTTATTTAATAATTTTGTTATTAACTATTTTATTAATTTTATTTATAATTATTTTGTTGGTATTAATATATTAATTTTCGACAATTGGTTAAAATACTGTCAAGTTCAGTACTTTATAATTATTTTATTTTTATTACGCTTTTGTCACTTTTAATTACTTCATGATTCGATTTATTATGCAGCCTTCTGGCCAGATGTATGTTATGTTTATTTTTTTTATACATGGTTGTTTTCCCAGAATAAATTTGTTATCTATTCTATTCTAAAGTTGGAAATGCCGAGAAATTTGACAAAGGAGACATATAATAAAAAGAATTTCTCGAAAAAGGTTAATATCATAAATCATGATACAACACGGGTAACTAAACAATGGAATTGTTGAAGGAATTGCTAGAAGTGGAAAGAAAAAAAAGACTTAAATACGGACAATAAAAAGTGGGATAAAAATGCTGTTCTAAAAAGCATATAACTGAATGCGGGAGCTGAGGAATTGGAAACAAAAACAAGGAAAACGAGATTTAAAATTGCTCAGACACACGAAAGAATGGATGAAAAATGGTTGAACAAACAGATATACTTCGAAATGAAGGGACAAAGAAACATCAGGAAATACCTCACTCAGACGAATGAGGAAATAACAATACTTGGTTACACAGAAAAAGGTACCTGGGTAAAGAAATATTCAGAAAAAGCATTAAGGACATTGTAGTTGGAAACAAGAGGAAAGAAGTAAAAATATGGACAGACGATTGAATAAATGAAATAAGTGAGAAGAAGTAGGGAAAAACATAAGGATCAATCAATATAAATGAGCACCAACTTCAAGAAGAGACATGAAGTAATTAGTAGTAGAAATAATGCAAATGAAGAAATACAAAAACAAAGTAGAATAATGTGAAATAAGTAACCAGTCAACTTTTCGTAAAATCAGGATATCCACCAACAATATAAATTACTAATCAAACAAATTTAATAATTATAGATACTTGTTACAATGTCATTCCAAGACGCTCCATAGCATACTTAACTAAATTGTCATATATTTGAACCTCACGCATGAAAGGCAGCGCACTTCGCTAATAAAAGTTTAACCTTTTTATTGTTACCATGTTTTAGTTTCGTTGCGAATAACTCGAAATAACTATAAAATAACTCTTTGCGAAGCTCTTTTTCAACCAAGATGAAAGAGAAGCACAACGGAATGAGCCTGTGTTCGATAAATACGGCAATAATACTAGAATATAATAGGTCATTATGTAATGGAATAAAAATTAATTTTCAGTGAAATTCCTTTATCCTGTTAAATCCCATTAATTAAAGACACAATGAAATGTGTGGTTGGTTTTATAACTGGTCATCAAAGTGGTGATATATGGCTCTTGGGATCAAAAGAAATGTGAGAAGATAAGGTCGAGCCTGTTTTTATAGTTTTGTTCTTTTATAAAATATATAAAATTTATATATATATATATAAATATATATATAAATATATTTTTTTTTACATTTTATTATTTATATGTGTGTACACATATAAATAATAAAATTGCTTCTATTATTGTTGTGCTATGAACTTGCATAATATTCAGTATATTATACTGTTCAATTTTTATATATAGGTTTGAAGAGGTATTATGACATAGCAATATTGAAGTAATATAAAAGAGATAAAGAATCAAGAAGATTTGCACACGACAACCATAGTTTCATATATGTATACACACACTTGTTAAATAAATACTACAAATATACAATACATATAGATGCGACATGGTGTTTGAATAATGTAGTCCAAGTATAATATTTCGAGCTCCGTGTGAACGTACTCGTGGACTCAGAGCCAAGGGACCCTAATTCTGCCTTTTTTTCCCGTATGCTAATCCAGAATTTCCATGGATTCAGATATTGAGATTTGCATTAGAAGACAGGAACAGGAACAAGATGAAATATTATTTACAAGAACTGGTATTAATGTGAGAGAGATATTTTTTGTATAACCTTAGAAAAAATAATTATACTCTTTAGTAAATGTGAATAGATAGATTTTTTGATAATTAAATTTATGACAAAAATTACCTATTGAATTTTATAAAATAGTGTTGAAAAAACAATAATTTCGGAAACTTCAGTGAGTATGTTTCATTTAGAAGAAATGTATTTATGAAATGTTTTTCCCAAAACAATCATATCATATTTACAAGCATTGCCTTTTTTTCCCTTAAACAGGTAACTATTTCCCACTATATATCCACACAATACATACACACATACCTGATTCTACATTCCGTCACCGAGACTGGGCCTCCTCTGAAAGCCTTCGCTATCCAGTTTCGGACTCCCAGCAGAGCCCGTGCGTCCGATGTCACTGAGTCCTCCCATTTGACATTTGGCCTGCCAACCCTTCTTTGTCCATGCATCCTTCCGGACAGCATCCTCCCGGATATCGCCGAATCATCCATACGTGCGACGTGTCCGACCCATCGAAGTCGTCCTATCGTGGTGAATTTGACCAAGCTTATTTCCTTATAAAGGGCGGTTAGTTCAGCATGTTTTCTTCGTCTCCAAATTCCATCCTCTCTAACAGGACCAAGAATCCTTCTCAAGATTAGTCTCTCGAAGATCAGAAGTCTACTTTCATCTTGCTTCTTAAAGGCCTACGCTTCCGATCCATAAGTTAAAACAGAGTGGACCAAGGTTGTGTAGATAGTGATCTTGGTCCTGTTAGAAAGGAATCTGCTTCCAAAATGCTTCACAAGGGCGAAGTAGCACCGTCTCGCCGCTGCTTTCCTCCTGTTGACTTCTCGAGAGATGTCGTTTCCGGAGTTGATCTCAGACCCGAGGTAGACAAAGCTGCATCATTTCCAACAAGGCCTGATAGACCTCCGGCCGAGTTACACTATCATAGGTGGCTATGAAATCAACAAAGAGGTGGAGGGTAACTGTTCTATACTCGATGCGAGAACAGTTGGTCCAATGTGGACCTCCCTCGTCTAAATCCCGCTTGATATTTGCCTACCTCCCTCTCGTCATGAGGAACCAGTCTCGCGAACAGGATGTTAGAGAGAACTTTATAAGCACATGAGAGGAGCACTATGCCTCGATAATTGTCGCATTCCAACTGGTCCCCCTTTTTGTGCAGTGGGTAGATATTTTCCAGTCCTCAGGCATCTTCTCTTCTTCCCATATCTTCAAAATGAGGTTGAATGTATGCCTACTACAATAAATTATTTAATTATTTAACAATAATAAGCAAATAGTAATAATATGATTATAAATATTTATATTTTTATATTTACAAATGTGAAAATTAAAATTAAAGGAAAATGTTCTTTTACAAAATATTTATTGTTTCATTTATTATTAAAATAAATATTCTTTTAGTAAAACAAATAAACTATCTTGCCTTAACAGCATCAATAATTTGACATTAATATTCCTTGAGAAACTTTGACATTAATATTCCTTGAGAAAAGTGGGTTATGTGGAAGAAGAAGGTTGGCGTTTAAGATAAAGGTTAGTAGTGCTTACGAGACACCTCCTTCCGATCCTCAACACCAATTACTGCTAATGATCTCGCAACTAACTCCTCTACATAGTCCTCTGCAGGGAACCTTCGGGTAGATTGAAGTCTCCTGCGCTGTTACGGAGTTAATGTTTAATTTCCTGAATGTAATTAGCAAGTACTTGAACACACTTAAGGACTTAGCTCGATGTATTCTTCCTCTAATGGCCCTTTGTTAAGGTGCAGACTTATATTTCATTTTTATCTGTCATCGGGAACAGGGAAGATCTTAGACATGACTTTAATTACTGTTGAGCATGGAATTTAAGTTCATCTGGCTCCTAAGTTGGTACTAAATATTTTAGTATTTTGTTTTATATTTTTGTTTAATTAAATTTGAAAAAAATATATATACATATATATATATATATATATATATATATATATATATATATATATATATATATATATATATATGTATATATATATATGTATATATATATATATATATATATATATATATATATATATATATATATATATATATGTAAACTTTTTAATATATAATATAAATATTTTAATATATAATATAAGGATCCATTTATAATATAAGGCTTAAACATGGAACTAATTGGGCAATTCAGCCTAGAAAATAAAGTATTTTTGCCTCTATACTTAGGCCTACCTTGACTAACAAACATAAAATATATGGCTAACTACATCATCGCATGGTTTTAAATTATCCATTTTTTCATTCCTTAAAACTTAATTTTGCGACATTCAAGTTAGAAAGTTAAATGTTGTAAATGTAAATAACTCCTGACGTAGTACTTACGACATTTTCCTAATGTTTTGGTTTAATTCAATGGTGTTTTTAATTTACTTTATTTACTTCAATAACAGGTTTTTGACTTTTCTATAAAAATACAACTTAATACTCATTTTCATTAATTTGAAGTGAAAATAATATATAAAGAAGCTAAAGATCAATGGAACTATTTTAGGAGGTTTAAAGTCATCTTTTAAATATTCAATATACTTGACAAAGTAAATATATTGTTACGGTCTACTGGATGTGAAAATGAATTAAACTACTCCTAAATTCAAGATACCAATATTTATTAACAAAGTGACAAAAAGAATCCAATGAAATTACAAACAGTTAAATTATTAAACCAATATAAATTTACAAAAGCAATATTCTAAATATTTAGTATCACCTAGGCCTATTTAATTACTAAAATAATCTAAGATATTACTACTACGAAATAGCTTAATTTTTTACATAAACTTGTACAAATACAATAAAATTACGTTAGAGCTTATAACTACAAATTAACACCTACAGTTCACTAATTAAAGTCCACCGACCGTAAGATTCTCCAAATATAACAAACTGACACACAGTAATAAACAGAACGGTTTATTACACTCACAAGACTGTCACAGTTTACTGACACAAGTTAATCACACTGTCCGATTTACTACTGACTGCCTCGCGCCGAGAAGGTATTTAGATAAGCAAGGCCGAACATCCAGAACAATCTTCTTAATCTCTTCCGCCAAAGGGCTTAATACGTTAATCCCTTCTGCCCGTCTTTATATCTGTGACCGTAACAGTATGCATATATATGCTTGTACATATATAAAGTGTCTGTGTATAAAATATTCCTATAAAATGCTCGCTTAATATAATATGTGTAATAGGCAGATATATATATTAACTTCATTTATTTTATTTTTTTTGGCGTGCCAACCATAGGTCATATATTAACTTTGTTTATTATTAAAGCGGAATAATGTAGGTTTATGACGCACGGAAAGTGTTTAAACAGTTTTAATTCTAGGTTTGTTAATACTTTCAACTAAAATCGCTTCAGGAAATATCTATGTGTGTATGTTTCATAGAAAGTGGACAATCAAATGACACAATATTATTTTTCAGCCTTTTCTCCATTTTTATTTTATCTCCAAAAAAGAAAATATTTTATTTATTAAAGAAGAAAAACATTCCGATCATAATCTTATTAACATTCTGTATGAAATAATTTACAAGTTCTAACAAGTAAAAACAACAGCACTCTATATTTCTTTAACATTAAAGAGCTTGTTATAATCGATCTGTACGAATTGAAGATTTTAATTGTACATATTCGATAAAATGGAAATACGTGTAAATGAATTTTACCTTGATGATTGAGAAGATCCATGAATAGTGTTAGAATTCAACAATCATGATTTTTTTTTTATTAATCCCATCTTTTTATTTACTTATAAAATTTATATAAATATTTTTTGAAGCAATGGATTATTGTGAATGAATTTAATGCCAAAGTTATACTTATTCTTTCAAATACTTCATATTTCAAAAATCAGATCAAGACTCCCACTATATAATATTGTAGTAATTTTTTAACATATTTCGGTTTTTTAGTGGATCTAACCAATTACAGCCTAGGAGAATACGTAAATACGGAGTAACGTGAGTTGCACTCTTGTTACATCAGTAGAAAACCGATTCTGAAAACCAGAAGACTAAGGAATTAACTTGGCGAAGACTTCGAATTCCCAATTTATTTTAATTGAGATGGTAGCAAGTTCTAAGACACACCTCGGCCAAACGTTTTACTAATTCGGCCTAAGCCTAATGTACCGGAACGGTTCCTATCCACTCGACCGTACAGGCACATCCTCAAACTGTTCCTTCACTTTGGCACTTATCCAAGTTAAAGAAGTCAAACAATCTAATATGTGACTTTAGAGATTTTTTTTAATTTTAGGACTATATTTATAATAATAAAGCTCAATCAGAGTAACATATAAAGACTTTAAATCTGTTACATTTTTGACTTCCACATCTGAAAAGAAATTTATTGAAATAAAAAACAACATATTATGTCTATTTTTAGCTGAAACCGTAATCTGATCTTTGGAATAATATATAAAATTATAATTTATAAATCCATTGCATAACTTTAATGTAGGACTACCAAACTCTAAATAGTTATTTTCGTTTAAAAAAATATGCAAATTGATCGACGTTTACATTAGTTTTATAAAAAATAAAAAGTTGAGTTACTTCAAGAAATTCACTATTGATAATTTTTAACACAATAATATATCTTATTTTATGATAAGTTAAAACCAGTTACATGTAAGTGTAACTTCCGAATTATCAATTAAATTACCTTTAAAATAATGAATTCTAAAAGAATTAGTTTATTTAAAATACATATTTGGGCCTAAATAAGTTTTTTGTATCACTTTCAGTTTAGTAATTGCAGCGAAAATTTAATACAAAACTTTTATTAACATAAAAATAAAAATATTAAATACCAAGCGATTTAGCAATAAATTGACTGTACTGAAAATTGTTTTTTTTCCGAAATATGTTTCTAGCTTCTAAGTTTGGCATGACATGTTTAGAATCTAGTGTGCTGTTTAAAAAAATTCTTATCAAATTTAATTTAATAACTATCGTTTCCGGTGATCGTGATACAATGTGAGTTATATACTTCCACATGTAAAATTTAAATACATGCATATAGTATTGGTTATGTAAAATTATAAATTTTAAATATATAGAATAACTGATAGAGGAAATGGTTGACCGCATTTATGTTGTATATAATAACATAAACCATTTTCTATGTATCTCATAAAATAAAACAAACTGCAGCTAACATTCATGTTTATATAGTCAATGTTGAAACGTTAATTAGAGTTGTGGTAGATATTAACTTAAGGAAGAACATATATATATTTATATATATATATATATATATATATATCATCAATATAACTATATAATATATATATAGTATAATATATTTATATATATATATATTATTGTAACGGGCTGAGAATATTTTTATTGTAAAGGTAGTTAGTTAATGTGCATTAATTACAGCTTTTGTACAATACTAAAAATGTTAGCGAATTTATATGTATCTAAGGAAAGTAATCTGGGTAAACAAATTTTGAACCCTCATCTTTGTGATTAAAAGAAGTATGTTATCATTTGCAGTCAAAAGTTTATTGTTAGTTTTACGTATTATAGAAAATGATTAGCATTTATTTGCTTCTTCTCATTAATAGGTTTTTAAAAGAAAAAAAAAGGGGACTTTAGGTTGTAAGGATTTTGTACATTAATATGTAGGTAAATGTTAACATCTGCCAAATAAGATTTGCTAAGTATTTCTCTTTGTGACTAATTACATCCATGTTCTTTGTATAGGGTTTTGGTTAAAGGCCGTGTAGGTCCTTAACATTTAGTTTTTATAATATTTAAGTAAAAGTTAATTTTTAATAGAGGTTAACGTCCGTTCGTGGAGGCGCTGAGCCCAGCATGCCAGCTCAGCCGGAAGTTAGTCAGCAATTCTCAACGAAAAATATACGGCTCTTGGACACTTTGAATATAATTATTTAGATTCTTGGGAAAATAATGACCACCAGGGGCAGCACCTGTCAGACGAAGAAAGAAAAGTGCTGACGACAGCTCGGGGAAGCTTAAGTACCCGAGGGTTTTCCTCTCGGGGCCCAGAAAAAGAATAGTACCTCGGCCGACGGCTGGTGGGGAACTTCGCAGGATGGGGCTGAGACCAGAGGACGGGGACTAGCGAGAAGCCTTGGTTCCGGAGCAAGATGCCAGAGAAAGGTATTATGTCCTCTAATTACTGTAGTCTGACTAGACTTGGGGTGAGGCCAGTGGGTGGTCAGTTGAAGATAGAGCCAGTAAATTATTTCGTTGAGAATCGTCGCGTTTGGCCATAAGACAGATAGGAATCTTTCTTAAGTATTAGTGCACATAGAGTTGTGGTTGAGAGGGAACTGGTTTTTAAAGAGAGTTATTATGTTATTAGCAGTTCTGAGATAAGGATCAATGATGGTGGATATTAGATTGTAACTGTCGTGTAATAGGGAATTCTGGAAAATGTTTTGTAAGAAAATTAAGGTTGTTTATTAGCGGTTATTAGGTAATAAGTACATTGTAAAGATTATTAGTGTATAGGATGGTTGTTATAGATAAGGGGTTTGAGGAGTGTTATGTTTAATTAACTGTCATGTAATATGAAATTCTGGAAAAGGTTTTATAATAGAATTATGGTGTTTATTAGCGGTTATTAGGTAATAAGTACATTGTAAAGATTATTAGTGTATAGGATTGTTGTTATAGATAAGGGGTTTGAGGAGTGTTATGTTTAATGGAACTGGTTTTAGTATTATTTTCGCGGATATTGGGACTATGATTTTGATGGAGAATCAGGTGTATGAGTCTCGTTCATATGTTCTTATTAAGTATTATTATTGAGGGTGACTCTTATGTGAACTTGATGAGTTTTATTTCCATAATGATATATGTAACTTTTATTTAAATATATTAGCGTTGTATTGTGATAGAAAAATGTGTGGGATTTATTTATTCACCCAGTTCCCCCCCCTCCCTCACCCCTCCCAAGGTAACATTATATATATAGTATGTATATATATATATATATATATATATATATATATATATATATATACATACTAGTCAATACGGAATAACGACTGTTGAAAATGTAATGAATAAACCGAAAATATTCGTGAATAATCTCGTGTACTAGTGTTACTGTTACTGGCAATAATCAGCCTAAGTTGGGGCCAATAATAAAACTCTTTCATTTGACGATTAATGTATTCATGGTGATTATTTTTTTACTTTATTATCTATTCTATTCAATTACATTTCATATTAATTTAATTTTTAGATGATTCTTTATATATCAAACGTTACCTCCAATTTTTGAATAAAAACTGAAAGACATAAAGCGTGATTATCAATTTTTCAATCTCATTTAATTTAAATGGCCTCTGGAATCAAATTTAGATGAGCCCTTAGTTCGAACCGAAGAGGATTGGACCGTGAACGGCTGTCAGGGAAATAAGCCTTCATTGCTCATCTACCGGAAGATTGTTAGGGAGCGTCTCAGGCAAAAGATATCCTGGCATAAATTATCTTAAAGACGATGGCATAGATTTTCCAGTAGGACTCCCGTCAAAGGAGCTAAAACAGAAGATGGTGGATGATGGCAATCACGATGGGAAGCTAATACATCCCTGATTGGCTATTTGTAGGGCGCGTTTGATTCGTCCGTGGTGGCTAGCTATAAGTTGCCTGCCATAGGGCCCTGTAGTTAGCAAAGGTTTACTTATAATAATTGATGATATTGGGTTTTTGGAAAAAAATTATAGATAACGTGTCATTTATAGTATTTATTAGATTATTTGAGTGATCACAGATTTCCCTTTAAATTAATGACGATCAATTAAGACGATCCGTTTAGATTATAATATAAACCGAAGTTTTCGCCCAGAGAACTGAGATAAGATAAAATTTAATATAAACTTTCAATTAAAAAAAATAATCTGAAAAACAACTTAATTCCAATTGAGGTCAATGTCACGATAAAAATTATAAGAAATTTTATGAATAGATCAACATTATACAAAATACGTTTGTAATAGGAAAGAAAAGTTACATTTCTAATCTTCATATGAAATGAATTTTCAGTTCGATATTATACATATTATTTAAAAAGTAATTTATATTTAATAAAAATATAATACTAATTTAGGACTATTAGTGCTGGTATGGCGTATTGATATAAATTCTATAAATATTGCTATGTTTTGATAAATAGTATTTTTTCACAAAATATAGGTTTGATCATTTACTTGGAATACTATCGGCAAATCTTAATAATTGGAAGGGTTTTCGTCTCACATCTATAAAATTATGATCATACACGGGATTCGAAGACCTCTAATGGAAAAGGGATTTGTCCAGCATCATTTATTGAAGAGAAAGTATCGTGTGTTTCGTCGATACCACGGCAATATGTTAATGAATTCTCCAACTATAAAAATAATGTGGATTCACAATTTAGCCAATACCGCTAAATGTGCTTATTTTTATTTTTGTATATTTAAAAAATTTGATTTTCAATCGTTAGCTAAGTTTAATCGAATGAAAATAAAAATAAAAATATTTTCTATATGTTTTTAAAATTATAATTGTTCTTTAGGCAAGTATTTATAAGTAAACACTAGCCATTCTTAATGAGTCAGCCGACATCGGAATATTTCAGCTAATTACAATACATTAATATTTTAACATACATTATTAATTATATTTAGTATTAGACTAATAACAATCCAATAGATAAAATTTGGTCTTGTTTCTTTGTCTCCTTACAAACAAAATTTTATTTTTACTTAGTCTCTGATTAATTTTTCATAGTTTTCATTTTTTTTTTAAATCAATTGCATTTTGCCAAGTTATTGTGGAAATAATAACCATCAGAAGTATTTTTTCCCTTTGAAGCAAATGGTTGCGCCGACCTTTTGCTCTGTATGCTAAACCCGCAAGCCATTCCAGCGTTGCAGAATGGTTGTTCCCAGCGATCTCGGGCACAAGCCAAGCTTATTATTATTGTAAAGTCCAGCTTTGATTATTTAATTATAAAGTATAGTTAATATAAATCATTAATATAAAATATTATATTTTAATACTGTTTTTTCACCAATTCCTGATTTAGGTTGATTATTTTCAAATGAATAATTCTAAATGATTGGCAAATTAATCATCCTTTCATGTAGACAAGAACAAAATTAACATTTTCAAATAAGATAATTATTCAGTGGATTTTTTTATCACTCTAATGAAAATGACAGCCAATTTATAATAAAATATTTACAATTCTCTAATTAAAACATGACACAAGATTTTCAGCATTTAATTTTAGGCCTGATTCATTTCCATAACACACAATGTATTATATAATTAATAATAATATTTATAAAATTATCAGATCATTTTGCTCTCATTCATAATTAAGCCAGTGTAAAAGTAATATTATTGTATTAAATTTATGCGTGTGAAAAAATTCAAATTTCTTTATTTTAATAAGTTAATATATATAAGAAGTTGTTTAATTTTCAGATTTTAAATAAATTTCAAACTGTTATTTGTCTAAACACTGTGCATTTATATTGAGTTCATACTCTTGCGTAAATATCTTATAGTCTTAATATATATGTAATATATTCATGAATAAAATGTTCGTTCCTTATAATACATAACTCAATAATAATAAACAAATCAATGTTTAAAAATCTGTAAAACAAACGGATCGTATGAAAACAAACAGTTGTGCATGCAGGTGATTCAGTCAACCAGCAGATTTTCAGCAGATAAAGGCTGGGTGTCCATTATAAGGGTCTCTAGATCACAAAAAGTCCAATGGTTTAATAATAATAATATTAATAATAATAATAATAAAAAGTATTTGGGCTTTAGCCGGTCTCTAACTCGGGAACTTTAGATAAATACAAATATAAACTTACAATATATAAACTTTCATAAATTTCATATTATTCAGTTTTCGCTTACTCTGCGTTCACTTACTAAGCTATGTTTTATTTAACATACTGTTCTAGTTATTAATAATAATTAAACATGCGGGTTCAAATCAAATTTATACATACAAACCGAAAATGGCTTTAGGCTATAGCCATTGTCATTGATAAAAATTTCATCTTTCAGGGAAACGTTCAATACATTACAAAAATAAAAAAAGGAGCAATTTCCTAAAGCTGATTCTTTTGATCAGAGCCGATATTACTTGTAAAGGATTCAAAACGATGCAAAATAGCCGGGTTTAGAATAACAAAGGGAAGACTATAAAGGGAATCGGTGATCAGCTGACAGGGTCTGTTGAATTAATAAGGAATATTGCCACCGCTTTAACTGCTGATAATATTGAGCCTGTTAGGGTTTACAGTTTCCTCCACCCACCCGAGTGGCATCTATTAACCCGCGGGTTTTATAGTAACTACCTTGGATTAGTCTGAACACTTTCAAAAGCCCGGCCTGTTTCCTTGTTTCCTCTATTTAAAATCATCGAATTCCATTTTTTATTTCTGTCAACATTTTCCTATAATAAATATGAATCAAAATCCAGAATTTATTTGTATTAGTTAAATTTAGAATTAAAAATATTTTAGTCCGAATTATCTGTTTAAATTAGCATACAGGCAGCCGAATGTGAACGTCGGTTATAATGTTACTCACCGCATCGTGTATGAATGTATTAACATGTTATTTAGTACTATAAATTCTTAATTAGGCGAATAAATATGTTTAAAGTAGACGAGTGAATTACAAATATTCCGATCAAAATAAAAATAACCCACTTGTATTTTGTTTATCCCGACCGAGGGCCTATCTTTTCTCTTTAAAAATAAAAATATTTAAAACTCCAAAAAATGACCAATAATTATAAAAAAATTATAAATAGTAATATGGCGTAAGTCAATAAGATCCTAAAATTAAATTAATTTTCAAAGAACTTCGTTCTAGTGTATTCATCGCAAAATATTGCGAGAGCACGAGGACGATGGGATCGTATGAGAGAAAAGATTTGTCCTCTGAGAAAAGATTACAAACTTTATTCCCTCTCAAACCGACTATTTTCAGTAGCCACCTCTTCAATGCTCGATCAACTTCTGGGGATTATGAAAAAATATAGCTTCGTGACCTTAAAGATAAAGCCGCTATTTGACTACAACCAGTAGGTAGTCACTCTTCTAGCCTCTAAAATATTTCTTTACGTAGTTTCAAACCTAGTTGCTTTTTCAATCATTGATCTTCTGAGGGGTCTGAAAAGAAGACTGCTTTCTTATATACTTAATTTTTCTGTTAAACTGAAGTTACTACTAAATATTTATTTCGGGTAATGAAACTTTAGAATAATTTTACCGGAAACGACATACCAGAAATGTTGGCAGTTATTTTGGACTCAAATGATCTCTTCAAGGAATTTTCAAGTCGAAATGTTTCATGAAGTGTTAGCTAATTGTTTAACTATGATTTCTCTTATAGAGTAGACCTCCGTGCTGCTTGCAGTCTTTAGCGCAAAACCCTGCACTACACTCATAAACCCCTTGCACTTTGAAGGCAATTTATCCTACCTTCTACAACATCTCAACCTTCCAATATCCGCCCTTTACCGTCTGAGGAGGCGATATAGGTTGTCAGGTTTTAAAAGTCCTAAAGTAGAACAGTACTAAATCTGCTGAGAGTGGCTAAGAAAATTGTTGTCAGACAAAGAATAATATACAAAAATTGTTGATTTTTACAACACAAGCCTGTAATATTACTTTTAAATTTCTTACGCATATATTAAAATATAGACAATACCATAAAATAAAGTGATTCATTCATTAAGGCCATAATTTTACTCTCTATATCGTCTGTGATTATATTAACATACTATTCAGTTCTAATAAATCCCTATTAAATGAATGATTCCTTCAACACATTTAGGTGAATAAAGAGCAAGTATCCTAGACAGATTTAAAAAAAAAATTATTTATTGAAATTTACACCTGCATTATAACAGTAGAATAAAAATGCCAGGGATGGTACATATTGCCATAAATAAAGACAAGTAGAGAAACTACCCAGTGATAGTAATTGAATAACAAGTTCGCGAGGCCATCTTCTGTTCAGACGTCTCGGGGGATTACCAGCGATTGAAGAGGTGACTAGGTTTGAAACTAGTGAGTTTGAGTGGGAATAAAGTTTGTCATGAAAAGATTGATATCGGATTCGGGCCAAATGAGCAATAAATGGGGTATTGAGGTCGTTATGGATTACTTAACAAAGTAAGGACCTCGACAGCACATTTTTGGTTCTTTTATCCCATGCTTAAAACAAACAGTTTTTGTCTAAATATATGATATTATAATAAACCTGTGAAATCTATCTAGTGTATTTCTATCTCACTAAACGGTATATAGGTTACAGTAGTTGAAAATAAAAATTAGAAAAAAAAACATTTAATTCAGCGAGCACAATAAACAATTTCAGCGAGACAACATTAGTTTTAATCTTTTGATAAACATTAACCTTTTACACGCCGGCCCTAGATGCAGTAAAAATATTTATGGTTTTTTAATAAATTTCGTTTTGTTATTTTTCTATTAAGAAAATAAAGTAAAAAAATAACAAAAAAAACATTATTTTTATGTTTTTTTTTAAGTGTTCCAGAAATGGAACATTGGCGGGTAAAGGGTATAGGTAAATTGATATTCACTAACAGTTTTAAATTATAGATTTTTATTGAAATTCGCATACTCATCATACATATAAAAACATATAAAGAAAGTTGTACATATATTTAGCATACATATAATACATTATATTAATTTTTTACATAAAATATCCGGTTTGAATTCATTTTATTAATCAGTTCTTATTTTTTATCTCCCTAAATCGATTTCTTGACATTACAGAAGGGACTATGCTGACATCCGTATCTTCTGCTGTGATCCAATATAAATCTTCTGTTGGTACTGAATGATAACCACTCAGAAGTAATAAGCCAAAAAACTGGGCGATATCAATCCATTCACATTTGTTATCATAGGTACACGTCATGTATGCCAAATGAACAAGGTATTCTTGATTGATATACTCAAAAAATAGGTCAATGGGATCTGCAATTAGTAAATTAGGAAATTTGTCACCAATATTTTCATAGTTTTCATGAGGAATCTCATGTTTGAAATTTGTATTTTTTTGCCAGCTACGAGCATCAACATCTTTTTTGCCTTTCTCTATTTTACGTCTTTTAGGTTTCTGAGCCACAGATTTTTGTAAGGCATTTGCTTTATGAGAGGTTGGTTTATTAGCAGAAGATGCAATTGTGGATGGGATGGGAAATTGTGGGTCTGTACCGTTCGATTCATTGTTACGGTTTTTTAAAAAATAAACTAAGCTTACCACATACATCAGCGGGCATAACTTCTTGTAAGCTATTTTCGTCAATATCTTCAGTATCAGTTACTCAGTTGTTTTCATCTGGAGGTAACTGACATAAATCAAATTCCTCATCCGAACTGTAAGGCATATCAGAATCTTTTGAAGTGTTCATGTAATCGAGAGCTTCCTCTACTGTATAAAATATTTTTTCAGTCTTCATTATCACTATCACCACTCTACTCTGGACACACTAAAACACTGGACAAGATAGCTCCTAGAGTACTAAAAGTAAACTGAGTAGGAAAAGGTAGAGACAGAACTGAGAAGCCTGCAGACTTGGCTCTATGCTGGAGTCTTACCTCTACCCTCAACTGGCCATTGTTCCACATCTGGAACACCGAACTTTGTATTCAACTAGTGAACCTCACAGGCAAAAAAAACAAATTATTAAAAGTAATTCTATTTCATGTATATGCCAAAACCTATAAAAAAAATTGCCATAAAGTAAATATTATTTGAAATTACATAAATAGATGAAAATCATCAGATACTTACAACACCTAAAAATAAGCAGATTTGAAATTTTTTTAAAAGTAATATGATGAGGATCAATGTTATTAAAATAAAAATTTCTTACAGAACTCACCTTTATTTATTTGCAAAAACATCTACTTACCCAATAACTTAATAATAAATAATTAAAAAAAAATCATTAAGTTATGTTCCATATGTGGAACAATGGCAGGTAAAAGGTTAATAAAAATTACAAAATAATTATAACATGTTTACATTGCAGTAGGCAATTGATGTTAGAGTTATCACCTTTTTCATTATTTTCAACTTCATTCAGCGATTTCAACTAGATATCATTTATTATAGATCAGTGATAAATATTAGCAAAAACCAATTACGAAACAATCATGCAACAAATTTATATGCACGAGGTACAAGTCTTCCAAACAAATAATCATAATTTTGTTTTTCAATTGATCACTTTTAACTCTTATATCTTATATATTGTTTTCAAAATACTATAATATATATATATATATATATATATATATATATATATATATATATATATATATATATATATATTACATAAAATACATATATAAATTTAATTAGTTGTTAACAATATTTTTTGTAAGTTTCATTATTGTACATACATAATATACTAATTAACATTGGTATTTACACTTAAGATACTATTTTAACAAACCATCAAACTAGCCTCAATAATTTGATTGCTCATATAAATAAACATTGAAAAATTTAAATAAATAAATCTTTCTACTAAATCTTAGTAGATATATCTGCCATCAGATTCATTAGTTTATATAAAAAACAAATGAAGTCCTCTGACTGACAAAGTGCTTTTATTTTTTGACTCTTGACAGAGGGATGACGTTCAACGGGCAGGAAGGTATGACAATGCAGTTGACATTTTATGTCAGATAATGGACGTCTGCAAAAACACATCTCGAATTCACAAGTAGTTTAATCTTTGTATTGCAGATTCGTAAATTTACCGCTGTAAAAATAACAGGTAGTTCTGAGTGTTCTCACAAAAAATATTTTATCGGTTATAATGAAATGGGGGGCATTCATGTGAACTCATGATGTGGAAAAGAATATTTGGTGAGATAATATTATATAAATTTATAAAAAGTTGAGTAAGCTACCTATAATCATTAATGTCTTTAATTTCGCAGATATCCGCTTTTGATCCTGAACGCCTAACTTAAACCAAAATAAATACATTGTTGACATCCATACTGTTGCGGAGCGGATCAGTGGTAAAGCACTGAGTTCTCATGCCAAAAATCTTGGTTCAAATCCCGCTGGAGGCAAAACTTTTATTTAGTCTGTTATTAGCCGGAGATAGGTCATATGGAATCTAAGACCATCCTGGAACTCACTCAGCCCCTATAAAGGGAGTATACAATATAAGGAGAGGGAGTATGGTGGTTGAGCGTGTTCTAGGACAAATTACCTCCCTGCATAACCGTTGTCCATGTATGTACCATGTACTGAACCCCAGACCCGTTTATAATTTGTATTGATATCGGTTTCCTTTCTGAAATCCATACAGTATATCCATAAAGATCTATCTTCAAAAACATCCAGTTAAAATGATTATTACTGTTAAACGTGCGTAAAAAGTATCTACTCCTACCCAATTTTCACCAACCCTCAAGAATCATTAATCGCGATTTGATATAAATTTGAAAAATGTGTTAAACATTCTGAAGAAATACATATAAATATATATAAAATATAGGATACATCTACCATGACCATGAATACGAACTGGAGGATTATATGCGTTAGAGTTTTTCCATAATTGTCCAGGTCCTACGATCATGTCTGAGTGGAGAGGCTGTTGGATATACCATCACTTCCTTTAATTGTGCGACAATTTGTTTATGGTAAAAAATAATTGGCGTATGAGCGTTTATAATTAACAAAAATATAACAACTTTCTAAGCACCGCTACCTTTTTTCGGTGTTACAGGAAGAAATGGAAAGAGGCTTCTTCGGAATAGGAACAAGAGAAGGTAAGAACCAACCAATATCTTCAGCAACGAGGGGACTATTGAAGTCCTTTGATCTGGCTGTTATTCCGGACGAACCTTTTAATTATTTCCTTTGGTACTCTTGGAGCAGCACTTAAGGGCGAGAACTTAGACCTTTGAATTTTCTTTGTGTAACTAAATATTGGGCATGTGAGGCAGGAACGATATTTGGGATTGTCTTTTTTCGTTTCCTTTAATCTTTGCGTAATAAGAAGAACTTTATCAGGGTTCACCCATTCTCTTGGGCTGTATCTTTAATTAGGGAAAATTCAAGTAGTTGAGCATGATTTGTCCCTAGTTACCTCCCTGTATAATCGTTGTTATATGGGCTATTCATCTTTATCAAGAAAAAAAACTTTATCCAGTCATATTTCATCTTTTATTAATTCATCATACGTTTTGACATTTAGTTATTATCAATTGCTAAAATTTATGGTTTTATGCATAAACCTATATTGCACATAACTATATAAAGTTACATGTCAGTTTTTCTCTAAAATGCATTTCTAAAATTTAAAAATTTTTCTTCATCTAGGGAATATTTATCCCCCATGGTCAACTACAAGTTTAAGGAATGATTTGGCTGTATAATGGGCTTTTTCTTGTTTTATTATAATTAAAGTATTTAGTCCGGTGAAATATATCAATTGAAACTTTATCATGTATTGAACATAGGACTTCATGAGTTGTCGTTGTACAACTCAAAATAAAGTTAGAAAATTTGACATAAATATAATTATCAATTAATTATAGCTTTATTAAAACAAATTAAAACTGGATTAAAATAATTAAATTTAAAGTAATAAAAATAAAAATAATCAACATAAATGAAAATCTATCTAAATTAAGATCGTATCTTCTATCTAAATTTAACCAAATAGTTTAATAGTTTAAAAATGTAATGTTTGATAACTGAAATGATCTTAAACATTATTTTTCAAAAGATTCATTTATAACACTATTATAAGACTTATTCGGACTCACTGAGTAGAGATGTTTAACTACATTAAGCTTCCGATTCCTCTAATATCCATTCCTGAATAATATACATAACCCTTCGTAAAATCCTTATAGTCCTTACTATGTTACGAATAAAATTATCCGAAATGATCATAATGTCCCAAAGTTGCTGATTTCGCCCTAACCCGATATCACATTTTTCATTACAAACTTTATTCCCTCTCAAACCGACTATTTTCAGTAGCCACCTCTTGAATGCTCGATCAACTTCCGGGGATTATGAAAAAAGACAGCTTCGTGACCTTAAAGATAAAGCCGCTATTTGACTACAACCAGTAGGTAGTCACTCTTCTAGCCTCTAACATATTTCTTTACGTAGTTTCAAACCTAGTTGCTTTTTCAATCATTGATCTTCTGAGGGGTCTGAAAAGAAGACTGCCTTGTGACCTTTTATTTCTTTACTACATTCGGAAAGTTTCTCTACTTGTCTTTACCCCATGCCATTATGTACCATTCATTCAATTTACTCGTTGTATTAATATAATGTAGTTCTAAACTTCAATTTATAAGTTATTTAAAAAAATGTATGTAATTTACAAAAGATTACGTAAAAATCGAATGATACATCTGAAAAAGAAAGTGCAACATGCCATAACATATAATAAAAATTACAATTCCCCAATGTAACTGAGGTAATACTAAGCTAGAGGTTAAAAAAAACTTGGTTCCTGTTAGTTAATAGTAATCTTATACCATGGTTTGTTGACCCCATCCCAGAAGCTTCTCGGGGAAAGGTTCTAGAACTCAATTTTGGACTAACTTCTTTCTTCTTTTCCTTATTGTCAAAGTATCATGATGCTTTAAGATTATTTGGTATTCTAATACACTTTGGTGATATTTATTTGTAATATTAATAATATATTTTCTATCTTTGAATGAGTATGTATACTGTCGGTGAACACACACACTCACACTATTATATATTTACCCTAATGTGTGTGTCCAATTAACAAAATTATGAAACAAAAACAAGCCTGTCCTGAACCCCGGTATTGCTTGGACTAACCATTCTGCCATACTGGAAAGTCATTCGGGCTTAGCATATCAAGCAAAAGATTGGCGCACTGGGTTGCCTTTAAGGGTAGAATAAGTAAACACTATATATACCAGCGGTAAACAGGATCCAGTTAGGTATAGCTTAATTATGGAAGCCATGTTTACTAAACTCGGCTTTAACGTCAATAGTTAATTACATATATATGTCAATATTATCATTGTTAATTATTTACTCAAGTAATAAGCACGGTTTACTCTGTTATGACATTTTTTTTTCATAATCTTCTTAAAATATTGAATCAGCTAATATTCGGATTGCATTGCTGCTAGAACACTTGAAAACTTAATTAACTAAATCCCGTTCATCGGAATGTCAATTGGTAACTAAAAAAAAATCATTATATAATTATTTTTATTTTAATTATTTCGCTTGTTGGTTGTTGAAAACATTTAATGTTCATTCAAGTCCCTTAAACATATTTCAACCTGAATTTTAAATATTTTAGAACTAAATAGAATCACCATCCAATGCGGTAAGTATATTTAACATTGGCTACTGCCTCCGTCTGTATTAGCGTCATAATATTTTCAATGATTAGCAATCAACTAGTTAGAAGACCAGTATATGGTAGTGCATAAGAAAAAAAATTTCAGGTGTGCATAGATCTTTATTATACTCTTTTGGTGGCTTTTTCCATTGATAATAACTCAAATTTATTTCCATTGCAAACAAATAATTTCTTATATACTTAATTTTTCTACTAAATATTTATTTCGGGTAATGAAACTTTAGAATAATTTTACCGGAAACGACATACCAGAAATGTTGGCAGTTATTTTGGACTCAAATGGTCTCTTCAAGGAATTTTCAAGTCGAAAGGTTTCATGAAGTGTTAGTTAATTGTTTAGCTATGATTTCTCTTATAGAGTAGACCTCCGTGCTGCTTGCAGTCTTTAGCGCAAAACCCTGCACTACACTCATAAACCCCTTGCACTTTGAAGGCAATTTATCCTACCTTCTACAACATCTCAACCTTCCAATATCCGCCCTTTACCGTCTGAGGAGGCAATATAGGTTGTCAGGTTTTAAAAGTCCTAAAGTAGAACAGTACTAAATCTGCTGAGAGTGGCTAAGAAAATTGTTGTCAGACAAAGAATAATATACAAAAATTGTTGATTTTTACAACACAAGCCTGTAATAATACTTTTAAATTTCTTACGCATATATTAAAATATAGACAATACCATAAAATAAAGTGATTCATGTACAAACGGATTAGTTCATGTAATTTCATATTTATATTTTTGGTTACTCTAGACACATTGACAATTAAATTGAAGTGCAATCAATTAATTACTGAGATCCTCCATTTCATTGCATGCCAAATGAACTCTAGACAAAGCATGAATTGCAATTGAAAACACTTGCTGATGGAACATAGACAAACCAACCGTTATTTGAGACAATTCCACTTCAAACAAACAGAAACTTGTGACAGCAACGAAGATACTCTACAGACATCCCAACTCGCCTTATACACCAATGTAACTTACATGAAGAAATATAATACACTCCAGGAAACATGAAGGATGCGGTTTATAAAATATATTGGATCGTTTCATTTGAAATTTCTGCTTTCAAAGGAAAAGTTTTTTTGTAAATGAAATTTATTAAATCAAAACATTTTTTATTCAAAGTATTTTCCTTCATTTTCCCCACATATTATCAAATTTTCAATTCCAGAGCTGAGACGTTCATTTGTGAATCAATTATTTATTTATGAATTGATCTGTTTCACCACCTGGAAATATCGCAAACGGCGGTGGTAAACGTTTGGGCTGCCGTGTCCAGGACTAAACACTTAAAAACAACTATACGAAAATCGCGTCATACTGAACGCGCTAGGTCATGTTTGATGGCATACTGAACAATGTTCGTAGTTGTCGTAAATACTACCTAAAAAGAAAGGATAAATAACTCATATACATATAGAATATGTAAGCATAACATGCTAATCGACAGAACTCCACTAATTACCCATTAAATAATGGAATAGTTCAAAGTTTACTGGACATTTCATGAGAAACGATCCAGTGTATGATTGCCAATCATCAGAAAATTATATATATATATATATATATATATATATATATATATATATATATATATATATATATATATATATGTATATAAATATATATATATATTATATATATATATATATATATTATATATATATATATATATATATATATATATATATATATATATATATATAACTTATAATCGGACTGAAACGATTAATTAAAATAAAAAGGGGTTTGGGGAGACAGAGTAACACACCGCATTCAGAGAACAACTGATCTTTATTTCCTCTTTTCCAGTATATATATCTTTACATTGTTTATATGAATCATTATCTTAATACTACAGTCTTTAACCTTATGGAATATTTACATAGACTTAGTTCTACTTATATCACTGTAACTCCCTCCCTCCAGTTCCTTCACCTGGAGGAACTAAAACACCCAAAAACCAAAAAGACAAAGAACCAAAAATTGATAAGACTATGTGACAGAACTACGAAATATAGATAGCTTATGTACTAGATCCTTAAGTAAAAGTAACAATAGTATAATATAATGAAAGATAACCTATATAGAACACATACACAAAAAAAAATAAAAAAAATAAATATATTAGCCCCTAAATAACATCAAGTAGCACATAACGGGAAGTACAATAGAACTAAAACGTAAAGTATTACAAAGTTTGGTTGCCCTTTCATAATTAATCACTAAACCACGATTACCACTACCGGGCAGCGCCTTCCGGCTCCAGAGACATTCTGTGAGGAATACGAAGTTCTTCGAGGTGGACAGTACGTACCCTGGACGGATAATGCTCATCACGAATTGAGAATAAATTGTTCTCCCTGACGGCGATAATTTTATATGGCCCTTCGTACCGGGCTGCTGTTTTCGTCCGAGCTGTTCGTAACTTGCGGTATACTATGGTTCCCAAAGTTAGCGGTCCTCTCGAGTAAACCCTAGCTCCCTGATTAGCCTTGAGCACTCTCGTTTATTTTTCCCTCAGTAACTTCGCACGAACCCGATCCCATGTTGCCCGACGCTGTATTCGCGTCTGAGAGACCTGAGCCTTGAGCTCATTATTTTTGACTGTAATCAAGTCTCCCCTATCCCGACGCGTTTGTCCAAAAACGATTTCTACCGGAGACAACCCCGTTGTCGAGTGTATGGTGTTGTTGTATGCAATGATCGCTCGCGGCATGGCGTCGTATGGCTCTAGGTTCCGTCCTAACTTAAGTAACCGCAGGTGTTCTCCCAGTGTGTTGTGAAGGCGCTCGACCGCACCTCTGCCTTTGATGTGATGTGGGGTATTGAAGTGCCACCTGATCCCCAACACTCTGCTTTCCTCCCGGATTAGAGCGTTGTCGAATTCTCGGCCACAATCTGACAAGATTTCCTCGGGGACCCCATAAGTCGCACACCAGTGAAGTATCCCGTCCCATATTGCGCCCGGAGTTTTCTCTGCTACAGGGTACGCCATCGCCAGCTTGCTAAAGGTATCGATTGCCGTGAGCCAGGACTGTCCTTCATTGGAGTAAAGGTCAATCTGTACCGTTCGAAGGGGTTCTATAGGAGTGGTCGTAACTACTTGTCTCGCTACCGGAGGCTCTGTCGTACTTAGCCCTCTGACAATCGGAACATTGCGTTATGTGGTCCTTTACTGTACGACTCATGTTTTTCCAAAAGTATAAGGATTTGAGCGCGCGCAAGGTCTCTTCAATTCCACGATGGTTTGTTTTGCCCTCGTGATGGTCGATAACGATTTGGCGTTGGACGGAAGGATCGGAAATCGTCTCAACACACCGTAAGCACCGTGTCAGGGCGTAACCCACCCCAATCCTCTCTTGCCGCCACAGCCGTTTTAATTTTTCGGCAATAACCTTGTTCCCAACATAGACGACCCGGAACACCAAATTCTGTGAAAATACGCTCGATGTCAGTATCGTCAATCGTTACTGGGGTGCGTACGAGAACTGTTGCCAACCCTTCGTACGAACTAGCGTGTGTCACTATCCCTGGGTTCTGCTTTGACCGGAAAATAATTTGATGACGTTTATCATTGATTATATCGTCCACTTCCGGTAATTGTTGAGGACGCTCCGCCGACGCCGCACTCTCCTCCGAAATTTGTCGCACTAGTGGTATCTCGGGTCCGCTCTCCGCCCAGTCCCGTAAATACCGGAGCGCGAATGGCTCCGTGGAAGGCCCTTCTTCGTCTAGCGCATTGACTACCAGATCCCTGGATAACCAGTCCGCTACCACATTATCTACTCCCTTCTTGTGCACGACCTGGAAAGTATAAGCCGCCAACCGCTCCTTCCATCGCGATACACGTGCTGACGATTCTTTAAGGGTGTTCAGATAAACCAGCGGTTTATGATCCGTAAAAAGTTCAAATTTCCGCCCGTAGACATAGGGCCTAAAGTGCTCCACGGCCCAAACGACTGCTAAGAGTTCGCGTTCGATCGCGCTATATCTAGTCTCCGCGGCATTCAACTGTCGGCTAGCATACGCGATAGGTTTTTCGCCGGCTGCAAAATTCTGGGAAAGGACTGCCCCGATCGCGACTGCACTGGCATATGTAGTGATCCTGAACATTAAGCGGAAATCAGGGAACGCCAAAACCGGCTGCGAGGTTAAAATCTCCCGACACTTCCGGACGCTCTCCAGCTGGGCTGGACCGAGCGAAAACCGCCTTCCTTTTTTTAATATTTCCGTCAAAGGACGCGTTAATTCTGCAATAACCGGGATGAACCTACGATAATAGTTAACCATCCCCAGGAAGCGCCTAACTCCCCGAACATTAACCGGTAATGGGGCCTCCTGAATTGCCGTCACTCGATCCTCATCCGGCCGTATTCCCGATTGTGAGACAACGTGCCCCAAAAATTTGATCTCGCTTAAACCAAATCTTGATTTTTCGCGGGACAATTTAAGACCAAATTCCCTAACTCGTTGAAACACCGCGTGCAGATGTCTTAGGTGCTCCTCTGCAGACCGACTGAAGACAATCAGGTCGTCCATATAGACTTGGGCGAACTCCTCACCCAACCCCCTCTGGAATTCGTCCATAAGACGCTGAAATGTGAGCGGGGCCCCTTTCAACCCAAAAGGCATCCTCACAAATTCGTAATGACCACGCTCCCAAGAAAACGCAGTCTTCCCTACATCTTCGTCGGCCATTCGCACTTGGTGATATCCACTCTTTAGGTCGAGCGTGCTAAACATCGTTGCTCCCGCTAATCGGTCCAGAATATCTTCCACTCGCGGAAGCGGATACCTTTCGTCCACCGTGGCCTCGTTCAGCTTTCGATAGTCGACCACAACGCGATATTGTTTTTCGCCGTCACCCAAAGAACCCTGCCGTTTCTCAACGGCCCATAGTGGGCTATTGAATGGGGAATTACTAGGCCTGATAATACCCTGTAGTAAGAGCTAGTCCAATTGTTTCCCTATTATATTTCTCATGGCCTGGGGGTATCTGCGGTTCTTCACATATATCGGATTATTTGATTTCAGGATGATCCTATGCACCGTTCTTCCCGTGGTCTGCAAAATTTCGTTCCCGCTATATAACAAGTCCCGATGCCGATCGACAACATTTTGAATGGCTTCCTGACCACACTCTACTGCCCCGATTTCGATACCTCGGCCTCTTCGAGTAGTAGTAGTGCAGTATTTCCTGTCACTTACCCGAATCCACCACTTTCCTCGAACAACCCGTAACTCCAACCCCGCTTGCTGCAAAATGTCACACCCCACTATAAGTTCGTATCCAGGCATTACGGCTTCAGTTATGTGCAGTCGTATCCGGAGGTCCCTCCCTACCAACTGTTCGCAATTAAAATAACCCTCGCCCAGGGTTTTGCAACGCCCGCTCACAGTGACCATCTCACATTCGCAACCCCGGTGTGACCCCCACATACCCAGCCGTTCCGCCCCTTCTTTACTAATTATCGAATTTGTGCTGCCAGTATCAATCAAAGCCCTCAATCAGGCTACTCCCCTTAACTTCACCACGGGCAACCTCGTCCGTTCTCCCTGTTCTCTATAATTATTAATTATTAACTCGCTCGCGAAGTTGCCCCACCCATTACCGTACCCTCACTCTAATCTCTGTTGCCTAGGCGCTCCCTCGGAACCGAAAGAACCCCCCCTCCGGGGATTACCCCTCCTTACCTCATATCCTCTAGGTGCTGGGGTGCTGTGTCCTGACCGAGCGCTCTCCTCTCCTGAAGACTCCCCGCTGGAGTAGGGCTCCTCTCTCCTTCCGTGCGTCTGCCTTCTGGTCCATTCATGGGCGTTGACCTCCATAGGCTCCGGTTGAGGTCCTCTCCTGGTATTTCTCGGTTTGCGCCTGGGGCATTCTCTCGCGACGTGCCCTTGTCTTCCACATTCGTAACATCTTGTAAGATGACATTGTGCTGCCACGTGTCCCGGCTGATCACACTCGTAACAGCGCCTTTCCTGCCTCTTTCGCCGATCCTCTGGGCCTCTGCTAGGTCGTTTGTCAAAACTTCTGTCCCCGCTGCGTCTGGGTGAACTGCGGAACTTTCTTCTTGGAGGTTTCACCTCCGTCCACTCTTCCTCCGGATTTGCCAGTCTCGTTCCTTTCCTTTCACCAGCATCCATGAGTTCATGTGCACACTCCAGGAAGTCCTTGTCTCGTGGAAGTGAACCCGGCCGGTCAGCATAATGGTTTAGCTGTACCTTAAGGATGCTCCTCACGAATTCCATTCGTTGTGCCCCTACTGCTTGTCCCAGTGTTTCCGCCGTCTTCTCTACCTGTCGGTTGTATAATACCAACAGTTTTTCAGCGAACTCGCCTTCCGATTGGCCGGGGGTCCTCCGCTCCATTAATAAATAAAAGGTGTCCTCCTCCGGAGTCCACCTACCTCCGCCGTATAGCTTCTTTAGACGCCCCTTAAGGGTGTCCTATGAGTGCGTAGTATCCCCTTGTATTGAATTTAAAATTCGCCGCGAGATGCGACTCACTAGGGATGCCTCTAACAGCGCCACATCAGATTCTAGTAGAGCCCCTGACTCCTTCCTGGATGCTATTAAGTTCTTAATTTGGTCTCCTCCTTTTAAAAAGTGCTCTAAATCGCCGATTACTCCGGTGAAGGGTTCCAACTGGCCAATCGCCTCGTGGATAAAGGCGGAACTTTGTGTCCTCATCTTTAGTAATTCCAACTGCATCGTTTCGTTGGCCTTCGCTAATTGAGACTCCAATTTGGTTTTCTCAACTTGCGCTTGTGCCAGTTGAAACTCGTAACTTGACCGTTCGTCGTCGTTCATGGTTGGAGGTATTGCTAACAAAACTAAACCGTTAAGTTGCTAATTAACTTTGACGCACAATTAACTCCCGGGTTTCGGCACCACTTATAATCGGACTGAAACGATTAATTAAAATAAAAAGGGGTTTGGGGAGACAGAGTAACACACCGCATTCAGAGAACAACTGATCTTTATTTCCTCTTTTCCAGTATATATATCTTTACATTGTTTATATGAATCATTATCTTAATACTACAGTCTTTAACCTTATGGAATATTTACATAGACTTAGTTCTACTTATATCACTGTAACTTATATATATATATATATATATATATATATATATATATATATATATATATATATATATATATATATGTCGTTGTTAAATGCGGATGTAGTTCTCTTCGCTGTTGATGAAAGATTTATTGAACAGTAGATTGGAACGAGTTAGAGAACATGGGAGGAAATAGTTCTTCCAAGTTGTAAAGGATTCATCGGTACAGAAGCAACTCCTTCAGAAGCAGAAGGAATTAGGAAAAGCGTTTGTCTTGTTTCTCTTAGGCCTGCTTCTGTCTCCTGCAATAGTTTACTCAGCCGGCCGCTGTTTGACTTTTTCAGCTATCTCTCTTCTTGATCAAGTTTGTTATTTTGTATATTTTGTATGTTTTGTATATTTTGTATTTCTTTTAAAATGGATTGGCGATAATCCTCAGATTATTTTTTTTCATATTTTACGAACTGTATGGACGGGATTAAATAAAGAAACGAATTTCATTTCCATTTCTATTTAGTACATTTTAAATACTTATTTTACTTTTTATATGCTAAATACGAGTATATACTAACCTGAGATTAATATCAGCATCGAGAGTTTTGATGGCAATCTCATACAGTACACTATATGACAAAATCATTTTTTTTTTTTGGTGTGTCAAATCATGGAGACTTGGTTGGATAAATAATATAGTGGATTACATTATTAGATTGAATGTCTTATTTGTGGAAAGAGAACAGTTCAAGAAGAAATGTAATAACCTCAGCCAACAAGATCTTCACTATTTTATTTATAGGATAGATTTGATGCAGCCCTTATTATCACAGCCAATAAAGACCGACTTTTTGCTATCTTTATTTCTAATATTAGCATCCTTTTTCTATTCGCGAATTTTTTTATCGATATATTTAACAATGTATTTCGTAACATGAGTTTTAACTTTAAGACTACAGTATAGTTTACTTTGATTAGTTTCTTAAACTATTCTTTGCACTTTAATAACCAAAATAACTTATTTTTGCATATCGGGTGTGTTGTTTATATCATTTAATGTTTTTTTTTTAAAAAACTGGCTTTTGGTCTGGCGGTTTATTTTCTACTGTTTTCATTTTTTTTTTTAAGGTTTTATATTTTTAACAAAATTTCAAAATCATAATCCATTGCTGGTTTAAATAGTTATATGTATATTTTTATAGGACTATAATGTGATATCATTGTTATTCAAATTAAGAAACAAATAATCAATTGCAATGCATTTTAATTAATGTGTTATAATAGTATTTTGTGATGTAAAAAGCTGTTACTCGATCCATTGCTAAGCAACGCCAATAAATGCATCACTAAGAACATTTTATATAATGTAATATAGAGGCTTATTTCTATTACATTTCATAGCATTAAAATCCTGTTAGCTCTAGACAAGCTGAGAACTACATATTTTCTCCTTAGAAAGGAAATTTTCTTCTAAATTAACTTTACAATGCATTATATTACATTCTGTAGTTGTCAGGTTATTACCCAGATGGCTAAACACCAAGACAAAATTTAAAACATACTATCGAAATGGGGGACTTGTATTGATTTCTCTTTATTAGATCAATAAGAACAACGACTATATTAAAACCAACTGAATACTTGATGTAATTTTCAATATTGTATTTATGAATCTCTTTCTCTCTCTATTTTTCAGATATTTATTAAAAATTTATTAGATATTAAAAAAAAATTCAAAATTTCTCAAAATCATAATATTCTGATTATGATATCTTTCCTGTAAATACAATATTTGTGCATGTGATATATGGATAGGTCAGTTTAACAAAACCTAGTAAACAATATCTGTGAATCAAACCAGAGTATTTCCGTATTGAAATATTGGAGTAGATTTGTACTAATTATAATTATTAATCCCACCTTGAAAATACTCCAACGACAGCATATATAAAAGATAATATTACTGAAAAAAGTTGTCATGAAACAAAAGTTTTTCTTGTAAAAAGAACTTCTATTGAATGATTCCTTTGTGCACAGTAAAATCATTACAGAAAAAAACAAAACCGTCTTCTTTATCTCGTTTTAAAAAGTTAGCTGTATCGAAATTAAAACTCAAAACAATAATACAAAGTGGCCGGGTTGAATTGAACAAGGGTTGATTGTTTAATTGCATTATTTTTTCTATTCTTTTATTGCCATCTCTAATTCACTTCGTGTTCTCGAGTTTCTTCCTTTATTTTCAAAGTAAATTAAAAGGCTTTTATTCATTTTGAGTGTTATTGTTGTAGCCCTTGATAAATCGGATTGGTTATATAAATAAAGGAAATTACACACATATCGTATTTTACCCAGGTAAATAGGTAAATTGAAATTTCTTCTGTCTCTTACTTTTTCTTCTTTTCGTTCTGAATAAGCGTCTAAGTCAGGCAATAGCTCGAAAAGCAGTTGTCACTTACATTTTAACTCCATTTCAAATCAAGAACTACTTGAACGACACTATCCCTCTTCCCTCCATACAGTAAACTCTCTCTCGACAAAGTTCGACTTAACAACCTATTCACTAGGTCTGCAGATATATAAAGTTAAGTACAGTAAAGTTTACTTAGATACCACGTTTCATTCAAATCGGATCAAAAATTATGATTACATCTTATTCCAATAAAGAAGTTAATTAAATAATAAACTACTTTTGAACATTGAGTTTTCTAATTTCATATACAAATTTTACTACAAACCTTTCTTCTTCCCCTCTTGAAACTGGGATTTGGAATTATTCTCTTTACGACTTTTAAAAAATATACAGTCATCAAATATACAGGGTGTTCCGAATTTAAATAGGGGACCGAAAAACTAAGACAAGTTTTAGAGAAAATCGCCAAAAAAGAAACAAAACAAGTTTTCATTTTTATACTTATTTATTTACATTTATATTTATGTTATGTTCTTTATAATGTAAATATTGCTCAAAATGTTGTCCTCTTGCATTCTTTTTTTTGTTTACATTTTGGCTTTCTTCTAGGATTATAATTCCTAAATCAGTCTTCAGTCAGTTAGTCAGATATTTTTGTGTGAATAGCATCAGCCACAATCCCGCATACATATTCTAATGTAGAATACGCTGATATGATTATTGTGTATGGTTTCTGTAACGGTAATGCTTTAGAAGCGGTGGGGGAGTATGCGCGCCGATTTCCAAATAGAAGAGTGCCTAATCGACGAGTCTTTTCGTTAACTTTTTTCGCGAACTTTGAATGGTGATAATCGCTACCCATACCATCTTCAAAAAGTTCAGAATTTATTACTACAAGATTATGTCAAGAGATTGAATTGAGTAACTGGTTTCTTGAAAAAATTCGCGATGATAATTTATTTCCATTAAAAATTATATGGACCGAAGAAGCTACCTTTACAAGACGAGGAATTGTTAATCAAAGAAATTATCATGTATGGGATCTTGAAAATCCCAGAGCTATTAGAGAGAATAGTTTTCATCATGAATTTGCTATTAACGTTTGGCCTGGAATTTGGAACGGATTACCATATTTTTTTACCTAGAAGATTGAATGGTATCACATTTACAAATTTTTTGGAGAACGACTTTTCTAATTATTTAGATGACATCTCACTCCATAGCTTGACCAACTTTGAAAGGTGATAATCGCTACCTGCAACATTTTTGTTTTGTTTACTTTTTTGCGATTTTCTCTAAAACTAAGCAAAGACGAGCAAATCTCTAAAGGACTTTCTGTCTTAGTTTTTCGGTCCCCTATAAGTTCCTGAAGTTTTGCCATTTAAATTCGGGACACCATTCATAAAATTCATAATTAAATACCATACACTTAAAACATTCAATCACCGCAACTGCACACTATGGTCGATCTACATGGAGTGAATGCTCATGATGTAAGAACGAATCGCACGTTACATAGCGCTCGTTCTTTATTATAGCATTTTAAGACAGTAGAATATATATATATATATATACATACATATATATAGCATTTTAGTAACCGGAGTGGGCTTTTATTTAGTCTGTTTGCAGCCGGAGATGGATCATATAGGATCTAGGACACTCCTGAGGCTCACCCAGCCTTTATAAAATGTTATAAAAATCTAGCGTAATTTATGACAAATCATCTCCCTGCAGAATTGTTGTCCATGACAACTGTATAGTCTCTACCACGTACTGAACCCAGTACCCGTTTACAGATTGTAGTGGTACAGGTTTTTTTTAACCTAGAGTATTTTTTCACAAAAAATGTTCATTATGGATATGCGAAAAGTTATTTAGAGAGTCGTTTATCTTTAAATCGGTATTATTTTCATTAAAAACTCGATAAGACTAGATCCAGATTATTCGAAATATTGGATTATTAATTTGTAATAAAAATTACAATAATTATTGCAATTCATTATAATCATTTTAGCATTGACATTCTTGGAGCCATTATTGTATTTCGTTATAGCACATTATAATTTTTCCGCATTATTAATTATTTATTGTTTTTAGAATTTATTGAAATATTTCTTTGCCAGTGCTTTGCAAAATAAGCACTTTTTATACCTTCCATTAAAAAAGTGTTAAATACTTATTTAGCAATTCATTTCTAAAATTATGTAATTCCATGAAATTCTTCTTTATCTTGTAACTGAATTGAAAAAATGAAATTCAACAAGGCATAATTTTAATTTTAATTATATTAAATTAATCGTAACTGTACTTCATTCTGGAAGGGTTGTTTTTTTTAATTAAGCCTTAGAAAGGCCAAACGCTGTATAATTTTTAAGGTAACGTTTATATATTACAACGAAAATTGGTCGTCAAGAGAACCTTTGATCTCTGATCGAAAATTAATTTGATAGAAGTTGGCAGAGCTACAACGAATAAAATAATAATTCGATAAAATACTAAGTGTGTTTCACGAAGTTTGGCACGGGTTAAATTTTATTAATTTCTACCATACATAATTACCACAAGCGTTTTATAGAAATTTTTACAGATAAATAATGTATTTTAAAAGAGAGTACACTTGTGTTCAAACATTTTCCATGTTACAACAGTGCCTTTATGCTGAAAAAAAGAGAGAAGTTATTACATTACTCAACTCTTTTTAAGTGTCCTTCATAAATGTTATAGTTTAGGTGTAGTATATTACAGAAAGGGCTCTAAAAGGTGTCTTATAAGGTTGATAATGGACAAGGAAACGTGAAAATTATAAATTTTTATTCATCAACTTTAAATTCTGTTACATACCAACCAACCAGCTATTTATGAAACTTGTTGAAATGAGACTTTCATAAAATAGATTTGTTTGTTTCATTTTTTTCTCTCACATTCAAAGGTTCTTGACGACTAATATTATTTTATTCATTTTATTATATTCTACTTTAATAATACAATAATCGCATCCATTAGAATCTTAACATGACTTAATACTTCTTTATACAGTGATGCCTTGAACCATAAATTAAAGCCTTCATCAATATAATAAATACACTATTTATTTTACATATTCTCGAATATTATTAAAAAAAATATTAATAAAACATTTCCAAAATATTGTCCTTAAAAACTGTCTTACAATTTTAATTTATAATAAAAGTAATTCTTTTTTTGTGATGTGTTTGCACTAGAAGGGAGGAGAATGGATCAGTGTTAAAACACTGAGTTGCCATGCCGAAAATTCTGGTTCAAATCCCGCTGCTGGCAAGACTTTTATTTAATCTGTTAGCAGACGGGGATGGATCATATTGCATCTAGGTACCCAAAATAAGGGGGGGGGGGAATCTAGTGGTTGAGTGTGATCATTGGTAAATCACCAAGCACAACCATTTTATAAGGGGCTCGCAACAAGAAGGGGCTGCCAATCTATCCGAGCGAATATGATTCGGTGAAATTTTCCCAAATACATACAATTAGAGCTTGAAAAGAATTCATCAAGTAAATAAAAATAATAAAATACAATATGAATAAATGATACATTTATAATATATAAATAGAAAAAGAATATCCTGAACCCCAGAACAGTTCAAGGGTTGTGGTGGTACAGGTTTACAATTTTTCTCAAGAACCATGGGCCTTACTCGATAATCACAACCAAGAACTTTTGAGTAACCCAATAAATACTTCTGATTCTGATTCATTTATCTGTTTTTTATAATAGTTCATATTTATTTACCAATTTATTAAGTATGATAGGTAGATCTTGTAGGCATAAGCAAACCTCATACATTCTACTTAACTAAACCCTTTCTACTAAACTTAGAACTACTTTAAACCAATAACCATAATATAAACTATAAAACAAATGATCCTCAATATTAATCATTTCATATTATAAATAAAACTTCCTGTTTTTAAACATTTTAATTAAATCATGGAGATAGCAAAGGAAATTTATTTAGTAATTTCCGAATAGAAAGGGCATACAAATTATTTAGCGAATGGTAAACCTGATATACCAAAATTGTATTGGATTATCTCATTTCTTCAACATTATACTGTAAAACAAATAATGTAGCGGGATAGCTGGTTGTGTAGAGTGGAGAGTTTCTATACTGAAGGATTAAGGTTTAAATCCGGCAGTTGCAGACTAAATAACTTAAGTCTTAACGCCCTATAGAATCTAAAAACCCACCTGGGGCTCACCGATCCTCCCTAATTTAAACGGGGGGAAACCTGATGGTTGACTCCATATCCGTTGTACGAGAAACAGCTCAGTCTCTAAGCATATATTGAACCTAAGACCCTTCAGGGGTTGTACAGGTTTTTTTTCATACAATATTGATCATTTACACTGGCTACTAAATAGGTGAATAACTATATCACTAATGTAACAACAAAAGCAAATATCATAAATTAGTTGCAATACAGGACCAACTTATGCAAGCTACTTTTTAAAATATCACTTACACGAAATTACTTTTAATTTTGTAAAGTAAATTCGAACCGGCGCTGCACCAGTTAAAATATTGCTAAGGACATGGCTTGAAGACTTCGGCTACCTTTTCTTTCTTCTTTGGTACCAATTTTCATTTCCATTTCTAGTCCAAGCCCTTGAAAATTATGATAAAATGTTACCCCAGATCTGAAGTTAATTTACTATTAAACCGTATTGTTAACTATAACTCTGCTGTGTGTCCAAATTTCATGAACAATTCTAAAAATGTTCTTAAATTCTACCACGTACCTCCCCTATTCTACTTTTCAAGAGTAAGATTATTTATTTGAGTGGTTCTCCATTCCATTTATAAGATAAATGCATACAATCATCAATAACTCTCAAGTCGTTCAAGACTGTTTATAAATCTTCTTTCTCTCTGAAGAAGAAAGTCATATATCTAGAGGTATAAAGAAATAAGAAAAATGAGAAACATCTTACTCCCTTTTAAAAAACAAACCTTAGTAAGAAGTAAGTCCATGTTTAACTAAACCTGGAATTCTAAAAATATTTTTACGATTTTTCCTTAATTATATTTGTAAGATAAATTCTAATAATTGTTATAATATTTTTCTGGTTTAGATAAACATAATATAAATATTTAAGTTATTAACGCTACAATCAGGCAGCTGGTGGATTCAAGCGTATAAGAAAAATGAGAAACATCTTACTCCCTTTTAAAAAACAAACCTTAGTAAGAAGTAAGTCCATGTTTAACTAAACCTGGAATTCTAAAAATATTTTTACGATTTTTCCTGAATTATATTTGTAAGATAAATTCTAATAATTGTTATAATATTTTTCTGGTTTAGATAAACATAATATAAATATTTAAGTTATTAACGCTACAATCAGGCAGCTGGTGGATTCAAGCGTATAAGATCAAGTCCAAGAAACACAAGGAAACAATAAGAGCAGATGGTCGCTTTCGCCTGAGTCTGTCTTCATCCAAAGTTCATCGCATTTAAAGTTTGTTTAAGTTATTCCAGGCTAAGCCAGTAGCCATGTTTCCCTTCTCCGGGCAAGAGTTACTGTTTATATATTCGCTATAATAATATCTTTCTTATTTTGATTACATTTCTGTGTCGGGGGTTGGAACTTTGTAAATGGAGCAAGACAAATTGGGGTCGATTAGAGTAATGTTCATTAGAGGAGTCATTTAATAGGTAATTAAATATTAATAAAGAAATATCTGTATACTTATTAGGCTACAGTCATTTTATTTAAATGATTTATGTATTAATTAAGTTTAATTTTATATTATTTTTATGAATGTTAAGTATAAATAATATTCATATTTTTACATAAAAATAATTGCAGGTAACATATCACCAAGAATAATGTCCACTTCTGAAAATTGAATTGGTCATTAGTCCTGAATACCAATGAAATAGTAGAATTCAAACTGAATCCTTTTACCATATTATAAAAATTGTTAACTTACAATTCGACATTTATTTACAGTATGAAATGTAATAATATATTTAATTCTATAAATATATTAATTGTACGGATTTATTATTTTCCCTATTTACATTAATTTATCAAAATTGATAAGCACATATCTTGGTTTGCATGATTATCCGGTCTCTTAAAATATTACTTTTTCATTATAAAGCTGAATTTTCTGATGGTTTTGTTAAATATTCAATTATTTAAAAAGTTTTAAGATACATAAATTAAAATCATAAAATTTTTCGCCTCATTTTATTATTCTACCTTAACTTATATGTAATATAAAATATAATAGGGTAATCACTAATAATCTTTTAATATAATATAGTAAAACTATTTAATTGATAAGGCTTTTAGCCATGACTATTTTGGAAATAATCGTACGAACGGTCTCCGAGATTCAGCATTCGATTCAGACTTGGTCCAAGTTTTTGGATAACCCCAGGCCACATGTAAATGGGGAGAGAGGGCACCGAAAATCGTTCGTAATTTAACAGGTTTACGTAATAGAAGAAGGCAGTTAACGGATACAATTTTCATTTGAGTTCAAATTGAACTAAAAAATCTTCACGGGAGAAATAATTCGAACAATAACAAGTTTGTTGTATCCGTTATGGTTTAAAATTTTACGATAATTAAGTATATATAAATATAATATTGTGATAACTACAAAATTCTTCATAATACTGAGATTTTATCAATTTATTATATTTTTAAATCATTTTTATGTACTTATTATACCGAATATATAAAAAAGTTTACAGAAAAAAGCACAAAATTTATCAAAATATGAATATATTTAAATTAACTCTAATTTACTTGCCTGTTTACTATAATATCTTCTATCCGCTGTAATTTTACAGCGATAATATAGTGCGTTCTAGGTCACTATATTATTTTCCAAATCACCGAATCAAACCATCCCAACATCCCGGCTTATGTTTAAGGTTGAAATAAAGCTGAATGATTTATTTAATTATAAAAATTATTTTAAAATATTTTTAATAAATTGTTTTCTCTAATGTGGCGATAACTGAATATTATCGCCAATAGGATCAGTAATTGTCATTGGGATGAATAACTTTTGATAACAAAAATTTTTTTCTGGAGGTCCATACATCCTACAAATTAATTCCCCTCCTATTTCATCATCGACTCTTTTTGGACAGGTGCCAAGTGCGAGAGCTACAGTATTTTTTCACCCGCTCCTAGTGATTGCTTCGGCTAATAGGTTTTTCATTGTCTGGTCTTTGAAATATGATGCACTGATACAGAATGGTTTATTGAATGGATTGGAAAATAATCTGTAATCCAAGGAAGACGCCGGGGCGTCCATTACTGGTGACGTCGTTACAGGAGCTTGTGACAGGAGATCTCCCCCGGGGCGTTTGATAAAAGGCGGAAAATTGGATGGGAGGGGAGGAGAGGACGCTGAAACGTCTGAATAAAACCTAGCTGAGGATAAATCGATCCAGGTACTACCCGACTTGTTCATAAATAAAACAAACAATCAAAGAGGTACCGCCTGCTGAGATCTGTTTCATCGCCCCTTCCCGCCCAAATCAATCTCCTACTGTTTATTATTCATTGCTCTTTGCAATATTTATCCTCTTTCCTTTTTGCTATCCTGATCCTTTCCCCGCTCTTCAGCTGTAAGTAAGGTCTGGGAAAACCCTCCCGCCTGGAACCTGAGAATTATTTAATGAGGCGATTATCTTCCTACAGAGGGAAGGAGTTCATGGAGGAATGCTTTCTGAAGGAAGGTATTCCTTAAAAGGTAATGAATTGTTCTTCCATTCGTTAAAAATAAAAGAATCTTTGAATATATCTTTGAAATATAAATAAAAATATACTTTTTTGGGTATTGTTCATTAACTCCCTTTAGGTATGAATATTATTCGTAAAATTTTTTAGTTAGAGTTAGCCTACTGAGAGAGTCATATTTTACCGCCTCAAACATGTCTATAATCATGACGATTAATATGAGGTAGACTAAATATATGTTGACTATTCAATTATTAAGTATATTCGGTATAATAAATACATTCATATCTATTATAGTTGAAGGCAGTTATGAGAACAGCCAAAAAGATAATATTTTAAAATTAAACAAATAAATAAAAAATCTTTACGAATTCATTTTTTCCAGTAACCGAAAAAATGAATCGTGCTGTCCCCTATTTCTTTTTGGCTAATCGTGGAAAATGTTTGTACAAAAATTAATTTCCTTATCCTTATTGATAGAAGTCGTTTTGCGCCATTATAGATGGTAATAGGTCCTGTGTATTATCAACTTTTTATGATTTTCTATTTTGTCGTAAAAATGTATTAGTAACTACAAATTTTGAATTTAAGGGAGAATTTTTCAACCCCGTCATAGCTGTTGGAAGTACTTATGTTAATGTCTATGACATAACTTTTATATGTTAGCATAACATATTCTAATTTATTAATTTTCTATTTAAAAAGTAGTATCCTAGAGACTTGTTCAGAATCTATAAATAATTTCAAAAACTTTATACCTGCAAATCAAGGAGAAAATAATACAAACGCTAGCATCAATTTGGCCTGATGCGAGGCTGCGCTGGTGCAAATGTAAAATGAAAGAATATAACAATAATTAATTTCCAAAATCGTTTATATTTATAAAACATTGTTATATGAATAAACCTTACTTAAATTAAATCAACCATATTTAGTTATTTTTCTGTAGATCTCGTATCTCAGGGGCGATCCCCTGATAACATTACAACGTATGAACCCCACTTACCCTCTCATGAATGTTTAAGGGCTTCCCATATCTTATCGAATTTTCTTTTTCATTTAAAAAGCTATTTAGATGAAGCTGATTAATTTTACTTCAGTGAAAATTCATAGCTTCGGAAATGAGAATTTACATTCTAGAACACTTTTTTTTTAAAATTTACATATCATATTCCCTATTTTTCTAAGAAAGACTGTGTTAGGATTAGTATGCACTACTAAGTAAATGTAAAATCTATGTATCTCACAGGAGTAATAAAACTATAAAAATAAAAATATCGGATCCGCAAACTCCTTGGATTTATTTTAAACTATGTTAAGTTCTCTCTCTCTCTCCCTCTCTCTCTCTCTCTCTCTCTCTCTCTCTCTCTCACTCTCTCTCTCTCTTCTGATTTTTTTTTTTTTATTAAAGATTTTCGTTTCGGGTTATCACTGTAAACATGACTACATCAATGTTTTTATTATTCTTCAAGATATATATGTTTACTTATATTTCTTTATTTATTAAAAAGTAATTTAAGCAATCAGTGTTTCTTTACTCACTTAATATTCAGAAATCTTTAGAGAGATATTAATAATATTCATCAAGACAGTCACATAAATTAAATTGAAATTATGAAACTTTACCTATGAATTAAATATGTATTTCGATTTTTTTTTTCTTTTTCAAAAACTGACCACTATGCTTGTGGTTAATAATACTAATCATAAACATATCTTGATCATGTCCGTGATTGTTAAAGTTTGCCTCTTAGAGATAGTTATTTTACTGATATGAAACTATCAAATCAGCGTAGTAGTGCTAATATCCGACACATTATAATATTTATGTTATGTTATGTCATCTTATGTTCAACTAAAATTCAGAAAACATAATAAAATGATTGTTTGTATTTCTATCATTGTTTTTTCTCTTATTGTAAATTGTTTTTCATATCTCAGAGTGCACACCTGCTTTGCGGAAATCTTCTGTCAGACTCGCTTTAGATTGTTTCATCCAATTTCCGTTATCCTTGTTCTTCAAATCTCTTCACTCACTCAATGCTATAGTCATTTATAATTGTTTCTAATTTAATTTTTCTTTTGGTTAGTAACGTTATTAAAAAAGAACGAATCTTTATTCTATCTGTGATTTTAAATTTCTTCATGATAAGTAGAAAAAACAATATAATTTCTAAATTATAAAGCATAAAATTCATGGTTATGTTATAATCAAAGTCTCAGATAGTAGACAAATATGCCAGTAAGCATCATAACCCACAAAGGGTCTGTGGTTCAGTTTTGTTAGTAGCTGTACTTATTTTTAACCAACGGTTGTGCACTGTGGTGGTTTGTTCGAGATGCCCATCTAGGTTCATCTCTCGATCAAGTGTACTTTATAGAGCTCAAATCCAACAGGGTCAATCCTCGGTTGTTTAAGCTTTAAATAATTTATCAACTACAGTGGGACTCGAACACGTGATCAATAGTCTAGTAACTCAGCGTTCTACCCGCTCAACTACCCAGAGTATCTCTTTCTGACCTAGATTATTGTTTTCAAATGGCTACCCACATTTTATAAGGCCTGAAACCGCCCCCCTGTTGTAGCACACGCAATAGAGCTCTAAATCATGCAGTAACTACGATGTATACCGTGTTTTATATCACACCTGAGCTTTTTATAAATTATGTTCCTTCTTAATATCTGGTGCATTCTATGATGCACTTAATGCTGAGTTATATAAGCCCGAATCATAACAGTAAATAAAATGAACTTATAAATATAATTACCCACAACAGGTGTATTCAAAGGTATCTCCTACCTCCCACTGATTTAAGGTTGCACTAAATATTTGTTTAAAAACAAGCTCCTAGCTATGAAAAAAACGACTAAGCGCTCCATCGGATGTATATGGAAGCTTTAATACTCCATGCGACTAATTATTACAGTAATAACGTCTAAATAGCCACTAAAGAATAAATAATTTAGGAAAACTGACTCATAAAAATAAACCAAAAAAATAAGGCAATGTATAGTCATTCATTCCAGAGTCCAATTTTACCTCAATATTCACTGCATGGTCTAAAATAAAGTAGAATGCATATAGAAGAGAATAGAATATAAAAATATTTTTATTCTGGGGCTAGGTCCGTTAAGAACATCAGGAGTGTACAGAATTTAATAAAAATATAAAACGTATATATGAATACGTATATAAATATCGGAATCTATATTAAACTTTCTTACTCTTAGCCGCCCACATTTTAAACAACATTCTTACATGTTTTTTCTACAAAAACACTATATTTCTAAATTCTGAATCCGTTTTTCAAGGAAGTATTTTTAAAAATTATTTTTGGAGTGAAACTCTGAATCGTATCTTGCGCTCTAATAATTTACTATGTGTATATGTTGAATACATTTATGACTAAATTTGCAACATATAAGCCCCCTAGCTTGTTTCTGAAACGTTAACCCTCCCGCTTGGATATATTATCATATTGTAGGATCATCTTCCTTGATCGGATAGCAAGTATATATTAGCCTCTGAGAAATTCCACCAATACTCCGAACGTTTATCACACTATTATAGAATAGCTTATTATAAACATTACTTATATACATTAATAA